>JAOTQQ010000012.1:147381662-147404620 GCA_026546715.1 Gallinago undulata
CAGGGAGTTGTAGAGAGCGATGAGGTCTCTCCTCAGTCTCCTCTTCCCCAGACTGAACAACCCCAGCTCCCTCAGCCGCTCCTCATAGGGCTTGTGCTCCAGAACCCCTCACCAGCTTCGTTGCCCCTCTCTGGACCTCCTCCAGCACCTCAATGTCTTTCTTGTGGTAGGGGGCCCAAAACTGGACACAGTACTCGAGGTGGGGGTCTCACCAGTGCCGAGTACAGGGGGACGGATGATCACCTCTCTGTAGATTTTCTACAGCAGGCCTACCTTGAATTCTGTGTGAAGCTACATCCAAAATCATGAGATAAAAGTGACCTTTTGGAGAATGTTGCTAGCAGGCCCCATATCTCTCCTCCTGCTTCCTGACTTTCAGTAAAAAATCCTATCCTCCACAATGTTTGGTTAAGCTCAGTAATGAAACCAGATATTTTTCCTGCTTTATTGTGCTAATGAATTTACAGTCCAGATTATTAGCTGCAGATGAGGCACAGTAGGAAGAAAGAAAAAAGGGACTGTAAAAGCCACTGCCAGAAGTCCAAACAGCCAACGCAGCAACCAAAAGCAGTCAAACACTTTCAGCCACCCCTTTGTCCTGTCAGTGGGGCAGGTGGGAACAGTTGCTCATGCAGGTTTGTATAATCCAGGGCATTTCAGATTTTCTTTGGAACATCTTTACAGCTGCTGCTTCTATAGATAAAATGCAGAGGACTCACATTTTTTTCCCCACCACCCCAGGAACCCATACTGATTGATGCACAGGGTCACTGTGTGCAGATTTTAGCCAGAGGTCTCTTGTGCTCCCTGATGCCTGTTGGTTTGAAGGTCAAGATAGTTCACTCAAACCTGCTGATGTCTTAACGTCAGACAGGTGAAAACATGTGGTAGGTTCCCCTCCAGCTGAGGTCTGCACAGCTTCCCAACACATTAGGGAACCTCTTACCTGCTAGGAGAACTCTAAAAGTTGAAAAACTTTTAAACCATTAAGGCTTGCAAGAGCCAAAGTTAGGCCAACTCTGTTCCCATTCAAAACTAAGCTGTGAAAGGTTTGTTTAGAAGTGTAGAAGCCCTGTGCAGATGTCATACTGAGGCTTTAAATTTTGGCTTCACTGACAACAAACGTTCTTTCGGTTACAGGCACTGAGTCAGTGCAGCAAATAGTGCTTCTGAGCCTGTCTCAGAACTGGAAGATGTATGGCTATCCAGTAAAATAAGGAACGTAAGAAATCAAAATGAGCAAAATTTCCCCAAATAAAGAGTAAACAAATGGAAGGCGTGAATAAAATCACAAAAATGTCATTCACCTCTGCTGCCCAGGGCTCCTGATAGATACACAGGGGAAAATAAAGCATCTCAGACGCAGCAGGGTGCCTCTTAGTGCAACAAGGAGGTAGTGACTGAATTATAGATATATAAATTATCACTCCAATCTTTAATGACATCACATACCTTCCACCGGGTCCAATTAGAAAGAACCAGGGCTTCCTAGCAGGGAATATGAGCTAGTGAAATATTCCTGCACTTAGCTCCTATTTTGAAACCAGGATTATACAGCAAACTCATGGGCTTGGCCATGGTGCAGAACCGTCTTGCCACAATGGAAATGTTAATAGTGTTATTACTCTCTTCTTCCAGCTCTGACCTTTAAATCTCTTATTACCTCTTAAAGAACTGTGGCCTCACTTTGGCCTTCCTTTTACAAATGTTCTGTGCCCCTTTAGGCTTCTCCCCCCTTGTCTGCATCTAAAGCACAAGCATAAACAGTCCACAAGGGAAAGAAAATGATTGTAATGCTCACTTTCCAGTGACAGAAATAATTCACAGAGGCACAAAAGAGGGTTAGCACTTTAGCATCCAAGTTAGCAGCACGGCTACTTGTGTCCAAAGGAGCAACGTGCCAGACTGACAGTACATCAATCTGTCCCAACCAGCCACCAGGTCTCATTGCTACACCCAGGGGTGTAGGAAAGCCAAGACAAAAGCTATTCCTCTCCTTTGGAGCATTTCCTTGACATCCCTGATAGAGATGAAAATTTTAACATTGAATTGTTTATGCCTATTCTTTCTGCTACTGCCAGGCAAAACTTTGAGCAAGCACTTAACCGTGCTTGGGGGATTTGCAACTATGAGCATCGACTGCAAATAGCAGAAAGAGTAATAAAATCTGCACCACGGCTACATCTCTACTAATTTGTAAACACTTACAAATTTGCAAAAGAGAAGATCCCACTGACTGATCTGAGCTTTCAGCCAGTGGTCTTTGTCAGGTCTTCTCTGGCCATTCTATTCAAATCGATATGAGCTTGCAGTTGCTTTTAAATGCAGATTGTTTAAAAAACTTCCTTGTCCTCAACTTTATGTAATATTCTCTCAGTACTTCACTTTATCCACAAACTTTATAAGCAAAGATTTTACATTTATGTCCATGTGATTCATGAAAATTTTTAATAGCAGCCGAAGTGCTATATATGCCTTTTACAGTTGCACTAGAAATGACGACTTTCCACTGACACCTGCTACGTGATATCAGTCAGCTCTTAATCCATTGTAGAGTGTTACTTTTTAATGCAAATGTCATTCAACAGGCAATAACAAAGCCTGAGAACAAATGTATTTTATCCAGGTAGTTACCATATCAACCAAACTGTGACTCTCCACAGAAAGAAATTAGTTTTGTTCGAGATGACCTCTTTCTCATAAAATTATAATCCTTGAATAGGAATACATAATAATTTGCGTTATGTGATACCTTATTCACTGGCTTCAACGTCAATTATTATTTTTTTTGTGGGTGAGATCAGGCGAACTGGTCTATAGCTATACATATGAATCATTTTTCATTTTTTAATAGCGATACATTATCATCATTTCAAAGTCATTTCAATTAGTGTTGTACTAGGAAGCTATATATTTTCCTGGGTATCTTTCTTCTTTTACTACTGTTATGCTCTTGTAGTCCAAGCTTGCCAAAGATGACTGTATGTTTTTTTAGGCTGGCTGGTGAGTTTCTCCTAGAGTGACTTGCTTCTTACAACCAGAAGGTCCATCCAGGGCTGTCACCTGAAACCTCATTTACTTCCTCTAAAGATGGATGCCTCAGCAGATTATGTACTTTCTCAACATAGAACAACCATTTCATTCTTGTAGCCTCCTTTTTCACCAATCTGCAAATTGCTTAGAATTGTTTGCAGATCCCACATCAGTGAGAAAACAAAGAATCCATTTCAGACTCGCACAAGCTTTGGTGCTGACTCAAGTACAACAGTTTTCTACCTGTTCAGCTCCTGGGTGGATCTTTACAGATAACCACAGGCACACAGAACTGACAGGAGATAAGCGTGGCTGTTTTTCCACCCTGATCCTTGTCCTCCCCCTCTCTCCAACCCACAAGGTCATCTGGAACAGAGGGGCATGTGATAAGATGCCTGCTGCAGGAACTGCTTAAGTAAAAATGGGTAGCAACAGAAAATATTTGGAAATAATACTGTAGTCATAGTGACCATTGAATTTCCAAGAGAAATGGACATTATGTAACTTTCACAGAAGCATTAAATCATTTCTAGTCACTGGGGACATTTGCTTATGGAAAATGTATCCTGAATGCCTTCAAAAGGTGCTCACACATCTTACAGTGACTGTGCTCCTAGTAGAATATTATCGGTTTTGATGAAAGAAGATAATTAAGACTGCCATTCACAGAGCTTTGCTTTTGCATAGAAAGACTTCTCTCTCTCTAGATTCCTTCTACAGTCAAAAAATAAATAACCCCTGGTTATTTAGAGAAGTGTTAATTTAGAGAAGAAACATAGACAGAAACACTTAGAATTACCCCAAAGGCCTTTTTATTTTCCAGCAAGAATATGTTTTCAGGCAACACAGTCGCAGTCAGATTGTGATCTTTGCAATGCATCATTTCAAAGGGAACACACCAAGACCTGGTGCAATACATTGGGCACTGAGAAACTTTTACTTAATCTGAGCTATCTTAGCACCTTCTTGGTCACCAGTTTTAGGATGGGATGCATCACTCTTTGAAGATGTCTCTCTGTGTTGAATATTGACAGAGTTTGAGTATTTCTTTGGCAATAGATACTATACTTTAAAGCAGGTAAATTAGGTGAGGCAATTCCCATCATAAAAATGCTTAAGAATCTGAAGGAAATGGGGTTCTCTGTCCTGCTTGCTTATCACTGAATAAGCTGACTTGGTGTCTGAGCTTCTTGGTTCAAGGAAGCACAATGTAGTTTTCTGAAAGTGATTTAACTGCAGATAACACCCTTTTCTTTAAGCAAATCATAATAAGATCTGTTTGATGATAATGAGTGATTTAAGCCTCACTTTTACATATCATCCTCTAGAATATTCCCTATGAAAAAAAATCCTGAGCTGTCAAGCATTTTAAAATTAAAAGAGACAGTACGTCTTACAAAGTATATGCACTGTAAGAGACATGTCAGCAGAGCATGTCATCTCAGGAACTTTCACTAGCATTAAATTAGCATTAATAACATATTGACGTGAAACTGTAATAATAGGGCTGTGAGCTTGGAAAAAAACACTGCGAATGATCTGTTAGTTCAAGTCTCTTTGCCTCCAAGCCATTTCAAAGGAAAGTCAAGGAAAAAGAATAGAAAATAGGAAAGAAAAAAAAAAAAAGGAAAAGCAAAAAAGAAAGATAAAAGCATGGGGAGAAGGGAAGAGAATGTGAGAGAGAGGAAAAGAAAAAGAGGAAAAAGAAAGGGAAAAAGACCAGTTTGACACAGCAAGATTTATTTTTATAAACATGCAAATGGAGAAATGCTTAATCATTAAAAAAACTACCTTCTCCATGAGTACAATCTGAGGACCCGTTTCCTAAAACACTTTGTCGAAGGCAACTCCCTCACTTGGAAAGTTTGATTAAAGTCACAGCACTGGTGTCAGAGCAATCCCTGTCCAGGACTGGTGCAACCCTGCTGCCCCTTAGGGCTTCCTATTGAGAAACCTTCTCTTTAAAGTGCTAAACACAAACCCCAGGTGCCATCGCTCCATCCTCTTGTCCTTCGGACTCTGCTCAAACAGTTTCTTCATTTTTATTCTTTCAAGAATAAGTAAGCCCTCAGCTGCCAAGGGCTCCTCCAGGGACTTGTGTATAATGAATGCTGAACACGTGTAGCTGTCAAGTTACACAAGAATAAAGTAGAGAGGTGAGAATAGAAACATAAGAAGGTTAAAGCAAACATTGTTTATTACCACCATGCTGCCTTTTTTTTTTCCCTCCAAACTGAGAATTTTAGGATTCCAGAATCTCAGCAGCACCCAGTGCATTGCCAGAGATTCATCTACTCTCTGCATCTCCATCATTACTCCATTCCCACAACAGAAAGTCTCTTTTTTTTCCTTTTAAAAAGGATATACCCAACCTAAACATTTGAGTTGCCTCATCCTCTGACAGCAATCTATAGCCCACCATAAATTCTATCCACAGGTAAAGAAATAATCTGGCAAATGCAGACCTCATTAAGAGCTGTCTCCCAAAGTTTAAGACCAGAATAAAAAATAGTTGCAAGGATAACTGTTCTTCATCCACTGTCCAAAGATAAGGTCTGAATTTTATGTGTTTTTCAGAGCTAAACAATAATAACCTTGGAAGAAAGAGAGATTTGGGAGTGAAGAGGTAGAGGGGCAGCTGCATAGAACAAGCTTGATTTTTCTTGTAGTTAATACCCCAAATTTTTTCTTCCTTGAAACAAAATTCCCCCTTTAAGTCTAGGCTTCAATGGGAAGGGCCTGGTGAGAAAGTTTTTTTAAAGTTAAGAAGTAGTCATGAAAGTAGTTTCTCAGAGGAGCTTTCCCAGACCCCATTAGCTCTGCTCTTCGATTACTTAGTTTGCTGTGCAGCAGTTCCTCCAGCACACTCAACTCCCTGCAGTCAGTTCTGATGACGAAAGTAGTTCCTATATATAGTGCTATTTTATTTATTCTTTCTTTTTTTTTTTTTTTATAAAACATTGTACATGGACTATTATGAAGCCTCAACATTTAAGGGTCTTTTTCCCCTCCACTCTTTTAAAAACACTTCTTTTAAAAGTATCCTCCTTTTTCCTCCGTGCTCTGCCCATATTCACTAAATACATTTTGCAAGCGTTCCTTGTCAGATATTCTTTCCCAGTAAATGAACCGATCCTTAAAGCACCACCCACCCTTGGGAACAAATTCATAGGGGAAAAAACTGGCATATTTTTCAACTGCAGTGGCGGCACTGACAGTGTAATGATACTGCAATTGCTTCTGTACTAACATTATAATTTGTAGCAAGGTGGAGGTAAAACAGAGCATCACAGCAATTATATGATTCCACCTTGCAGTATAATGCCTTATGCAATTCTCACTTCCTTTCTGAAATCACACCATATCTTCACATTGTAAAGTTTGAAGTCCGTCAGTGCCACAAAAATCACCCATTCGTGGCCGCTACAGACAAGGTGGATTCTGCCTTTTCCCCTTCAAATAATGCCTACATTGATTCTGGATGAGGTTTCCACATTTGCACACTGTCACCAAAATGAGGGGGCCTCATAAATGCTCACAATGAAACAAAGGGAATAACAAACCCTCCCCTCAACACAGCCTACAGACTGAGCAAACACAGTGACAGCCCACCCTACTCCTCATAATATCCCAAGGCTGTCATATTTCCCACCAAAACATTAGTCTAAAAATGCAGCAAGACCCAGCTGACTTGCTCTCCAGACTCCCCTGGCTGCTGAGTAGGTCCCAGGTGATGCTGTGGGAGCGTAGATATCTGCATTCACAGGGTTCCCTACACCTTTACCAACCCAACAGCCAGAGAATGTGGTTCTTTGGTTATTCAAACCATACATTCTGTGCCCAGCACTGTTCAGTTCTATTCCACACAAAGGGCAAACAAAACTACTACCAGGCATTATACCCCAGAGAGCATTCACACATTTAAGGTCTCAGGCAGGAGGGTGTTCTTGTTTGGCTCCTTCTACAGGAGCAAGGCTCCTTCAGAGGGCAGTTCAGAGCAGAAACCCAATTTAGGTGCCCTGATTTACCCCTGAATGAGCTACTTTCTTCTTCCTCTTGGTTGCAGAGGGAACATGAGGACACATGGCTCCCAAGTTAGACATCTGTCAAAGGCACCACAGTTACATCCACCCAATTAAAACAAGCATGGTTGGGTGCATTCCTGGGCACCGAGGCCAGGGCATGTTCGAGGCCACTTTTATGCCAGCAAATGGTCTTAGATTCCAAAACAAGGCGGCTGCTGACCATGAACACTCCCTGGCACATTGTAAGTACCCATCTGGGCCCTAGAAATGTTCTGACAGAGCATTAGCTTGCCTGGGCCAAAAACGGGCAACACACGGTGCAGATGAGCGCGTTACGTTGCCCAGGAATGCTTCTGGCTACATTTACGGTTACTAGTTTAGATACAGCCTGTAAATATCATCCTTTCCTAAGAGCTCTGTAATAAAGATCAAAAGGAACCTCTTGGGCAAACACGCTAAATTCATTTTATGGTCACAGGTCACCAATTTTAAACACATTCAGTTCAAACACGAAAGTGGGAAAGGGGCTGAGCCCACGGCCAAGAAACATTCTACTCTATTTAAGTAGGGACAGGGGAAATGCAGGGAGTTCTGGCACTTACAAAATACTTGGAGTCATTTTGAAGGTGAAAAAATTTTAAAATTGTTAAATTCTTTTCCTACACTGTGCTTCCTGTCCTGTTTCACATACACCAGAACTGTTCACCTAAATGTGAAATGTATTGTTTTCCCCACAATGTGGTAGGCTATGCTATGTATTTATGCCACCTTCTCACCCTGGATCCAAGCCCCTCTCTCTTCTCCGTTTGCCCACTGCCTATTTTTATTTCTCATTTCCGCCTGTCCCATGCTCGGGATCTTGATTCCAGAAGGGACCATCCTACTACACATAGTGACACCCCAATAGCACACATGAAGTGACAACAACACAACCCAACACAGGGAAGGCCAAACAGCCCAACAGCCCTATCTCCAGGTTGGCCCCACACTCTAACCCTCAACCCACCTTCAAGATGTCCTTTAAATTTTCCTAGAGAAGCTCCTGAATCTTAGTGAGGGCTCATCTTTCCAAGAGATACCTACACTGCAGGATTCACTGACGCACCCACACAAATGCAAGAAACTCGTTGGACAGCTGACAGCAGACGTATATTGTCAAGAGGACTGATGTAATTAGCACCGTTTAAGTGAGCAGCATACAGAATTAATTTGCACATGCTCCCACAGGGAATAAATGGCACTATGGGAACTAGGAATCTAGCATCAGGCCTCAGTACTTCCAAGCTAATTTGCTTCTGTCTGCCCCTTTAACAAATACACAGACTGTGTGCCAAGGAGCTTGTCGGCAAACAGCTCAAGGTTTTGAGGAAAGCAATTAGCAGCTGCAGTGCTTTCCACCCAGGCTGCGAGCTGATTGCTACACTCTGGGACACCAGTCCACCCCTTTCTCTCTGGTTCTCCCATCTTGGGGAAGAGGTGAAGCTTCACTGTGCAAAATGTGCTTGATCCCAAAATCAATCACAGGGTTTCTCCTGAGTGGCCAACCTTTGCCTTAGCAGATAAATTGCCATGAAAATGTCTTCATGCTGATGATTCATAAAGTATTCAATGGGATGACAGTATGGAGTTAAGCTGGAGCACATTCTCCAGGGGCCAGCAGCCACAGTGACAAGTCCTAGGAGCTGCTCTGTGGGCACAGATGGACCATGTCACTCCTGACCCAGCTAATGGGCTCCTTTGGACAATTTTAGATGCATTCGCTGCCTGTACTTCAGAGGATGGAGAGAGCAAGGTCCTGCACAGCTTGCTCTTGGGTTCCAGATGAAGAACAAGGATTGAAGCTACTACTCAACTGGCTGTGGGGAGGCAAAGCTGCACCACCTACCACAGTAAGGATCCCAAAAGTGCAGAAAGAAGAGATCAGCACATAGTAACCTCTCTAGGGAAGTAGATGAGGGTGAATAGTCTGTGGATGGCAAAAGAAAGCACTGCAGGGAGACTGTCTAATCTGCTGATCAGCTCTCTAATTCCATTCTTCTCCTTCCATTTATCACTCATGAAGTTTTATAAAATGCTTTTCTCTTCCTGGATTTTGCACCATTGGATATGGATCAATTCCAATATCCATCAGTGTAATGAAAAAAATGAGACTTCTATGATCCTTAAAAAGAACCAAGCTGAAACATCTGTGCTTTATACTCCTTCAATAATATATAAGGATCAACACTACACATGCAAGTGCTGATTGTAGAAATAGGAGGAGAAGCATCTCCACTAACAGCAACGGATCTCTCATCTTTTTTCCTGTGCCATTAAACAAGTAATACAGAAGCAAAATTTTGCCAGCAGCAAATGTCACTACAGGGAGATGGTAGCAACTGTAGCAAAAAAAAAAAAAACCCGCTAAAGCTCTTATAGCAATAGCTGGTTTTAGGATGGACTCAAATGTTGTAAAATCCTATTGACACGAGAGAAGGTGGTTTTGTTTCATTTGTTTTTCAAAGTAGCAATTCTGTGTTAGTCCTGCAATTGAAACAGCTGAGATTAAAAATAAACTCCATTCGAAGCTTCGGTAGGTTGGCTCTCACTGAATAAGAACATTGCTGTATTTCTGCTATAAAACCCCATCCATCTCACTTGCACTCAGCATTCATGAAAGGCACACTCCCCAAATGAGCCCAACGGAGCGACACAGCTACAGATCTGCTGAGGCCACCAGTTCCCACTGCTGGCTGGAGGTACAAGCCAGGCTGCCCATTATCCTCCCATGTGCCACAACACAGAGACAGGAGTGTGGGGTGCCCTCATCCAGGCACTGTCAAAATGGTGAGATGCCAAGTCAGGGTTTCTAATTGATTTAACAAAAAAAAAAAAAAGACTGAAAACATTATTTTATTTGTTAAATTTCTATAAAAATAATGATTTCCCCAGAATAATAACAAGAAATCTAGGCAGGGCATTCTGTTACTTCACAGTAGTTCCAGGAGTGAATTAAATAGAAGCAACTTGGTTCAAAGCTGTTGCTTTTTCAGCTGATCAATAAATATGCTCTAGTTGTTCTCAAATAACTTTCAAGAGAGAAATATAGCTCAAGGACATGTTTAAGAGGGAGTCTGACTGGCATTACTCTTACAGTGTAATTATACAACTGCAAATTGAACAGTATCATCTTCCACGTGGGTATTTTTGGGGGCTACTGTAAAAGTGGCTTTGGGACTCTAACCAGCAGCAGTATAATTATAATCACAAGAGCAAAGCAAGGAAATTTCCGTATAAACACAAGACTTGATTCTGGGCAAGAGTCTGAGTGTTCGGTTTTGTTTTGTAAAGAACTGTCACATCACCTTTGCAAAATAAAGGGAGGTTTAAGATAAATAAGTGACGTTAGTTTCCTTTTAGAATAAGCCAGGATTAACTAACATCCTGGCAGAAGGGCCTGGATATACCTCAGCAAACTCAGCAGTTTGCCTGGTTGCAGTCCCCAACCTTCCACCACCTGAATTTGATTACCATTTTCATGGGTAAGATGCTGAACTGTCCACGGAGGCAGAAGGTAGCCGTGGGCAAGCTCAAGTCCCCATCCCTAACTAGAGAAACCAGTGTGACACTTCTTTGTTGGCAGAGCTCTTCAGAGGAGATCCTTCAAGAGCAAACCATCCCTCTGACAATCTTCACAATGATAAACCTTGGTGACACCAATGGAAACAGCATAAGGATGAAGTGATTTGTGTGGGAACAAGGGCTTGTCCCAGACCAGGTACCACCACAAGCTGTTGACCTTCAGAGCTCAGAAAACTCTCTGGTTCTGCCTTCTAGTATGCTACGGAGTCCAGATGGAAAAAGGCATTATTCAAAATGACTAAAGGATGGCAGAATCAACCCAATGCCTACTTCCTTGTATGCCAAGAGTTAAAAAGGGTCATTGACATCGCACCTTTACAGATTTAAAGGTCTTTTAGGAACTAGATGGTTGCTACAGCTCTCAACCACACTAAAAAAAAAAAAAAAAACAAACCACACACCAGGCTGAAAGCATTGGGTTAATTTTTGACTTGTGTTTTGAAAGATAACTCCAGTCCAGTATTAATTTTATCCAAACAGCCTTATTCACCACCCTGTTCCCATACATGCCACCAGGCCCATACTTTCTAAGGATGTCTGTATGAGATCTGGCCACTTCACTCCCATGGGCACTTGCAGAAATCTCTCCTCAGAAGCCGAAAAGCAGCCAAAAGAAAAGCAACTAAGTGGGAAGTACTTTTGAGGGTGCCTGCCCCCTCCTTTCTCTGCTACGCGAAGGATGTTACAGCTGGAGCCTGGAAAGCAAGTGTTTGGGGGCTATAAATCAAAATAAGCACAACCTGAGTTCTCTTCCTCGAGCCAGGTGCTCATAGCTGAAATGCATTCGTTCTCTTCCTTTCCTCCCCTACAGAGTTTTCCCTGCTCAAATATGTCAATTGCTCATTTTAAGGAGGGAAAAAAAGAGGTGTGAAACGATACTTCAGACAAGATAACTCCGCAAGAAGGGGAGAGGGAGAAAAATCAACTCAGAGCACAAAAAGGAAACAATTTGAGAGACAGAAGGCACGCGGGTATCAATCAGCAGCTGCAACCCTGCTGCTTGTGGGTACTGAGGTCTTCATTCCCCACTAAGAGCCTCTCTGTGCCAGAAAACTTCCCATTTATCAATAATACAGCACTGCCACACTGTGCAATACACCTGTGCTTTCTTATTCATGTGTTTGGAAACAAATAGTGCTATTCTTCTGCTAGCCTGCCAGCAGTACAACCCAAGCACAGGCATGCCAGGCTGAGTTAATGCTGTAAAAGTTTCAGATGCATCTAGCCATGAAAGGCACACCATACGGAGGACCTGCAAGGTTGGAGTAGCAGTACCTGTCCCCACAGCTCCTCTCTCGCGAGCTGAGCACACTGACTGTCTGAAAGAGAACATAGTCTGCATTGATTTTTTTTAAAAATATATTATATTATTGACATTTTGAACTGAAAATGGAACTTTTTCACCTTGCAAAAAAAAAAAAAAGGGGGGGGGGATCAAAATAAGACAGTGATGGTTATTAGTAGGCGTTTTGTCAGTGTTCTGTTGATGGTTGGTCTCGATGACCTTAAAGGTCCCTTCTAACCTCAACAATTCTATGATTCTACAATTCTATGATGTTTTAATAACCTCAAAACTTTTTTCCAATCCCTCTCCATCACCAAAAGTTTATCTAAATTGACTTTTCCCAGGAAGTTTCAATCTTGACAAATTAGCATTTTCCCTATGGCAGACATTCAATTAAGAGATTCCAAACCAATTCTGAGAGGCCTCTTTTCCTACACAACGTAATGTCTGCAAGCCCATGCATGGTGCAGGAGGTGAATTATTTTATCTGCTGCCAGCTAGGGAAGACAAATTTGAAATTGATGTTGAAATCAGAAATAAAATAAAAATTGCAGGCAGAAGTACAGTATTTCAGCTGGAGAGGCTCTGACGAGTCCTGAAGGACAACTTTGAGTAATTGATCATCCTGCATGCTCCTCTCCAGTCTGAGAAGGAAAACAGTTTCAGAAAACGTCTTGTGGACTCAGGAAAGGACACATTTGCTGTCATCAAATGCCTCAGGAGCAGCTCAGCAGCAGAAGTGGTCTGTAGTGAAACCAATATCCAGAAGGTGTCCTTGCAGAGTCACGGCACATTTTAAAACACTAATTCCCGCAGGCATAGTGGTGTTTTGTGTTAGGTGCGTGTTTGTTTATTTTTCAATTTGCACACCCCTAATTTCTTTTCAAGGACCCCTGGGACCTACATTTCAAATATATGCTGAGTTACCTTTCCTTTTCTTCCATCTGAACATTTGCTTTTTTCTAAATGATGTTTCTGCAGAGCATATACTGGGAGCTGCTGCATCAGGTGGGGCTATGTAGCTGTGAAGTGAGATTTCACAGGCAGGTCCCCATCCTCACTCTGCATCACTGGGCAAGGGGACCCACTGTGATCCTCTTCAAGACAACCCACCACATCTTTCCCTGGGCCAACTCACCTCTCTTGGCTCCAGCACGGTCACTGGGTGACACAATCATGCAGCCTCAGAACCCCACTGGTCTATGGCTTTGTACAGCACTAAAACAAAGATGCTCTCCTTGCACCAAAGAGGCACACAGGCATTGAGAACTGGCCAGACTCTACTGTTTTGATTTAGCTGTTAGGGTTTTTATCACATCTATTATATCAGATATTGCTCCCCTTTTCTGCATTAGTCAATACCTAGAAAAGTAATTCTTGATGCTCTTTAGCAGTTATTTCCCATACTTTATCTAGAATGTGTTGGGCACAAAGCAAAATAAAAACAGGGAGGAACAGGGACAGATCTTGGCTGGGATGCTCACATCAAGCATCCCATACACATCCCATACACACAAAGAAGGCACAGCTGCAAGGGCTCAAAAATACCTGGCCAAGGACAGGCCAATCAGCTTTGGTTTTTATCAGGGACCATTACAGAAAAGCACCACTGCGAAAGCTCCTGAGGATCATTCCCAGTTGTCTGTAAGATCCAGACGGAATGGGGAAGGCGTTTGGATGCATGCTACAGAGTGAGGCAGCTACACAGCTACTGATCAATGCAGAGCTGTTATTTAGCCTGGATCACAGCATCTGTCCCTCGAGGGCTATGGGAAAATAGCATCACAGCTTTACTTACTAGGGAAGTTGCCTATTCAGTGAGGTTTGGTTTGCAGTTACACACTACTGATGTAGAGGGAGAACTGGAAGAGGAGCTGATGTTACCGTAGGGACTGAGGGAGTTACCAGCTGCCATTTGCAGGGTGGATTCCTCCCCTCTTAAAGAGAGACTTGAGACTTAACTCAATGTGACGAAGGCTTGTGCATGTTTACCTGGCCCAGCTTGCAGAGGTACAGTCTTGAGGGGCGGATATTTTACCTGAAGAAGAAATTGTTTCTGGACAGGGATCACAGGAGAGCGAGTTTGAGCTTGCAGAAGTGTATCATGGCACATACTGGGCTGGAACTTTGTACATGAAGGAAGAGACGGTGGTAAAGTTGGCTACAAGATTATGGCTAGACACATTAAATCTTTTCATTAGCGCTTTCTGATAAGATTATAAATAATCTGTATAATTACCATTAGCTAGAATGGCCAAAACCACAAAGTGGCAAAAAGTATGGGTTTGTTATAAAAATGACGGAGAATACACATGAGAGGGAAATGCAGAGGATGGAAAAGAGAGCTAAAGAAAGTAATCCGTTTCTTAAAAAAAAAAAAAAAAAACACTTTTAATAACTCTGAAACATACCCCACAAGTCCCAGTGTGGACCAATTGGCCCTTTGCCACCTTCTACTTCAGGGCAATGGAAACGGGATCCATCAGCTCAGCAAATAACCAGCGGTGAACAAAGGCCCCACTGCCAGGATTTGTTGGCACCAGCACCATTCCCACGCATCGCCCCGCATCCCCTCCGGAGAGCAGGACTGACATGTTTAGTCCAAGTGTCCCTGCCTGGCACCAGCACCAGGAGCTTTGTCCTCTTCCCCTCCCCGGGTCTTTGGGAGGCTTGAGCTGTCTGAACCATCCAGGGGGGTTCCCTCGCACACCGAGCCAACCTCATTGTGCTCTGCCCCAGTGAGCACAACTAATAACCACAGCTCGCCTCCTTTAATTGAGGCTCTGAATAACCCAGAGCAAGTACCAACCCCTCCAACAAAGGCAAAGCTACCCTAACGCAGAGCACAGCTGCCACTCACACAGGTCTGCGTTGGTATTTCACAAAAGCTGGTCTATTTGCATGGAAAGCAGCTATCACAAAAAAACCAAACTGCTACGAGCATGAATTCCAGGGAAGTCCCCATGGCAGAGAGCATGTCTAGCTTCCTGTGCCCCACACTTGCCGAGCGTCAGCAGCTTGGCTAAATTATTTTGTCCTGCAACAGGATTTTCTCAGCAGCTGTGGAAGCCCAGAGCAATGACATACATGCTGGTGATGAAAATTACTGCAAAGCAGAGGGTGGTTTTCAGCTCGGAATACAAAACAGATCAGCTTTTCTGCAGGCACTGGTAAGAAAATTACTAATTAGTGCTAAGTGTGGTGATAGGCCAACTCTCTTGCTTAGTTACTCATTCATTAAAGTGAAATTAATCTGGATTTAGATCAATGTAAATGAGTGCGGAATGTAGCTGGGTGTTTTGTTTTGTGAACACCCATCTGCTGCTGTTGCTGACAGCAGAGAAACAAAGCTAAAAGCACAACACAGGACACCACAAACTTAGCCCTATCCCTAACAAACAAGGCCTGCTATGAAACAGTGATGTGTCCTGTTAGCTGCTACCCCCCCAAAAAAACTCAGTCTGAGGATGTGGAGACATTCAGCTCAACAGAGTTTCATCTAGGTAAGGCTCACACAGTTATGGGGGAGCAAAGGAAGGAGGCAGGGAAGGCAGCACACCTCAAGTTCCCCATGTGGAGAGGTCAAAGACAACCTTGGCTTGCTAAACAGCGAGAAAACCTTATAATACACCATAGTCTTGGATTTGGCCATGAGATTACAGAGTTTCTGTATTTCATTAGGGTCTTCGTCCCAGCAACATCTCAGATTAGACTTCACAGTTCACTATGAAAAACCCCAAATCGAAGAAGAGGTAGGCACCATAGAATCACAGAATTGCCTAGATTGGAAGCGACCTTTCAGATCATCTGGTCCAACCATCAACCTAACACTGATAGTAAACAATAACTAAACCATGTTCTAAGCACTACATCTAATTGTCTTTTAAATACCTCCAGAGACGGTGACTCAATCACTTCCCAGGGCAGCATGTTACAATTCTTAACAACCCTTTCAGTGTAAAAGTTTTTCCTAATATCCAGATAAAACCTCCCCTGGCACAACCTGAGGCCATTTCCTCCTGTTCTATCACTTGTTACTTGGGAGAAGAAATCAACCCCCATCTATCTACACCCTCCTTTCAGGTAGCTGTAGAGAGTGATAAGGTCTACTCTCAGCCTTCTTTTCTCCAGGCTGAACAACTCCAGGTCCCTCTGCTGCTCCTTATAAGACTTGTTCTCCAGACCCCTCACCAGGATGTGACAAGCGTAAGGACTACTTACAAACCTGATCGCTGTGTCACGGAAGGAAATATGATGATGACAGCATTCAGGAACAGCTGAGCGAACTCCCACCCACACCCCAAAAGAGTGTAGTATGGCCCCATGCTTCCACTTTCAAACATCCCATCTGCTTTACAGTGCTCAACACTTCATATTTCTATACAAACCAAATTTGTTCTTTGGCCGGGAGGGCAAGAAGGCAGAGACAGACCATTTTCCCCACTCCTATCCACCCAAAATCAAGATGCCACATTCCCACTGCCTGTCAGGGAGACGTTCCTGGCCTGGGACTGTGCTGTTCCCTGAACCACGGCTGGGCATTGTTCAGAAAGAGTTCATTAGCACAGAATGAACTCATCCCATCAGGTGTCCTATGGGCTACGGTGGGACATTGGCAGGGTCCAGGCCTTGTACTGGCAGTGGTGTAACTTCCAAGGGTCTGTGTTAACACAGCACACCCCACTCTGGTTTGCATTTCTCCTTGCGTGCATTTGTAGAGTCAGGCTCTGCACGACTACTCCTCAGCATGGTCAACCACAGAGAAGGATGTCATATTTAAACTTGTTGCCTCAATCCCAGAGCTCACTCTGAGCTGCCTAGAGCCAGCAGGAACGTGGTTGAGTTACTCCAGCACTGATCACTGTGGAGCACAAAGGAGACAAGTACATAGTAAGTCCTTATGTACCAGTGGTACCTATGACTGGTAGCTTAAGCTTCACCAGGACATTGCCTTAAGCTACCAGTGGTAGCTGCCCTGGCAGACAGGAGGAGACACAGGCAGAGTGCCTTCCAGATGACAGTGACTCCATCCTACAAAGGCCTACGCAGGGGCACCGCTTTGGGCAGGACACATCTTTATATGGTGTTATGTTGTTACAGAAAGAGGGAATTTTCATGTAATAAGCAAGGCAATGCAGGACTGAGTCCTTTCAAAGTTAGACTCGATCCATGCTGGATCTTTTCTACCCTAGCCATCCACTAGCCACCACACCATTAGCTTCGCAGCAGGCTGCCTGTCTTTATAATGATCAGTCTCAAGGCCAGTTCCCCTTCAAATGTTCCACAGCTGTCTCTCTGGCAAGTGGAGAAGTCAGGGGGAGCAATAGGGACCCAGACCTCCTGGCAGGAAAGTGACAGCTTGCCCTCTACAGCACTCACCAGCATGAGCATACGCCCTCTTTCCCTGTTAAGTGTTAGATATGTGGCATTGTTTTCTTTGCCCGTAAGTGACTCGGGATTAGTTACTGAGAAACATCTTGGCGGCCTTGCAGGCCACCAGAGGAGAAAACCACTCTATTGCCTTGTGGATGAACAAAGTCTTCAATTTGTCTCTAATCATCTCCATTAGAGCACAGTTTGCTCTCTAATCAAAGGACACGTTTTCCATTTTTACCTTTTTCCCCACCTTCCACCCATGCCAGGGCCAAGATGGTGCAAACAACCCTATACATACTAACACTAACAAATTTAAATGTCCCTCCCACCATGGTCTGAAAGCTCAGAAGCTAAAAGAACACGTGCTCTGGTGGCTCTTCTCCTGGGAGAAAGCATAAGGCAAATATACTGGTGATCTCTCAACAAAGAGTTTTTTCAGCCCCCTTTGCCAAATTTCGCAGATTTTACAGCTGCAGAAAGCTATGACCAGCATCAAGACCTCTTGCACAGGACATCAGACATCTCATGTCCCACAGCAATGTTTGCTCATTTGGAAATGAATCTCTCCTTTGTCAGAAGAAAAATGTTGTTAAAGCCAGCAGTTTGAGGTTGAGCTGAACAAGACCACATCTCATAAAAAGGCATCAGCCTGCATTTTAAAGAAGCCAGAGGAACACAATCTAGCATTACCCTTGATGATCTTGTTCCAGTGATTAATTATCCTCAGAGTTAAGAAAAAAATGAATCCTACATGCCCCTCGAAAAGCAAACTTTAGTTTACACTTTCATCTTGCTGAAGGGAGTCTATCAGTGTGCCATATTATTTCTCAAAGTGTTTATCACCTGGTTTGTAGCACAGAGGGTACAATCTACTCAACAATTCCCATAAGTGCAACAAGTTTTAATATAGCTGATGGGCCCACAGTTTTCACATTTCCATGCTTCTCCAAAGGCATGATAGGCACTGATGGTCACATCTCCTTATATGTTATTCCACAAGCAATTTGGGAATTCTGATCATTATCAATATTGGTGTTTAATGTGGTATGAATTTTCTAAGTCAATAACTGCTGTAACTACTGAGCAAGAATGAAGTTGGACCTGTACGTAAAAAACAGAGACACAAAATGAGACTGTAGGCACCTTCTCTCCTGATTTGAAGGGTGGGCTGGGCAAGCAACAGCTAAGGATAGGACAGTCTTTCAAAGGGTCTATATTGGAGGTGGTGCTCTTATCACGTCCACAGCACCATGACTCTCTTGACATCTTGCCCAAATACTGAGCAAGGCCAAGTTTTCATCACAAAGTATCTGTCCAGAGAAACACAAAGCTACACCTGTAGATCCAATCTATTATTTGCATTAACTACTTTACACATGTAGATAAACTGCTAAAGGTAATTGCTTTTGAATTAATGTTGCCATTGTGTACCTTGGTAGAATCACTTCCTGAGCTGGCCCATTTCAACTACAAGAATATCCACCTCCCACAGAGATTTCATAGAATCATAGAATTGTCTAGGTTGGTTGGACTAGATGATCTTTAAGGTCCCTTCCATCAACCTAACCCTGACAAAAATCACTAAACCATATTCCTAAGGACCATGTCAACCCGTCTTTTGAACACCTCCAGGGATGGTGCCTCAACCACTTCCCTGGGCAGCCTATTCCAATGCCCAATAAGCCTCTCTGTGAATAAATGGTTCATAATATCCAATCTAAACCTCCCCTAGTGCAACTTGAGGCCATTGCCCCTTGTCCTATCTCCTGTGACTTGGGAGACGAGATCAACCCCCGCCTCTCTACACCACCCCTTCAGGTAATTATAAAGCATGATAAGGTCTCCCCTCAGCCTCCTCTTCCTCAGAAGATTTCATCTCTTTATGCTTCACCTTCATTGAAAAGAGCTGCCACAGTACAATGTGTGTACCCAACGGGGAAGGTTAAATGCTGCTTGGCAAAATCACAGGGGAGTAAGTACTGTGTTACTCTTTCCTTGGTGAAAGATAACATTAAATGCTTCTTTACACTGTTACCCTAGAACAGTTCCTCCTTGGCTACAAACCCAAAAGCGTAGAGAGAATCAAACTTAGCATCCAGCCTGACATTTCAGACAGAAAGTGACATAAAAAGCTCAGCCTAAGAGTAGGAAAGCACTCAGACACTGGTTCCTCTTTACTGACTTTGGTTGCTTTTTCATAGGTCCTACCAACCCTAGGGAAATTATCCACGTGTCAAAAAAAAAAAAAAAACCCAGAACAAATCAACGAAGCCACAACAAAAACTAGAGAAATTACTATACAATTATAGATACATTGCAGATACATGTCTATATTCTCCACTTTCCCATCCAAAATTACGTAATTAAACATCTACTGATTTAATGAAAACTCAAGTCTGTACTGTTCTGAAATTAGGACACTCCGCTCCCCTCGTGGGAGCACAGATCCACCCAGCATGAATAGCATTTTAAGCCACCCCTGTGGTTTCCATTCCTTAGATTTTATTTGCATGTACTGAAAGAAAATCACTTGATTCACTTCCAGTTAAATATATATATATATAAGTATATATAAACATTAAAAAAAATAGTGGATGCTATAAAAAGAGCCAGATGCAGAAGAGGAGAAAAGAAAGGACACTGGATAGAGCCTGTACTCCAGAAGGGGATAATTTCATGGTAGGATTGTGGAGGATGATTGAGTCCATGGGAAATATGAAGTTCCCCACCAGTGCCCACAAGGAAGAGCCCATATCCACAAACAGATGACCAGGCAGCACCTTCCACTTAGTGATTTGATCAATACTTCATCTCCTGATCAGTTAGAAGCTATCCAGTCACAGGTGGTGGCTCCCTGGGAAAAGCAGATGAAAGGGAGAGTGCCCTCGGTGCCCTCAATCCCATTGCTTTCTGGTGACAGTAGGTTCCTTGGAAACTTACGCTGTAATGAAGGGTGGGTGGGGGGAGAAAAACCACAGAAAAACCAACCTCTGTGACTGTGAACTTACTGGCATAAATTCATCTGCTCTTTTTGACCTTTCTCCCTCTTGTTCCACCGCAGGGCAGAGTTACGGGTAGAAAACACTTTTCCTGAAAAGCTGTTTTTCTCCTGTACGTTTTGTGGTAAAGAGAAGGCAATTATTGAGAAGAAAAAAGAAAAGAACATAAGATGAAAGGGCCAGCCTTGCACAATTACAGCCTTAAGAGCTCCTGCACTACTCCTGAACCGCATCAACAGAGCATCATCTTGGTATGACACTGGTGATGCCAGTCAATCAACAGTAGAAGACACACGAGCAGAAACACCATCTGGAAATCTACAGAGTCAGGTCCATCTTAAGTGCTGAATTGTGCTGAGCACACTAGGAAGGTATAGGGACATATCCACCATACCCTTTAGATACTGGAAGGCTGCTATAAGGTCTCCCTGGAGCCTTCTCCAGGCTGACCAACCACAACTTTCTCAGTCTGTCTTCATAGCAGAGGTGCTCCAGCCTCCTGATCATCTTTATGGCCTCCTCTCAACCCACTCCATGTCCTTGGGCTGAGGACTTCAAAGCCAGATGTAGTACTTCAGGTGGGGTCTCACCAGAGCAGAGTAAAGGGACAGAATCACCTCCTACTGTTTCACATATTTTCTCTGCTGTAAGACAAGACTTATTTTAGGACTGGAGAGGCTGGATTGGACACCAGGATCTCTAAGCTCCAACAAGCATACTCTTTATGTTTGGGTGCACCAAAAGTCTCATAGAAAATCTTCAGCTTCCCATGAAGAAGGGAACTGCATCACATGTAAATCAGGTCACAATGAGGTTTTTTTCTGAGGTCTTTTAATGCCCTGCTGTGTGGGCTCAAGAAAACCATTGGACTCACTAGAAGTAACTTAGAATTGAAATAAACAGCTTTACAAAGTTGTGGCAAATCAGAATCTAGTACTTTCTCCGATGGTTGATTAATTAAATGGTTATTATCCACCTATACTACTAGTTCACAGGAAATAATTAGTTGTGAGACATTACTGAGCATAAACACAGATGAGCAAAACTACTCTATGCTCCAGGTAAGAGTCCCAAAATAGAGCTTACTGGTTCAGCTATAATCTAACCTAAGATCATTAACGTTAAAAGAACTTAAGAAAGGAAACAACTTGCAGTAGAATCTGATCAAGAAAAAACTTTGAAGTCCCTGTGAAACCAAGAGATGGTTTTGGAAATTTCAGCAGAGCATAACATTTTATGATCAAGGCATGTGCCCATTAAAAACAAAGGAAAAAGCTGAGACTTTTCTTTATTATGGACCCCATGCACTAAACCAAATAAATATATCCACCTACAAAGTCAAATTACTTGAGAGATATAATAATCTCAAAAATAGTTTGTAGAGCTGAATGTGGCAGCAGGGTGTAGCAGCCCATCCACTAATTCAATTTGTTTAGCAGTCCTATGCTGTATTCTTGTGCTGTCAGCAATTACCTTGGACAGCATTTTTAACCAAATAATAATATGCAAAAAGATTTACAATGAAAAAAAAATCCCACCCACTGGGATTATCTGTTAATTATAGATGATAAAAATACTTGGCTTTGAAACAGCCATAAATTAAAGAGATTCCTGTGTGCCATCTTACATCGTGTGTATCCGCAGTGTCTCACAGCATATAAAGCTGTGAGTACGTAAATATTCAGTCAGTGATAAATACATTATAAATGTAATATTAGCTCAAAGAAATTAATTCTTCAGTGTATTATCAAGGCCACTACAGAGACAAAGAACAGTTTATCAGATAGGCAAACAAGCCCATCATTAGCTGCTATGCTTGCTAACAGAAATAGGAACAGCTAGTGGAAATGATGTTGAATTTTCAAAAGATTTGTAGCTCTGCAAATTTTACACTAGTCCTGAAACAGCTCAATTAAAAATCAACATGCATGACTCACTATTCCAGCACAGAGCTCTGATACCTTGGAGGAATAGTTAGCAGATACCTCTCCAACTATATTGATTTGTAACTAACACAGGAAATTTTCTAGGACATTTTGCCTTTTTTCACGAGTTGTTATATACTCAAAGTTCAAGAAACTCTCATGGCCTATGTGATACCTCTAAGATAATGACGACTTGTTTCTGGCTTTATACTCTGTTAACCTTTTCACTGCAGCAGTGAGCTCTGAACTAATAGGGTCACAAGTGTAGAAAGGGGGTCATTTCTCTGGAAGGAAAATCATGATTGCTGGTTGTCAATAAGCTGGGCTAGGGCAGGAGCATCATGCCCAGTGTTTGCATTCTAATAGGAGTCCTGGGGCTGGGCACCGCCAAAATATATAAAGAAATATAGTGTCAGGAACAACAAAAAAATTGATATTCAGTTTTCTTAATCTAGACACCTAAGTGACTTCCCTTCCCAAAGTGCCAAGCCGACCCTTCTACCTGTGCTGGATCCTTTCATTCCACTGGGATTGTCTGCCCTGAGCACACTATCTCAATATCATGATCCTTATGTGTCACACTCGCATACAAGAGTCAAATTTAAAACAAGCCATGGTGTCTTCCAGCAGAGCAGAAACTACTGCAGAGCCAGCATTCACATGGACACTTCAGCAAATGGCATTGGCAGTGAAT
>JAOTQQ010000012.1:147420583-147446959 GCA_026546715.1 Gallinago undulata
GCCATGGGCAGGGACACCTCCTGCTAGACCAGGTTGCTCCAAGCCCCATCCAGCCTGGCCTTGAACCCCTCCAGGGAGAGGGCATCCACAGCTTCTCTGGGCAACCTGGGCCAGTGTCTCACCACCCTCACAGTAAAGAATTTCTTCCCAATATCTAAGCTAAATCTACCTGCTGAAAAATACTCAGAATAAACTGCATGCTCCCCCTGCCCTGGGTAGCTGCACTAACCTTTCTAAACCCACAGCAGAACAAGAGACCCTAGGTAAATCATAAGTAATCCCTGAACTATCACCACCCCTAAGGTCCAATTTATGTCTTTTCCTGCTTGGATTTTATATCATTTTCCTTCTAGTAACTATAGCTTCTCAGCCACATAAAACCTCCGGGGCTATTCAGCACAAGGCAGTCAGACAGACGGCGCGTACCTGCTCTTTGTGCCACAGTTCTTTCCCAGCCAAACACAAATGTGAGGAGAACCAGGAGATGGGGTATGCTGCATCTTCCCGGTACGGACATATCTCCTTTCTCACATCAGCTGGTCTTTTCGCCGTGGTGAGAAGTTCGCTAGTCATCCAATCCGTAGCCTAAAATAAAGAGCAAGCCTTATTTCAGAGAAACACAAACAGAAGTAATGAAGCAAATCACGGGAGCAACGTTTTGGGGTGTTGTCTCTTCTGCCTGTCATTTTGTTTGACCAGACACAAACTGCTCAGACAAAGAGGCAGGAGTTCACCTACTTTTCAAAAGCTATAGCCTTTCACTGGCTCTATTCAGCGTGCAGCAGCCTGAATGGAAAAAGGAGAGAGATTACCAGATTATTATACTTTAATTGAGCCCGCTGCCAACGACACAATCAATGCACTGGAGTGGAAACCATTCCTGACCTGGCCCTCGCACACATTCATCATTAGGAGAAACACAACGCAGGGCCGAGATACAAACCACTGCAAACCACACACAACCGGTCGTCACTTCACCCGTCGTTCTTTCCAGTTCCGGAGTCTCAGAAACGACAAACGCCAAAAATACGTGGCTGTTTTCATATCCTAATTTGTTGCCACCGGCCCTTCTCTATAGGAGTAAACACACCAGCTTCAAAACCCATCTTTCAACTCTTTAGTTTAAAGGAGTGCAAAAGCTCAGGTGGATGGTCTTCAATTTAAAGGAATTGGTTTGATTTACCTTGACTCCAGCCCCTGAAGTCACAAGCATTGCAACAAGCCAAGCAAAGCGTTAAAACTTTAGCTATATTTTCTAACCCTAGATCAACTTTTTTTTTTTCCTAAAAAAGTACTTATTTACTTATTGCTGTGGTTTTATCATTTTTTATTAGGTAGACCACAAAATCTTTGCAGTTCTATACACTATGTACACACACACAGGGGAAAACAGTTTCCACCCTGTAGCTCTTTACGGCTGAAGAAATCATTCTGGAAAGCTTTCTCCTGGATCCGTCTTTTCCTCTTTAATGCACAGATGTCTCTGTTCATTTTCTTAGGGAATTTCTGCTTCCTCTGTCTTTTAACATGCACATCAGCTTGTCGCTGTTGATAGCCCAGAAAAAGAGGCATGAAGGGGACAGTGCATGTTGTAGATTATTGCTGTGGGGACGATTATGCATTTTAGGATACTTCTTTTCAAAGCAATTGGGTTCTGTGGGAATCACAGGCAGAAAGTAATGGTGGTGTCAGCATTTGTTCAAAACCAGTCTTGATCAGTCCGATGTTGAGCAAATAAAGTGTATGTCATTTGGGTTTAGGAAAAAAAATGGGGAAAATCTTTTGTAGTTGATGAGATGTAGTTGTTAACCCTTACTCCCAGGACAAAATATAGGCTCCCGTATGTTCAAAACCCCATATCATATGCAGACAAGGAGAAAAGAAATACACCTGATAAAGCTTCAAATAAAACTTGGAAGTATCTGGCAACAATGGAACATCAATGGAAGAAGGAAGGAAAGAAGGAAAGAAGGAAAGAAGGGAAGAAGGGAAGAAGGGAAGAAGGGAAGAAGGGAAGAAGGGAAGAGTAGCATCCCTAAATCCAAAGGGCAGAAGCAGGTGCTGCAGTTTACACCTCAGCCAGACGGTGTCCCTGCGATACAGTGAGGTGCTCAGATTTAAATGAGCTGGAAAAGACTGCAGGGTAAAAAGGGCACAAAAATATCACCGTGCCCTACAGTAGTTAGAATTTCCTTTTAAATAAGTACATTACTGAAATACCGATCAGGCAGCCGCCTGCAGAGGGATCAGGGAAAGCACCACTTAAAATAGCTATGGGAGCTTTCAGCCCAAGGTTTTTTCCTCCCGTGTGTTTTTTAGGAAACATTGGTTTCTGGCACTGGTGATGGGAGAGCTGGTCAGTGGCGGCAGCAAGAGTTGGGAAACCAGATCTGCTGTGCAGCGTTCTGCACCTCCAGTGCTGAGAGCTCAAAACGTCCTCTCTCTGTGTCTGGGCTTGCACGGCTGTGAAGTTTTATAAATACCTTATTAAAAACAGTCCTTGCCAGCTGCTAACCCACACGAGGCCAGGGTAAAAGGAGCAGAGCACCAGCTGGTGTCAGTCACCCACACTGGTTCAATGGGCTGAGGATGCAGCTTGATGGGGAGCGTGATGGATGTGGCTCACTTGGTCCATGCGTGACTTCTGCCCCAGCAGAAAGACGACCTACGTGACCACGTCTGAGCTGCGTCTCTAAGGCGTCATTCCTCTCCCCTCTTTGCCAAAACACTTCAAGAGCTCCTTGTTGTGTTATGAATGTTGAAAGGTGTCTCAGAACAGTCATCCAGGATAAAAATAGTGGGAAAAAACCCCAAATCAAATCAGAACATCTGCTTAAAATCTATAGTCATAACGTGTGGTGGCTTAAATACACATTTGTGGTTCAATATTATTCTTGCATTCAGGCCAAAAGACATCACTGTATCCATTTTTATAGCATGAAGAATTGAACCAAGTCTCTTAACTTGCCACTGCTTTATGTATGGATATATCAGTGGGAGAAAATTGCCCCGTTCGCATCAACAGGACTCATACCATGGCAAGGAAGTCTTCAGAAAGGTTGGAGATATAAAGCATTTTTAGTGATGGGTTTTCTACACTGTTTTCTTTTGCACCTCAGTTTGTCACAGTGAGACAGTTTGAGATCACAGCAGCTGGTCAACGTTTATTTCCGCTTCCAGGAGAAAGAGTCGAAAACAAGCCAAAAGTGTGACAGTTTAGGCTTCAGAGTGATCCAAGAATAAGAAATTCTGTTTAGTTGACCCTATTTCCAAATGGCCAATGTGGAATTTTTTTATTACCATTATTTTTAGTTCAGCCTACCATGTGGCAATAATTTTCCTCAAAGTGGCCTAAGTCAATGTATATCCTTTAAAAATATCTCTTTTTTTTTTTCTTTTTATCTCACAAGCATCACTTTGGGATTCCCTTGTGACACATTTAAACGTATGAAGGGATACTGCAAAAACAAGTGACAAATCCTGTCACGTCCAAGCTTATTACCAAGCTCTGGACTCTGTGTCTGAGGCCTCGTTTTTAATAGTTTAATGGGAAAAAAAAGGGGTGAATAATTCTGGCTACATGCAAACATGACGTGGGAATGGCATCCAGACTGAGAAGTGTGCTAGTAAATGTTAAAGTAAGCTCTCTACACTTAAAATACAGGCGTAATACTCAGCTATTCATACCGCCTCACAGCTGAACAAACAATATGCAGAAGATAGACACGGGCTCTGCAAAACCTTCCGCTTTGGTATGTCTTTTGCAGGGGGATTGGTATAGAGTTTTAGGTTAGTGACCATCCATGGAAAGGCCTCTCTACTTCTGAAATTTAAGTAAACACTCTTTGGGAAACGTACCACTCATAAAGAGCAGCATTAAAAAAAAAGAGAACAGAGGGAGAACTGGGACTTCTCATCTCAAACATATTTTTATATTTCGCTCACTATTGGGCTTCCCTGGCACTCCTGCATGCTAAGGGATGCTGCTTTGTCTTCTCGAGCTTCATCCCTTGAGGCTGGGAACAGTAATAGGGCTCTGTTTCCAAGGACTCAGATACATATCCAGAGTGGAACCACATAACCGGGCTGCATTTTATCCTGGGGTTCATTCCTGATTGAACCAAAGTAAGAAAATGTCCTGACACCAGTTTATTTAGGAAATGAA
This sequence comes from Gallinago undulata, assembly GCA_026546715.1. Classification (NCBI taxonomy): domain Eukaryota; kingdom Metazoa; phylum Chordata; class Aves; order Charadriiformes; family Scolopacidae; genus Gallinago; species Gallinago undulata. The sequence continues at coordinate 147,424,749 of JAOTQQ010000012.1, forward strand.
CCCCCTGTCAATTGCAAATAAGACAATGATGTTTTCTATCCTGCTCTCTCTGTCTTTGTACCGCCAGAGTCTGATCTTGAAGAGATATATAATGACTGTGGTCTAACCTTGCTTCTCAGATAATGCTGTCGCAACATTGTAGTTCAGGGGACAAAGAGGAAAAACTTGTATGAAAGAGTAGAAGCAAAACTATTTGTTTAGAAATGACATCTTGAAAAAATAGAGGGAAAAGGGGCAGATATAAAGAACGTGACAGAGAAGAAAACTTCACAGCATCTCTAGGACATGTAATTTAAGCACAAGCACTGGATATTCCCTATGTCAGCCTCTTCAAAAACTGCTCTCTTGTCTTGGTTTGAGGGACATCACCAACAGCAAAACCCACATGACTTAGAGATGAAAAAAAAACAAACCACTTTCTGTGGTCTCTTTTATTCTTCAGAGGAGAGATTCATTCACAAATATTAATAAAACAAAACAAAACCGGAGTCAATAGTAAGATGAGCATTTCAGGAGCGTGATTTAATAAAACTGCTTCTACCTCATGCGAGCAAAAGTTCAAAGACCCTGCAGGGACAGTAAAAGGATCAGTGATTCAAGGCTGAATGTAAAAACCATGTCCAGCTATGGACTGTAGCTCATTAACATAGCTGAGCTTTTACTTATGTTTTACTGAATTATACCACTGAACTGTTCATCAACTGCTAAATTCAAGAAGGGCTAATGCTATTATTGTGCTTAATTTCATCCATTCGTCTGCCACTGAACATCACCGTACGCCTTATAAATGTTCTAACTATGCTGGCATTCATAATGTGATTTTAAATGTCTGTGGTATGCTCCTCTGAAGAAGAGGTTAGCCTGGGGTGAAAAAGACAGAGTCCAATTATACAGCTTTTCACACACACACAAAAAAAGAAAAACAAAAAACCCAGAACACTAATACATCTGACATCTTGGTAAAGTCATCTTGTTGATCATGCCTCTTCCAACAACAGAACTAAGCAATTTAATTATCTAAATTATTGCTGATATGAGCAGGAGGCCAACCATATAAAAGAGAGATGGGACTTTCTTCCCCCCGATCAGCCCGTGCAGTCGTATATCTTTGTTCAATGCTTTTTAAAGAAATGATCCGCTGGCATTTCTGGAAGATATGCATCTTCCCAGGCCTGATCCAAAGCCAGCTGCAGTTAATGAAAAGAGGACCATTGATTTCAGTGGGCATTATTTCAAAACCCATGTGAATAATAGAGCAGAAAATCCTCCGCTAACACCAGAGTTGTTCCTGAGGTACTTTGTTCAACTACAATTGATCCAAAGTCTGCTGAAGTCAAGGAGGAGACTGTCAGCAGCTCTAGAGTACATTGGATGAGGACATTCTTGCTCCCTGCTAGCAAACAGCCCTCCAACATCACCTCTAAGTGCCATCGAGGCTGCAGGACCTGGGAAGTTTCTTCTCTTCTTTTGCAACATCACATCTCAAGAGCAACTTCTGCAACTTCTACCCCAATCCCTAAAAACCTGATCAGACACAGAGACATGGTGAACATGAATGCTAGCCAAAGTGATCTGTTAGCTTTATAGGACATGCAAGAGTATGGTGGGAAAGATCAGCAGACCATTCAAACCCATCAATTTGTTTGCCTAAGCTGAACTCTATTACTGCCCTGAAGTACTTCAGTGCTGGAACTACCAGGGCCCATGAATGATTAATATTGCTGCAATTGGAAATAGGTTTGATTGTGCAAGAAATAAAGTTCATACTGAACAATTAGGAGGGGAAAAATAATAAATAGCCGCTTCCTAAATGACAGGTATCTGTCCAAGGGACTGAACAAGACAGGAATTGAATGGGGAAAACGTCACACAGGGGAGTCTAAGCAAGAGTCTTAGAGGACCATAAAGCATACTCCAAAGGGAGCTGGATTAAGTCAGCACAGGTATTTCCTAATTTCTATGTGTTCCACTTTACAACCTTAGAAATGTTCTTTTAACCTCTGTGGTGTTGCACATGCATGCGCAAGGAAACCTGAGAGAAGGTCAGAATTAGAATTCAGCCATTCCCGACTCCTTAACCTATGCTTGGATCATGCATCCCTCAAATTGACCCCTTTCCAAATGCATACACCACAGACGCTTTAAAACAAGCTCTTATTGGTCGTCTGCCAAATTGCTGTAATTCTAAAATACCCTAAGAGCTAGACGAGGACTTTGCAATGTATTTTTGCCTGCTGCAGCCATGGAGTGTCTGCAGGCTAAAGCCCTGATGAAATACCCCCAACTATAACTTTCCAGTGATTTATCCAGAGGAAGTAATTCCGGATTTAAATTGTACTCTTGCATGTCAAGCTTAGAAATCTTTCTGCTGATTGGCTATGAACACCCAAAACCAACCTGTGATAAAAAGTGCCTATGACAGAATCTCCCAAATCCTCCAGTCTGTGGTCAGGGTACTATCAAATACACACATCATTCCCAAATTAATGTTCATACCTCTGCTATAAACGGGCTGCACTCACATGGTGGGACCAGTCATGTGTTGTATCTACATCCCGGCTTCCTGATGGGACAAGACAGAGGTATACTCCATTCGGCCAGTGCCCCAGCTGCTGTGCCTGGAACTGATGCTACGAAGTGATGCTCCAGGGCTTTTAGATTTGGCCAAATGGCTAAAGCAAGTCTTAAGGGCATGCCACAGAGTGCTCTCCCAACATAACTTACCGGGAGATAGAAACAAGCTACATCACCTGTTAGAGCAGAAAAAGCACATTCTCAAGTGATGTTTGATAAAGTTACACCCAGCAGTTCTTTGGCTTTGACATCATCAACCAGTCTGTAAGGAAAATCCGTACTGCACCATATGAACACGTGTTTACCGAGCAGCCAAGCGGTAACCCTGTCTTGCTACAGCAAATAAGGAGTTTGAATTTCAAAAGAAATCTTGCATCTCAAACGCTGGCTCTGTATAAAATAGTATTCCAGAAACATCTTAGTTAACCTGACTGAAATAATTATCAAAGAAAAGACTCACAGGAAGTGTCTCAGAGCATTTGTGGGGCCCAAGGTATTAGGACACCTGATAAGGGGAAGCTTTGCTTATCTGATTTGGGAAAACAATGGCTGGAAAGAAGGGTCTGCCCAAGAACCATGCACCAGCACCTATAGTGCACGTACTGATAGCTGCTCTCCCCAGGTTTAATTACTAACTGGAAAAACCAAGAAAAAACCCTTGAACTTGAAACTGAAGCATTGGTTCAATACTTCTAGATGCATTTTTCTTTATAGTAAAGTAATCTTCTGGTGCTGCATTTTGTTTGAATCAATTTTTTCCCCCTTAATTTTTATTTACTTTCCTTTGGAAAGCATTAGACTGAACCTCTATAGCATGGACTAGGGAATTAGGAACAGAACAGGAGGCTCATAATCTTATTTGGAAGCAATCCTCTCCTATCCCCAAAATATCCCCAAATATATAATTTGAGTCACATAGATTGCAAATCATTTATGCAGCATGTTTGTACAGCCTCTGCCATGGCCCATCCATTGGGGCATAAATGTATTTGAATTCTGCGGATATGAATACAATGAAATTATTAGATATAGAACTATTTATGAACAGTGATGGACTTGCTAGAGGGGAACACACACTCCAAATGACGTGACTCAACAGCAGCTGCACAGCTCACCCATCACAATAACGACTCTATCGCACCCTGGATAAATTAGAAAACTTTGTCCATAATCCCTTGCCTACTTCATTTAAACTTAACACAGCTCTGAAATATCTCCAATGTTATCACTGAAGCAGGGTTTGCAGCATACACGTGTCCTAGAACTGGAAAGTCCACCACTTGCATGTAGTACAAGGCCCACTGGCTATTTAGAGTAAGAGATAACATTATTCACTGGCCTTCATGGGAAGAGGAGCCCAATTCATACATTTAAATTAACAGCCACTGCAGACTAATGAGTGATGTAAGCAAGACAAAGATCAAAATTATGTCCAGGGAGGAAACAAGCAGTTCAAACTATAGAAAAAGTTTGTTTTGGGGTGGAAAGTGCTGAGATTTTCCCCCAGTACTGCATGCTCAGACTGTCCTTACTACTGTCTGTGTGGAGCATGTTGATTTATTACAGGGTCAGAGGACACCACTCCTTTGGCATAAGCCCTATAACTTGTATGGGGAAAGTCCCACAAATCCCATTTCCTCTCAAGCAGAGGCAGAGATGTTCCAGCCCACATTCACTCTTAGGAAGAAGCCTTTAACATTTAGTCCCTCGAGGCTATTCAATATGAGAGTGCTCTACTCTTACAGGGCCCATTTCCTGCTTTTTATATCCTCCTGGAAGTTCTACCAGCTCTTGGAATGAAACCTAATATTTTCTTTTTTAGTACAGTAAAGGATTATGTCAGTAAAAAGACCCATATGTCATGGCTTTATATAGTCACCTAGCAGAGCTGGAGCAAGGAATAAGGATGGGGTAACAGCCTAAATCTGTTTGGAAAATAGGCAACATACTTTCTAACAAAGAGAAGCCTGGTAAATGCATCTCCCAGAATCATACTGGGGCCAATGCAAGGAAGGAAGATTTGCTTTGGATTCCTTGCCCTATGCCTTATGATAATGGCTTGGATAACGATAACCAGAATCCTTACAAGGTCCAGAAATGAGCTCATACCAACTGTCTGTCACTCTTAGGGTTATTAACAGGGCTACGCTAATTTGAAACGTACCATGCACTCACTCACCATTTCCCCAGCACTTCTGAACTGTCCAGAGGACAGAAAATTTCCCAAATACAGGAACATCAATGCCTCCTACTTGCACAATGTGGGTGAATTTCTCCTCCATGTGTTCCAACAAGTGGATGCCCATCTAATGTCATGAAAGGTTGTTCAGAAACAACAGCTACATTTGATGAAGAGACTTAGTATTACAAAGCCCTTTCCACGGCCTAATTTCCATGGTCTCAGTCTTTATAATGAAACATAGAACTCTACTGTGAACACCACCACACCAGCAAAAGTGAAAGGTCTGTGAAGAAAGGCCATGAAAACAAGAGATACCTGTTGTTACTTGGAGAGGTGCAGGGTTACATCCTCAGCCTTGCCTCTTTCTGAAGCTTTCCCTCTTTATCCAGCATCCCAAGTCTGAGACTGAGATAAAACACACTTTACTACCCTCAACTTCTGAATGCAACACACAGGAAATCACTGCCTATGAATGCTTCTGTGGTCTTGCCATGATCCTGGTAGTGGGAGACCTGCAGCAAAGTTCTGCCTTGTCACTTTCTTTGGCATCTCTGCTGCCAGGGCTGAGACTAAGACAGAAAAGAGAAGGCTGATGAAGAAGACACTTAGAGCAAATGGTCTGAAAGCAGTAAATTAAATGGGGAATAAAACTGTAGGCAGTTACTCTGTGCTTAAGGCAAGGGGTAAGACAGCATCAGGTCAATAATCCTGACATTGGATGGAAGGGTTTTGGACCATCTCAATTCACTCCTCATCCCATCCCCTCCACTTCACTTCCTTCCTTTTAATTCTTCGCACAAGTCTCAGAAACAGCAGCGGTCACTCTGTTGCAGGAAAGAGAAAGCAGAAAGGGAGAGAGCCAAGCAAGAAATAAAGGAGTATAAGGAATCAATCACATGGATGAAATATGGAACATCAAACTCAGGTCTTCCTAACATTCACATTTTTTTCATATCTCAAATTTGCATAATTAACTAGAGGAAGAAGTGTGATACCAAGCTGTCTCAAAAAGACCTGAAACTTAAAAACTTACTTGATTCTCTTTCCTTACCTCTTCATACATAATATCCTGAATTTATATCTTAAAAGAAGAGATAGCCATTGGGTAGGCAATAGCAGATATCACAGATTTTATTTGATAGTTAGAGGGAGGATATTTTCAAATGGATAAGGACTCAAACAATTTCAAAGTTCCCATTACTTCCAAAACTTGTGACAACCTTGCAGACTGAATTGTTTTCTCAGGAACAGAGTTTTGATCTTTAGGTACAGGTCTTTTATGACACTATATCTGTCTCATGTGCTTTGTTCAGGTAGATGGCCAAGGGCATCAGGAAAGAAGTATTTCCTTGAAAACAGATACAACTGAAAACGATAGAGCCAAGATCAGACTGCAGGACGTGCAGTAGTTACCAGGAAAATAATAGCAAATGCAAAATTGGAAACTTTGGTGGAGGAGAAAGAACATGGAAAAATTGTATGAATGGAAAACAGACCCTCTTAGACAGCAGTTCTAGAACTTAAAACAAATTGCATATGTGCCTTTCTGAACTTTAAGATAGTCACACTAGTCTATTTCCTAAGATATAGCAGAGCTTTGTCTGGGATTTAGTTCACTGAAGTTTAGATTGTAGGAGTCTAACTAATATTGTATGTGGTTTTATACTTGAGCTCCAGAGGATATATCTCCTTTTCAGTTCTTGGAGAAAAAAAAAAACAAAAAAGAAAAAAAAATCCATATCCAGATTTATTTTACTCATCCTACTTAGAAAGAGATAAAATCAATGAACTACTCACAAGAAGTGCTTATTTTCCCCGGACACAATTAAAGGAACTTAGACAAACAGCTAAGATTTTGATATTGATATTTCAACACATACCAGTATTTCAGCAGACATTCTAATCTGGTCAAGGTGACATAAGAAAATCACCCAAAAGCAGCAACAGCAAACAGATGGTAATGGTAATAATAAGAAACTTTAGCAAGTTCAGAGGCAGAGGGGGGAAAAGACTTGAGTATAAAGTCTTTTTCTAGTGGGGAACAGGAGAAGCACATTTAGATTTCTAAACAGATACCCCTTCCTGAATGATGAAACTGTCTTAGAAAAGCAATTTTAGGTAAAAGGACCAAAATGGAACTAAGAAAAGCAATGTTTTTCTGAACTTTTACACTAGTTTACATCAAGAGAGCTTAAGAACATCCTGTACATTATTTGGTCCCGTTTCTAGGCGAGTTATAATTGATATGGGAACTAAAACTATGGGGTATTCTTGTAATCCTGGAATGCATAGAGGGTTAAATTCCAGTCTCAGTTTTCTGTATCCATAAACTGCATTGGATGAAGTCAGCCCTGATGTTCAGCTGTCTTGATGTCAGTGCTCTCTGCATTGTATTGCTCTCTGCAAGGAGGCTCAGGAGCCTGGAGGGCTGAAGATAGTCCTCACCAGTTAAATAAAGGTTACAGAAAGGCTCTCTACACCGTGGTCTTTTCTATATCTCTTCTTTCTCACTGGATTTCCTGACCCACTGACCAGAGATCAGGTATTTTTCTTTGCATTATTTTTGACGCCAAGGAAAATGTCAAAGCACTAATACACCACCATGATGGCAGAGACACACATTAATTTATCCCATATACAGACAAGTAATATTTCACTCACAGTTTTTCTCTGAAGAGTAATTATTTAATCTATCTGCTGTCAATTAAAAAAAAAAATGATAGGATTATGCTTGCTTTGCTGTTTTGTCTTTGTTAGCAAGAGTGGCAGCCTATTCTTTGTTAGATAAAGCCAGGTGTTATAAATTGTTTTCTATGAATACATATAAGGCCTAATTTAACATATTAAATTTTTTCATATTCATGGTGATATATTCAGGGAACAACTTTTATTCATAGGTTACTACAGATGAAAGGGACAATTATGTACAGTCTGACCTCCTGGCCAACATAAATCCAAAATTATTCTTAATAATACCAGTATCTCTTGTATATCTTGTACAAAAGTTTCAGTACTTTTCCAGCTCTAGAGATCCATCAGTCTTGATTTATGAGACAGAATATTCCCACACCAGAGCTAGAAAGTTGTTCAAGTGCTCAGTTATCATCGCCTGATGTACTTGATCTCTAGAATGAATGCATTCGTCTTCTGTTTGCAATGTCATGGTTTAATCTGAAACCTTTCCCTGGCTTCTAGGGCCCAGAATGAGTTGCTAGGCTGGTGGTTAATAATTAAAGGATTTGAATTTTTTTTTCCCTACTAAGGCAAACACGAAACCTCACAAAGCTATTAGCTACTCCTTAGCCTAAAAAGAACCCCAAGCAGACAAACAAATAAGAAATTGAAGAAAACAGTAGCTCAGTTACATTAGTAATGTTTCACTTGTGCAATAAAAAGAAAAAAAAATTAAAAATAAAAAAAATTCTCAAGATCGACATAGCACCCCACATTTTTCTACTGTCTCCAGAAACTCTAAACACTGTTGCTGCTTACCAGAGGCAGTTTAAATGCTTTAGGAAAGAATCCAAACACAAGGTGATGTTGAATCCTCAGAGTAAGAAAAACTATGCATTTGTGTACAACTAAACAGTAAGTACTTCAAGAAGTTCTCTACGGAACCTGGCTGGTAGCTATAGCAACGGCATTCAGTGCATTTTCACTAGAAAACATTTTTTAAAGCTACTTGAGAAAGTACATTTTTCAGCCATTATTTACGTCGTATCTAACTTTCAGGCCTTTTCGATGCAACCCTGCTCTCCATTCCGCTTCCACTTGGCATGCACGGCATGTGAGTTGCTGGGGTGACTCCCAAATTCGGGGAAGGAATCTTCTCTCCAAAAATTCAGCAAGCTTAAATCTAAACTGCTGAACTGTGGCTTTCATTTCCAGCGAAACGCCACGCCGGCACAAACACTTACATCTCTCAGGCAAATCGGACATCCGAGGAGAATTACACTTCAAGCAATAAATGGTGTAAGTACCAAAACACCACAGAGGGTGGTGATGGGAAAAGAAATAATCTTTAAGAACCCTAAATTGTTAGATCTGGAGAAGTATTTGCTGCATCAGAATTCTGGTCTTTCTACATTTACTTACTAGCAAGGGCTGTAAAACAACAAAACTTCAACACTACTTGGGATATGAAAGCTCTGGAGAGCCACTACACATAGTTTGTCTTACATAAATTATGCCTTTCCATGGCACTGTCTTCTCTATGTGATTGGCATCATACAGCACAATAGCCATGTTTGACATTTTGAAAGTGATTTTTTTCCCCCTTTAAAATAGCTATGTGACACCAAATGAGAGCGCTGCTGGTTTCCTATGTTCGAATCAACCACCTGAGCAGAAGACTACTGTGGGCTTAACTCTTCTCTCTGGTGCTCCCATCCGCATGAACACCAGCTTTGCCTCTTGAGTCTGAGAGAGAAGTAAAGTAGCACCTCACTTTTGGTCTCTCCTTGGAGAAGACAGAATTTTGTTTCCTTCTGAGCTGTACAAAACAGAGAAAATATTGAAAGCACAGTGCGGGTCTTCAGTCTTCAGGCAGACCTTCCCCTTCTGGAGTCTGTGGAAAAAATGTTTGTCAGAGCAAAGCACAAAGCATAATCTGCTCTTACACTCCCCGAGTCTCATCGCACTGACAATGGGCTGCTCCTTGCTTTTCCACATCACTGCATCAGTTTGATGTATTGATTCATTCATTCACAAGTAGCAGCTTGTCAAACTTGCCCATGACTTCACTAATTATGAAGAGTTCACAATGAAAAATGAAACCCACCAAAAAAAAAATAAAAATCAGTCATAGTGTACTAGTAGATTTCTTCTAAAAGCTTTGCTTTGGGATGCTTTTTGTATAATTATAAAGCATTCAGTTATATCCACAGAAATGCCACTGAATAGCCAGTGTTTTCCCTGGTTTTGTGTACTTTGTAGGTGTCCCTGTAAGGTTGAAAGCATGAAAAGGAAAAAAACAATGCTAAGAGCTAGAATACATTTTTCAGCATTTTGTGGGATTTTTTGTTTTCTTGGGAGGGGGGATTAGTTTTTTTTTGGGGGGGGGGGGTTATGGTTGGACCCCTTGATCTCAAAGGTCCCTTCTAACCATGAATATTCCGTGACTCTGTGATTCTGTGGCTTTTGATGTCCACCTTAAGCTAGAACAAAGATAGCTGCAATTCAGAGTAACAGAAACACTACTTCTTCTGTCACATGCTGCTGTGATGTTATCACCAATGTTATTCAACATTCCAATATATTAAAGCATTATGATACCTGGAAAATATTCGCAAGTTGTCATCTTGTTCCTAATAACATCCTAGAGGCAAAAAGATTTCTTCCCCACATACCAGTGTATAAGAGTGTCAGCTTTATGACTCCTGCCCATGAATTATACACCAGGAGGACTCGGTTTCACTGGCAACAGTTCAAGAACAGGAAAGTCAGGACAATGAAACAACTTCAAAGGAACATGAGTTATTGGAAAGATCATGCAAGTGCAGGCTAGGTATTCAACCTTAACACGTTTCAGTTTCATCAGATTCCAAATAGCAGGAATCAATTATTTTTTCCTAGCAGCAAAGCTCTGGTATCATCTCAGAGCCTGGCTCCATCCTGATGTGCAGCTGCAACTCTAGATATTAGTGTAAATCAAAAAGAAAAACTAAAACAAAACTAACAACAACAAAAAAAAAAACCACCCAAGCCCTAGTGGATTTACACAAGTGCAAAATATGAATAAAGCCCCACAGACCCTGGTGCTGAGGCTGACCCACCTTGCTGCAGAGGGCAAGCTCCTAAAATAAATATGTAAGCAAAGCATTTAAATCCATTCAACAGTTACTCTAAGATGACTCTTCTACTTAATGAGAGACTTCTCTTCAACCACAGGCTATAAATAGGAGCATTGCCTTTGCATAGTGTGAATCTCACAGCGAAGGGAACATTTCTAGGGGAAATCCAAAGATTTCATCTAGCATTGGGTTATGTTATCCCGTTTCTCAGCTTAGGAAAAGAATGAGAGGAGGGAAAAGTATTTTTCCCACCACGTGGCTCTCAGCCATGTGAAGACCTACCTTATTCCTGAGATCTTTTCCCGCAGCAGTGGAACTCCCTTCTTGCAGGCTACAGCCCTGCAAGTAAACAGGCAGGGACGGGCAGGATGTGGGCAGAACTTGGGATCTACTCTACCCCTCCCAGAGGACCAAAGTAGCCCTCACGGCCACCACAAATGCAGAAGAGAAGGATGGTCACATAGGGCTATCCCTGCTGCTGTGCCTTCCACAATTACTGCTTGGGCAATGTCTGTCCTCGCCTCCCGCCTGGCCCAGGGTGACAAATGGGTACTGCTTAGCATCCCTCTGGTCTGTGCTGGTCCCAGTATCTGCACTAATACGCCAGGGAATGCACCGGTATTTGCAGATAGATACCCATTTAATTCAGATTGCTGCCTTTCAACCAGAGTTCGGTGGCTTCTAGTCTGTAATTTCAAGCATTTCCTGATGCAATAGCCTGGAAAGGATATTGCAGAAATGTTGTAGCTCACCTGCTTTTGCTGCAGTCTGACTGTATTATTTTTTCATAACTTGTCATATACAGATTTTATAAAATATTTGTCATAATTTTAAACATACAGTTTACATTACACTGACAATTTTTGAAAGCATTTAAAAAGCTATGTATTTTAAAAATTATATATTTTTAGTACTTTAAGTGTTCCTACTGATCTCACCACATCAGTGGAAGCCAATGGATGCAGACAATTATTTTTTCTTAAATACCCCACCCTGAATTATGTGATTCAGAAATGACTACAGTCTTTGCTGGCTCTGTTGATTTAGTAACACAGCTTGCAAAAAAGATCAATGTTCAGACAATCCCACTGGTATCTCGCCATACCTCTTAGCAGATTAAAGCGGTCCATAATTTTTTATTGGAATGACAGAATCCGCCCCTAAATAAAGGCAGCGTGGTAGAAGCCTCAATAAATTGGGAGTCATCTTCCACTTAAGTCTGTATAACATCAAACACACTGTTGAAACCTTAAATCACAGATAACTGTTGGTGGTGACAGAGCCCTTCTTCGACTTCTTCATGGATTTACTCCCAGAAAGCATTAAACCTAAGGGAGGGATTACATCAATTTTCCTATCTCTGTTTCCCATTCTGTTCAAACATTGTTTAAACCACATCCCAAAGAATTGATTTTTACTGGCTAAGGAAGCATCACTGTGAACAAGGTCAGAGGCCTTTCCCCAAACTCAAGGTGATACAGTAAACGAACCTGGAGAAAGGGATGTCTGTGCCTTAAATATAGAATTGTGTATAAAGTAATCCCCGAGTTCCCACCCATCCAGAAAATCGACTTATATTCATCACCAACTCTTTTATTAAAAATTTGGGATTTGGGATCTCACAGGCTATGGCATACAAGCAAGCCCTGAAAGACAGGTACATACCACTATTTTTATTCATGGTCACCAAAAGAAGCAGCTTGTTATTTCAATGCATCTGAGAGCTTTCACTTCAGTGGAATCATTGAAAGAAGACTTACGTGTTTATTCTCCTTCAAATGATACGCTGATTTTTTTTATTTATTTAATAAGACATGGCTACCCAACTCCTTCTTTCTCCTAGAAAATAACAGCATAATCTTTTGAAAATTTGGCCCAGTTCCTAATACCTCACAATGCCCTTTTGCAAATTTTAGCTTATAATATCCATTCTTCTCAATTTTTTGTGGTACGTATAAAGTGATTTTATACTCCAGGGGCTGAAATTTATAAGAGTCTTTTGTGATTCAGTTTGACTTCTCCAGAAAGGCCAGAAGCTTGTCTTTTGTGATAAACCATGTGTTGAAATGGACCGCCTCCAGTAAAACACAAGATTGCACAACTCTCAGGACCAAAGGACAGCACTGTTTCAATGTGCATCTTCTAAAAGGATAAAACAAGCCCAGTGGTCATCCAGATGCCTAGGAAGAAGAGTCTGCTCTGGGCAGCAGAGCAACAGGTAATACACTGGAAACAATGCCAAAAGCATGAGTAGGTAATAACTGACTGTCTTTAAAACCCAGTCTTTAAAACTCCCAACAGGGAGTCGTGATACCTAGTGTAAAATCTACCAGACCCAGTTGCTCTCCTACAATTCTCTTGGCATTGTCACAGCTCCCAACCAACATAAGAAGCTGCCCAGATGGAGGTTTTCAGGAAGAAAGGGGAGTTAGTTGATGAATAAACAACACAGGCAGACGGTGGGATAAAAAGGGGCAGGTTGGACAAACGGTACCCATAGTAGCTCCTTCAAGTTTCTCTATCCTCAGTGAGTCTTTCAAAGTCCTAAAATAAAATGTTCCCTCGCCTGATCTTTGAGAGGCCACCATGCCTCAAGTATGCCATCTGGATACATCTCGCAGCAAGTCTCTGTTATGAACCAAAGTCAAAACAGGTCCTGAAGGGATGAGAAAAGGGTTATAACCAGGCTCTTCACCTGTCACCTGGTCTTTAAAATGCCCATTTTTCACACAGAGGGATTGGATCTGTTTTGCCTAAGGTTACTGTGACAGAGCAGGAATTAAGCTCAGCCCAGCGGTCCAAGTCTTGTACCAAAAGCAAAACCCTCCTCTCCCACATTATCTCTGCTGGGGCAGGAGCAAAGGGTGCCCTGTGTACCAGGCATGATCCCTGTGCCAAAAGACTTTACAATCTCATAGGCAGGATTTCACAAGGATTCAAAGGGGATTAATGGACTCCTCACCCTTCCCATTCTTAAGGAGAGTATTTAAGGAAAAAAACTCTCCTATCAGCTTCACTGCCATCCAATGCAGCATCATGTCACTGAACAGAGAAGGGATTAGCACTGATCATCTGATCAGGCAAACAAGTTAGCTAAACAAGAAGAGCTGGTAATAAGGCAGAAAAGCTGTATGCACCACCTAGGCATGTATAAAGGATATTCATAATGCTGTTATTTACTGGAGATAAATATATATATATATATATATACCCTTCATAGATAAAGGGCCGATTTTTGCAGACAGCATAGGACCAACAATGGAAAAATCCATGCTCTGTGGAGCCTTTTAATGACAAATCAGAATTAAACGTTATCCCATTTATAGCAGGAGCAAGTGAAATGATCATTCACATAAGTGTCTGTTTCAAAGAAAATTGTCACCGTGTTCCAGCAATAATTTTTGCTGGCTGGTTTCAATGCAAGAGAAACACGGTCTTCATGTCAGTATTGTCTGACAAATAAATCAAACCAAAGGCTAGTATTCCTCAAACCCAATGTAATCCCTCCTCCTGTATGGGCCCTTGAGGAGAGAGGGAAGAGCTTTTATAAGATAATGTGCAGTCCAACAGCCTAATACTGCCTATATCACCTACACATGATGAAGCACTTATCCACACGACATCGCTGTCACACTGCATATCTCCTGAAAGATCCTGAATCTGATACCTGGGATAAAATTGTCACATCACCCTGCTACAGCTATTTCAGATCTTCCTGCTCATCTAAACTGCTCTGATAGTTTTAATCAATACAAAAAATTCCTGCAGGGCTAATTTATTGAGAAGGAGATGCCACTGCGTGTTGGTCAACAGCCATGGACCACCCAGCCTGCCTCTGGGGAGTGCAGTCCTGCCAGTTAACACTGCTGAGCGATGCTCCGAGGCCTTATTGAAATTACAGGAATTAATCTGACCAAATACAGAGATTTACAGTGTAGTCATCTGTATCTGAGTAAACCACCTACCAAGCCCTTTATAATCCATAGAGAGGGGCAGACACTTCTAGGGAGTATTACGTTTCAAACAGGCCAGATGAATCATCCTACAGAAATGAGAAGCAATTGAAGTAAGAGTAAATATTTTTACATTGTTTATCATACCAGTAGAATCAGGCATAAGGATACTTTATGCATTATCTGTCTTGCTGCGTGCTATTACCAGCCTGAGGTCAGAAAATGCTGAAGGAAAGGAGATCTCACTTTATGTTAGTACACAGTTCGATCAGATAGAGTCCTGGAAAGCAACATTTCTCCAACTTCCCTGTATCCCCACATCTAAAATTAGCAACTTCATTTTATAACCCACTCACAACTGCCACAGCCTTCCTGGGGTCATGGCCCATTGTCTGAGAACAGCTGCTAAGGGACATGAAAAGGATGCTAAGGGAAGAAAATAGGACAATATAGAGATACCTACTGAAAAGGAAAAAAAAAGTTGAAGATGGTGATGAAAAAGAAGAGCAGATTAAAAAGAATAAGAAGAAAGTACTCAGAAATGCACAAATAATTTGAGTGGAGAAAGAACAGAAAATGCATTCAGTAATAAACCCAAAAGATGGCAAAGAAAGAAACTAAAATAAACTCACTTGTAAACTGTTTTAATTTTGGGTATCAGTCATAAAAGTATTTACCCATGTAATTAAGAAAAGCCTCCAGAAAACACAAACCCCACTTTTAGAAATACTCTAGAGGTGGTACCATAATTAAACAGCAAAGCAAGACAGGGAAGATTGGTTTGAAACAACTCAAGCACAAGGTGGCTTATGAAATGTCAGAGTTGAAAAAAGGTTGTCATCCCACCTGTTAGGAATGAGCCATTCGCTCCTGCCCCAGCTTCCCAGAGGGGTTCAACAGTTTTATTACCTATGCTAAGATGTTGTCCTTTAAAAAGGAATTTATTTTTTTTTCTTCCTACAGCAGGAACATAAAGTCACCGGCTGTTGCAGAACTAGATCATCAGGTAACCTGTTCAGATAGAGAGCAACCCAGGCTGTGATGCTGCAGATTGTATAAACGAGGCAGATGTGAGCTTTGCCAGCACCCACCCAAAGCCCAGCTGAAAGTCAGGTCCTACAGAAGGGCTGTGCATTCCTGCCTCTTAACGGGTACTGAATTCATTTCCCAGCCAAGGGTTAAAACCACTGTGCCTCAACACCCTGTCTAGATCAAAACAGTGGGGTTTGTTGAAGATTTTCTAGTATATTTTTCAACTATCAGCACCGGGCACCCTTCTCTTAACAAGTGCTACAACGGACTGAAAACCATGTGTTCCTTTGCATTTCTACCTCATCATTTCACTCACTGGGGAGAAAAACTGAGCCCCACCACTGAAACATATAAAGGGTTGCGGGGATGCCCAGTGCAAGAAGTGCTTTAAAATGGGTACCAGCTGTTGTTTCAATTCTAAGAACTGCAGTGGTAATCAAGACAGTCCATTCAGGTTATTTGTAGCCTTTATCTGCTGATGAAATTGGAATTACTGAAGTTCTGTTGCACAAGTGGTAATTAGTTTTATACTAAATGTGGCAGCAACAGAAATCCCCATGGTGCCCCCAGCTCTAAACTTTCCAGCTCAAAGAAAATCTTTGCAATTGGTATGCAGAATGATTCTTCTTATGACAATCAATATAAACCTGGTTTCTCTGGAAAGGAATATCTGGTTGCTGCCAATAGGCACATAATTCAACATGCCCTGCAAAACAGCCCTGCAAAAATTGCACTTGGGTAACAAGCTGTCAAACCACAACCAAGTACTGGCTAAGTTTAGAACAGAGTGCACAAGTCCAAAAATTTTTAAAACCACCGATGATTTAAACTTCCCCTCAAATGCGATGTGAAGTACGGGAGTTTTGGCATCTCTTCTTTAAAATCACTTAAGAATCAATATCCAGGACATAACAATAATCAAATCAAGTTGCTTAAACTGAACTCAAGGGATCCTTCTATTTTGCAAAGAATCAAAGACTAATTTCTAAGGAAGTGAATCAATGTAAATAGATTCTGATGGGCTGGGGAAGGACAGCTTACATCTACTGCATAGTAGATAAGCTCTGCGATAGCAGTACTCCCTGAGCAAAGGAAACCGAGACAACTGCATAATCAGGACTGACAGCGCTTGCAAAATATGACCCATAACTCAATTTCATTCGTTTCTAATGAATTGTCCAAGGCTAACACGGCTTGGAGAAGGCTTCTGACCTGCAGCCAGATCAGCTCCAGGATTTGCACTTGTTGGCCAGCTCTGCAGCCACACACCCCCTGGTGTGGGACTGGTGACTCTCAGGACCCACTGCTTCCCCATTTCTGTAGCATTCTGTAGAATTTCCAAGCAAGTGCCAGGGCTCACAGGCACCTGCCATCTCTTTATTGCTAAATTTCCTCCCTACTGGGGAAGAAATGGGAAGTTTTTTTAAAGAGCATTCATCCCTTTTTATGGAAAGAAGCCTTTTAAAGTCAAAATTCTTCCAGACATCACGGATTCTTGTTTATCATTGTAGAAAAGATACCAGGTATTTGCCGTGAAAACCTCACTATAATAAAGAATGGCAACTCAGCCCAATTTTAGTCTCCCAAACAAAGAAAGTCCTTTCTTTTTATCTTTTTTTTTTTAAATTTTTTATTTTGTTTCTAGCAGTACAAGGAAACAAAAATAATCTCACTAATTGCATCACCTGTGATGTGAAAATAATTTTCCACTAACGAGTGTTGTATACAACATATCTGTTGTATACCAATAATGTTTATTATAGAGGTGGATTGTTTCATTTTTTCCCCAATCCAGATTAAATGTCTAATCTATACCACAAATCCCTGGTAGGTGATATACCCACCATCTACCCGCCCTGAAACAGTTTTCTCAAGGCAATAATAAAAATGTGTGCATACTTTTTCCTTGCTAGGTGGAGCATCAGCTATTTAATATTCATAAACCTTTTAGTGATGTTGAAAAATAAATATTATCAGCTCCCTCTCACCCTCATATTCAGACTAGGAACAAATAAGCAACTTTTCTCTCAACCAGAACTGCCAGTCTTGTTTTGCAGATCATGTTCACATGATAAAATATTTCAGCCTAGTCAGTGGAGCTGGACATGAGGAGTAGAGCTGGGAGAAGAAATCAGTGCACAATCACCCCCACACCCCCAGCCAAGCTCTTGCGATGTGATTATCAGCCTGGGGTTTGTAATCTCATCCCCTATGGCAGCCAGCACCATTAAGTACAAAGGAGATCATACAAAAGGAAGGAAAAGTCCCGAGATGGAAAACAAGGGTTGTAGGCTTCTCAGTGTTGCATTACTATCTCTGAATGGAAGAGCGTGTCATTTTTGTTCATATTTCTCAATAACTGGAGTACCAACACAAAAGTCATGGAAGAGGGCTGGAAGCAAGTAAGATGCCCACATCTCGGACACAAAAAAGGGGAGCCAGCCTGCCCCACGCTGCAGCTTCCTTGATGGTTTCATAGCCATGCCAGGGTAAATCTGGGTTCCTAGGACCTCATTCCCCCACATAAAACAGATTTTTTCACCAGTGACATGCTTCAGGTCAGAAAGGAAGAAAGATGTTAGAGGATAAGTCATTCTATACTTCCAAAAAATTGGATCCAGCTAGTCTCTCCTTGCAACTTGAATTCTGGAAATGTTGCAGATCATTAGAGAATATATTACTCAATTAATAAGAAATCAGGATGCTTTGAACTAATAAAAGTCTTCTTTTTTTCTTCTTGTGTTTAGGATCTCAAGGTCACAGTTGATGTAAGACCTTCTAATATTATCTCTCGTTCGCAGGTGGAAGAGCTGATTGTGCAGACTCAGTGCCTTGTTAAAAGCTGTGCAGCACATCTGCCAGAGCAACACCCTCTGCCCCTGGTCCCTGACTACAGCCCAATGGGGTTTTTAGCTGCAATGTTAAACTACAGATGAAGGATTTTTGCCTTAACTGACCCTTGATGTCATTTGTAAATCAAGATCGTTAGGACTAAAAACCTCCTCTGAAAACACCCCCAAACCTACAGCCCTTTTTAAACAAGATTTGAAGAGGAAAACCGTAAAATTAAATGTTATGATTTATTACCTCACAAGATCTCACGCTTGCTTGCCAAGGAGAACGTGAGCCTCAGTGCAGTTCAAGCAGACCACTTCAGGGCTTAAGATGTGTAAGTCTCCCAAAAGCACAACAGGACATCTTTGCAGAAGCTTCTCTCTCTGCAAAATACTTGACTCTTGGCTTGGCTCTGCTAATTGAGCTGGGACAGAGTTGTCTCAGCCAAGCTTTGCTCGTGCCAACTTCAGAAGCCTGATGTGACTTCCGTTGAAGGGGATCACAAAACCTTCAGCAGCAGCTGGAACAAGCCGTTAGGACAGCACCAAGTAAAATGAAGTGTGTGATGGAGGAAATTCGAAGACTGAGCTTGTTTCCAAATATGATTAGATAGTTTCTAATATGTTAATTTTCCTGCTCTTTTCCTATTCTACCTACGTTTGCTACAAGAATTTCAAAATACGTTCCCAGTTCTTCAGTTACAGTTTTGATGCCGTCTCCCACTTTCCTTATTTCCAAAACTTGAGCTGCCATGCTCCAAAACATTTTCTTAGCTGCTGGTAGACCCTAATACAAAGTGAGCAGTATCCAATAAAGCCCTGACATCCCTGTCTTTAGATTCATTTGGCCACAGAAAGACCTGCAGGAATAGCTCCTCTCTAAAGACCTGGTTGTAAAGGCAGAAATTCACTGCCACATCTTCTTGCTAGGAAAAACAGAGTTGGAAAGGTTGGATATTTCAGTGCCATGGGAGACAACACATAACTAAATTTTATCTAAGAAAGATTGTGGAATTTGGCATTGCCTGAACAGCTGGAATAGCCCAGCATCACCTGTATGATTCGGTATGGTGGTTACAGACAAGATGTTGATTTAATGCAGGTTTTTCTTAAAGGTTTTGCTCCTCATTATGAGAAAGGGGAAAAGTTTAAAAATGGTTTTTTAAAGGGAGGAATTGCAATCACCCAGCAGCGATTAATCAAAACAGGTTTTAGAAGAAAGTGTTGCAGTATGACAAATTGAAATATCCTTTGAAGCCAAGATAATTACCGAGCAAATCTCAGAAATGTATTTCAGTAAGAAAGTTATCGCATGCTGGAAACAAAAGCATTATTTTATTCCTATTATTTTCAGTATCATAATCTCCAGAATCAAAAGCTAGCTCCAGCATGTAGCAAAGATGTTTGCCCTAAAACTGTATGAAATATCAGCAGAAATAAGAGAAGACTTATGTGTATGTATAGGTGTTACAGACACACTCCCCCACATATTGTCGGGGTCTCTGAGCTCAGAAAAAGCTTCCCACAGACCCCAGAAACAAACTAATTCTTCCACCTAATTCTTCCTCTGTTAGGACCCCATTGGGGACCTTGTTCTTCCACCACACTAACATGACTCATTCATGAGTCACTACTGATAATTCCCCCACAACAAGTCCTCCATCAGACATACAATTCCAACCCAAAGCATCTTCTCTTTCATGGCATTGCTCACACTCAAATTTGAGAGATGCTCACTCACATCGGAGAGACACACCCAAATACTATTTTCACTGGTAAAAGATTTTGTCCCAAACTGATCGCAGGACAGAGTGACACTATCATCTGCTGTTTTGGAGGTCAGAAGACCTGGTTTCTTCACTTTGCTTTGCAATGTGTTGAGAAATGCTCTTCTGCAAGGAACAAGACTACCCAAAACCAGATGTCATTCATCAGTTGGTAGGGTGCCCATTACTAAATTCAGAATGGGACTGTCAACTTGTCCAAGCCTCAGTCTCACCAGAAAGGATCCCAAAACAGCATCTTCTCTCTTATTAGAAACAACAGCAACACAACACCCTTACTGGAGACAGACACTGAATCTTTTCAATACTCAGAACTTTCTTTTGTAATACTATTCCATAAATACTTCTCTGATGTAAATTCTAATATATATCTTTGTGTATTTAATATGTCTTACTGGAAGTTACTTCAGAGCACCGTCCCAATGGTGGACAAAAAGCAGGGTCTGTGTATATTCAGAATAGCAGCATCATGTCAGGAAATACGGGTGGCAGTTGGTAGAAGGATTCAAACTTCAGTAAAAACTACTAAATGCTTACCCTTAAAAAAAAAAATGCTCATGGAGCTTCTGAGGTGGAATAAAACTTGCAAGTGCCTGCCTAACCTCTTTGAGGAACTCCACCTACTATTTTATCAATTAGTATTTATTCTTCAGTATTTATACAAACTCCCCCGAATCAGATGTCTAAACAGGCATTCATAGAGCAAAAAAAGGAGACTCAGGCACACATCTAGACTAATCCTGGGTGGAAACGAAGCACACAGATACATAGATAGATTTTGCAGGTGCACCTTCCTGAGAAGGATTCCATTAGTGTCCACACTGCGCAGATGGGCTGTGTTATTTTAAGGTCTTAATCAAAATACGTGCAAACAGGCGGAGCACCGCGTGCATACTAATGTCTGTGAAGTGTCAGCTGGGAAGCAATCAGTACACTTTTTTAAGAACACTAGCTCTGTGAAAATACAAAAGCAAAGGAACTGCTGAATTAGGCACCTTAGAGGGACACTTAGAGGCTATAGCTAGAAAGTGATGTACAGCACATTTGTTATAAGCATGAACTGAATTAAACATTCTCCTGTTAACACGGCGTGGTATTCCCACATCCTGATAGAAACTGAAGTGTCACACAGGCAGAATGCAACAAGGTGTCAGGTCTTCAAAAATCCCAAGGTATATATACGATTAGGACATGCGACCCTAAAACCAGTAATTCTAATGTAAATTTGACATCTGTAAACCTCTTGTTACCTCCCAATTTTTTCAATGGCTTTCCTCAATGAAGGCACCACGCATTCCTCAGGCTCTGCTTTATCACCTGCAGTGAAGGCATCTGCATCCACTAATCACAGCTCTGAACCAGACCCGATTCAGCTGACAGACTCGCCTTAAGCAGACTCTGTGGTCTGAAAACTTTTTTTTTTGACCAAGGAAAAAATAAACAAACCCAGATTAAGAATAATGTAACACAGTTCCTTCTGGATTTTCTTTGTTAAAAAAAAAAAAAAAAAAAAAAAAAAAAAAAAAAGATCCTGTTCCTGCATGTCTGCATACTTAAAATAAATGGTCTTCTTCTGAACCTCAGCTGCCTCCCTGCGCAAGGGAAAAATTAAGAGAAAAGGACAAAGCAAAAGTTGTCTTCAGAGTCACCAGGCTTGTAAACCCAAAAATGTCCTCTTACCTGCACAAACACAGCACCACCCAAAGTGGGAACTGGTGCCCGGCTCCTGAGCCCCGCTCAGCGCCCAGCCGGGCTGCGCTCCGCCGAGTTGTCAGCCCGGGAGGGGACAACTGTGTTGTGGGGATGTGGCAGGAGCACACACACAGACACACGGACACGCAGACAGACACACACCCTCCGAACACCCCCTGCGCACACACGGGCTCACAGGGACATGCTGGTGACAGAATGGGGATGGGCAAAAGGCTGCATCCTCACCCCACCCACCCCTGTCCTGGAGGGGGAAACCAGGGGGAGGAAAGAAGGGAGAGGAGAGGGAGAGGAGAGGGAGAGGAGAGGGAGAGGAGAGGGAGAGGAGAGGGAGAGGAGAGGGAGAGGAG
>JAOTQQ010000012.1:147447720-147464298 GCA_026546715.1 Gallinago undulata
AGAGAGAAAGAGAAAGAGAGAGAAAGAGAGAGAAAGAGAGAGAAAGAGAGAGAGAAAGAAAGAGAGAGAGAAAGAGAGAGAGAAAGAGAGAGAAAGAGAGAGAAAGAGAGAGAGAAAGAGAGAGAGAGAGAAAGAGAGAGAGAAAGAGAGAAAGGAGAGAAAAAGAGAGAGAAAGAGAAAGAGAGAAAGAAAGAGAGAAAGGGAGAAAGGGAGAGAGAAAGAAAGGAAGGAAAGTAAGAAAGGGAAGAGAAAGACGGGCCGGGCGGCAGCGGGACCTGGCGGCGTCGGGCGCGGATCGGGCCGGGCCGGGCGCGGAGGCGGGAGAGGGGCCGGGCCGGGGCGGGCGCGGGGTTTAAGGAGCGGGGAGAGGGGAAGGGCTAGACGGGGAGGGCTGGGGGCTTCGCCACCGCCCGGGAGCGGGGGGGGGCGCCCGGGGATGGGGACGGGGCCGCGGAGTGTGAGGGGACCGGGAGAGGGACCCGGGGGGAAGGAGGGAGATGCTTGAGAGAAGGAGACTGGGGATGGTGACCCAAGGGCATGTGAGCAACCCGAGCCCCTGCCCTACAAGAAGAGGGACAGAGAAATGTCCCCCCCCGCGGAGGGAACAGAGAACCAGAGGGAGATGTGTTCCCAGACAGTGTGGTTTAGCAAACAGGTGGCCTCTGCTTTTACCTCCTGCCCGAGCTCAGTGTCTAAATAAAAAGCCCTCAGCTGGGATATTTTTGCTTGAATTTCAACTTTGACTTGTGTATTGGAGCCACCTGCCCTTCATCCCTCCTCATGACACACCTCTCCCTCTCCTTCGCTGCTGCAAATAGCAGGCCACAGCTTCTGCCCATCAGGAAGCATTTTGATATCTGTCCCTGGCTGTTCCATCAGTGATGGATGTCCAGCAGAGTGGACTACTCACAAAGTAGCCCAGTCCATCCCAGACTTCTGGTCCTAGTTAGGGGCCACAGGAGATACAAAGGATGTCAGCAGTGCCCTGCATTGCCATCTAGTTATTTAGCATGGCTGTAAATAAGGTGGTATCTAGAGCAGGTCTGTGAGCCAGGATCTAGACCAGGTTATGGAGAACCTCCTGCATCTGCTAAAATTTCCCAGCAGGGGACAGAGGGCTTTGGTGTCAGCTGAGTTGAGGCTGCTCAGCTCCATGAAGGTCAACATAGCTTTGACAGCAGATTATAGCTTTAATTTTATCTGGTCCATCTGCCACATGGTACTGATGGACACAGAAACCGATTTCTGTTAGGTTGCAGCCCACCCTTGAGCTGAAGGAGTGCTGCAGGTTCCCCTCAACAAAGTTTTCAGCTTTCCAAAGAAAAATCATTCACCAAATTCAGTTTGCCAGATTTCAAAATGTATTTGGGATCATGTGCTCACTTTTTTTTTATATTATATATATGTACATGTATGTGTATAATTTGAATTTTTGTAATATCTACACATAATTCCAATGGTAATATATATGTTATTGAACATAATACTTTTTATTATATTTTTTAAAAGAAATGAAAGTTTCTAATAAATTATGTTAGCATTACCATAGCAGTTACTGGCAAGTGGGGGACTGAACTGGACTAGGTGCTGCTTTTTCGTTTGGCCTCTCTCACCACATGCCTGTCTATGTCAAGTGCTCTCTGTAAACTAACACAGAGGAGAAAGGTCCCCCCTTATTTCAGGTTTATTTCTGGTTGAAATGTGAAATTGAAACGTACTTAAATAGTGTGGATTTCTGTCCTGTAAGACGGCTGGGGCAGCATCTCTGGTGCTTTCTGAAACCCTCTCACCAGTGACAGACGTTATTTTAACTCACCCCAGTCTCCTCCCGGCTGCTGCCAATGCCACATGCTATAATAACGTTATCTTCTCTTTTGCACATTATTAAGACCCATTCAAAACCATCCCATACATTTGTAAGAGACCCATTTCATCCATCTGGTTCCTCCCTTCCTTGGGCAGAACAGGTTCTTTATCCTCTGTGTGGGTACACAAAGTCTTTGCTAATGAAGCATCATCATCACCTTTTCTGGTCCTTTCAGGTTTTCCTGCAGGGATCATTACCTCAATACAAGCCAGAAACTGATTCAGCAAAGCAATTAAGTACATATTTACTGAATTGGGACTTGAAGTTTGCGTTCATAGTGTGGCTATTTAAAATTTCTTTGCAGGATTGCTTTTTAGGCACAGGTTATTAGCAAATTTGTTCAGAGATGCTTTAATTTTTAATTTTTTTTTTATCAGAAAGAAAACATCTATTAGTGAGTGCAGAAAGGTGAAAGATATCTTGATTATCCACAACCTGCTTGAATACTGCCCAGCTTCAGGAGTGGTTGCAGGGTTTATTCACAGCTTTACCACCAGCAGCAACCCTTCATTAGGCTACAAAAAATAGATGCAGTATCTAATTCTGCATATGCATCTATAACCCTGAAAAGGGAACATCTGTCTCACACTGTTCCCATTCCAGCACTCACAAACTCCACCAAAAGAAACAGGAGGGTAGAGGGTTGCTTAACTACTCCAAACTAAAATAGCAAACCAAAATTTTTCCCATAATTGAGTGCTTCAGTATCTATGCTGACTTTCCGCATACCTTTTCCTTCAGGCCGCTTTACTTTTCAACCCAATATTTGATTAAATATTATCTTTACTTAATGTAAAAATGTTAAGTCTATAGGACACTGGTTGTTTTCTCCCTAAGGCTTCGCCGTGCCAATAATTAGGCAACGCTAATAGAACAGGGACCTTTTCACCAACACATTAGCTTGCTCAGCTGTAACAGATTAAACCAAGTGGTGTATCGAAGATGAATGTTGCATACAGTGAAAAAAGCCCAATATCCTTACTCTGTCTTTAACAGTGGCCTAGTATGTACTTCTATTTTGCAGCCGTTAGTATTTCAGTTACTGCATTTAGCTACTGCATATAATAATCATCTGTCAAGCAAGATCAGTCATTAAAAGCTGTTGTTTCTCTTTACGTGGTATGGAGGTGATTAACAGAAAGGAAATCATTCCTCTTCACAGATATTTTGTTTCCAGCGATCTGGGGAGAAGCATAAACTGTTTCTAGAATATGTAGATGGTAATTCAAGGTGCTGTATTATTAGGATTTCTACTGGAAACAGCACTGAAGCAGCAGCTCAGAGGGCTATGATAACTGGTGATGCCTGGATACATAACAAAATTTCCCCACATTTTTCGGTTCTCTCTGTTCTGATTGTGAGCTGTTGATTTCCATTTTCACCCTGGGGTTAGAAATATAAGAGATGGCTGTACCAGGTCAGGGAGAAGGTCTGTGTAGCCTGACATCTTATCCTTAGGAATGGATGCCTCAGCAGGTGTGGAAGAAAACAGTAATCATTCCACAATGCTTCCCCAGAATAGCTTCTCCGCCTGTGATTGTGGCGAGGGGATTTCCTCACAAAGACATGGTGTGTGGCTTGAACAGCTCACACGCCTTTCTTCTGCAGTAAATTTGACCAGCTGTATTTGAATCCATATAAATATTACTTCGAAACGCTTTGTGGCAACATAGTCCACAAGAGTTCACTCCCAGCAATTACGCAGTCTGCAAATCACAGCGCCTTCACTGCCTGAAACTACTAGTTTGGTCACAGATATAACCATAACACCACGGCTCCATATCCAGAGAAGGACAACAAAGCTGGTGAGGTGTCTGGAGCACAAGTCTTATAAGGAGAGGCTGAGGGAGCTGGGGTTGTTCAACCTGGAGAAAAGGAGGCTGAGGGGAGACCTTATTTCTCTCTACAACTACCTGAAAGGAGGGTGTAGCAAGGTGAGGGTCAGTCTCTCCTCCCAAGTAACAAGTTATAGGACAAGAGGAAACAGCCTAAGTTGTGCCAAGGTAGGCTTAGATTGGATATTAGGAAAAAATTCTTCACCAAAAGGGTTGTCAAGCATTGGAACAGACTGCCTGGGGAAGTGGTTGAGCCACCATCCCTGGAGGTATTTAAAAGATGGGTAGATGTGGTGCTGAGGGACAGGGTTTAATGGTAGTTTTGGCAGTGTTGGGCTGATGGTTGGACTCGACGATCTTACAGGTTTCTTCCAACCTAGAAGAGTCTACGATTCTGTAACCATCAGCCATTTTTTTCTTCATTAACTTTGTTGCAATCATTCAGTGCTTTATCTTCTGGTTAATGGTGTCTCAGGGCTTTGACAGCTTTCTTTTACAAATTCCCTGAAAATTCTGGTGCTGGCAAGGCTCAGATCAGTAGCTGTGTGTTGGCAACTCATAAATCTTAGGAAACAAGGAATTACATCACTCGGGAATCCTTCTGTGCCTTTTATATATTTATATATATTGTCTTGTACACATTATGTGTTATAGTCCCACATGGGTTACATTTCAAGTCATGAAGCAGATTCAAATGGTCTCTCTTAAAAAAGGAAAAGGTCTATCTAGCATAGAAATGTTGTGGGTTTGGTTTTGTTTTGGGGTTTTTTGTTTTTTTTTTTCTTTTCATGCAGTGTAGAATTTTCTATACCAAAAGCTATTAAAAACAATGGAAAAAAATAATAAATTCTGGTGTAAAATATATGTGCTGTCTCCTGTTGCATTACACATCGTGGGCTATACCACATTATTGTGCTTTATGTCATGGTTTAATTTGTTATAGGTTTTATACAATACATGTATCATGACACCATCTTACTTTGGCCTTCTTGTTGTCTTACTTTGTTGCTGTTAATGAATTACAGGATTTGTCACTCCCGAATCCTGAGTCATAAATAATTTCTGTTTGATCAGCACTACATCCAGTACTGAAAGTTAAGAAGTCATGAATTATGGAATCCTCGCAGTTTAGTGAAAAGTCCATTTAACAACAAATAAAATTTCTACAAAACTTACAGTACTTTTTGGAATAAAACCTTAACAGATTGAAGAGATATAGCAATAAAAATGGAAAAAAAAAATCATCACCATCATGAGCAAAGACTTTCAAAATTTGCTGCCTAGCCTTTAGAAAGATCATTCTTTAGTTGACTGTTTGGCCCATATAAAATCTAAAACAGTTGTAAGAACAACAATAACACACAATCCATTATTCTTCTTATATTCTAAGTATTTCTTGTTTCCTGACTTATCTAAGGATAGACTCATACTGCTCCAGCTCTCTAATGCAGTGTTTATGTTTATGCCTCTCCACAGTCACCAACTTCTGACTCTTCATTCACAACTCGCCTTTATAAAAATTTAATCTTTAATATGATAGGCTGTGATACTGTACCTAAACCAATCACAATATTTAATAAGACCCCACTTGTCTTCTCCATGTAAATTGGGACAGAAACTGCTATGCTAGAGAAAAGGAGAGTACTTTCTTTATGATGGCCCAACCTTTTAACACTCATCTTTGTAAAACATAACTGTTTTAAGCAGCTCAGTGGGCTGACATATGAGCAGGATGCACAGTGAAACAAAGCTCTCCCTATGTAATAAATGTGATTAATTAAATATCTTCCTCCACAATATCTGCAAAAACAATGCAAATGCCAAACATATAATTTAATTCTATCTAGTTGTATAAATATGAAAGAGGCGCAAGTATCACATCATTTACATAGGTCTGATTTAATTATTGTAAATTAAGACTACTGCTAGATTTACTAGCTTCTGTAAATCAGATAGCTGATCATAGGTGACAGTGCAGTTCTAAAATTAAATGTTGTTCTCTCCAGATATAAGTGATAAACTTCTGTGGTGCTGAATTCTGGAGCAAGACAATAAATCACATCACACTTGAAATCAGAACACTTTTAATGATATTGATACAGTGGAAAAGAATTCTTCTGAATATGTCTACGGCTCAGTGGTTCAAGTACTCAATGAATTGCAAAATGGAGTTTGCCTGATGAACTAGAATTGAACAGTTTTCTTCCTCTTTATTGAGCAACATTTCAAGGATTTTCCATCACTGCACTTCAAGTTTCCTTGTAATATGGTAAATCAACATCAATGACTCCTTGTTGACATTTCAGTGGAGGCAGGCAAAGCGGACACGGCTTTGGTCTCTGGAAGTAAAAACCTAAATGTTAAAACGGTGAGACATCTCTCTTCCCCTCTTCCACTTACATCTCAGTATCCTCACAATCAGAAAAGAATCTGGAATTCCACAGTCCTAATTCCTGCTCACCAAACTCAAAGGCATCACATATGCCCATAGTAGAACTCTGTGGAGTATCACCAATACATTATCTGTGCGTAGTTCGCCTTTAAATATAAGCAAAGGGTTTTTTCAGTCTCTTATTGAGAATGTAATGTAGATTGAGAGAAAAGGTACATGCTATACACCATCCTTCTAGGTAATCTTCCTTCTGCATATATTCTCTATTTGTTTAAAATTAATATTGCATTGGAATCAAACAGTTACTCTTCAATTACAGACATATAGAACAGGAGCAGGAATTAAAGAGTTCTAGAATCATTTAGGTTGAAAAAGATCTGTAAGATCAAGTCCAACCATAAACCTAACAATGTCAAGTCCACTGTTAAACCACCTCCATTAGCACTACATCTATGCATCTTTTAAGTACCTCCAGGGATGGTGGCTCAACCATTTCCCTGGACAGCCTGTTCCAATGCTTGATAACCCTTTCAGGGAAGAAATTTTTCCTAATACCCAAACAAAACCTCCCCTGGTGCAACTTGAGGCCCTTTCCCCTTGTCCTATCCCTTGTTACTTGGGAAAAGAGACACAGAATAGAAAAGATATGATTATGACTTTAGAGTTAAGAGTACCAATGTAGATATAAAATATTACAATCTATAATTTGAATGAGGCAATTAACCAGCTTCATGGCCCTGTGGCCACTCATGACTTTGTAACAATACCTATAAGAAAATAAATTTATTCTGATATCATAGTCAGCACTGTGACCCTTATTCGTGGTGAAACAGGCTTTACAAGCTGTTGATCTGAAATGGTTTGTTCTCCGGCTTGTGCCGGTTGATATATCCCACAACAGCCCCACCTCAGTAAACGTTTTGATGTGCTGAGCATCCTTGCTTAGTTCTAGAACCACGCCGGAGAATTTACGACTGAACTTACCAGCAGTGTGGAAGCGGTAAATCAGATGTAAGAGACTGTGCATGTCAAGCACAAAGGGAATACATGAGGGTGAGCAGTACTGCGGGTGTGAAACCTTTCACAACGTACACTTGAGATGAGGCTATTGCTCATATACAAAGGAGCTGGGCATCCTAAGCAAGTGTTAATCAGACCTTTCCTGTTTGCACTGCCTTAGCCTGCCGTCTGCCATGTTAAACGGTTGGAGGCTGATGTTGTTTGTCCTATTGACCACAGATTCCCATGCTTACACCACCCGAGTGTCCTTCTCTGTGAGCTCAGAATTGGTTTTATAGTATTTTTCTCTATATATTTTCAATGCAAAATAAGGTTCTCAATGCAGAAATAACTTTCCAAAGTGAATAATTTCGTATCTTGGTATCTTCTGGGTCTATAAGTCATAGTTTCTGTCCGCTGGGAAGCAAAAATCTCATTTTAAGCAAAGATAGAGTCAAATTCCTTCTCCCATAACTTCTAGAAAACAAAGTTCTGTAGATTTTTATATACAGAATACAAAAATAATGACCAAGACTGGATATGGCTTATTCAGGGCCTCAAGCCAAGACAGATATAGAAGGAAATTTTTAAGGAATAAATTTGAGAGATGAAGATGATACTCTCATATAGGATAACTTATTTTTAATGGTAACTGCCTAATGTTTTTTCTAGGTTTGAAATATTACAGTTAGCCTGGGAAGAAAGGTTAGAGGGTATCGAGCTGGTGAAGTGGTCAAAGGGAAATAATATATGAATTTATTACATGGATATTC
Source organism: Gallinago undulata (assembly GCA_026546715.1). NCBI lineage: Eukaryota > Metazoa > Chordata > Aves > Charadriiformes > Scolopacidae > Gallinago > Gallinago undulata. The sequence goes on from JAOTQQ010000012.1 coordinate 147,455,587, forward strand.
ATAACTCATGTATAGTATATTTACGAGACAGAGCCTTTTTTTTTTATATAATTTCCAGTGGACTTCAACATGCAGAGAAAAATCAGTGTCAGCACTGACAACAGACAAAAAAATGCACCCAGCTGCTAGGTATTTACAGAATGAGCAAGACCCATCTGAACATAAAATACATTTTTCAACTGGAGAGTCAATTGTATTTCTTTTTGGTCCCGTCAAAGAAATGTTAATGCACCAGCTGATATATCATTTGAGAAGAGGCACTAGTCAAAAAAAAAAACGAAGGGAGAAATCTTGAAGAAATTTTGAGAGATGAGAGGACTGAAGACAAGATTTGTCCTATCAGACAGGTGGGATGAGATGAGCTGAAAGTGGGGAGGAGAGTAACTTTGAATATTATATTCTGTGCCTATAACACAGCACACAGCTGGGTGATCCAGACTGTATTGCTGGATGCAAGGGGCTGAAAGTTTGGTCCTCAGACGTACTGTAAAATACGAACAGACAGAAAAATTGGGAGCAGAAAGAATTGTGAGATTTCTGAAGCAACACTTAAGATGCCTGAATTTCACAGAGTGACCATCAGGCAGTTTAGGAGAGGATGACAGGGTGACAGTACAGTGGCAAGCCAGAAGAATGTTTTCACTGGTTGCATTTTGAAGACTGTGGGATAATGCATGTGTTTTAGAAATTACAAGAACATAAGAAGAGCTGTAGTGAGTCAGACTAAAGTCACATTTAGCCCCTAATCTTGACTGCACCAATAGCCAACGACACATGACCAGGGAAAAACAGGGCAAATCTACAGTGAAGCTTTCCCAGAATTACCTCCTTTGCCTGAGTAATTTGTACTTTAGTTTGTTCTTAGATGAGAGGGTGTTATCTAACAATTTGCAGTGGATTTCTTCCCCATGAAATACACAATTCCTTTTTGAACCCATGCACAATTTTCCTCCAGAAAGTTTGAAAGCTTTATCACGCTGTGCAAACAGCCAACTCCTTCTATGTATTCGGCATCTACATTTTATTTGATGACCTTTAGTACCTTTGCTGTGGTGACCATGAAGCCTCTCAAGGAATGATTGGTAGATCTCCTGGGATGTTCACTGGAGGACTTGTCCCAAGCATCTTCAGATACATCTCAGCTTACTCTGTAATACATAAAGCAACTGAGGTTGTCCCTTTGGTGAACAGCCTCTGGATGCCCAGTTAAGCTCTGGGACTGAGGTTGAGGAACCCTCTTTCAAAGTGCAAATCACGGTAAACAATGTGAAAAGCAGGTGAGCTTAGTCTGAGCATAAACAGACCCACACTTAACTGACAGCAAAGATGTGTTTCTTCATAATTATTTCCTGTTCATTTACACTGTCTCCCCTTGTCAATGTTTTCTAGAGTGTAATGTCCAAAGCAGCATCCAGTGCTCCAAATGAGGCCTCCCAGGCTCTAAGTGCAATGGAATAATTGATCCTCTTGCCCATTAATACTTGCCATAATAAGATTTTCCATTTTCCACAGCAGAATTCTGCTTCTTGTTGCAGGAAATCTACATCTGGGAGTTAAATGCAGTAAATCAGTCATCACACGTACTTTAGGAAGACCATGGAAAAGGAAGGCAGTTTGTCATGTTAGAGAGGTACACAGCCCAATTGAAAGCCACTGGGAAACAAAATGTACAGTAGGACAAGCCCAGGAAACTCTGGAGGAGGATAATTAGCCAAACTACAGCAAAAGAAGAAAGCAATAGTTTTTTAGATTAGCCATTTGCATTTTGTCCCACAAATGCGCTTGTGAGGAGATTATCCAATTGCCCTAAGAAACAAAGATGTAGAAATAATAAAGCAAGTAAAGAAAAACTCAGCATCAACACAGGTAAAAAGCCTCAGTAAAATTATTTCCTGTTAAAAGTGACCTTTTTTCTTTCTAGAATTTCCAACATTTTTAATGTGAAAATTTTAATTTTCGGGATTTAAAAGCTTGTGTCGAGGCAAAACTTTGTGAAGCAACCTGATCTTTTTTTAGATTCCTCACAAAACACCTTTTTGATCAAGTCCTCTTAACTACCCAGTGCACAGAATAAATGTCTGACCTTCAGGTACGTGTTTCCCAGTATACTCAGTTACGACATGCATGAGAGAAGGCACAGCACTTAGGGTCTGGCCGGACCCTTTTCTGGTAGTGACAAATGTTGTAAGCATCAGACACAACAATCAGTCATCATCTGTAAGTGAGGCTAAGAAACGGGAGGGCAGATTTGACTTTTACCACCTCTTTGCCCTCCCAAATGCCAGAGCAGTTAAGGATGGGACATTAATCTCTGTCTGGTCTTTTCAGTTGGTTGTGTTCCTTTTACTGGGATGAGAGTTATGTGGGTCTGGTGAAAAGCACCATCACAACAGACTCGTCACGAGCTTTTTATAGCTTTTTCAGTAGTGATGAAAAGAAATATAACTATGGAGCCAAAAACCGGCTCAGTAATTTTAGTGAAATATTCAACACAGTTTCAAAAATGCTTCCCTGTAGGATCTAACTCATGGTCTCAAAGGGAGCCCGTGAAAACATTTCCCCTGCTTCTGTCAATGCTGTGTGCTCCTCTCCTAAACTGGTTAGGTGTTTTAGCTTGCGATGACTGTAGGATCTCTCACTGCTGTCACAATCTAAGCCAAATATCAGCAGTGAGCACAGCAGCACAGTTATATTCTCTTCAACAGAGTCTTAGAAGGGGTCTGCAGTGTTGTTTAGAAACTGAAAAGAGTGATGATGCTACATGGTGGACCAGTGAGCTCCATTCCATGAGTGTCACCAACGAGTGTGCACTGAATTCATCTCCCTGTACAAAAATATGCACGTTGTGAGAACACTGAGTCCAAAGAGTCTTAAAGGTTTGGAACTTTCCCTATGTTCACTGTCCATTTCCAGGTATTTTACCAGCCAACGTTAATTCCCCCACATAAGTGAATGACTGACAGAACAAAGATTCTGCTCCGCTTCACTAAAAGTTACAGTTTTAAGTCCCTTGTGAGATTACTTGTGATGTAATGTGACTGTGTTTTGAGGCAAATACACAGCTTCATAAGATTTTTCCATTTAACAGAAATTTGGGTGGCAGGGCGGCACAGACTGGCACGTGATGGCTTGTGTGAACAGCGAATCTGGATTACATGAATAAGGAAAAATGTGAACATTTAGCTCTGCAGGAGATTTATTTCTGAACTAATTGCTATATAGAAAGTCACAGTTCTGCTAGAATGATCTCTCTAGTCAATCCCATATCAGTGTCATCTGGCCTCTGCTGCCTTCACAGGTGACTCCCAGCTTTGGAAGCTCCCTGTAGAGACAGCATCACTGCAACGTGAGGAATACTCTCAGACAGCTATTCTGGTTCAAGAAATGGCTTTAACCTGCTCACATGGCCTTTACTCCTCAAATAGCTCTTCCAGTCCTCTACAGGAGAAAGACTGTGAACTAGATAGAAATGCCTCATGAACTGGGTTTGCCACCAGAAGAACCTTGCAACTTAGACAATCCCAGTGGAAGCCTGTCTGACCTGGGTAACTATGACTGCCCTCAGAAATTATTATTTTTATTAATTTTTCTAATACTTGGCAGCTATTCAAGTTAGAAAGTCTTTCCAAAATGTCCTTTGCTGTGAACCAAGATGCATGCTGCCACTGCAGAATGAACAGGGAAAAGTTAATCATTACTTCTTTAAAAGAAAGAAATTATCTGATTAGATAGTTGAACAGTGTTCTTGAGTTCCCCATCTATTTTCTACCCTAAACAAGACAGATTTTTTCATATTCTCAAAAGCTTTTGACAGCCTCGTTGCTTTTTGCTCATAACACTTCAATTAGTCTGTGTATTGAAGTCTATGTCAGTAACTGCACATAGTCCTCCATTCATAAATAAACATTAATAAAGAGAAATAATTCAATCACAGCTTTTTTCCACTGTCATGACGTTAGCTGTCCATTTAGTAAAATTCACTGTCTTCCACCACTCAAGTCATTAATGACGACAACTTAGTATCCGTGGATCTTAGCAGAGCCCATACTCAGCATTTCCACTCAAACTGACTGGATACTTTTGGGGGTGATTTTCCAATGTGTCATTTACATGTCATTTTTTTCTCATTGTGAGTATCTAAAAATGTCACACTGGACCTTCCCAAAAGCCAGCACCGGTCATGAAGTACCATTATGTCACTTCCTCCGTATCTACTAATCCGTTGCTTCTTAAAGGAAGATTAATAAATTGATTTAATGGGATGTGACAGATTGCTGGATCCAACAATTTTGCAGTTTGAGAACCTGAACAAGCTTCATGAGTGAGGATTATACCACACTTTTAAAAGGGGACATAAACTATCAGATTTAAAAGCATCAGCCAATCTCTGTCAAGAAATTAAAACACTTTCCCATGCCCAGAGCATCCCACGGTGATTGCCTATGAGGTTAATGGTACCTTCTTTAAATATCAAAGACAACAACCATCAGAAATACTATTGCTGTCAGAACATACTGCCCCAGATGACCTATGGGTCTGTTTGTTCCTGTGGTGCAGATGGGATGTGAAATAAGACTTCTGAAATACTTTTCAGAGTACTTTTATGAGTTGGATCACATCCCAAATATAAATTCCTCTACAGTTACTTGGAATACAGGCACATATGTTTAATCCCTTCACCTCTTCACCTGGAGAGGGCATTACGCTAACAAAAAAGAAAGGCACATACTGAATTGACAACAGCCATATGGCAGAACAGGTGCTTTTATTTGCAGACCAAAAGGTGCTTATCCAATACTCCTAAACACCAGCTTTTTGCGACACTCAGCCCTGTGTCCTGTTTCAGGTCCTACATTACAAGAATGAAGTGGCTGACCTGAACAGAATTCAGAGAGTAGGATGAATGCTCAGAAGTCAGGAAAACATGACCTAAGGAAAGAGATTGAAATGAATTGATTGTTTAGCCTAGAAAAGAGGAAATTGAGGGTGGACACGACAGAAATCCTGAAATATGTAGAAGGTTCCTGAAAGGAGAAAGGTAGTAGATTTTTCTGCATACCCGTCTGGGTTAGGTCAACAAGAAATGGACTTCAGTTCTCTTTAGGGAGATAGAGATAAAGATAAATTGTCAAAGTAAAAAAAAAAAGAAAAAGAAAAAAAACACAATATTCAAAAAGCTACAGAAATAGACATGAAATCTTTATTTTTGGAAAGTTTAGGGGTTTGGGTTGGTTGGGGTTTGGGTTTTTTTTTTTTAGAATTTGAAAAAACACTTCTAGGACAGATTTGTGTGGAGCAAGAACATGGACTAGAGGAGAGTATCTGGAAATCCCTTAAGCCCTGTTTTCTGTGATTTACTGTGCTACAGTACTCACCCCACAGCTGTGGCTCCCTGGCCATAAATACATCCCTTTATTGAATGCAGTGGGAAACATCAAGTTGTCAGATTAGCTACTGCAGAGATGGCAGTGATGGTAACAATATGTCAGTTCTGGATAAATTTCCATGTGTGTCCTTTATGACACTTAAGACTCAAGTCCTTTTTTTCCCCTGTTCTACTTCAACAGTTGGGAAGAATTGGGATTTACTTACTTTCACATATGATGGCATGAAAGCTAAAAAATTTCAGTTCATGATTTGTATCAGAAGCAACCTGAATCCAACAGCTCCCAGTTTTTTGAAGATTTTCTTGCTTTGCTGTTGAGCACACTCACTTTAATCCACATGTTTGAATGTTCAAGAGCTACAAGGTCATCCCACCAGGCCTTTTTTGTTTCATCTTTCACCCTCCTACTGAGACAAATCAAATCTGTTTGCTTAAATATATTCAGCCTTTTCCCTCTAGGGTAGGGGAACAGCGCTTATTTCAGTATGACCCAAAGAGAATCCATCCAAAATAAAAGTGTTAAATACTTTAGAATTACCAGTTTTTAAAAAGGAGATTTGAACCAGGAATGGAGTTTGGTGACAGTGAATCTTTTGATCTCAGCAATTTACTTTGCTTTGTCATATTTGTCTGCCTTGAACTGCACAGGGTTGCTTTTATTTCGAGTTTCATTAACGGATCCAAAGTGGAAAGAGAGCTGCTGTATTAATCAATAGCTGAAGGAAATAAATCTCTGCTCTCTCCTGCAAATGTGCTGCAGAACAATGTGCCTTCCTTGGGAGAGTTTTATTCATGACAGAAGCCAGCCATCTGCTGGAGTGCTGCTGCAATAGCCCTTTCTAGGACTGCAGGACTGAGCTGCTTGCTGATGTTTGAAAAAAAATACATTTTTTTTTTCTTCAAACTCGATGAAAAATAAGCAGCTTGGAAAAGAAAGTGGGGAAACTACGCAGAGATTCCTTAAAAGTGGGCCACTAGACAGGTTTTAAATGCTGATGGAGGGGAAAAACTGATGAGTGGGGATAGAGCACAAAATGTTAAGCACAGATTCACTATCTATCTGCATGGTAAAAACCTAATCAAGGAAAACCAGAGCACTGAACCAGCTGCTCCTCAGACCTTCAGAGGAGAAGGACTAGAATATTGTTCTGGTGTGGGACCCACCAGGACAAGCCAACCAAAGACACTCCTTCCCCAGAAGCCATGCCACCTGAACAGTTAGTGCCTGAAGGGGTACAGGATTTACCATGGGAAGAGCATTTTGGAATTGTGCAAAATTTAGGACTGAAGGTTTTAAGGAGATTATGGAAATGCGAAAAATGTATTATGGGATGTTTAGAGGAAGAACTGAAGGTGGGGAAAGAGAGGGATTGAGGTGAACTGGGGAGAAACAGGAGCAGGGAAATAAAGGCAAAAGGAACTGGACATGTTTTGTCATGATACTGGTGAGTAGATTTGTCTCACTGGACAGACAGTGCTTGATCACTACAGTCTATCCTATACCCTCATGAAATGCTATCTCCAACTACCCTCTCTATTCTAAGTGAGCATGTGTCATGTTGGTGAGCTTCAAGGTAGCCTGATTGGTGAGTGGGATAAGATGTCTGGGTGACAGCAACCAGAGGAGACCATGGCCTCCAGTGGCTGGTTACTGAGTAGACTGGGGGTCCCAGACCAGCTGCAGGAAAGACCCACAGCATGTGTGTATATTCCAATAGCAGCCTTCAGTCCTGATCAGCCAGAGGAGAGGAGAGGATTGAGCCGTCTTTGATCATTTTTCTATAAGTGCTGGGCTTTTTCATGTGGATGTCAATAGAAAAAAAAAAAAGGAAAGTAATCTCTGTCTCCATTATTCTGTGTGTCTGGGCTTGTGTGGAGTCTGTAGTGTGTGTCTGTCTATCTATGCATGTGTGTCTACTGGGAACTGGACCTGGGGACATGGAACAGCAGCAACCTCACAGCTATTGGGCTGAGAGAGGAGGAAGTCCTGAAGCCCAGCAGGTTTGGCTACTTGTGTCAAAATGGGAGAAAAATTCCAGATCTGAACCTTTGGTAACTAAGTCCAGGGGAGAAATTATCAAAGGCACCTATGTAAATTGACAGCTTGTATTCATTTTTCAAAGATAACTGAAGGAGGAAGAAGGAGGCAGGTGGAACAAACTGATCATCATGTTCAGCTGGGAAACTAGGGCTGTGTTTTTATTCTATTCCTGATGGAACCTGTAGTTCCTGGTCCCAAGCATATCCTTAGTACTTGCCACCATGGCCAGAGGAAGAAGGTATCAAGTTCTTTCACCCCTGAATGCTCTGCTCTTTGCCCCGCAGTTTGAGTTGGTATTTAATAACAGTGTTGGAAGCCATATCTCAGAAGCAAGAGGCTGAATACACTGCTTCAAGGCAAAGCTGATTAGCATCTTTACTTGGGTAGAGAGGTGTATCCTGTTAGCTAATGGGGCTGAAATAATAATGACTTGCTTAATAGTCTCTGGCAGGGACCTGACGCAGCACTGCTTGGAGATGACAGCTTGATGATAGGACAAACTGGTTGATTTACCAAATGAATTACCACTGGAAGTGCACCCAGACCTCAAACTGTGATTTTTAACTTAACACCAAAGTTTACTTCCCGCCCACACAACCCTGGCTTGCTTACATTTTCATTACCTTCCACTGACAGATCTCTAAAATGAGAAAATGATGAACAGAGGAAACCCGGTGATGGAAAAACATTAATTGAATTATAGACATGAAAAAAGATGCTCACTTTCAAGAGGAAAAATAAAAAAAAAGCCTTCCGCAATTCTGTTCCTAATACAGCAGTCTTGGGTTGTTGGGACTGAGAGGTTCTGAAAGGTGGCTTTGCATCCTCCTATCTCTCTGGATGAAGAGGTTGCTCTGCTGGTTGGGGGACAAGACAAGGGACTGCCACTGGGTTTTACATGTAGGGAACAGTGATAGGGAAAATCTCTCTGTGGGCACCCAGCTTGGCATGGGCATGGACGCTGGGACTTTGACGAGATGGCAAAACCTCTTTGTATCCACAGCTACAAAGTGGCCTCTAGGAAGAGAGATCGTGCTCCCTGCCATCCACTTGATTGCCTTGGGACAACTCTGGAGTGTGCTGGGGGTAGGGGGGTCCATGCCCGCATCTTGTGGCCTGTGTGTGGACACAGCCAGTGCCAGCCGGCTCCAAGGGCCCCACCGCAGGACACAGCTGAGCCCCTCAGCCAAGCTGGGGGTGCCGGGAATGGGGACAAGAGGTTTGGGAAAGGGCGGAAGGCGGCCCAGGCAGAGGAGGAGGAAGGCAAGGAGGGAGCAGCAGCAGA
>JAOTQQ010000012.1:147464530-147479381 GCA_026546715.1 Gallinago undulata
GCAGGGAGAGGGGTGAGGAGGGAGCAGCCGCCCAGAGGGGCTGCCATGGACGGACCCCAACCCCCAGCCCCAGCCCTGCGCCCCTCGGGGTGGGAGAGGGGTCGGGAGTGAGGGGGAAAGTTGGGAATAGGAAAGATGTTTTAAATTTTGACTTAGCTCCTTACCATCTAAATCTATTTTAATCGAAAACAATATAAATCCCAGTTTTGAGGCTGTTTTGCCCTCAAAGATAATCTATAACTGATCTCCCTTATCTCAAAGTACAAAGTGGAAACGGAAAGAAAAGAGCAACAGCTCACCCCAGACTTTCTTTTTGGGGCAAATTAACGACAGGAATTCCACACTTCCTTCTCCACTATGTGCTCAGTAATCAAGCGACTACTTTTCGTCCCTTTTTTCCTCCCACTCTCGTGCTCAGTCAGCACCTACATCGTAGAACGTGCAGCCCGGATAAAACACACAATACCCAACAAACAAGTTGGCCGAGTCGCCTGAAGCCAGGATTGTGGAGAGGATGTTGCTTACACAACGCTGGTGAATTTCACCGAGGACATTTTGGGTTTTGCTGCTGGGGTGTTGTTAGTGCCTCCTGTCTGAGCTGAGGTACCTCTCACTGTGCATTTGACTCACCTCTAACGCTCAGTGTGGTACTATTAGAATAAATCCCTGCTCAGGTGCCTGCCAGCAGTTGGATTGGCGCAGCCGCAGGAGGCTGAAGTAAAAAGACTTGCCTCAGAAATTCACTGAAGTCCTGCTGGTAGATTCCCATGGACTACAAAAGCAAATAAAAAGTCTTGGTCACACCAAGACCTCGTGTGCTCTTTGCTTATCTCAACTTTATTGGGCTTTTTGGATCTTTCCTGCTCTGAAAACCTGACAGATGAGTTCACAAGGTGCTTGCATGCTGCTTTCTGTTCCTTACTGGGCCAGAAACACTCAAAAGGCCTTTCAGCGGTTCTGTTCCTATTACCTGTAGGGATTAGGAAGAAAAGAAGGATGAGTTTAGCTGGAGGCTCTATACATCCTTTATTTTAACTGCACCAATTTCATCTTCCACTGCTACAATAATTTCTGGAGACTGAAGAAGTGTCAGCAGCCTGCCCAGGGTAGAAGCCCATGTACTCAAGGAATGAACTTAAAAGTACTCCCTGCTAATGATTTTCCAGGACTGCTCCTTTTATTGACATTTCTGCTGCAATTGCCTGAAAGCATGTCACCCCCAGGGCCTCAGTGAATATTCAGAGGAAACGATTATGTATAAAATCTTGTCTCTCATAAACTGAAAATTAAGGCAACCTGTTGGTACAAACGGCCTGAGAGCATTAGCACATTGATCCCAAAGGCAAGCACAGTGCCAGCTCATTTCTGAAGTTGTAAGACTGTTTTCCAAGAGTTTAATGTGTCCAGGTTACACAAGCAGGAGAAATCAGAGTCTAAGCTCTCCCAGCCCCACGCTGACAAGATGAAATCCCATGCACACCACAGAAGTGCATGGACAGAGTCTAGTGCAGAGTCCTTGATTCATTATAAGTAAGCCCTACTCAGGGTCCTCTAGATTTACACCGACTGAGATTTTACAAATTGACTGGGATTTTTTAATCCTTCTGGTCTTCACAACTTGAAGAGACAAGGAAAAGCTTGCAGCAAGAAGGAATGGCAGTCAAAGTGAGGACAGTCTCTAGAGACTTTCTCAGTTCCATGTTTCTGGTTCATATCCTTCCCTTCCTCTAGTCTGTTGATGACTGATGTCTGTTGCTGTCTCCTATAGTTCTCCATACAGTAATCACTGACAATGTAAGGGCAAATACAAAGGGAATAAATCATAATAAAGCTTAAAAAAATCTTAGTCTGCTGCTCCAGGTCCTTACTTCTAAAATCTTTCCTGAATCTCTTTGTTGTTTTGCCTTCCATCCAAGGGTGAGTTTTCCTGCCACAGACTGAAAGGAGAAAGAGCTGCAACCAAACATCCAGGCAGAGTCTCCAGGGACCATTTCTGCACATTGTAGGGGACAGCCAAGACATTTGGCTATTTCATAGTGTTCCCATCTGCTTCAAGTCGTGACTGGGATCCAGTTATCTCTGGATTGTCCTCTTCACACTTCCAATGAACCACCACGTCTGGCTCTAGAAGTCTATGAATCAATCAAGAATTTGCCCTTTTTTCCTCATCCTTGGTAGTGTTATTCTGCTGTGCTGAGAAGACTGTAAAACTCACTGGGGGTGTGAAGTGCTATTTATGAAATATGCACTATTCCTAAATTAGATAATTGTGCCACTAGTCTGCGATTTTTGCTCATGACTGATTTCCAAAGGAGTCTCCTAGCACTTTTCCAATAAGTGAAGATTCTTTTTGAAGCATGGGACAGAGAGCACAAAATTCCATGTAAAGCTGGACACCAGATCCTGGAGACACCATTTCAGCAATGACCTTGTTAATGTTGGAGTTGGAAAAGTTTCTTAGTCCCTTCCCCTAATCAAAAGTCACCTGACCATGCATCCATCAAAAATTTGCCACTGCAGCCATAGGACAAAGTTGGGATATCTAAGTCCTTTTCAGTCTCAGTGTTTACAATTTTAAAGCAATACTTCATAATTTGTTCCTGGACATGATTTTTGCATTTAGTTGCATTAAAAGAGCTAAATAAGGGAACAGAGCAATAGCAAGTCATTCTGATACAGGTAGTGGCTTTCCCAGAGATCCAGACAATTGCAGGTTGTTCATCCTAATTGAGATGTCACTGTATTTCCAAGGCAGGAGTCTCAACCAGGTGGGTTCAAATACCTGTTTGAGGAACCTTCTTACCTCATGGCTTAACGAAAGGCAACAGCTTCTCAGGTGAACCAGGCCAAACTCAAGAACTCAGCTGTTCGCTCATGTCATTCGTCTTCTACTCTGAACTGCAAATGTTAGTAGCATTTTCTTTGGAGATCACATTAATACTGTCTGTGATACTGCCTGGCTGGAAACTTGTGGGGTGTTACCAAAATACGTTGGGATTGCAGTTTCATATTCACAATTAAGTAGGTGCAGTGAGTCAGAGATCCAGTTGAGTTTATGAGTTAAATTACCATTTCTCCTTATTGCCCAGACATCACAAGGAGGACACAGATGTCCTATTTTTCATTCCTGGCTTAGAATGCAATTTCAATTCCTTGATTTCTGTTGAACTATTATGACAGTTCTTATGCAACTTGAATTATCTGGCCTGCAGAGCTTTGGGCCCTCATTCCCCAGTTACTCTCACCCACCATAGAAAACTGCCAAGTCACAGGGTGACTGATTTGTGTAAGTACTGCTACTGCTGCTGTGACAAACCTGGGCATAATTTCAATCCTGGTAATGTCATGTCTGTTTTCTCTTCAGCAAGAAACACCAAAGAATGAATTCCAGAAGAATATCTGGATGCTGTCTTTTCTCTTACTAAGAGAACAACCAAGGAACATGTAATCAAAGAAATTTTCACATTTTCTGGCATTGTTGGAATGCAGAAAAAGATTCAAAGGGTTTTCGAGACGTCCTCACTCTGTCTTTGGCTTTCTTCATCATGTACCTAGAGGAAATAATAAAAAGCAAAAGCAGGCTTACCTCTTTTCTATAACAAAGGTGCTTTATTCTTCTTTTCTCCCACCAGCCCCAGTCCATTTAAAGGCTGAGTTCTGCTGTTTCTAGCCACCTTCTGTTCTTCCAAAGGCATCCGTTTACTTTTGCCAACTCTTGTAACATTATGGCAAGTCTCACCATTGTTTTTTAAGTCCCAGCTTCTACGATCATTTGATAAGCAGAAAAGACCTTTTTTACTTAAAAACAAATCAAGCAACCAAACAAGTGAACTACCAGAAGATGGTGAACATCCTGATTTTTGCTGTTAAAGCCATTTACAAGGCAAATCTCACTACACAATAATATTTGCACTGTGGTAGCATCTCTGTAAGCTTGTCATAATAGCTATTTAAAAACCCACAAAATAGTTTTTCCTCCCTAAAAAGCTTATTGGGACAGAATTGAGACTGTGCATGCTTGGTTTATTTTGTATTATATATAAAAATGATATTCAGTCTTCAAAAGAAGATTATTTTAAAAGGCGACCAAAGATGAATAGGTAAAAAGTGCAAGACAGAGCTGTTTGAGACAAGACAGTGAAAATATAAGGATTAGCTGTTCCTCCTTTTGCTAATAAATTGGGAAAAGAACAAACAGAAGGAGGTCTGAAAAATCAAGGAGAAGCAGTCATCTATTAGATGCTGCCTTCGGAAGGATTCAGTGAATACCTTGACACCAGCTGGAAGACAAAGAAGAAGAATCAGTGCAAAGTGAAAAGTTACTTTTATTGTACATTTTTGTACTACATGGCTTGGTTAGTAGCCCTGCAAGTGGACAACTGAAAAGCTACATCATGCAATATAAGAAAATAGAGGTTGAAGGACAATACAGAAATTCTGGCCCTTGTTGTGACTGAATGAAGGATTAACGCTTCTGAAATCATCCTTGGCAGGTGTTTGTCTAATGTATTATTTAAAATTTCAATGACAGAGATTCTCATGTCTGTAAACAGCATTCTTCAGTATTTATTGTCCTTAAAAGTATTTCTCCTTTCCTGGCTTAAATGTCTCATGCTAAATCTTAAGCTAATTACTTTTTCTTCTGCCAACAACAGATATGAAAAACTTTCTAGTCTTGTCTTTCTGAAACAAACTTGCCACAGTTGAAAGTGGGAGGGCAGTATTCTCAGGAGTGAATGGTTTTATTTCTTTTTGTCCTACCCCAGACAATATTTTCTAGGTTCCTGTTTTTCTCTTGGTTCCTCTATCCAGTGCATATCCAGGTTTTCCTGCATGATCCACATGTATCCTGAAAAGTTCTACTCCCTGCTGGACTCAGGACTGTAGCCTTTCTACTGTTGAGCAACATTGGAGAATATTTGTCCCATGACCCACTTATTTGAGCATCTCAGAAACAATAGAGGTGTCAATAATATAATCTTATTTTCACTTTGTGATCTACTAATGTCTCCAGAGACCCTTCTGAAGACTTCTATCTAAGCAGTCAGTCTAAAACATTTTACTGGGTAACCGTTGTCTCTAAATCTCCTGTGCATTACATGGTGCATGGTATTCAGTCTTCATCCACTTGGATGATGTCTCCCAAGGCCATTCTTCGAGTAGACTGCCTCCTTACAAAAGATGCTTCATCCATTTCCCCTTGCTTCGCTCCCCGTTCCTTCTGCTTTTTAGCCACATTTTCAATGAGCTTGCTTGCATCACTGAGGGTTTTTTGGGTTCGTTGACCTGCAGAGTACTGCTTGCCTTCTCCCCCACTTGGATCCATGACCTTTAAGGGTTTGGCTTTCCCATGGTCTTCATGTTGCTCTTTCATGTGCCTTAGTCTGAATCGGCGCCGAGAAACATTCTGGGAAGGATCAGGGATGCTGTCAGGGCTATTAGACTCTTCATGCATGTCAGATACCTGGAGAATGGGGATTAATGGTTTACGGAGTGTCTTGGGCGCCTCTTCGACACCTGGTTGTTTAGGCAACTTGGAAGTCTCTGGAGGCAAAATAATTTGAATTTCTCCCAGTGGTTTGCTGCTTTTAGGGAGTAGAGGATCATCTTTCTTTTCCAGAACAGCCTTCTCACTCATCTTTATCTTTTGAAGGTTTTCCAGTTCTCCCTGAGCCAGATTCTTTACCCTTTTTACGTGGGGTTCATTGCTGGTGGAGTTGGTAATTGCCAGCTTCTGAGCAGCCATTTGGGCTTCTCTCTGGATGCTCATAATCTTTTGGAGCTGAGCTTCTTTTACTTCCAAAGGGATCTCCAGAGGGGCCAACTTCACTGGCCTCTTCAAGGTGATGTTCTCTGTGCTACCAAACTCATTTGTACGATGCAGGCTGGGAGACAAAGCCCCCTCTTTTTTCACCTTTTCTGGCCACGTTTTTTTCTCTCCCTGGGATAGCCTCTTCTCTGAAATCCTTGGAGAAGGAGGATGGAAACCAAGGTTTCTATGTTCACTTCCTGGCTTCCCTCCTGGCAAGATGAGAATGGGATTTTTCTCAGGCTGCAGGTTCACAATGGTGACTTCACTGACAGTGCAGTTATACTTGGGCTTTTCTTCAGCCATTGGGACACCCTTAAAGAAAGCAAACAGATGTGGGGATCACTATTATGCATTGTATTAGTCATCACTGTTAGGCTTTTATATGAAGTTTGGGAGTTTGACAAGAGTGCAAGCTTGGTGTCCCTTGAAGCGGACTCCTCATCACCATAAATCCTAAGCACTGTGCTCAATATTTTGGCTTACCCCAGGCTAATCTAAAATAAAGGGCAAATTTAGTCTCCATATCTGGAGACTAAATAAGGCTGACAACTGAGGAATCAGGGCTTGTCTCCTTCCTATCTGTCCCTGTTGCATCTCAGACAGCATTACCATTCTTTCTCCCACCCTCTCCCAAATGTTCAGTATCCTTTCTAAGCCGTGACTGTACACTGCAGTCACTAATTTAAAGGAAGGTTAGGACCTCCAAAACACATGGAAAATACCTGATAATTTATATTAGTTGGGGAAGGTCCTAGTTGAGGCCCAGCTGTGGGTCATTCCCCTTTTCTTTGACATTCTGAGTGATGGGCATTTCAGATGAGGGTGAAAATCCAGCTCACTCCTGTGCATATACTGACATACGCTTTCTAGGGCAGGGCGAGGAGCTTTATTTCTGCCTAATTGCACAAGGTGCTTTTTCATAAGAGACAGAAAATTAAACCAATTATGATTCCGCTTGTGTCAATAGAAAATGCCCTTAAGTAAGCCTAGATGGTGTTCGGAATACTGTGGATATTACTCAGTTTGAAAAGCAATACTTCTTTGGTGTTAAATAAAGGAACGGATAAATAGCAGTTGTGGCAAAACTGGAATTAATTTCTTGCCCTTGTTCAGAGAAACTTGATGTCATGGTTGGGAAAAGTTCCTTATTTACATTAATAATATAAGCATCTCATTGTAACCAGGACTTTGCTGTTCAACTTTCTATTGCTATGTAGGCCATGGTGGGCTCATGGTTGGCATCAGGAGATGGGTTCTGTGCCTGCTTCTGCCCAAATGGGTAAATCCTCTTCTGTAAGGTCCCTTTTCCGTTCCCAGTCACTCTTTCTCATACAGACTATACATTTTATGGGACAATCAAAAGCAATATTCTTGGTTGTATCATGGACTTCCAGACCCATTCTACCATAAAGATATTTTATTAAATGATAGTATTAGCTTGTTTTTCCTCTGATGAACAGAGAACTTGAGGTATTTTACTTCACAGCTCCTCTCCTCTCATCTAATCAAATCTGCATTGGTAATTCCTGTTCACCAATATTGGTGAGAATTTTTTTTAAGTATCTGAGCTTAGTATCATTGTAAATAAAAATGATACTCCTCTTGCCTTTTCTGTGTCTTTCTGTGTTCCAGGAAAACAGTTAAGGCTGCCTACAGTTCTGGAAATGTACAGTGAAATAAACCTAACGTAAATAAACCCTTGTCTTAAAATGCAGGCACATAAAGCAATGAGACAGAATGAAAGCTCCAATGCAACGTGAGGTATGGGAATGGAAAGGAAGAAAAGGCAAACAATATAGTATCTACAAATTATCATTTTTTAAAAGATCTGGGTTGAAAAGCCTTTTAGCTGCCTTTAAAAAGTGAGTACTCAACTGAAACCAGGCACTTATCCAAGCCTAAAGAACAACCTGCCTAGATAATGTCTCTTTCTAGCTATGGCCATTCTTTGTTTTCACGCTTCAAACAAGAGTGATTAAGTGATTGGATCGTTCTCTGCTGCATTCATCTGAGGAAAATTCAGCCAAGTTAAGAAGGCTTGGAGAAATTTTACACACCTCCTAAATCCTATTGGAGTCCTAACATCAATACACTTAAAAACCATCCAAGGCTAATGTGCAAGATAAGCCGCATCCTCTGTTACCCTGCACACAGCACCTTCTCAAAATGTCCATCTGCTATGTGTATACTCCTACTTAAAATTTAATTAAGTAATTGGCCCAATCTTGTGTAGGTAATTGCTCTGTGCCCAGAATTCCCTTTGCAGTCAATGAGAGACCCATACAAAGAATGACTGCTTCAAGCTCTTAGGATCAAAGTATTATGATACTGGTGTTATCAAAGGGACCACCAGTCTTTATTTAGAAACCACAACCTTCATGCAATTTAAATACTTTCCTTCCAGGTCTCAGCTTGCAGATCCTTCTGATATAAACTACAGGGTAATGGAAGGGCAGAGACAGAAGGGTCACAGTACATTATTATTATTATTTTGCTAAATTTATTGCATGCAATGTAACCCAGTGGCAAATTAGCATGAAGTGGTCTCAGATCTAGGAAGCTTGGTGTCCCACAGCAACAGGAATCTGAAGACCTTCTACATAAACTATCTTACTGCCCAGACTAGACGGTCCTCAGAGGGAGGTGCTGCTGTTATTTTTGCTTCATCTTGATTTCAGAAGTCTGCTCATAGCAGGGCAATAAACACTTGGTTTATAGGCAGAAAGTGAGATTTGCAAGACAGTCTTAGGGAAATCTGATGCTGTTTTGAAACTCTGTTTGCTAGCTTGAGGACTAGGTCAAGAGAATGGATTGAGCTGAAGTTCCTTTTAGGTCTTGGTCCTCAGCCTCTGTTGTTCTAAAACTGCTGAAACCAGATAGATTTAAAGAAGGTTCAGGAGCCTTGAAGTTTTCTGTTGGCATGCAACTGGGAGAAATGGGGAACCCAAATTGGCCAAGCACATGGAATGCTCTTAGATACCCTGATAAGTAGCTGGACTTCAGCCAGAAAGTCAATGCATCAGCAGGACGAAGCAGCAGGTGGTTGAGCTATCACAAAGCTCTGCAGGACTTGAGATCCAAACCACTATTTTACACAAGTTTCGTCCCTGTATTGCTCCAAAATGCTCCCCCATTTCAGTTCTATCATGAACATAATCACCAAGAGGCAACACTGGAATTATAGTATACATGTTTATGGATACATCATGGTTGAAGGGAATCCTTTAAAAATCTCTGCTTCCTTTAAAAATCCCTGTTTTCTTAGTCACACTTGTGAAGTTTCCCCTCTTTGTTCGATGAAACCAAATTTATAGCACATTACATAAGGAAAAAAAACAAACCAAAAACCAAAACAAAACCCAAACAAAAAACAACTCTAAATCCCAAGCTCTTTCTACATAAGGAAAAGCTTTAATCTCATTGCTACAAAATAATCTGTAGTGATAAGCAGATGTTATACAACTCAGATGCTTTTCCTTCCCATCAACACGTGTAGCAACTGATTGCTGCAGTTCAAAGGGGAGGACAGAAATACCTAAGAAAGGAAGTTCACAGTTCAAATCCTCCAGCTTATCTGGTTGAAAGCTTGTCCCCAGAGTGGAGTTTTTTTGAGTTCAGTTCTAAAATAAACACCAAGCCTTCCATGTGCCTTAATTCTGCATGTGATGCCTGAAGCTCTGCTACTGAAAAGCCCTCTGGCACGCAGAGATCCATTACACACGCTGTCATTCACCGGGGGAGAGAAAGGACTCAGTTTAAACATCTAGGAATGAATGGCTTTGCTTCCATTGCAGATTTTGCATATACAGTAAATAGCTCAGGTCGCTGTGATGGACAATGCAACAAACAGACCCAGCACACAAGTAACTCCCAAAAAAGCTTTAAATATCCAGCCTGACAGTACTCTGTCTGATTTTTTTTCAGCTGCTATATAAGCCATGCCTGCAATGTCAGGGACTTACATCATCATTTGCTGTACCAGAAAAAAATGACAAAACAATATTGTCTGAGAGCCAGGAGGTCAGATGGTCCATCAGGCTGGTGAAGCTAAAACATAACGGTGTCTATAATCAGCACTACTGAAGACAGTGCTAATGTCACACCTAACTGTCTGTGATCCCAAACCAACCAGGTATCAAGGGGAAGTGAGTGGGGGGACTTCACACAAGTCCCTGTTGAGTCTGCTCAGAGCAAGATCCAGAGATCTTGTGTCATTCTCCACAACTCCTTTTCCATTGTACCACTTGGGATCTTAAAACAGCAATAATCATTGCTTTCCTAGCTCCTCTTTGAATACACGAGGAGACCAGTCTGAGTTCTGGGAAACCTACAGCAGACCTGCCCTTGCAGGCACACCCAGTTTCTAAATTGTGGAGTCTCCAGACTTCTCATGTGACTGTCAGGCTTTACTGAACAAGACAACTCTTGGGAAGCCGCTTGTAGGGATTTGCAGTATTTCAGGAAAGGAGAGGATTTGCAGAATGCCAGTCCTGGATTTCTTATTGGCACTCTGTGAGAACAGGTAAGCCATGTAAGCTAACTCTTCCAACTTCCACATCTAAATAGGGACATTGTTCTTTATTTAGACCAAGAGAAAGATTTGTAAGAAATGAGTAACTAATATTAGACTTCTAAATCCGGATTTAAGATATAAATAAATGACCTGTTTTTCGACAGTAGCACTGTCTTTGCGCTTCTTAAATTCAGCCAATTTATTTAAGGATCTAACTCATAATTCAAGATTCTAGTTTCAGCATCAAAAATCTTAGTCTTGGCTGTCAGAATAAGGAGATTGATTTCCCAAAATCCTGAGCACCTGCAGATCCCAGCCATTTCAACAAGTCTGTATGAGAAGTAGTCTGCATCTGCAGTTGGACCCACACTGGCCAGAACTCCCAGGATGTGGACTGGGGGGTGTCTGTGTGCGTGACATTACAGCACTAGCCTAAATTGTCTCACTGCTGTGAGTGGAGTGAAGCAGAAATGAAAAATGCAATATCCCCTGCTAACTAACAGCTCCTGCTTCCGTTACATGCCTGCAAAGATAGCAGCATGAGCAGAACTTGCAGAGACAAAGAGATTGAGCTTTTCCCTTGCCAGTTTTTCTTAATTTAGAGCTTGGCACTGTAGAACCCAGAGAGATGGAGCAATCTGCTACAGTGGAAACTCATGTCTAGGAATTTATTTGGTACCCTCCACTGTCCCACTGATAAGAGAGGCCAGCACCTTGGAGGCAGCGAGAGCAACTCTGCAATCATTCAATCTGCCTGCTCGCTGGATGCCACTCATCCATTGCACTCAGAAGTACCCAGGGAGACAAGCACCTTTTCTCAGCTCTCCCTTGCAATATTTCACTCGGAACAGAAGAATGAGCATCCCTCTCTTCTGAAAAGGAGGTGTCAGCAGTGCCATTATCTTTTCTTAAAACACATAGGCTAGGAAATTCACTTCTTAGAAGAGGGACCCTCAATCCCCCATCTCTGTGGAGCACTGTGGGGCCATTACTCCTGCCAGAATTGTTCCTTTTAGTTTTGTTAGACCAATTAGGCCAGAAGAGAAAAACTGTCAGGACTACACACGCTGGCAGTAGGGGCACTTTTTGAGATGCCCTTTGACAAAGACAACTTAATATAAAGAGGCTTCAGTACTAAAATCTTCCTGAATTTCCAGCTACAAGGCTACAAGCTCCTCTCTAACTTTCTTACACCTTACTACAACATGTTTTCATCTCCACAGCTCCAACAAAAGGGATTGAAATTGTTTATAGTCCACGCTTGCCTCACATTTTAATTAGTGCATACTCCCAATGGATTGCTTCAGGTGTAGTCTCATCAGACCAGAGGATTCCCTATAATAGGAAGGGCTTTGGGAAGGCATTTGGGAGCTATTTGAAGGCTGTGCACAATGGACAGGAGCCATCTCTGCTCTCTTCATCTGTTAGAGTCCAGTCCAAGCTGGATGCCTTGGGTACCCTCAATAGGAATGGAGAAACCATGGAGAAACCAGTTCACCATCTCTGAAAAGAGGTACTTCAGACAGTAAGTCAGATAGTGGGGTGACTCATCTTCCAGGACATCCTGTCCCACTTCAGTGACGTTTTTGCAACTGCAGTGGCTAAAGGTAAAGGAGGGAAACTCAGGGACCTAGTAGTGGACTGGAGCTTGCAAAGGAGACTCCATCTCTTTAATGGCTGGGAAGAGCCCTGAATATTTGTTCTACCCTTTGTGATAATTTTCTTAACCACATTCTATGGCTATTGCTCACTTCATACTGTCACTCCACAAATACATTTTTCAAGTGTGCCTATTAAGCTGTAGGCAGCATATAGTGTTATATCAGTATTGATGTTAAAGCAGAATTACCTGCTAGTCCCATTAATCCACTGATGCTTTGACAGCAGGGGTATTACAAATAGAGCTTCTTTGTAAAAAAAAATGATTAAACATGACCTGAAAGTCCATGGCTTTCTAATTCCCTAAAAACTTACCATTTCCTTGTTCCTGTAGTGTTTAAGGCCAGAAGAGTCAACGACAGCCCATTCCCTGATCCACTGATGACATGGATGTTGAAAGATTTCGATGTCACTCCTTTTATCCCCAAGCCTATTAACTGACTCCTCTCCCTTTCGCTCTTCAAACAGAGGCTGCTTTGTAGAGCAGTGCAGTGGGCAGGCAGGGGATGGAGGAACTGTCACTAGTTTTAATATGGACTTGCTCCACAGCCATAGCCAAGTCACTGAATATCC
This sequence comes from Gallinago undulata, assembly GCA_026546715.1. Taxonomy (NCBI): domain Eukaryota; kingdom Metazoa; phylum Chordata; class Aves; order Charadriiformes; family Scolopacidae; genus Gallinago; species Gallinago undulata. Next base: position 147,477,088 of record JAOTQQ010000012.1, read on the forward strand.
CTATGCCTTGCAATCAAGGGATGCCTTTTAGATATTTTGCAAGAATTGGGAGTCTCTTAAATCTGCTGTGCTGTTCGAGAAAATCGCCATAACTTGTTCCAACCTAAATTTGGCTCTAGCTTCAGCAGGACACTGGTTTATTCTGTTCTGCCCAATGGTCCTAAAGTTGTGCGGTGTTATTCAGCTCCTATGCTCTGCTCTGGGCAGGGCTACATTTCAATGACGTGCAGATCCCTGCACCATTTGGAGACCGCTGTAGGACCTTCCAGATGGCAGGCAGAATACATTAATCTATGTCATGAAAATTTAATTCATATGACGGTAATAAATTGTTTATGTATAAAATAGGCAGGACTAATACATTAGCATTCAGAGCTGAATCGCAGTAGGATACAGGCACACACAGCTCGCAGTGAACTCAGCTTTTTGGCTGTTATAACAGGAATCAATTAAACAGAATTATTAAGTGCAGATACTCTGTACTTGAACAGAATATGCCAACACACCAGCTACTGCTCTGTTAAAACAACCCGCCCCTCTCCATAGTAAATTTAACTCAATCGTAAGAAACCAGCCATGATTTAAGAGAGAAAAAACAGAATAATAGAGACAGCGTGTAGCAGCATGGGCTTGCTGCTACATTTGCATTGACGTCAGAGCAAACAAGATTAAATGAAGGCAAGCACAGCTACAGAAATGTGACCTTAAGCACAGCCCCAGAGTTGCAGATATTGCCAAAATCTTTGCTGTAACTCCACCTGATTTGCTGACACAGCCCCAGAGATAATGTCTTCAAGAAGCAGCCAGAGACCCCTGTGGCAGCTGGCACCGTGAGAGCTTTGCTCACTGTTGAGCAAAGGGCATATTGCCACGGAGGGGAATCCGATGGGGCAGAAAGGATCCCGCTGGCACGGCTGTTCCTCAAGGAACCATCAAGGCTGGCAGAATTTGCAGCAGCCTCTGAGCTGTTATAAGTTCTGCTGGAGCTGCTTTGGCCTCTGCCTATTCCAGGAATCAGGAAAAAGATGAAAAAAGACTTGATCTCATTTTCCCAATCACTCACTCTCCTTCCCTTTGCCCAGTGTAACCTTGATGCTTTTAAGATCCCGTCGTGGAAAGCCCAAGCCACACAGAGAAGCAGGCCACTGGGAACAGGGATTAATGGCACCTTCAAAAAGCTAAAAATCAGTTACCATAGGAGCAAAGCCCATTCAAGTCTACACATTCAAATAAAGCTTGATTACATGGTGACATTGCCAAAATCTGTACCACTGTGCACTGAAGAAAAAATGAAAAAAAATATCCACAACCAAGAAAAAAATTCTCTGGCAAGTGAACATGCCTTCAAAAAAAAATAAACCGACAACCTAGTTAGAATGAACAAGCGTGTTTCCTTTGAAAGGGAAAAGGGTGGGATTTCCTGCTGCACATTACTTAAACCTCTCAAAACCAGGCTGAATTGGGGTGTAAAGGATTAAGTGACTTCACTGGGTGCCCTCACCATGATTTCACTTTACATTTACTATAAAACAGATTCCACTTTGGATCTAAGAGGTAAAGCACCTTTCTAAAGATTCAAATGGAATCAATCAGAATAGCAATTTCAGACTAATTTCCCTATTTGGAGACGATAATCCAAACACAAAGATACCTCTTCCTTCATGTCCCTCTGTAGAAGAGTTGTTCTGGAGTGGTTAAAGCATACTGTGAGAGCTTTGGCAGACATGTTACACTGTGATACCTTCTCTAATCAACTTGTCCAATCAACTGAAGAAAACTGGAGATAGCTTATCTGTGAACTACTGAGAATTAAATTCTTAACCTGTTTCCTCCTTGTGGCGTCTCTGTCTAGCTACATCCAGCTGGGAAATTGTGTGTTTCCTGATGCTTAGAGTCTATAACGTACCCAGGTAGGTTCCTTGGGGCGGGGAGAAGACGTAATGATAAAACTTAGCCAAATAACCATATTATAATCAGATAGATGCTCCTGTTACACTTCCAGTACCGCCGTGCTATGAGGAGCTAAAAACCACTTCAAAATGTTGTTCCTGTAGCATACAGTTCACGGGGGGCTTACGGTCTTTCTGGTCTTCTTTCAGGCTCAACAATCAGGAAATATTTTTGGGGATGGCAGGAGCTTTTGAGAAGGTCTTAGATCAGATTTCAGAATCTTGTATCACTTTCTGATTCCAGAATGAAGAAAGATGGGGTTTGGGGTTTTTTTGCTGTTGTTTTTTACCCATGCGGCTTTATGGTCCCAAATACCTCTGAAGAGATATTTGCTTGTGATGGTG
>JAOTQQ010000012.1:147479481-147587244 GCA_026546715.1 Gallinago undulata
TTTTTTTGCTGTTGTTTTTTACCCATGCGGCTTTATGGTCCCAAATACCTCTGAAGAGATATTTGCTTGTGATGGTGTCGGGTTTGCACGAAAAGCAACACATCTCTAATTGAACTGCACCAACCAATTTCACCCCATCTTTAGGAACCCAGGGAGCTAAGCTGTATTATGCTATCTGGCTTACTACTAAAAGGTCATTGAAGACTTGATGGATCCTTCAATGTGTTTCTTCTGTCCTCTCTTTGACATGTAGGACACAAATGCTGTTGTTACAGTAATTGCAACAGGTTCTGTTTTGAAACCTTAGAATAATTATCTCATGCAGAACTTGCTGTTTCTGGCCCAATGGATCACTGGTGGTGATGGGTGGATCCTGGAGACACTTAATGTACCATTAGATACCTGTGCAGCAAGAGTTTTAAATTCTTCTGAACCACTAGGTATGAGATCTCAGTACTTGTGCTTTTGAGCATTTTCTAGTCCATCAGTCAAAAGTCACTTTTTTGATTCAACACTTAGCAGGTGACTTTACTTAATCTGGAAATGCAAACAGACTCTTTGCTTCACTCTGTGCTCAACTCTTGGACAAAAGACAAACAATTTTAAAACAGACAAAAGCTCATTACAATGACAGCAGTGGCTCCACTCTTTGTCTCCTGTCTTACAAGGAACCGTGTACAGTTATTGGAATAAGGAGCACCTACTCTACCAAGTCTGGGAGCATCAGAGTTTTTATATTTATTGGTGTCATTCCAGTGATTCTGCCAATGAATAGTACACCCTTACTTGCAGATGCTCCCAGTAGTCCAAGTGTGCACATGGGAGAACAATTAATTTATTTCTTTGCAGACTTTCTGAATTCGCTCCTGCCATCTCTCTTGGAATTTTGATGACTTTACTCACTTCCCCCTATTTTATTTATTTTTATCTTACTTATTACCATTGCTTTGCACTCAGGAGTTAGGAAGAAAAAGAAAATACCTTTTCTTCTGACCTAAACACATTTCATTGTGAAGAACAAACCTGGAAAATAGCAGCTTTCCAGGGTCTACTTCAGGTCTAAATTATTACTCGTTTTCCATCCTGCCCAACTTACCATACTGTCTACACATCTCATTTGGCAGCTGGATGGTATGTGTGCTGCTGCTTTGGTTACATAGCTGGTACCATGTATGTCTCATTACCTCGTCAGGGCGGTTTTTAAGCAGCTCCTTCCCAGGAAGGGTTCAAACAAGGGTGAAGGGATTAAAGGGACTCAGAGGAGGTCGTTAGCATTGTTCAAGATGATCTTTAGCCATTTCAGAGCAATGAATAACACCTTCCGTACTGGAGATGTGTAAAACTGTATACCAAATCCACAAGGATTTTAGTTCCTTTTACCACATCAGACCAAAGTTGTGCTTAATCCACACATGTTTACTTGTTTTAATGACAAATCAAGCCCTGTTGGTGCCCTGCAGTCCTTCGTGGCAGTTTACAAAAAAAAATAAATGGAGGGAATCAGCAGAGATCTCAGCTTTTAATCTCCAAGTGTTTAGACTTGGGAGCAAAAAGAAACTTACCTACTCTTGGTGTGGTTCCCTTATTGAAAAGGGAACAATACACAGATTCATTCTCAGCATTGTACCTCAGACCTCTCACAGGTTTTTGTGTGCTCTCTCAGTTTTGTAGTACCTATATGCTAGGACCAATGCTGAAACCAGAATAGAGATGCCAGCTCTTTCCCCATTTCTCCTCACTTGACAAACTACCCAGTAAGACCCCAAGCTTACAAATTTCCTGTGTCTAAGACCCTTCTTGCAGGGTTTTCACCCTTAGCTGCTTTTTTACATTGTAGAAATAAGACTAGTACCCTCATCCGCTTCCCATTAATTTCCCCATTCAATTATTGGATCTTGGAGATCTCCTTAAAGAAATTAGGCAAATCAGGCTTAAAATTCTCCTGAACCCTTTCCTCAGTAGTGAAAAGCTGATAGTGGGTATTATTAGTAGCTTGGCTTTAGAACTACTTATGTGACCAGATAAGCTAGTCTATTTTAGTAGTAGCAATATTCTAATCTATCAGAAGACAATGAGGATTTCAATAAAAAAGACAAATACATCATGAAAATCTATAAACATGCTTTACTTACAGAAAAATCCTAAGAAATGAAGTAAGAAAGAACCCAGAAAAGTTGTACTGCTATCATTGTTAAAAAATACATAGGGTTTAGTAGAAATCTGCAGATATTTTCACCCGTCCTAGAGGACTGAATAGGAAGACTAGGGGATGCAATGAAGTTAGGAGGGAATACTTCCCTTTCATTCACAGCTACAGGTGGCTTCCTCTAAAGCTCACACCAAGTGGCGCTTCAGAGAAAGATGTCAAAGACTGAACAATCGTATTGCATAATGGGAGATGGTCCCTGCAGGTGAAGAAATTAGTAGAGCTTAGACATGCAGTTTCCAGCTGTGTGAAATTGTCACCCTGCTAGTAATAACTAGAAGAATAGAGATGGCAGGCTTATCTAGCATTATTATGCCAGCATTAGTTTCAATTTTTACACGCTCCAAAGATCACTGGTTCCTGTTCACCACCCCTGTTAAATATCCTGAAATACATCTCTTCTAGAAAATTGTTCTGTTTTAGCCATTCTTTTAAATAGATGCTTCCACAAGGAGGGATTTTCAGCCAGTTTTTGCTGTACAGTTCATTGTTTCTAATCTCTCCATTGCCATTACTATGGCAATCAAGTGCCTGTGCAATGCCCCAACTAGAAAATGCCTTTTCTATTTGATTAGTTCCCAAGTTCAGTCTTATTACTTATTAATAACCTCCTTCCCTCCACGGTCTTCATTGATCCCTCTTATCAGAACTGTCTCCTGCTCTGTTCTCAACTTTCTCAGAGTAACATTTTCAAAGGTAAAAATTTCCAGCCATCTCTCTAAGCAAGACAATCAATAAGAAGCCCATTGCTTCCACACTTACCAGTCGGCCTGGCAGTTCTTGCTTTGCTCGTTGTTTTATCATTCCCAAGAAACCTCTCCTCCTCCCGATGAGGTCTATTTACTCTGCGGTACTCAAGCTGCTATGGCTGGGTATGCAGAGACCAGGTGCCTTGCTTGCTCAGGAGGACTGAAAGGCTTAGAAATCCTACAGAGAGATAAGAAGTGGGAGATTAGGGTCAGCATTGCTGCAGTCACTTAGGGACTGAACGGATTCTGTATGCTGAAAAAAGCCATTGTGAATGTGTTGCATTCTTCTTGCTTCTTTAAAGAGAATTTAAGTACCCACCTTTAAAGAATCCCTCCCCTCCACCCATCTTTTGCCCATCATGCACTTTTTTCATCCTTTCATTCTTTTTCTTTCTACTCTCCTTCACCTTGTCTTTGGTCTCTTTTCACTGGGGAAAGTGGTCTTAAAATAATGCCCCCACATTTGTGTTTCAGCATCTAAGTAGAAATTGTCTGATTTTCAGCAGAATCAGTGATGGGTTTTGTGGGTATATTTGTCTCTGAAAGCCCAGATATTTATGTTATATCCAATCCCAGTGGATGATGGGGTGTATGAGTCCAAGGAAGGCTGGTAGCCTATGGTGAGGTATGTGAGCAACAGACTTTTCAAGCCATATCAGGCCTTTGGTGGTGCCCATCTAGATACACTATGTACATTCATTGCACAGAGTATAAGAACCTTCATAAGGTCATGTTGAAAGTGCCCATGGCAAGGTCATCAGATTACATGAATCTTCTGAAAGTACACAGGTGCTATGGTGTATGATCTCTCACATCCGTGAGTCTTTTTAAAAGAAAATTCTGATTTCCAGACTTTCTCATTTTTTCCACTGATTCTCATTTGGAGAAGATGCAGATGTTTCCCATTTGGCCAATGTCTCCCTCTATCCACTGACAGATGCTTGGCAACATCAGCACTCATTTGCAGTCTCTCATCAGATGTACTGATGAATGTCATGTTTGCAGCAGTGTCCTCTCTCATGTTTTTCTAAGCCATTCTATTGTGGCAAGCAAACCTATTCACAATTCCTGTCAGCCAGTGGCTGTGCTGTAGCCATAGATTCGTTCCTTAGCCTATTTATTTTTCATTTCTTTCTTGAACTAGGGGAGCTGGGCTTCTGTCAGGACCAACAGGAATAAATCAGTTCAGTTCCAAGCATCCAGCAAGGAAACATGACAACTTTAGAAATAATCTGGAATTTAATCAGGCTAAATCTATACAAATAAATTAAGTATGCTTGGGTACATTCTTTCATACTGAAGCCAGTATGCATGATACACTCCATGTCTGCAGTAATGAAGTGTAGTGGGCTGCAAAAGAGGGTGACTGCCTTCAAACGCCCTCCTTTGCATGGTCCCTGGCAGGTCCTAAGTGCCAACCTGTGCGCAAGAACCATTTAGGAGGATGCTGTGTGTCCAGCACTTCAGCAGCACAGACAGCCCAGTGCCAGTGCCCTAAAACACACCCTGATAGTGTTGGGTTGACTCGAGCACGATGTATCCTCAGAGGGGCTGGGGACAGAAATTATTCTGTCAGCAGAGACAAAGGTTACAGCAGTGCTGAGCTTGGAAAGATAAAGATTAGAGCTGTGCGTGATTCGAAGTGCAATCTGCCCATCCAGAATTGCTGATCAGGACTGGATAGGACAAGGACAGAATTCAGTTATGCAACTAAGGATGATTACTGGTGTCACTGGGGAGACCAGTGCCCTCTCTCTTCTGGTTTGAAGAGTCCATGGTCTTAATCTGCAGAGACTTCACTGTTTTTGTAGAAGAATGTTTTGCAAGGACATAAATGAGTATCTTGTGTTTTCCCTCTGTGTTATTTATTCTGGAAGTTCAGCCATCTGCCCTGTAAATAAATAGAGGGTGTACCATCATTCCTGCTATGGTATCCACATTTCCCATCTATCACTGGGTAGCAAGATTGCTCTGCTGTAGGGATGGAAGCCAGGGGAGCTGCAAGTACCTCAAAGAAGCAACAGATGAGAACTGACTTTCAGCAACAACCATGATAAACTGCATCCATCCAAATAAAGTGGGACAGTGATGATAGGAGTCTTGATATCCCTGAAATTATGCCTCTGAATAGGAACTTGCTTTACTGCGTGTTCCCCCTTCGGCATGTCAATATGGGAAAATCCAGACTAATGATAACTGTTGTTCTTGGATGTCGTAGAGAATAAAACAGGAATGAAAAATTCACAGAAGTACCAGTTCCTAAGGCCAAATTTAGTCAGTTCACACACCCCAGCACAAAGAGCAAGAACAGTTCCAGGACCTGAATGTGCAGCTGCTGCCTCCTGCAGGATTGCAGCATGAAACCCTTGACCTTCCCATCGTCAAGCTGGACACCAGGACTTCCCGAATGCTCCTGGGCCCCGTTGTGCTGGGCACAGTCTAAATACCATTGAACAAGAATCCCTCATATATTTACAACCTATATGCATAATGCAGGGACTTGGGGGAGACATGGAGGCAGCAGAAGGGAAGTGATCGATTCCTGCCACAACAGGAGGTTAATTGCAGTCATTTGGGCAGCCCAGATGATGCTGCCTTCCAACTCCCTGGCTGTTATGGCTTGTGTGTTCTAGCTCTTCAGGCTCTGCTGCTTTCTTGACACCAAAGTATTTTGCTTTGATTATTTTTTTAGCCTGGCTGACCTGGCTGGCTCAGTTTAGCCTCGGGAAACACTACCCTGGGCCAGCCCTACCTCTAATGAGGAGCTGACACTCCTGAAGGCTTCGCCTTCCCAGAAGGATGAGAATGACTCCCCACACTATAAGGCAAGACTTAACTTTCCAAAACAGAATAGATCCTTCCAGAGAGTGATGGTTAATGGCTGGAAAGATTCAGCAGTGCTGTAAAAAAGCAATAAAACGAGGAAATATGACTTTACCAGAAAGAAAAAATAAATACTACATTTGGCTGTTAACATGATGATTCGAGTTAAGCACAGCACTGTGGGAACTGGGTGTTTGAAAGAGAGTTAGCTCTCTGATACAAGACTTTCTATTTGCTGTTCCAGGATCCTTTCCACAGATAACACAGTCCACAGGACAAGTCCTTCAACCCCTGTGAAAATGGGCTATTGATTTAATTTTTTCATTTAACATTCTGTCCTTTTTTATCCCTGGTGTGTTTTGCTGTTGTTTGTCTGAAGTCCACCGAGTTGCACCGGAGTGAAGAGACAAGAGATATGTGCTTACAATTGGACAGGAAATTGCCAGGGCTGGGAGTTTTCAATACCAAAAAGAAAGATGGAAATGCCTAAGTAATTATTTTAATCAATTGTTCTTTCTAATGACAGCAGCTAATGGGGTGAAGTCAGTCAACTTTATGTATTTATGTTTTAAATCCTCCTAAATCAGATCTTGGAGTGGACTTTCTGGATTCGGAGTCCAACAAAAATGAATGCATGTCAATATATCACCAAGGACTTTTGGGAGCCCAGCTTATGTATATTAACATGAATCTTTCTTAAAATATAGACTTTAAAAGATCTGAAAAGTACTGTGAAGACACAGCAGTCAACATCCCAGAGGCAGCACAGAGGGTTACTATCGGATCTACCTGATTCCTCTCAGCTGTTTTGAAAACATCAGCATTAGACACTTCCCTGTGTACCATAAATGCACGCACTCTCTTTCTCACATGCTCTTGTGTGCATACACAAGGAGCAACAATAGTCCAGCCATGTTTAAGGCTCTCATGCCAATGCCCTCTCTCATTTTTTCACCTGCCTCTGAAATAAAAATATTCACAAATTGCTTCAGGCACAAGTGGGAATGGCTCTTGAAAGATTACGTGGCAAAAAAGAAAGGCTTTTGCAAGAGAAGTTAAAAAGAAAAAAGAAGGAATTTAGTTTTTCAAAAGGAAAAATATACACAATCTTGTCCTAAAGTATATGTGAGGAATAAAGGAAGAGCAAAAGGTAAATTACACAGAAGTCTGAAATACAATGGAGATGGGGGTAATCAGCTTATGGGCTGCTTTCATACAATAAAGCAAATCAAGCATAATTTTCAGAGGCACCTTCAGATCTCACTGCCTTCGAACATCATCCCTTATGTAAGCAGAGGCTCATCAGAGCAGACCTGTGCTGTTTTCTGCCTTCCATTTGCACCATTGTAGACATCAGGGACAAATCCGATTGGAGTCCTCTATTTTCATGAAAATGAGAAATAATTTCAGCTGCATCTATTGTACACAACATGCTAAATTACAAATTAGTTACTGCCTGTAGAAAAGAAGGCTAGGTGACCTCTTACTGCTATGTACAACAATTATGTTAACAATTATGATATATACAACGATTTTCTTTTCAAGTCCAGGACAGCTGTTTATGTAGGGTTTGTCTCGAATAAGTGCTTGAACAACAAAGGTGGGCTAATTCAGTTCCCTTTTTAAATTTTTGCTCCCATGTAAATGTTGCTGCAGCCAGCAGTTGGGAAGCTTGAGAGCAGACCTGAAGAAGAAAAGTGGAGCCAAGTGCATTTTCCTTTGCTAATGTTCACATTTTTTATGGTAGATAATAAACTAGACAAGAAGGTAGCCAGGAATATCAACACTGTGTCTCCACAGGTAAATTTTTGCCGGCTAAGCCTGCATGTAATATATCTCCATTCCCCAGAGCAGACAGACCACGTTTAATCTCCCATACAGTCTCTCTCCAGACCTCTGCTTAGTCTCATGCGTGCAGCCCAGTGAATTGGAAAAGCAGGAACCAGAATGCTAATTGGTGCTTCTTACAGATTTATGATGGACTTCTAAGCTGTCACACTCAAAATCTTGCTATGGGCGAGAATGGCACATACCTCACATAGATATGGAGCAACATGAAGCTGTTGTTAGTCCAGTTAAAATTTTCATAATCTAGTAGTCAAATGATAAGAGTATACATGCAGAGTCAGAATTAATACAGAGAAATCTCTATAATGCTGCTATAATTGTTATGCAAGGAAAAAAGAAACCACACAAAAAAAAAAACAACCAAAAAAAAAACCCACCAACTTTTTGATATCTACCTTTTTTTTGGTACTATGCTTGTTCCTCCAGTGTCTGTCTGGGTTGAACATTTCAGCCTTACTGAAGAAGACTAGAAGGTGGGTTATGATACATTGCCAGTATTCTGAGATGGTAGTAGTAGTATGCCATAAGTAGTATGGTATTGTGGTGGGGCTTTCTTCATCCTCCCTTCTGGGAGGCACATGATGTTGATTATGATGTTTCTCTCTTCCTCAGTTTTGCATCTGCTGGGAATTATTTTTATATGTTTTCTTAACACACTCTTTCTTCTGGTTATTCAGTTTTTCTGTTCTTTTAGTTATCTTCAGAACTAATTCTACTTGAGCAACATAAGCTGCACGTCTGCAGTGACCATTGATTGATCTTTAAGATTTGTGCTTACAGTCTAGGAGTTCTGCTATCATCCCATGTCTCTACTCTTCCAGACCACATCTTATTTTGAACTCACAGACTGTTAATCCACACTGTAACTCTTTGTTGTCGCTATAAACTAAAGCTGATCTAAAACAGACCTAAGCCATAGTTACCTGGCTGCTAGACAATTGCTATCCTTAATAAATAAAAAAAAGTTAAAATCAGCTAAACGTAGGCAAGCCAAGACAACCATCAGCCTGGATTGACTGTCAGGTCAACACAAAGCCTCTGGCCTTCAACTTGTAACTGCAGAAATCATAGTTACTGGGGCTGCAAAGCCTCCATGCTATGCATACATGAAGACTTGAATCCAAAACCCCTCTCAGACCACTCTAGAAAGAGAAACTTCTTGGGACATCATCACGGGCAGGTCTCAACCCTCCCACCTCATCTGTCAGTTCAGCTTTTGCACCAAGCCATCTCTGGGTTCACGTTAACTGTGGCTGCTCCTTGGCTGCTCTCTTGCTACTTGTGCCTAATGCTTTACTGAGTAGCCCTCAGCCATTGGATCAGGATGAAGATTTTAAAATCTCCCCACTTTACAAGAGGCTATCTGTAGCCTTTAATCACTGTTAAAGGCCATCTCTAGCATCCTGAAGTAATCATGGAGCTGAGAGCGTTAAACCTTTGCCAGAATTTTATGCTACACTGCCATGCCTCCTACTACTTTTAGTGTTGATCTCAGCTTCCTCTGCAACAGCCCTGCTTCCCATTGCGATACCATTCTGTGGGTTGTCCTGCATTTCTGTGTTATCAGTAAATAATACCTTTCTGTGTATTTCAAACCCAATAAAAGAACACCTAACGTCATAATCTTCTCCACTAACTACCGCTTCTCTCTGTTTCTGTCTCACTACGGTACTGTAGTCTTTGTGTGAGTGCAGGCTGCCATGAAGCAGACACTGTGATTTTTCAGCAGTTGGTTTCAATTGCATTCACAAATTTGGAAGCATTACACAGAAGGATAACTCCCAAAGTCTTTGACCAAGAAACCTCTCATTGAACTGAAACGTTAATTAAACATCACATAATTTGGCTCACTAGATGCATATGAATTGAAGATATCAAAAAATTAACTTTGGTTTCCTGAACCTATTAAGTTCCTGATATTTGCATTCATATCAAAGCAAGTAAAGGTTTTAAAAAATATATTCTTAGGAGAGGCTCTCCAGCCACAAATAAAACCACACAAACAAAGAAATAAATGAAACCAAGCTGGTGATTTGGAAGCTTCCCTGGAATTTAGAGATGAATATACCCAGAATCACAGAATCACTGAAGTTGGACAGGACCTCTAGAGATCATCTCACCCAACCTCCCTGCTCAAGTAGGGTCAGCTAGAACAGGTTGCTCAGGGCTGTGTCCACGTCCCTGCACTGTCTGACTCACAGCACATCTCAGAACTCCGGGTCACTGGTCAAGCTGATGTGTGGTTTGGCCACACAAATCCTTCCAAACAACATTTCTTTCCAGAGATGGCAGTGCTAACATTTAGTTTTGTGATATGTTCCTCCATGGATACCTGCAGAATGTAAAAGGATAGTCACCAGCCCTACAAATCCCGGGCTGCCTTCACTCATCCTTTGCTGTGGGTCATGACCTTACTGTTTCTCTCTGCGTAAGGACTGGCTGAGACCCTGCAAAGCCAAGAGCTTTCTGATGCAATGCCACTCTGATTTTCCTCTGTTGTGGGTGTTGTGACTTCTTTCAGTCTAATATTTCAGCTTGGTAACATAGCTCTGGATAGCTTCCTTCTTGCACTAAGAGTTGTTGTCATTGACCCTTCTGTTTGCCATGTAACTGTGTTGTCTTTTGAAAATATTAGCTGATGTTAATTATTCGTAGTGCTGATATTATCATATCATGCTTAAGGTAAGTAAGTAGAATGAGGAGAACATCTATGTTCATATTACCTAACACTGCTAACAAGCACAAGCATATACTCACTTGTTCAAGTTTTCTTCTGTTTTCTGCAGTTTACCAGTTTAAGCTGCCCACAGTCCTGTTTGGTGGGAAGCTGAACCCTCATGCAACGCATTTGGGCACTCTATCAAAGTTCACACTGGGAGAACTCACAAACACCCATCCCCTTTCAGATTTCTCACACATACAGAAGGACTCTGGGACTGCCTGAGCAGACACAAAACCCATACACCTCCAAATTCATTATTGCTGAGTTTGCAAACAGTAAATCATATAGAGACTTCAGCGGTGAGGGTGCTTGAAGATTTATAACATGCCCTTTTTTTGATCTCCAGATACTTTGCTCTTTCTTAGTGCTACCTTAAGCATATCTTCTGTGATGGTAGTTATCTGCTCGAACCATTTTCCAAATCTTATATGGAGTAAGATATATCCACAAGACACATCTACATCTACCTGATCTTTGTGTAGATCTCAAAGATCTCAAAGTGTAGCTGCTCAACAACAGGCACAAAGAAGCTTCTCCCTGGTCTGCATTTATTCTTAGTTCTACTGTGTTCCTGACAACCAGATGTCCATCTTTTTCATCAATGTCCTTTTATTCCACTGGAAAGACTGGACTGATCTCCACATAAATAGAGGAGAGCTTCTCTGTATGCATCTCAAAAGACCTGAGAAATGCATATTGCAGCTATTGTCTTCTAATTGTCTCAGCATCTCCAGCAGGGATGCTTTATGCTTCTAAAGTTTTACCTTGCTGTGATTGTGTTTCTTACCTCTTTTCTCCTTTGCCTGACTGTAGCCTAAATTGGTTTTTGCCTATCTTTTCTCATGAAATTTACTTTCTTGGCCAGTCTACTTCTTTTTCTGTGTCCCCATTTTCCTTCAGCTGAGCCCCTGCATTAATTTCTCATTATTTTTGGTTTTTGCATTGTTCAGACAAGAAGTCCAAGGTCTGATCCCTGACCAACTCAATGCTGTCATCAGAACATATGCAGGACATTTCTGCAATGGCTTCCAAGTGGTGTGGGGAGACCAAGAACTGATCCAGCTGTGCTCAGATAAATAGAAAGAGCTCGTGGCATCTCCATCATTTTCTCCCTCCTGCCCCTGCTGTTGTGGATGGAGAGATGCAGTTAACTCGTAAAAGAGAAGCACCAGTATATTTATTGATAAAAAATAATGATTTAACAAAGTTAAATCATTTAACTGCAACAGCAATTTAGAAATATTCAACAGCAACGTAAAAATTGTTATTTACTGCATGGAGGACAGGGTAGGACAGAACTGTCAGGGAGACCCTGTTGAGTCGAGGCTCAGAAAATACCCCCTTGCTTTATTAACTCCTTCTCAGAGAGGAGCCTGGGTGCAGCTGGATCCAATCCTACTCCCCATCTTGGTCAATGGTTTATATCTAAAGGATTGTATATGCGTAATAAATCCTTTATATCACTTAGCTAAGATTTCAAGGTTTGGCATGCTATACCAAGAATCTATTGTGGCAAAGAATCTCCCAGTCACAAGGAGTAGGTTTGAGAGTCGCCCCTACTCCAGAGGAGACCCCCAGGCACAGCCCACTGACATGTGGGAGAACTCAACATGCCCTGGGTTGCCCGCCATGTATAGAGTAAGATGATTGACCTATAGTGATATTTGCAGGCCAGAGAGACATGTAGGTCCCTGTTCCAGACAGCCTTTGGCTACTGTGTTTTCACTCGTCCCCCAAAGACCAGCACAAAATGGGTGCAGCCACCAGGACCCACATTGATGATTATGACTAAGGGGAGGAGGGCAACCCACCACAACTGCCCTTTGCTCTGCTCATTCCAGCTAAATCTCTGCTGTCTCAGGAGATGTATAGAACTCCCTCTCCAAACTTCTGCACTTTCTTTATGAAGAAATAAACTCTATCCGTCTTTGAAATTGGAAATACAGATGAAAATCACTGTCCATTCCCATTGGACTAATACAGGATTGATTGTTCCACACAGAACATTATCCAATCTGATCATAAAGGACACAAATAATAGCTCTTTTAACGCTTTTCCTTCGAGACTGTGCCTCATCCTGATCAATGTCTTTGTAAGAAGTTTGTGCTGATAATCAGATTCATTTTTCCAGTTTTAAATTCAGCCTGTTACTCTGAGTTACTTTCCATTGTATGGCCCTTAATCAATTCATCATTATTACTGTTTCTGTTCACATTAATGAAGTAAACAGTGGAAATGCTTTGCTCCAGTATAATCTTTGCTGGTTTATATGTGTGTAATAAAACTCCCTTGCACTGAAGAGTTTATAATCTCTTTATGGCTCAAGATAAGAGGCTGATGGAAACACTGAGGACTTAGAAGACAAGGTGATGGTATAACAAATTCATGTAACAAACCAGTCTCAAAAGTAGGTAATCTGTCTTCCTGAAGCCTGCTGTGTATTACTTGATTATGAGAATAGTTAAAAACTTATACAAGGCCCGAACTGCTGTCCTTTTTATATTTGTACATAGATGGCCTCTGAACCTTAGACCTTCTCAGTCTAAGTAACAGAATTACTGAAGATATAGATAGACATACATCCCTGCCTGAAGCACTGCTTCTAGGTGATGCCCATGCATCTTTCTGAAAAAAAATAATCTATCTTCAAATACCTTAATGGGGAATTCAATCCAGTGTCTAACAGGGGAACCCACACTGCAGCAAAACACAACCGTGGATTTCGAGTTATAAAAATGCAAGATTAGAGAAACAGAAGGATGCAAGATCAAGGTTTCTGTCTGTCTTGCTTGCACAAAAAGAGTCTGTTATGTGTAAACCCATGCTACCTGTATATCATTTTATCAGCCTAAACTCTTAGTTGAGTTGTCCTTGGATTTCTGTGTCATGGTAAGCAGATGAAGGGCTCAGACCCTTCCCTCTCCGTCCTCCCCAACCAGCAATATCATTGCTTTTCTGGGCATCCTTCTGCAGTCATTCTGCTTCCTTAGAGCCTGCAAGTTCCCATTTTGTCTGCTTCCATAGGTCCATCAAGTACCCGGACCCTGCCAAATTACCTTTTGGCTGCCTGTGGCTGCATACATCTGCAGTGACAAAAGCAACCACCTTCAGCACAAAACATTATTTACTTATTCCAGTAAGGTACAAAGCTTTCAGAACAAAGTCTAAAAACCGCACTTAGGCTAAATGCATGGGTATTAAGTGCATCTTCATAAATTTGCATCCTTTCATCCTTTAGAGTTAGAAACATCTCACTCTGTCACCACATCTTTGTCTCCCTGCCTTTCTGTGAGACAGGCAGCCTGTCAGCCTTTCACTAACTCACATTAGCCTCACTTACCCAAACTCCTCCCTTCCTTTCAAGCACTGTTAAAATTTTAGGCCCCCTTTGATTTTTATGTCATTTTTAGCTTCAGAAGAGTAGCGCTTTCTAGCTGAATGGAGCCATCTAGACGGTGAATAATTTCTCCCTGTAATTCATGGCCAGCTGTTGCTATGTAACTCATAAGCTCTGTACCTGAACTGCTTTATCTATATGATGGCTTTATCTTTCTTACTCTGTACAGTGCCTTTTTGCTTCAACCTGACTGAAGAAAAGGGGAAAAAAAATTAACTATGAACAGATTATCAACTTAATTGAAATTAATGGTGCATAGAAAGAAGAGCAGGTCAGCACAAATTAAATAATATTTGGATAAGTTAGGTGCCTGCAAGCCAGTGGGGACTGATGAAATATGCTGTAGGGTACATCAGGAACTACCAAAAGCAATCGTTGCATGATAAGGGATTATCTTTAAGATCTCATGGAGGAAAAGTACCAGAAGAGAAGAGAAGGACAAACAGTACTATCATGAAAAGAAAGGTGAATTCCAGATGATTCAGCCTAACTTTGATACTTGGAAATAAAATAGACTGAACAATTAAAGAGTAGATATATAAGCACCTAAAGGAAAGGAAAGTGATAAGAAACAGCCAACACTAATTTGTCAAAAACAGATCACTTCCATCCAGTCGAAAATGGGAAAACTTATCTAGTTAATAAGGAGAAGCACAAATCATTGACATTTCCCACAACTATGCCCTACCATCATCATGAAAGTTATATCTTCTCCAACTTCTCCCATTGGAGAAATGTGGTTTCACGACTTTCAGCAATATTCTCTGGGTAGAATGTGAATTTTTAATTTCATTTAAATTTTAATGTTTTTAGTTTTTTCTTTTAGAATTTGTAGCCTAATTTGCCAGTGTACTGCAGTTCTCAGTTAATGTAATGGTGATTAAAGCACTAGTGCTGCTTCCTTAAAATCTACCTGTTTACCCAGTCAGTGGTGCCAAGGGAATTAATACAGCCTCAGTGTCATAAACAACCCTCTGGAACAGATGCATTTCTTGGAAGGAGAAAATCTCCTAGCACACAAACAAAAAACATGCACATATTCCTGGACAGGAGAACATCCAGAGGCAACTCAAACCCCTGTGTGGACAACGGAGCTGAGTCCTAGGTAGTCTGAGGAGAACCAATGAATACAGTTGGCTGTACAGCTGGCAGAGACATCAGCAATTAGGAGAACTGCTCATTGCCCGTGGGGTTGAATACATGTGTGCCACTTAGGTGATGCCCCTGCCATCTGTAAATGATGATCAGAGCAGGGTAATCAAGGGCATCTCAAATGGAGGCAGACTTCAGGGTGAGGGTGTGTTGTGTCTCCACCAGCTAAATGCAACCTTCAAGACCTAACTCACAGACTGGCAGAAAGACCTCCATAGGTCCACGTGGCTCCTTAGTCAACACAGTCAGTGACTTCTGGCAAGTGATTCAGCTCACCCTATAGCAGACATCAGGGATCCACTCAGTTGTCCACATGGAGGTCACTAACGGGGCTGAGATTTCTTTACAGACTTCCAGGTTGGGCTGGGAAATATGATAAAAAGTCTAAGGAAAACCCATGCCTTTGGGACATGCATCAAGAGGTGAGGTGGACTTTTTTGGGCAGCTCCAACAGTACCAGATGGCTTTCCTTAGGCACTTGCCGTACCTCTGGAGTGGCTCAATTAAGACACCCTGCTGACAGGCAGACACCTGTTTGTGGGCACAAAAAGGCAGGAGTTCATCTGAGCTGAATTCCATCTTTGTTCACAGTTTCCCTCTTGAAGTGAAATAAGGCACTTGCACTTAATGCAAGCCTGGAGAGTCCTCGCAGGGAAATGGTGCGCAGAAGCCAGAGCATCGTATGCAGAACCAGATCTTACAGTGACTCTGCTCTGTAGACAGACCCTGTGACACTGCTGCAAACAAGGTACATGGCACTCAGGGACTCCTTAAATGTTATCATTTCCTTAAGGCCCCAGAGGGAATTATTCACTGAACCTGGCAGGGAGGAGACTCCAGTGAGAGCGCTGTGTCTGCTGCTCAGCACTGCTCCGTGGAGAAGAGGTTGACAAATTGGAGGGAGCCCAGAGCAGACCAACAGGAGTGATACAGGTGCTGGAAAACACGGATAATGAAGAATTAAGCTATTGGGTCTGTGGGTATGTGGATGTGTGATAACCACTTTTGAGTGTCTAAAAACCCGATAGATAGAGAATTCAAATCCAGTGGTCTCTCTGTCCATGGTGGGCAAAAAAAAAACCCAAGTGTCTTGGTTTTCACATGGAGGTATATATTACCCAATAGGAAAGGGAAAACAGGCAACAAACCTTTTAACAGGAAGGATAGTGGAGCTCTTAAACACATTACCTCAGAAGACAGTGGATTACAAGCTAAGAAGATTCTAAAATGTTACACAAACTTCTGCTAGTGGTGGCCAAGATTTATTTAATCTTGCTGCAGTGTGGAAGGGTCACCTCATCCCTTCTAGTCCCTAGAGTCTGCTGCTTTAATAAATGTAATTCATGCCTAACACCCGATCGTTTAATTCTGTTGAGTTAGACAGATGGGAACACAAGAACTGAACAAGGAAATGGGGATGCTCTTGTGCTTCATCCAAAAAAAAAAATCCCTTTTCCAGTTTGATGACCTTTCAAACAGACTTTATCATCCTTATTACTATTTAATGGACTCCTAATAGCACTGATGGGACCACTGTCTTTACAGAGCCTCCCCACAGATCCTCCTGGTGAAGCTGCTTTTTTTGCCTGGTTCTTCTCTACAGCACAGAGAGGAGGATCAACATGGTAAGACATCAGGGAAGTTCATGGACAGGAGAAGGAAGAAGAGGAAGTAACTGAAAGGGGAACTGGGTAAAAAAAAAGAGAGGAGATTGGTGGAAGGAGAACTGATGTGAGATGCAGAGTGGAAAATGCAGTGGAAAAGAGGATAACAAGAAGAGACACCCTGTGGTGAGAGAAAGCAGGGAGAAAGCAAAGCAAGCTGTGTAACAAGCAGGTCAGTGGTGTTGCATTAGCACAATTCCCTTCACAGAGAGGGGAATGAGAAGTTAAACACTTCTTTTTTTTCATTCAGGAAGACTGAGGGACAATAGGCATAATGTACCCAATCATCCACTGCTTTTTTGAGCAAGGGAAAGTCTGAAAATGAAATGTTGATGCTGTCTCAAATGTGAGAGAGAGCACAGCAGGATGAACCATGAGATGAAGAGAGGAATACTGAAGGGTGCCAAGGAGGCAGTGCAGCTCCCATGTGTGCCATGCATGAAAGGTGCCTGAGCTTGCTCCTAGGCCCACATGGGTCTCACTGAAGCACAGGACCAGCCTGACTGCCCACCACATACGGTTCAGCACAGGTCTGACTCTGAGCTCACACACTCATAGCAACAGAGGACATTTTTTCCTGATGTAACTGATGAGAAAAGAGAAATAGAAATGTCTGTCAGGGTGAAATGCTTTTTCTCAATTCAGTGGTTTGTATTTCAGCAAGCACTGCCTTTCTCCAGGGCTTAGACCCTCTAACATGATTGCAGAATATACCATTCCCAGGCATTTTCCAGAAAAGCCTCCCTTTCCTCAGGAAAATGTCGTGCTTGAGAACACAGGCAATACTGCTGCCTGGTGCAGATTGAAAAGATGACTATCAGAGAACAGTGTTCTTGGACAGACAGCAGCATAGTGGGCATCAGGCTGTTAGCTTCAGTATTTTCAGGTGTCATCTACAGAACACCATGCTTTACTTTGTTTCACACAAGCTAAGTTAAAAAAAAATGGAAAAGGGAAACTTATTATGACAGGCTGAGAGGGTTGAGGTTATTCAGCCTGGAGAAGGCTGCAGGGAGACAATATGGGGCCCTTCCAGCCTCATCCAAAGGATGCCTACAGGAGAGATGGAGAGGGGTTTTTATCAGGGAGTGGAGTGGAGTGATAGGATGAAGGGAAACAGTTCTATATTGGAAGAGCAGAGATTTAGATTGGGTATTAGGAAGAAATTTTTCACTCTGAGGGTGGTGAGACACTGGAACAGGTTGCCCAGAGAAGCTGTGAATGCCCCATCCCTGGAGGTGTTCAAGGCCAGGCTGGATGGGGCTTCGAGCAACCTGGTCTAGTGGGAGGTGTCCCTGCCCGGGACAGGGGGTTGGAACTGGCTGATCTTTAAGGTCCCTTCCAACTCTAACTATTCTACAATTGTAAGACAAAAGACCATCTCCAAGTTCATATTCAGAGGTGGAACACCAAGTAGGGGGATGGAGGGTCACGGTCACCCTCCTTTGTAAGGCAGTCTTGAGAGCAGAAGAATCAGTGCATTCAAAAATCGATATCTTTATTAGGAACTATGCACAAACACAATTTTTTCATTCTCAAACATTATCCTGTAGTGTGTATATACTGATCTCCCACACATCGCAGTATTTCTGTATCAGGCATATGGATAGTACCAGATCATTCTCAATGACTCACTATTTACGTGCAAAATGTCATGAACATCTGAGAGTGTTTTACACCTGGAATGCTATATTTGGCACCACCAAGTGACTCAGTTTTGCTAGCAATGTTAGCAACAGTGAGAAAAATAAATGGCAATTTTAATTACATTTTGTAGATATTTTACAGCTAGGATTTTTATTTTGGCAAATAAAGACATCTGGAGTCTAAATATTTTACGTTCTCTGCTCCCACTGCTTTAAGATGGCAGGGAAGGGACACTATACGTTGCTGTTTCCATGTGTATTTGCTGTGTTATTTGCAGAGTCAGGAAGAGTGCAACTCAAGACAGACACCATGGAGCAGGACAACAGCCAGCGTTGTAAGGTGGTCACAGGAGCAGGGATCTGATGAAGGCAGGTGATATTGCAGAGGGTTTTTTTGAGGTGAAATTAAGCTGTGCACAGGACAGAGAGGACTTGCCGACCGCATGTGTTTGTTTCTGCCTTCCACAGTTTGTTTCTGCCTTCCACAGTTTGTTTCTGCCTTCCACCTCTGCTCCTCCTGCACACACCAGCCATGCCTACAGAGGACACAGGCAGGAAGGTTGCAGGTCAAGCTCCTACACAATATGAACCTTTGTGTATTTCCTGCTCTAGCAGGTGAGATGGACCCAGATCTGTCCTGTGACAATGCACAACAATAACAAAAGCTTATGTGTCGTTTTTTTTTAAACCTGGCTCTTTCTAACAGAAGAGCTCACAATTTTGCTCTCCTTCATTGCTAAATATACTGAATACTCTAAAAAAGTCACGATGTGCTGGAGACTATCCATAAGGGACATTAGTTTAAACGCTTTCTCTATTGTTGAAGCAAAGAAGTCATTAGATCCCACTGCAGAGCAGTGAGGGATACCACCTCCTCTCCTGAATTTATGATCTGTGAGCTAATGCTCTTTCTAATTGAAATGACTGGTGACTAATGAAAAAATAAAGGATGCAGCTAAGCTTGGCTATACATTGGGAAGTTCATCAATATGCATTTTGCTTTGACAGTCAAGGATATTTCCCGTAGAAGGCAGGAATAAGGCTGTGAGATATGAAGGCACGAAGGAGATAGCCTTACCCAATTATTCTGAATACTCACCATCACAAAGTATCCCTGGACACTCTAGAAACCAGAACTTATATCTTAAAGTCTGAACCTGGAGTATTTTGTCATCCACCTAAAGCTTCTCATGCAGCTTCAGTGAAGCTGTGCTTTGATATCTGTGATATCCAACCTTACTCAAGAAAAAAGCTTCTATTTTGAGATGTGGGTGTATATGTGCATTTGCTTTTTAACCGTGGATGTGGGAACAAGTAGGTCTACTTATACAGAATACTCCTTTGTAGCTACCTACACATGGAAAACAATGGATTTTAACAATATTCAGCAAATACTGTGTTAAAGAACTAACTAACTAAATAAAAGGCATTCTCAATGTATTTAATTAACTGAAATTGGTGAAAGAGACAGACATGAATGGCAAAGCAGCTAATTTACTCCCATTTGGCTGAGTCAAAGCCCCAGCGGTATCCTATGTGTCATTTAACTGAAATTTTCTAGGAAGCCTTTTGCTAATCCCAGTTTTTAGCTGAAAGGTTTCTAGAGCACATCAGGTCGTGTAACAGATAGAACTTGGGTTGAGCTGAGTTAAGTAAAGTACTTAACTTGCCTAACTTATTCCTTATCTAACTTCCCCTTAAATAAAAACGGTTCAACCAAACCAGGAATGTGTGAACTAGGAGTCACTCATCTAAAAAGAAGTAGTATAGCGCTGGGATTACCTGCCTGTACACTCAAATTCTCCATGTCCAGCTTCAAGGTTGTTGCCCAAATAGTTGCCCCAGCTTGAAGGCTACTCACCCCCACAAAGCTGAATAAAGGTGCTTGGTATCTTCCATCTGAGGATCTGCACCTCACACACACACACAGCCAGAGGCTAATGCAAAGACTCTGTCTCCAGGCTAAGTGTGGGGTGGAGGTCTGTATCTATTGGGCTTTTAACTCATGAACAACCTCCTTTGCACATATACGTCCTCTGTTTGAATCTCATATATAGGACACTAAAGAGAACCATCTATCGTTTGCAGTTCTGTTCGGAACATCACTTTGGCAAAAATACCTGTCACTGTTTACCTGTTACCATGCTTTTCATCACAATTTTGGTAGCACTTTCCCAGTCAGAGCCTATGCTGACTTCAGAGCTAGCACAAGCAAGGGATTCTTCCCAACCAGCAGTCTGGATGTGGTCACCCTACTGACCCACATGGCTCAGCCACTTGACAGAAGGCCAGAAAATAGCCCTTGGCCCATATTATTTGCTGACAAAGACAGAGGTAGGAAGGAAGATAACTGATCAGATCAGATAGTTAGGACAGTATCCTTTTTATTCTTCAGTGTGGTAAATAGAAAACTAACCTGTATCTCTGCTCCCATAGGATGCTGTCAAGAGCCTGCTGACTTTTCTTATTCCGAGCTATTTCCTGCCCCAGCCAGCAAATTTCCTCGTGCCTTCCTCCACTGCTGCCTCTGATTCTAACCCTGCTATCAGGGCATGCACATTAGCTTTTCAGTGCCACATGTAGTATCAAAAATGAGGAGTCAAGGAGCAGAAAGAGGGAGGAGGTTCTTCTGATGTGACTGGACTCAACAGGAAATTCTGGTAAAGCAAAATCTAATCAAGTCTTCTGATAGGTATAGTTGGGAGGTAGAAGTAGACTCAGTGCCAGAGTAGTGCCGAGCTGTGTAATTTCTCATGCCTTTACAAAATACTCTCCAGAACTGCTCAGGGACTTCTTGTACAGACCCTGGCTTGAGCTGCTCTGGGGCCATCCAGACAATCGGAATCAAAATGCTCAGGGCTTTTTGTATCCCACCCTCTCCCCAAAGAATGGTTTTGCAGCCCTGGAGGCATCCTGAGTCTGGATGCAGTAAGTCCAGTCACAAGAACTACAGTGAAGTCGAAGTAATCAGAGCATTGAAAACTGCCAGTTGTGCAGAAATATCCATGGTTTTCCATGAGCTGCTGCTCTGCACACTGACTCTAAACTGTCTTCTGGAGGCATTTCCACTGTGCATGGAGAAGGCAAGGGAAATGGGAGATGAACCTCGTTAATCTATCTGGAAATCCCACACTCCAGAACTCTCAACTGCTCCAAAAATCTGCTGCTGCTTTTTACTCTATTCAATAACCAAGGTATGCAAGGGATTTTATCCAAAAGGAGGATTTTAGCATATATATACACAAATGAACTCTTCACTGCATGTGCCATTAGCCCAATGTGCCCCAGATGCATCAAAATGCAACAGTGGACATGTCTCATGGAGCTGCTCAGGAGGATCAATCTACATGGCAGGAACTTGCCCTTAGGACAAAGACCCTGTCAAAACACCAAATCAGCCAAAACTCAAGGAAATGCAATCAGCTTTGCTAGGGTCCTCCCTATTCTTCCACCACATTCATACTGGGCTCAGTATTGATTCAAGCCCATTATTTTCAAGCATCATTAAGAGTACAATGGAGAGTGATAAATTACTATTTTAATATGAATATAATGACATAAAGACACTTTCAAAGTAATTAGATTCTAAGCCTTGGGAGTGTTGAGTGTCTTTTTCCCATAAAGTTCATGTGATGCTGACAGTTGTGAGGTTCGAGATGTGCCAAGGGGGATTGACTGCTGCCCAGAGAAACACCCGCAGAGGAAAGGCTCGTCTCTCAAAGAGGGGGTAGGTGTCTTCAAGATTTCTGCTTGGTCCCTGCGTGAAAGGAGTGTGGGGCTGCCCAGAGGTGAGAGCAGCAGGCAAGGCTTAGTTGTAGTGTTGGTTGAAGTGTAACTGCCTGTGACTAACTGACCCAAAAACTGTCCCTTGTTATTTGCAGTTCCCTTCCCCTCTCCTGGCACAAGTAACATGGGAATGTGTTTCTGCAGTGGAGTGCCCAAGGCTTTAAATCCCATTCTCTGCTCTAGCCAGAAGCCAGCCTGCTTTGGTGTCAGCATCCATCAATGTGATAAATAATCTCATGGCTGTGATGATCTGAGTTCAGGTTGATGGCGTCACTGAGTGCCCCTGTTGAAAAAACTCTGCTTTTCCATACCCTTAAGTAGGAGGAGAGCACCAGCCAAGGCAGGGATGGGAAAACATAAAGCTCATTGCTGTGAATTACTGCAGAGGAGTGCAAAGCTAGGAGAAGTTCAAGTAGAAGGTGGAAGGTGTTGTGAAAATGCAAAGTAATATTAAAAAGGTCTAATAGTTCAGGCATGGGGAGTTGGGACATCGTATTGAGTTCCTTCTTCCTCTGCCCAAATAATTTAAAACAGCCCTCTGGATTTGACCAAGAGTTCCAAGTTTTAAATGTTCTAAAATATTAACTGCTTCTCTTGTTACAATGTGATTTATACAAGGGTTAGCTCTTCTTGGGTCTCTCATGATGATTAAAGACTCAAGTAATGACTAATAACACTGAGATTAAGGCTTAAATACCACTACCTGGGAACCAAAACCAGCAAAAGGTGGCTGAATGGATCTACAATAATATTGAAGTGTCATTCTAATGAAGATGAGGCAGTAGCAGCCAGGCAGTGATTAGGACATGGTATGGCAAGGAATCAGGGTGGATACCAGAGGGGAGCACAGGCCAGTTAGCTTAAAATGAGGTTGAAGAGGGCTTCAGCTGCAATCTCTATTTCTGTAAACATGACAACTGGCTGGCTTAGGAGAAACAGCTAAGGTTGCGTTGGAGCTAGAATTTTTTTTTTTCCAGAGAGTAGCTCAAGACTTATTAATGCAGTTCACCTTTGACAAGACATTTAATCAGAAGAAAAACAATTTGAGAACCTATGTAGAGAAGTCTCCCCACAGTTTAGGCAAAGCATAGCTATCTTGCAGTCTTGCAGCCTTACAGATTACAAGAACTATTACTAAGCAGCTGATTAAGAGCAGTAGGACGAGTCCTGAAGTCCATACTTCATCAAAGATTCCCAAGATATCCTTGCATGTGCCTGGCCCCTGGATGGAGACTTCTGAGTTTGTTAGAGTCCCTAAACCTAAGCACAGCAAATCCTATATCTACACATTCATAATTAATTTAATTCACAAGGAACAATTTCACAGGTGGAGGATTCAACCTGTCCTACAGACCTAGGAGGGTATTTACCCAGGGCTCTCTCTGTCATCAACAGAAAGAGAAGGGATTTAGAGTTTAGGATGAGATGAATTAACCTCTAGAGGTCCCTGTACCTTGCCACTGACTTCAAGCTTGGGAGTTCACTTGGCTAAGATTTTAGGTGGTCCTTGAGCTTAACGGAAAAATGTGGTGGTTGCTGCTTTCATACACATTCCACATGTGGAGGTGAAAGGGAACCTCATCAGTAAATGTAAAACCTGTAACCATATAATCCCTGGTAGTCACCTGTCAAGCTCTCAAAAGCAAAAGAGAACAGACTTGGTCAAGTTATATTGGTTTGTGAAGAAAAATGGAGATGCCATAGGCAAGATGTATTTACCATGCGCTCGCTTATTTCAAAGAACTAACCTGGCAACCATCCCATCATTGCTCAGAGCCTGCCCAGGGCCCTGCCACATCCTTAGGGGTCAGCTTTGTCAAACTCCATGCGATGAAGTGTCTGTTTCAGTGTTACAGACTGCAGTGCCACTTGCTATAAACCCTTCAGGGCAGAGACTGTGTGATTTTACCAAAGCCTGGCACAGGCATCCTGCTCTGCGACTGGTTTTCACTTGCTGTAGTGGTCCAGATATAACTCTCAGTGATGGTTTAAACAACACAATGCAGCAGAGAGTGATTATTTTAGTACATAGGTGGGTACAAGGTCCATAGTACATAGGTTGTCCTCCTAAATAACATTTTCACCAGTGGATAACAAAATGCTTTGCAATGGAGATCACTCTTACCTTCCACACAGAGAGGACCTTCTCAGCCTTGCTTCTTGACCCTGTGTGGAGGTGCTCTTTCTTGCTATGAAGAAGGCTGCTAATGGGTAAGGATTCAGTTTTCTACTGGAAAAATCATCTTTTCCTGGGCACATGACCTATGGGGAGTTCTTATTTGTTTAACATGAACAACAACAGCACAGTCCTGACACTTGGTACTTCAGAGAAATCTTTATT
This sequence comes from Gallinago undulata, assembly GCA_026546715.1. NCBI lineage: Eukaryota > Metazoa > Chordata > Aves > Charadriiformes > Scolopacidae > Gallinago > Gallinago undulata. The sequence continues at coordinate 147,503,817 of JAOTQQ010000012.1, forward strand.
AGCCAGAGATAAAATATCATCTTTAGCAATGAAAGATGGCAAATTAATTGTATTAATATTTGCAAAGTGCCTGGAAGATTTAAACAGCTCTAGATGTTCAAGTTAATTAATATTTCTTATGATCTAGAAGAAGAGACAAATGCCACCACAGGCCAGGGCATTATGCACTGGTGGTGCTAATCGCTGACGATTTTCCTTTTGTGTTTAATGGGATGGCTCCAATGCCAAGAACAGGGAGATGTTAAAGAGAAACAGGGTTTGGGGTCTTAATGGGTTTTTTTGTTTTTTTTTTTTAAATGTATTTAATGTAGGAAGCCAATGTGAGTCATTGAAAGGGGTGTAGCAGACAAATGCAGGATGGTTGAATTTTGATCAGAAAATGGTGTGATGGCTGGTACAGGTACTTCGGGGCTGGAAGAAGAAATGGGAGAGCCTGAACTGAGAAAGCCACAGAGGAAGCAAAGACAACTCTCCAAAGGTTGTGCAAAGAGCTGCAGGGGGAGTGGGTAGGTTTCAAGGTGGACGGGCAAGGCTGAGAGGAACCTGAAGGTGGTGACAGACACATTTGGTGGTAGAAGAGGCAGCAGCCAGAGTGAGTGCAGATCCTTAGGGAGGAACAAGAGCTGTGAGTACAAACAGACCAAGACAAGCAAGTCCTGCTCTTGGTTCAGATGCCAGCTCGCTGCAAAGCCCTTAGCAGGAGAAAGACATGCGATCAGCCTTCCATTTCACCTCTGCAGACGTCATTTTTCCCATCTGCAACATGACAGAAATTAATATTTGCCTATGGCTGGGGAGCTGAAATTTTGATTGCTGGATGACGCTACAGGAATGCAAAGTGGGTTGCTATGAACAAAGCCTTTATTTGGTTGCTGACGTAGTTTCCCAGGGCAAGTCAGAGGAGAGGGGGCTGGGTGAGATGTAGGACGCAGAGCACAGCAGACCCATTTTCACACCAGTTCAGGGCTGCTGCCTCATCGTGCTGATTTCTGAGCCCCCCAGGGGAGTGTGCCAAATTCCCTGGGACATGAGGACAGAGCACTCTCCTTGCCCTTTCCCAGGAGTGCCCTGCTGCAGTAACCCTGCACTGCCCAGGGACCCTCCACCTGCTCTGACTGCTAGAGGACACACAGAGCTTGAAAAGAGGTGTGAAGAACAGTTCATAAATCAGGCTGGGAACTCAGAAGATTTTTCTTCCTTGCTAGGAAGTCTTTTCACTGGCTCTATAAAATGTAGTTTGAAGAGCCATAGGGAATGACCCTCTGGACTCTGCACTCAAAGGTGACATCAAAGGGTTTAGTGCATCAGAACCATCTTTTGGCCCCTAGCAGACCCCTGTGGTATCCAATGGGAATAAAAATTTAAGAAATTATAATAATGTGGGAGTGTCAAAGAGAGTGAAACAGATCATGGATACACTGCGCCCATGGGAGAGGCTTCTCAGTGGACCACAAACTTCCAGTATTTTCTGTATATGAGGGCCCAGCATGTCCCCTCCTGGGCTGCAGTACTTCATAGAATCATAGAATCATAGAATCATTTGGGTTGGAAAGGGACCTTAAAGATCATCAAGTTCCAACCCCCCTGCCATGGGCAGGGACACCTCCCACCAGACCAGGTTGCTCAAAGTTCCATCCAGCCTGGGATGGGGCATCCATGACCTACCTGGGCAACGCATTCCAGTGCCTCACCACCCTCAGTGTAAAGAATTTCTTCCTAATATCTAATCTAAATCTCCCCTCTTCCGATTTAAAATGATTGCCCCTTGTCCTGTCTCTGCACTTCTTCGTAAAGAGTCCCTCTCCAGCTTCTAGATCTACTTCTAAATCTACTTCTAGATTTCTCTGAGCCCAGTGTTTCTGACCAGGGAAATCCTATAGCTTCTTGAGTGTTTCTCCCCCTCCTCCTCCCAACTGCTCACAGGGTATCCCACTGCCAGACCAGGGCGCTATGGGAAGAAACCTCTGTCCAGTGCCCAGAAAGCTTTTCAGCAGAGCATAGAAGCTGCACTTATTTAGATTTATATGGCATTAAGGACCTCTCTAGGCACCTTTGCCATCTATTAAAAACACAGATCAGAAGGAGTGAAGCTACCTCTGTGGTGGGGAAGTGGCTTGATTGGCAGCCAGGGCAAGGGGATATGGGGAGGGAGGGGAAGGAACCAGATGAAAACTCATCTTAATGAAAGGTAAAAATCTGAATCGATAACCTTCCCTCCCTTCTCCCAATCAATACTTCCCTCCCTGAAGACATCACCTGACGTTATTCAGCTTCTTTTTCAGGTTTTTCAGTGAGTTCCCAGCTTCTGCCTGACTCTTACCAGGAACCTCGGTGGTTTTCGGACTCAAGGGGCTTCACTTCATGGCAGAGAGTTGGCTCTGGAAGATGGTTAATTCCCAACAGCACCTGCCGAAGGAGTGTGTCGGCAGCCGTTATGCTCCCCCTCAGCGAGCAATCGAGCTCCTGCCAAAAGGCTGCACTCTCTGCTACATGGAGATTTATGGCGGGGCTGAGATAAATGGAGATGAGTGCTTTTATGATCTATCTGAAACCATGCAAATGCAGACTGTAGGTTAAGAGGTGAGGAAGAAAGGCCTCATTCAGCAAGACAGAAGTGCCAGTTCGGGAAGTAAATAAAATGTTGGCACTTTTCCTTGTAGATATGGCAAGGGAGGGGGAGGACTATTTCCACCTGCGAATGTGATTTCCAGAACTGATGGTGAAGGACCCCAGGGAAATATAATTACGGAAGTGTATTTAATGAGCAGAAGTCTCATCAGGAAAAAGAAAGTCTTTAAATAAAAAGTGATGGGAAATGGCAGGATACACTTCAACCCTTGGAGTCCCTCTGACTGTGGTTAAAAGTTTCTGTTGGAGTTAGGAACTGAGGCTTACACCTGAAAAAACCCCACCCTAAAACAGCCAGACTCTGAGAAATCAGAGAATCCATGTAGAAACAGAGATTTCTGCAAACTGCCTGCATTACAGATCAAGAGTTTGAGGATATGACCTATGCTTTCTGGAAGATAAAATACAATTTTCCCACTCAGGAAGGCCTGGGAACTGAAAATACTCACGATCTCTGGCTGTTTGTCCAATATAAAACAAGTACCCCCCAGCCCTTGGAGGAAGGATGCTGTCAAGGTGACCAATGCTTCCTTTGAAGTCCAAGAACAGGTTCCTTTATAGCTGTAGACTGAGAACCCAAGAACAGGATTACTTTTTGGAACCAGGCTATGGAGGGGAAAAAAAAAAAGTTTATTCCTAGAAGTCAGACTTTTACAAGTTACCCAGTGACTCCAGTAGGACCAGTCGCGTGAGTAATCAGTAATCACATACATGGCTGTAAGCTCCTGGCTGGATAAAAAACAAGTTAAATATAGCATGCATTAGGGTGAAGACACTGAGGTTAGTTTAATCTAAATTAATTTTTTATCCAGTTAGAGGGCAAGAATACATCTCTTCTGGCAATTTCCCAAAAACATCATCAGCAGGGTAGCAGTTTAAGAGATTAATATGATAATATTTTAAGACATAAATAAAATGTATAAGGAATGTTTAATGGAAATTAAGACACGGCCAGGGACATGAATGAAGACTTTTGACTCTTGTTAACTTCAGCGAGTTGCTAATGCTCAGAACTTAGACTTTGGTGTGTGACAGGATCACACCCTCCAAAGGCAAAAGCCAATGAGTAAATTGCTAGCTGAGTAGACACACTAATGATTAATTCATATTAATGTAGTTAATAGTGAAGCTATTAGCAAAAATGTTCAGAATCTCTTAGCCTGGCACTTTTAAAGGGAATTCTTGGGACCAGGAACAAAATTGCTTTGCAAATTAGGAGGATTTGGCTCATAGAAAATAAAGCTAAACTCATGTATAATCCATCCCTCCTCCTTAAGGCAGGATTAGGTAGACTTAAGCCATTCCCACCTGGCATTTGTCTACCCTCCTTAAAAACTTAGTGATGGAACACTAACATCTTCCCCAGTTCTTTATTATTCTTACTGTTACAAAACTTTTTTCTGATCTAGATTTCCTCTTTTACAATTTAAACTCTCTACCTCTTGCCCTTCCCTGTGAGGAAGACTAGTGTATTTCCCTACTTGCTGCAGCAAAAGTTGTGTCTATTTTCAGGCTCCTTTCCTCCAGATTGAGAAATCCCAATTCCTTGCATCATTTCTTTGCCAAGAAGGAGAAAATGTCGCTTAAAGGACTCTGGTCAGATCTCTGCATAAACTCTGTCTATGCACATATTTTTCAAAGACAGTTGTAAGCGAAGAGCAGTAGGAATGGATTAGTTTACATCTTTACGACTTGATTCTGGTCCCCACTCCAAGATGACTCAGTTGGCCTCAACAGGATTTGATCACAGATTATTGCCCTGTGGCTCCTAACTCATTTGCTCTCCTGCTGTCCTTCTGTCCTTACATATCGGTGCAACCATGGCTGTGCACTGTGGACTCAGACCAGGGGAACTTCCAGCACTGCAGAGCTTCTGCCCTCCACGTTCACTGCCTTTACAACTCTCCTAGCTCAACCCTTACAGCAAATTTCAAAAATAGAGTTGGTCAGATTTGGAATTGGCTCAGCACTTGCCTGCTCCCTACTATCTGATCTCCAGTACTTGATCACTTAGCAACAAAAAGCAAACAGGTATTACTGGTGCACCATCAAACCTAGTTTAACCATTTGCAATGAATCGCTAAGAAAGCAACCTGGTGACAGAATGACACTCTGCTCACCAATAACTACATTCCTTATAAGCACTGTTGAATGTTCAGCTCAACTTGAATCATTCTATTTTTTCCTTTACTCTGTTTTATTTGACTTATTTTCTCATTCTTTTTCAGTCTCTTTGCATGGTTCTAGCAGAAGATTCTAATCTATGAAGGTGGGACTCTGAAAACCTTCAGCTGCAAAAAAGATTCAAATAAAAACCAGAATCCTTTGAATTTATGAAAAGGTAACAATGTTTTGAAATCCTGCAAAGCTTCAGAGCTGGTAGTCTGTATTTTACAAGCTCACCATGTAAGCAAATTTACCACCGCACTTACCTGCCTGATTTGCTGCTAAAACGAGGTTAATAAAAACACCCACCCAAAGTAGAGTGGAAATTCTAGCAGAAAAGCTATCAGACCCTCTGTATTGCTCTGTGTGGGCCTAGAGAAGCACTGATATTTTTAGTTACCTTCACCTAGGCTGACCTGATTCATTATCATTAACTCAGAAAAAGCACGTGATGTCATCAGTAACTCTTCAGGAGCAAGAGAACAAAAAACCTTTACTAACACAGGTAATTCTTACAAATTTGGAATATTGGGTAATGCCAACAGTCTGCCTCAGTGTGGGCACTTCTAGGCCAGCCACAAGCTCCCTTCTGCTGCCCCACACATATGTTAACAGACTGCCCCATGCTGCTCTGGTGTGCCAGAAGATGCTTGCTCTTGCAGTCATGTCATGGGACAAAGCAGGTGGGCTGGGTCTTCTGTTGGACAATTCCCAGTGCCTGAGGACCTGTTGTCACACATGTTGGATTTCTTCTTGGCACAGCAATAGCTAAAGGTCCCAAATGAGCACTAAGGTCCATTGGGCCAGACACTATGAGAACATGGGAAAAGATGGACTCTACGCCAAACAGATAGGCAAAAGAAACAATTAATGTTTATGTTCCATGAGATGGAGCTGATGTATAACCTGGAGCAGCAGAGGAGTCCTGGAATTAGTATCACTACCATAAATCTACCCTTTCAATGCATTTCTAATGCGAGGAACAGAGCCTGAGCACCATCAGACCATTGTCAACTCCACTTGGTTGCTGGGTCTATGCTCACCAACCTGGCAGCGTGGAGCAGAAACTTCTGACTAATTCCAGGAGGCGTCACCCAACACAGCTTATCACCTTGGGGCTAGCACTGGTGCAGTAGGGCTAATGGCTATGCAAAGGAGGCAGTGACACCAAGGAATTAATTTTCTCATGTGAATTATTGTTATAAAGAGACTCCTACACTGCCGAGGACCTGAGTTGAGAACCAGAAGCACAAGACAGCTCCTCTCTTGTTCCCCAAGGGTGCTGTGTCTGCATGCCCGGCACTCACACTGCTGTTTCTGCAATGAAAGCACAACCCTGGATTGTCATTTGCCAGCAGCTGTCTTATATGGATATGCTTGGCTTGATCACTTGTACAGTCAGCCTAAGAATAGCTTCCTCTCTAACATCTGATTTCTCTTAAAGGATAAAAATAAAACAATCAGAGCCTGGATATAAAAGAGCAAACTGCTGAACACTGCACTGCATGCATCTATGTTTAATGAAGGAAAATTTCACTTTACGAGGGGCACGAGTTATTTGTGTCAACCATATTTGGCCTCGAGATGAGTATCTAAGCTGCCACTTCTTGGTTTGACAGCTAAATGACTTTTCATATTACAGAGCAGTTGAACACTCTGATCATCCTCGGCAGTTCCACTTTTACCATGACCCTAGTGGGCTTGTAGCCCATGACTGCTCTAACTCTCCTGGCTGATGCCCAGGAAGGATTCAGGCATCATCACAACCAGGATCATGACCATCTGGCATTTGGGGGGCAAGCACGAAGCTCTGGACATGGGTCATGCCCTGCACTTGACCTCAGCAGCGAACAAGAGAGCTTGGCTGGTGTTAGGTGTAGCTTGGAAGTCCTGGGGTCACATCAGGCAGCCTAAGAAAGGTGCTTTGCTCGGACATACAGAAGTCATGACATTTCTATTCATCAGCAATGTGGACGGCCCAGTTTAGGCTTCCCAGTCTGAGTCCCTGCACTGCCAATGGAGATAAGTAGTCAAAATACTTAGCCCAGATGACTTGAATATAGGCTATAAATAGCACTTGGTCCCTTTCCCTCTCCCCTCCCTATTTGCACTTTGCATTCAATAAGCGTTTCTTTCGTATTGAATCCTCATAGGACATCTGCGATACATGGTACCACTTATCAAACAGATATTTTTCTTTTCCTTTCAGAAACAAACAAACAAAATACCCTAAAAAACCAGACCAATGGGAAATCAAATGTGATCAGCATTTTGCCCAGGAATATCAAACTGAAGGATTCACTAACTGAGGAGGAAACACTGAAATCAAGATAACTTTTAATTGGTTTCTTTTTTCTTTTTTGCCACACACAACAGACTTGTCTCCACAGTGCCAGACCACCTGTCACCTTTATAAGATATTTTTCCCAATTCAAAAATAGCATAGAGTGTGATGGAGCCAGGTGTGCTGCCAGGTAGCATGTATGCTGCCGAATAAAATGATTAAAGCCAAACTTTCAACCTATGGCTGGTGGCCACAGCGCAAATACCTGAGCGTTCAGGGCAGGGGATCTCAGTGCCAAGCTCCTGTGATGTACTCTACAGCAGAAATGGCACCAGAAGCAGGTGAGGACAACCAGCAAAACAAGTCTCTGATGCAAGGTAGCCCGAGGTCGGTTCAAGCTGTAATGCTATGAGACAAGGATGTAAATATATTTGTCTTCAGATTATAGCACATGATACTTTGGGATCTGATGCTCAAGAGTCACTATTAACAGGAAGGGGTCCTAACATCTTCCATACTTTACAATCAAGCCACATCTTTCCCTATCAAACCATGAGAAAGACGTATCTAATCTTATCATCCCCTGAGTTTAAATCTTCTACCTGTTTGCCACAAGCCCTTGATCAAAACCAAAAAAAGACTGCCCGAGGGTGGGAGAAGGGAATTGTCATCTTCTCCACTTCATGCCCAACATACCAAGCCACCAATGAGCAATTTGACAGATGTCACACAAGGGGTTTGTGCCAGCACTGGGACCCAAATGCACTCCCCCTGAGTCCTAGTCTGGTGCCCTCAACAAGGGTCTGGTCGCCCCCCTTGAAACATGTTATTTGGCTGCTTAGTTTCGCTTGATTTTGGCTGGTAATTCTCCCCCCCCCCCCTTTTTTTTTTCTCTCTGTCTTCTTAATTACATTTGATTTTCCTTCAGAAGAGAATTCTTTTCTACGGTAATATTTTTATGGGAATTTTAATGACTCACTTGGCATGACATTAATCACTGAAGATTTAAAGTGTCTTTAAATTGTATTTTCCTTCCTCTTGAATGCCAGCCACACATTTTTGTTTACAGCAAAATGCTAGGGAAAAAAAATTCTTCAGCCTATTTTCCTCAGTGCTAATTGGAGGTTTATTACTGCTTCATTTGCTTACAATTGAATCAAACAAAAACCTCCATCCCTTTTTCGTGGTACCGCTAATTGAATTGAGTGGGTTATAATGATATTACTGTATATACATAAATGAACATTTTTAAATAAAAAAATGAACATTAAAAATACGCCTCGAAGGACAGAGACTAAGTAGTTGACTGCATACTTTTCTGAAGCAGATTTTATAGCTATTTTTAAATAAATATATACAGCTCATTTCTGCACTGATATTAACACAGAAATCAGACAGAAACAGTACTGCTGGAAAGGTCTGAGGCTGGGATTTTTCCAGAAAACTGAGGAGGGTGGAGTGCTTATTTGCAAGGGAATTCTGTTGGGATTTTGGTACATAATTCTAGTGAATCCCAGGGAACACTGCAGACCTGGGTGTGTGCTAGATATAGCACCGCAGTTATTTCAGCTTGCTGCTCTGAACAGCTACAGAAGAGACCACAGGCTTTAGCTGATCACTGCAAGACTTTTCCTAAGTTATAAACTCAGGATGTTCTTGTGGAAAATGTGATTTAAAACAGCAAAGGTTGCCAAAAACTACTTGTTATATTTGGTGATCATTTGCGGAGAGTGTTTTATGGTTCTTATCAATGTAGCCCCACAAAAGTGTCTTGCTTCTTCATCTACATCAAGATTAACCATCGATGCTGATTTATCAGGTTCCTCTCTAGAATATCAGTAGTTTTTTTATATTTCTTTTGTTCTGTAAAGTTTTTCTTTCAGCTAATGTGTTTTTAAATAATATTTCCAAACTCATGCTGAATATTTTTGTCTCATTTAATCCCTAACTAACTCTACTGTTGATCAGATTATGTTACATAAATATGTTAGAGAAGGTATCCGATAAAGACATCGCCCCGTTATGAGTGAGAAATTGTGTCCATGTTCAGTTTTCCATTTTGTATAGGACTTCTTGGAGTGTTTTGTTAACCGTAAGTGCACTGCAGCTGTTTCATGGACAGTCAGTGCCAAAGTCTGCCCTCATATCATCTCCTTTGAACTCCCAGGAGCTCCAGGAAAAGCAAGAAGAGTATTTGATTTATACGGGCATACACATTTAACAGGAGAGGAACCTGACACCTGAAGAAAAGTCAAGGGAGAAAAAACGATGAATGGGTTGGAGAAAATGAATTGGAAATATTTATTTTCTATTTTTCTTCATATGAGGATTAAAATCACAAGCTGAAATGCTCAGGCATAAGTTTTAAAGTAAACAAGTGAAGCTTCTTTTTCAGAAAACTCATAACAAAACTTCCAACTTATTTCCACAGGACACAACTGTACCTAAAAGTGGAAAACTGTCCATGTGGGGTTTACACACTTCTACAGAAGAGACATGAATCTGCTATGTATAATGGTCTTGATGAAGTCTTTGACTCATTCGGTTATTGACTGCTCGACACCAGGAGGGAAAGACTCCCTTGGCACTCACTGTGTTTGAAATATCCTTTCTTTGAGCTTCCCCAGAGGCTCAAACCAAGAAGCCCTTTGCTGTGGTGGTTCTTACGTGTGCTGTCATGTAGTCTTTATCCTTAAACACAATAGATGAAGGACACTTTCCTGAAGTTATTTAAATACAAAGATTCTAGGTCAGTAGCTATTTAATCCTGGCCTCATGAGACATCAAATGTTGGGTTGGCTTTTTGTTTGTTTTTTTTTTCTTTGAATGATGTAGCATGTTTTTCAAAATGCACCTTGACTATAAATAGAAAAAATGTGTTAAATAAATTACAAGAGGATTAGCTTCATTGAGTCTGTTTGTAATTTACTATGGAAATGCCAGTAGAGCAAATCTATTGGTGACACTTTATATTTCACTGGAACAGTGATCTAAATAAGATGCAATACAGTACATTGAATTTTTATGTACTTACCTGTAGTTGTTTAATAAAGCGTGAGTTATGACATGAGTTTGCTTATGTACAGTAATTAATAGTCACTCGTGTCATTTTTAATAGCACGCTGCATAGAAAGATGCTGCCTGAGTGTTTTTAAGCATAAAGTATGTTTAACCCAATGTTCATATATTAATCTCCTAGAAGCTTGACACTAACTTATTACTAGCCCCTTTTGCCTTGGGTACATACACAAATTGTTGTTTAATCATTGTAGGGTTGCTCATCATAAGCACGGTGCTGCAGGCATTAAGATCTTTTTATACCAGCACTGAAACATTTATTTTAAAGCAATTATGCACATCTATATTTCAGAGCAGTTCTGAGAAGAAATGTAGTTAAGCCACAGGGTAAAAGCTGGCACGTCCTTTGGTCCTGATTTCATCCTATCTGACTGTAGACACCTAAATACCTCTGCTTAGGGAGCAACTGTGCTGAGATCCCTCTCAGTGGTAAGGGCTGGACACAGCAGCTGGTTCACACCTCAACCGGACTGAATTTCCCATAGAAAGTGTCTTGTTGTCCTTATTGACTGAGGAGGGAAGACTGGGAAACTGGGCAGGAGCAGGCATGGGGCCACTGCACCCTCAAGGCTTTGCTTATAACTATATGCACTATTTTTCCAAGGCTACACCTGGAAGAGACTGGTAGAAGATCAGACCTTACCTAGAGCAACATGCTCGTCTGGCCTTGAACCCCTCTCCAGGGTTTTGTTGTTGCAGTCAGTAGCATTAATATAAAGGGTCCTGCTGTAGAGCACCACTAACTGGTCCAGCAACTGCTAATGAGCTAACTTAATGAGAACTAGGTTCTCTGCATGAGCTTCCACTGGGCCACATAGACATACCTTTAGTTAAGAGCTTGGATAATTATGGAAAGCCAGGACAGCCTTCTCCCTTTTTCCAATGTCTAGATCATTTCTGCAAGGCAAAGGGCTAGGATCATCTGCATGAGCAGACATGACTGAAGACAGTGGGCAGCAAATTTGTTCAGCCCAAACATGTCTTTTTCAAAGGGCTACCTTTCAAAGTAGAGTCATGCTATTATAATCCCCTGTAGTCCTGCAAAAAACAAAATAAATTTTGTATAAGTGAAAACCGTCTCTTGAGAAGGCCATAAGAATATCCCTTGTGCTAAAGGACACAGCCAGGGGGATCGACTGGGAGCAAGTCAATGAGTTTGAACTGAAAATATAATGCAAGTTCCCATGGTTCCATTAAGTATTTGAAGTAGTTAACTAGCATGCTGTCCAGCAGCAAATTAATGTTATGCCTTTTTGACATTATGCATTGGGTTCAGCTGTGAGTTATGAGGATGAGATGAGGGAACTGCTGAGTAAGGGTCTGTGTGAACAGAACAGCCCCTCTTCTGGCCTCAGGTGCAATTCATTCAATTTAACAGCAAAACTTCTCGTGACTTCAGCAAGGCTAAGATTTCATCCTGCAAATTTATTTATCTGACCAGGCACAAGCCTCGATGAAAGCATAATCTTGTCTCCAGAGCCAATCAAGACCAAACAAAACTATGAGTAAGTGCTCAATGGCAAAAATGTAACACGTCATTGAACAAGCAATATTTATAGCCAGGATGGATCCATCCCAGCTGCTGAGATCTCTATTGCTTTGTGCTTCTGTTCACCAAAGTATTGTGTTTATTGCTAAGGATGATGGACAAGTTGTACCAGTGATATATAACACAGCACATAAGCAGCAAAGGCTTTACATTGCTCCTGCCTACTCTTGTGGCAATAGTTTCACCCGTATGCATGTAAAGCTTTTTCGTACTTTTCTTCAAATGATGTGAAATTGGAGTTCTGCAAAGCCAAAGAACAGAGCTGGTGGCACAGGTGCTGCTGGCAGGAGGTCTCGGGTACCAGATGAGCAACACTTGTGGTATCGTTTTGAAGAATAGATACTCTCTCATTTATTTTCACCTCCCTTTACTGAGGCTAAACGACTTGATTTTCAAAGGCGCTGAGCCTCCCTGACTCCCACTGACTTCAGCTGGAACAACAACTGTGTCTCACTTCTGATTCCAGGAGGTCACTTCACCAAGCTACAAAACTAACTTCAGGCACCTGACTATACAGACTCTTTCTTTAGTCTCTTTCCAACTGAAAATGTCAAGCTAACAAGCTAAGTCCTTAGTGGGCTCCCTTCTTTCCCATACCTGATGCAAAATTAACTTGGGCGTTGCTTTTCACAGCCCAGAAAGCTGACTGTATCCTGAGCTGCATTCCCAGCAGCGTGGCCAGCAGCACAAAGGAGGTGATTCTGCCCCTCTTCTCCACTCTGGTGAGACCCCACCTGCAGTGCTGCCTCCAGCTCTGGAGCCCCCAACATAAGAAGGACATGGAATTGTTGGAGCCAGTCCAGAGGAGGCTATGAAGAGGATCAGGGCTGGAGCACCTCTTCTATGAATACAGGCTGAGAGAGTTGGAGCTGTTCAGCCTGGAGAAGAGAAGGCTCCGGGAAGACCTTATAGCAGCTTTCCAGTATCTGAAGAGGGCCTGCAAGAAAGCTGGAGAGGGACTTTTTGCAAGGGCATGTACTGGTAGGATGAGGGACAATGGCTTCAAAATGGAAGAGGGGAGATTTAGGGTAGATATTAGAAAGAAATTTTTCACTCTGAGGGTGGTGAGATACTGGAACAGGTTGCCCAGAGAAGCTGTGAATGCCCCATTCCTGGAGGTGTTCAAGGCCAGGCTGGATGGGGCTTTAAGCAACCTGGTCTGGTGGGAGGTGTCCTTGCCTGTAGCAGTGGGTTGGAACTAGATTATCTTTAAGGTCCCTTCCAACCTAAACCATTCTATGATTAATCACCCCAGCCTCACCATTAGAGAGACCATCACAAACTCCCCCTGAATATTTGTTTCATCAAGTATGTAGCTCCAAGACAGCAGGTTTGTTGTTTTGTTAAAACCTCTGGTCTGACCAGGGGACTTGGGCACAACTCCTGGCCGTATTATAGACATTTGATGTGACCTGGAGTAAATCATAGTGAACGGACATATCTCACCAGCTAACTTGATTCTTACTTGGAAACAACTGCATAAAAACACACTGTTTATTCAGATATCAAGACCTGCTCGGAGCCATGGCTGGTGGTTGGCAGTATGGGGTGCCAGTGCCAAAAGTCACCGCCTTTTGTTTTTAGTTGTAACTCATAGCAGAAACCCATAGCCTTGCAAATTCCCAGGTGCGTGACACCTGCATGCAGACATAGCTGCCTTTGTTTCTTCCATCATAGTCACCAGAGAATAGTTCCATCCATGATGTTCTGTAAACAGTATATGAGGTTCAATGTGATCTCATCACCTTCCAGAAAAACAACACCCCCCTAGACCAAACTGAAGATGCCATTAGTGTAATCAAAACTGTAACCACCAACTCACTGCAGCTTAGGGCCTTGTCACATTAAGCAACACAAAGCAGATAGATTAGGTGCTATGTTTAAGGACATGAAGCTATATATGAATACAAGAAAATCATTAGTAGCCAAGGCAACTAATAGTGATGGAACTTTTTTTTCATAACAAATACCAAAATAAACTAAAGAAGGAAAGAGATTAAAAAAAAAAAAAAAGGAAAAAAGAGAAAAAACAACCACAAAGTACACTACTTAGTAAAAGAAACTCTTTTAATAGTACTTAGAGCATCATATTTCAAACCACACACAGAAACACAAGCAACTGATATTAAATCTAAGGACGTATGGACAGCCACACTGCTCATGACAAGGGCCCAGCCAGCATGGCAGGACAGACACACAGACACTAAAAGCTGTGTGTCCAGTATTCTTTTCACACCAGGGACCTGGCTTCCACCAGTTCTCCAGTGTGGACAGTTCATCTGCATAGAAATTGTATCCATTAGTAGATGCTTAGAGAATTGTAAGAGCCACATAGGAATGTATACACTGTTCCCTTAACACTCTAACAGTCTTTAATCCTCCTTTCCCTTTCCCTTTCCCTTTCCCTTTCCCTTTCCCTTTCCTTTCTTCTCCTCTCCTCTCCTTTCTCCTTTTTCCTTTCTCCTTTCTCCACTTTTCTCTTTTTTCTTTTCTCCTTCCCTTTTCTCCTTCCCTTCCCTTCCCTTCCCTTCCCTTCCCTTCCCTTCCCTTCCCTTCCCTTCCCTTCCCTTCCCTTCCCTTCCCTCTTGGTTTCACTGTGTCTCCTCACCTGATGACCTCCATTCTTGGATGGGGAGAGATGGTGAGGAGTCAATCCCTCTGTTATATCCTCTTCATAACAAATGCTCTGCACTTTCATACATTTAAACCACTCACTGAGACTATGCGGGTGTGAAGAGGATTAACACATGGCTGATGTAAAGGAGGTTATAGTGCATATTGCAGAGACGTGAAACCACCAGCAGTTGTTCACTGCCTTTCTCAAGGTACAGGCATGATATGTCAGCTATGAATCAGAGCAAGATGCCAAGTGGCTGCGTGACAGAAAGGACGGTTTGCACTTCTGAAAGGGTCCTGCTTCCATGCAATTAACATCCAAATGGGATCACACATGTTTAGGAGAGTTGGGTGAAGGTCTTGTGGTACCAGGGAGGGGACGCATTCATAGAATCATAGAAAGGTTAGAGTTGGAAGGGACCTTAAAGATCATCTAGTTCCAACCCCCCTGCCATGGGAAGGGACACCTCCCACCAGACCAGGTTGCTCAAAGCCCCATCCAGCCTGATCTGGAACGCTTCCAAGGATGGAGCATCCACAGCTTCTCTGGGTAACCTGGTCCCATGTCTCACCACCCTCAGAGTAAAGAATTTCTTCCTAATATCTAATCTAAACCTCTCTTCTTCCATTTTGAAACCATTGTCCCTCATCCTACCACTAGATGCCCTTGTAAAAAGTCCCACTCCAGCTTTCTTGCAGGCCCTCTTCAGATACTGGAAAGCTGCTATAAGGTCTCCCTGGAGCCTTTTCTTATCCAGGCTGAACAGCCCCAACTCTCTCAGCCTTTCCTCATAGCAGAGGTGCCCTAACTCTCAGAAAGCCAGGGACATTCTGACATACTTGTGGCTGATTGCTTTAACTCTGTGTAGTCCCATTGGGTTCCTAATTCTCTTAGGTTTGAATGGAAATATCTCCCAGAAGTCCTGCACTGAGGAGCAAGGAACCTACTTCCACATGGTATTAGGCAAGTTTTTTCAGACCCAGTTCCACATTAACACAAGGACAACACTGCACCAATATTAAACAGGAAAAAACACTCCACAAATTCTGTTCTTCAGTTCCCTCAGACATTACCTGCCTTGGCCTTTTTTCTTCCCCCCAACAGACTGAAAGCTCTGCTGCTACTCAAGATGGGGATCTGATATGAAACGTGTGAATGAACAATGTGAATGCTTGAAGTAATCTCATTTTTTTCACCTGCCTTAAAATGTCTGCCCCCAGACTCAGACACAACCGTAGCTGACAGTATAAGGCTTCCTCAAAAGCAAAAATAACACAGGGAAATGTGTTTGCAGCCATCAGAAAGGGATCCATTTTCCTGTAGGAAATGGGGTAGGAAACCTCAGCTTTCTGAACTCCTGTTGCCTACCCTTTACAGATTAAAAGAAGGAGAAAATTGCTCTATCAGTGATTATTATTCTGAGATTTACTTAATTCTTTCAGATCCCAACACCAACTTTCACTTACCTATAACATTTCCTTTTATTCTTCCACTCCTTCTGGTCTGAACATGTGTTTTTTCAAATTTGGTAAGGACAGTTCTACACAGTGTTTTCAGACACCATTTTGCCGCTGTTTTAAGTGATAGGGTTAATATTTGGCTACGGTGAATTAAAAATAGAACCCCGACTAATAAGTCTTACCATGTGTTTACCTTCCCATGCCTACATCAGACAGCTGGACAGTAGCTCAGCTTCTCTAACCCATGCCTTTCGACCCTCAACAGGCAGTTTTACTGTCCAAATCTTTCCTTTCTTACTTCTTCTGTCACTTTTTCTCCTTAAAATCTGTGCCAAACGTGAACCTGTAGCAAACAATCCACACTTAAAGCAAGTGCATTTCTATATTTAGCAGCGAATGCTTCTGTTGTGCTGCCACAGAGTCTTTTTAAAGAGCTGCACCTTCAAAGAGGTCTTCACAGAGCCACTGAGCCAGAAAGTATTGAAGGGGGGATGTCTACCATTCAGCGTTGTTAAGCTTATAACTCTTAAGCTTATAGCTGGAAGCAAAGCAGAGGGACATTTGCATGGTTAGCTCTGATTCTTTTCTCCCTAGAAATTGAAGACAAGAAACACAGGGTGAAAAATTAATGCCAGAGCTAAAAAAAACCCCAGTGTCTCCCTGTAATAGCAGGGAGTTATTGAGGGAGCTCTGTCTCTCTTTCCCATATAACCTTGTTCAAACAAGCACCAAGACACATTGCATGTCCATTGCAATGACTGATAGCTTAACACCCCTGCCTGAGTCTTTTTTTTTTTCCCCGAATAGATGTGAATATCCCTATTCACCCTACTTATACCAGTAAAACTGCATGCATAAAATTGCATCTTGCTTACCTAAAACACCCCCTCACTGCTGGTGAGACCAGACATCATATCCCCTTCTATTATCTCTCTGGCAGTGCCAATTAAGCCCAGGATGACCCTCTTAGGATAAACTATAGATGTTGGAAGAAGTCTTCTTAATCCAGACCCAGACGTGTTTGCTTCTGTACAACCAGGGGTCTAAATCCTGCCCTTCACAGTTTATTAATTTTAATTTTAATTTTTTATTTTATTTTATGGTCATCTATGGGGTGCGCTCCGTGAAGGTATATCATCTGATATGATGGCATTTGGGTTTCACTATTCTGCAGAATATTTCCAAGACTTTTCTAAACCAATATTAAAAATATATGACTGCATCAGCACTCTCCACATTGCATAAGATGGAGGAAGACGGTGAGAATTACAGCTATTGTTAGTTCTAGAGAAAAGCCTTCTGTAGTTTTCAATTCTCTGGTGATTTTAATGTGAATAAACATCAGTATGCTGCCAATTATTTGCATAACAGTTAGGGGGGGGGCATAGAGAGCAGAAACCAACCATCTAGACCTTCTGTATCTTAAATCATTATATACATAATAATTAATAGTTAGCTAAAGATGACAAAAAATTTCAAGCACAATCCTCATAGAGTTCTCTTAAAGATAGACATTTGTTCTTCAAGTATCAGTCACATTTTCTTTTTTCTAATTTTATTCTGCCATTTGATATCTGCACCATTTCTATTCCTCTGTCCCTTGACACCCCAAAGCTGGCTGGGTTTAAGTAGAACAAAGATATTTGTACATCTCTCATGTCCCAGTCATCTTTAAATAAGGAGCTATTGATGTCAATGAGTCTTTTGCCTGGTAAGGATTTCATGGGCATCCCAGGATTTGGTTCATAGCTCCAGGGGCTTTGCAGGAGAGCAGCACTGCAACTGTAAAGCCAGAGTTATTGTCTCAAACACCCCTTTCTCAAGGAAAAAAAATTTCCCTGGGTGTAAGAGCTTGGAGGAGATTTCAGAATTCTCTGTCTCATTCTCACTGTTTGCCATAGTTAAGTTATGGAACTTACTTCTGATGATTGCAGAGTGGTCAGCACTGCTGTGAGAGCAGCATGGGGCTGTCTGGGTGTAACAAGGAGAGTTAAGCTGCTAGGAACAGTCTTTTCCCAGTAGGAGAATGGCGTATTTTGAGGGACAGGTGCCAGCAAACCAATCCAGCTGTGCCAATATCCCAACCCATTTCCAGTGCCTTCTCAGAGGTATTGGATCATTCCAGTGGCAATGGAGAACAGGGACATGTTGGCTGGGTAAGTTCCACAGTGCTTGATTTAAAGAAGTCCTATTAGAACACAGGTATTTTTCATTTTCCCATCCTGTTTTGAGATATAAGTCAATGGGCAGAGATGGCAGAAAGGAATTTCCCTGTTTTCACATGGGTGACTTGTGGCTCTTTCCTCTTAAAAGCTAGAGTTGACCCCTAAAACAAAGAGAATGTTAAGCTTGATGGGCAAATGCTTTAAGCTGTCGTGTCATGTTGTTCAAAGATAGGAATTTGCTAGTACTTTCAAGCACAGAAACATCTGCAGAAGTGGGTGGAAGGGAAGTGCTTTGGGTGTGCAGATAATTACTAGGATTTTTACATGGTAGATGAGGTTATTTTCTCAGTTCTGTGCATGCAGTTCTTAATGGTTCTGTCCCCGTGAAGCGATACGACATCCAGTTGCTACAAAGTCTATTGCCACCTGATTGTCAGCCAGCAGATTCAATGGCCTTTGCACCCCAGAGACAAAAACAGGAGATTGTTTATTCAATATTAATATCCTTTTTCCATGGCCTGTCAAAGATTAGGATCAAGACCTACAATTCCTGGTTATAAAACAGAGCAAGTGCTGGACAGGATTTAGGACCTACATACCTTTGTGATTCCAGTGGGTTGCTCTTCACATCAGTCCATACACACTTCAATTACAAGAAAGAGGAGTTTTTTTCTTTTTTCCAGTCCTGTTTTGATTTGGATATTGAATCTCAAGTACTTTAAAAAGCTATTTGACAAGAATATAAAATGTTGTAATTGATTTGGTGTTCAATGGAAGGACATGCATATGCAGTGTTGTCCAAAGCCATAAAAAGGAAAGGAAAAACTGGGAGATTTTTTTCCCCATCACATATCAACGTTTTGAGTTCATTGTCCTTGACTTTGTTAAAACAGTTTTTATCCTGTTACCTTACTTTTGTGCTTGGAACGAGGCCATATTTCTGAAATTCATGTAGATAAAGCTATTGGGTATACTCAGTGTGAGTGGAGAGCATAATAGCAAACTATAAAAGTAGAAGGTCTGTTTATATGAGTTATGTCACTGTACCCATTCTGGAGGATACTACCAGCTCTAGATTATATTGCACTGCTGGATGTACTTGGGCCCGCTCAAGGTTATAGAGTCCTTGTTCTCTTCCATCTTGTGTGCTGGGTAGTGGCTGTTCTACTCTGAGAGAAAGACAACATAACTTTTTTGAGAATGGGGTTTAATGAAGAAATATGCCAGCACACAAGCACTTAAAACATACATATATAAATTCATTTGGTTTATAATGCAGATATATCAAGGACAAAGCACCTGGACATCCTGGTGCATAGTAAACTGAAGAGTCAGCAGTGCGTTGCTGCAGCAACAAAGGCAAATGGCATCCTGGGCTGCATCCACAGGGGCATTGCCAGCAGAGATAGAGACATGGTCATCCTATTGCACCTGAAGTACTGTGTCCAATTCTGGTCCTCACTATTCAAGAAAGACATGATAGACTGGAGATATCTAAAGGAGGGCCACAAATACAACCAAAAGCCTGGAGAAACTGACCTCTGGGGAAAGACTGAAGGAGATAGGTCTGTTCTCCCTGGAGAAGACAAGGCCTGGAGTGATCTCATCACAGTATTCCAATACTTAAGGGATGGCTACAAAGATGACAGAGGCTGTCTCTTCACAAGAAGACACATGGAGAAGACAAAGGTCAAAGGGTACAAGTTGTACCAGGAAAGGTTTCACCTTTCAGATCAGGGATATGGTGGAGTCCCCATTTTTGGAGGTTTTCAGGATGTGACTGGACAGGGTGCTAGTTATTCTCACTTAAGATCCCTTTATCATAAAAGTTTGGACCAGAGGATTTTTTGAGACCCCTTCCAATTTGGGCTGTTCTATTGTTCTGTGTACTATGATTCTTTGAAATCTAACAGGAGGGTAGAGTCTAGCACGTTAATAACAACATTCATCAGTTTAACAGAAAATTCAACTAAATTAACATACATTGCACCAAGTTTCATAATCATCTTAGACAGTGCCTTTCATCTCCAGGTCATTAATGCTGCTAGAAACTGCTTTAGAACACCAAACAATCCTTGTTTGCAGCAAAAGTCCCATACATTCTTGACTTAGAACCCATGCCCTCTCTTGCTACTTTTTCCATTTAAGTTACAATTCCCATTTAAGTTACAACATTTTGACTAGGAAACGTGCAATACATGTTACATGTAATACATATAGATATATCGTTGCCAGGAAATCGGGCTGTTGGCACTGGAATCAAAATAACCACAAAAAACCTCTCATGGGACTTTAAGAAAATCACATCTCCCCTATCTCTCCACTAAGCCTAGCAGACCTTACTTGGTACTCTATATTGCTGTAACATCCAGTTCTATCTTCAGCTAAATTTTCTAGATCATGGAATCATAGAATTGTTAGAGTTGGGAGGGATCTTAAAGATCATCTAGTTCCAAACCCCCTGCCACGGGCAGGGACACCTTCCACTAGACCAGGTTGCTCAAAGCGCCATGCAGCCTGGCCTTGAACACCTCCAGGGATGAGGCATGGACATCTTCTCTGGGCAATGTGTTACAGTGCCTCACCACCCTCAGAGTAAAGAATTTCTTCCTGATATCTAATCTAAATCTACACTTTTTCAGCTTAAAACCATTATCTCTCTTCCTACCACTACACTTCCTGATAAAGAGTCCATTCCTCATCTTTCTTGTAGGCCCCCTTCAGATACTGGAAAAATGTTATAAGGCCTTCCCTTCTCCAGGTTGAACAACCCCAGTTCTCTCAGCCTGTCTTAATAGCAGAGGTGTTCCAGCCCTCTGATCATCTTTGTGGTCCTCCTCTGGACTTGCTCCAACAGTTCCATGCCCTTCTTATGTTGGGGGCCTCAGAACTGGATGCAGTACTCCAGGTGGGACCTCACCAGAACAGAGCAGAGGGGCAGAATCACCTCCCTTGACCTGATATAGATGCTTTTGTAATATATTTTTTTTGTGTCATAATGTCATTTTATTGCCTTCCTTGTACTCTGAACAACTCCGAATCCTTCCCCAGTTTGTGCAAATCCACCCTTGCCCTTATGCAGTAGAGGAAAGAGTTTGATTCGGTGTCTATCAGAGGACATTCATCCATTCAGCCCCCACAATAGGGCGGCCTCAGCATAACCAACTGTGCAATGAATACTGTTCTCTACATTGTCTTTATCTTATTGAAGGCATATTGCTGGGCAGTGGCTACTGATGTCTAACCTGGGACTTGAAAACATTATCCACGTATTTCACACAGATATTACTGCAATTCTTCATGGGATTATTTGTCGATGTTGTCCACAGTTGTAGCAGTTTGCAGCCTCTGGGAAGCATTTTCATTGTATCTGGTAAATCATAACCATTTTCCAGTTATTCCTGGAGAGAAACCTTTCAGATTTGAAAAACTTTCAAATGTTTCTTCCTGTAAAAGGACACAAGGCATAATTTTTTAATGCACCAGGGTGGATCAAGGATCCTGGTGCTGTTTTGGCTTTGCCAGGGTGTAGTTGTCACTATACCTTGGTTACTTCCATTCCTTTGAATTGACAACATAAACAAAAGAAACAGTTTCTCTGTGATTGATTGATCTGCCTTTGCACAAAATAACAGAAAGAAAGAACAGGTTTATTTCACATTCAGCTTTATCTCTTGCCTCTTTAGGTCCAGAAGAACAAGGTTTTTATGTTTTCTCCCACTGGCATTGCTTGAAACTCCCTGAAATTTAGGAGATCTGAGATTTATTTGAAGGTTAAAGTCACCGCACGTTGTTAGGATGTCCTTGAATGTACATACAGTTCTCAGCCTGTCCCCACCAGGATAACCGTAAGGCCAAAATTACCTCCTCCGCTTTGGAAATTGAGTGCTTGGAATTAACTAAATGCCAGATACAAGGAATTTAGCTAGGAATACTCATATGCTTTCAATTCCTGTCCTGTTTACATTCAGATATGAATAAATCATAAACGTCTTAGCAAAATAAATCCTAAATGGAAGCACAATCTGCCTCTTTAAATCTATGGGCATCCTTTAGGATCAGAGGGAAATCTGTCTGCAGAAAAGTTTGCCTGAAACCTGCATGGCTCAAAAGCTCTTACTTGCTATGCAACTCATGCACAGAATCGCCTTCTGCTGCGAAGTACAAGGAGCACAGACTGTATCTGTTTTTAAATCGTTTGATATTGCTCACATTGTTCAAAAAGATTTTATGACATGTCCTCTTGCTCTGGTAATGATTTGTTGTTCTTTTGTGTTTCATTAAGCTATTATTTGTAAAGTGTTTTGTGATGCATTGCGTGAAAGCTGCTATATAAGCAATTTTATGGGATGGAATGACAATTCTGCTATCAACAGGCAAGGATTAATGACGCTAATTATTCAATAAAAATGTTCCTTTCTTTAAGTCCTTTGTTAAGAGGGAGGGGTGGATTAAAATGAGTGAGTGGATGTTGTATATAATAGGTGTAAGCATTTTTGCTGATGGAAGATACAAGAGGAGATCGAAGAACATGAAAAATATCTCCAAGTGTTATCTATTTGAATGTGGCTACTATATGTCATCTAAATTACTCAATAAAATAGGACTGTACAAGCTACACAGCAAAACTAATAACACATCAAATAATCCATTTGCCAAATATGGAAAAGATGGTTAAAAATGAATCCTTTATCATCTTCACCATCAACTCTAAGCTACAGCAGGTCTGCTGAAGTGAACTGCACTATTCTAAAATTTTCAGTGGGAGACACATATCTACTGAAACCAGATCTTTTCAGAGCAATCTGCTGGAAAAAGTGTTACCCCAATGAAGAAAAAACATAGCTATTGGGTTAAAAATGTTCAAGAGTTTTTCTGTCTCTGGGACGGCGACAGTCTCTCCAGGACCAATAGGACATTTTAATACATAGGCCTTGACAATCCTTGTGTTTCCTGCTTCACGGGCTTGATCATCTTGGCTTCTCTTCGGCAACATCTGCCAGACTTTAGACCTTTTTCTGGGAGCTTCATCCAACCCTGAGAAGTGATCACTTACTGGCCAAAAACCAGCATGGTACCTCCATGTGAAGTAACATCTGTAATAACTGCAAGTATCAAATGCTACTGAAATATAAGGTGAAGTATGATTTTTTTTTACTTCTGCTCTGTTTGGGGATAAAGGATGCTCCAACCCCAGTCTGCTGGTTTTTATCCTTAATGACAGAAGATTCAATTTCTATCAAATCATCTCTTCCTATAGAATATGATTTGTACATTTTTATTCATACTGGATGTATTAGTTTGTTTCATTGGCTCGCTTTCTGTAAGTGCAGATCCTCTTGTTTCATAGAAAAGATGCCCATCTAGCCACAGGCACCTGATAGAGCAAATGACCTTCACTTACCATCAAAGAAACAATTTACAAGATTAGGACTGAAATAAGCAGCACTGGAACCTATTTTTTTTTTCTCCTTGTCAGGAGAAGTAACATCTTTTTTCCCTCCTTTTCAGCCTGGAATGAGTTCTACATATATTTTTTCTTTATGGGAGATAGGAAGCTCCCACACTGAATCAACAACCTCTTTTGTGTTTCCATTCCCCTATGGAAGGGAATCTACTTTATACCAGAAAAAAGGACAAAATGCTTTAGACACAAGTGGAAGTCCCTGTTCCTCCTGGTGCTTCAACCCACCCCACTTAGGGCCTCAGAGGAAGGGAACTATTTGCACAGGAGGTCCTAGACGCGCTGGCTGCTGTACCATGTCCCAGCTTGTCACTAGGATTAGGCAGGTGGAGAAAAACATGAAACGGTCTGTCTGACAAAGCGCAACTGCTTTTTTTACAAAGCCAAAAACTGTGCAAGTAAAGTGCCTTCTTATAGCATTATTTGTTACTGGCATTAATTAGATCTGGGGAGAAATGTTCCAACTTTTTCCACATCAGCCTGATTTCCTTCATGGTTTTTCTCTCAACTACTAAGTTCCCTAGGCAGTGTCTGATGCACCTGAAGATTTTTGTTTACTGGTAACTGCAACTAGGAGCATCAGTCTGCAGGAAATGTCAATCTTATTTATGTATAATAAAACAAACAAAAAAATATGCATACAGGCTGGAGAGAGTCCAGAGGAGGGTCACCAATATGATCAAAGGACTGGGAACTGGCCATATGAGGAAAGAATGAGAGAATTTTGTTTGTTCGGCCTTGAGAAAAGAAGGCTCAGGGTCCATAATATCTCCCCATCAGGGGTGATAATATCTCACCATGTTCCAGTATTTAAAGGGTGGCTTCAAAGAAGGTGGAGTCTCCCTTTTTACAAGTTCCATGGAAAAGACAGGGGGTAATAAGTTACTTCAGAGGGTGTTCCTATAGGACACAGGAGGAAGATTTTTTTTTCCCAATGAGAACAATCAGCTACTGGAATAATCTCCTCAGGGAACTGGTGGATTCCCCATCATGGGACACTTTTAAGATTCAGCTGGACAGGGACTGGGCCATCTTCTCTAGACCATGCTTTTGCCAAAAAAGGTTGGACTGGATGATCCTTGAAGTCCTTTCCAACCTGGTATTCTACGATTCTGTGATTCCATACGGCTTGACTTCCAGCCTTGCCTGTTGTTTATTCCCATCTTCGTAAGTGCTGGCATGAGAATGTTTTATTCACGTTGCTGTACTAAGTCCTAGACAAAATAGAACAATTTGCAGAGCTAACAAATCCAGCAAGAACATAAAGGGAAACTCCTGCTTCCTTTCTGTGGGCTTCCGATGGGGAAAGAAGATGCTGCTTCATAAGGTAACCAGTCAAAAGCATGACCTCTGTGTCTGTGAAGTTCCACCTTTCTCACCTCCTACTAGGGAAAAAAAATAAAATAGTTGGGCTGAGGGACATACATAGGTCTGACACTGGTGGTTAATTGCCAGCCCTACTCTCCCCAGAAACTGTGTGCTCAACTGGGATATCTCTGAAGCGTTGCTGCTCTTTGCAAACCAAGGCAAATCATATCTTGCGGTTGCAGGGCCATTGACCAAAGCAGGACCTCGTTACTAACACAACCAGATAATTATCCCTGATGGTTAATGTGTATTCATCATAATGTGTATCTAATGCAAATTATTCATTTTAATTGTGTTTTCTCCTCCCTACGCACACTTAACTCCCATTGACAGGGAGCTCGGAATGAACCCTCTCCACTTTCACTTATTAGCCTGTGTTACAAGGATTATTCTGGTCGGGGAAGGTTTTGGGTGCTCTGCAATGATGTGTCTGACTCATCCCCTGTGATGATAGGGGATGGTTATTTTTGCAGTGTTAATATGAAAAAGCATGTGGAAAATGTAAAGCTTCAAAGAGGTGCCTTCTGTGGAAAGTCATTGCTAATTAGTTGGTATGTGGGTGTCATCTGGGTCTCTGTAAACTATAGGTCATGCCAATATTTGAATCCTCTGAAGATTTAAACATAATTAGGGAAAAATAATTAACATTTCACCTTTCATTTGGAAATTGTGATTAATTATGAACTAACCCTTTTTAATGATTTTCAGGTTTTCTAGAATTGCTAAGTTCCATGCTGCTTTCAAAGCTGTGTGCTTAATGACAACCAGAGGGCACGTGGAATTCTTATGGACTATCACAAAGGGTCTCCATCTCTCTGATCCAGTCAATTACTGTCATCACCTCTTTATGCTGGAACACTGTCTTTATCCACCTGAGTATGTGTGCTAAGTTCTACACCTCCATACAAAAAGACACAGTGCACTGTCTACCCTAAACAAAAACTGGGAAGGAAATCAGAAGCACTATTTCATAAAGAGTCACCTCACATAATAAAGCAGACTCAGGACTACAGGACTGAAGCTATCAGGTTAATACCATTGCTTCTCCAGGCCAGAATTGTCAAGAATACCTTACTCTCTTCCCGATGGGTTTTAAAGAGATGAATACCAGGATGTCAAAGTATCATAAAATCATAAAAAGGTTTATGATTCTATGGACTTAAAGATCATCTAGGGACTTTAAAGATCATCTAGTTTCAACCCCACTGCCATGGGCAGGGAGACCTCCCACTAGACCAGGTTGCTCAAAGCCCCATCCAACACCGTCTTAAAGACTTCCAGGAGTGGGGCATCCACAACTTTTCTGGGCAACCTGTTCAAGTGTCTCACCACCCTCAGAGAGAAAAATTTTTTCCTGATATCTAATCTAAATCTCCCTTCTTCCAGTGTGAAGCCATTAACCCTCATCCTACCACTACATGCCCTTGTAAAAAGTCCCTCTCCAGCTTTCTTGAAGGCCACGTCACATCACTTCTTTCAGATGGAGATATCCAGTCCACACAGAGGTGTTGAGTACAGCAAGACACAGGTATGTGAGTAATCTCTAAACCAGAAAACTTAAGTGCTAATTACAGTGTAGTCATAACACGGTCCCCCTGGGACTCTGGAGATATTTTGTGCTAAGCTTCTTGATGCTATTTAATTAAATGCCGTTTCAGGTATGTGCCCAAGAGCTGCAGTCACACTTTTGATTGACACAAAGTGTTTCCCATAATATGAAGCATTTCTGCTCTTATTTTGTGCAATATGTACCAACCTCAGTGGAGATATTCTCTGAGTCTGCTACTCCCTTGCAGCAGTATCTGTCCCTGTGTCTGTGTTATGGCCACTGCTCTCTTGTGGTCAGCTGTGCAATTCATATCTGGAATCAAAATTCCCTAAATTTGGCAGATTTCCTGTTCCTGTGGGAAGAGTCCAGAGTCAGATCATTTGCACAGAGGAAAAAAGTCTTTTTTTGCTCTCCACCCAAATGGACAGAAGTTTAACCTCCAAGAACACCTGTCAAGCCATGCAAGGGGATCCATGCAAGATCCAGATAAGAGTCCAGCACTCTTTGAGACTAATACCAATTCCATTAGAGCCACAGGACCAAATCTCCCTACATCTTAAATAGGATTCCTATAACACAAATGAGAGTATTTTAACATATCCCAGTCTAAGGGAACTCCTTTGGAGATCCAAAGCATTGCTGTCTTGCTGGGAAGCATGCCTTGTGGACCCATGTTGCAGTCCCTTTGCGTCCTAAGGGGAGCAAGTGCTTTTGTCTTCTGATTTTATGTGTAAAGCTGACAGACCCCCCAAGCAGCATACTTATCCCGAAGTAGGATGTGAACTGTTAGTTTAGATCATTCTGCAAGAAAATGATCCTGCCCTGTCCATGTCGTATCATGGCTTTCTGCTTCTCAGCTACAGGTAGGGCAAGTATGTCAAGTAGGCAAGTATCCTCAGGTGTCACATATTTTTGGAAACATGCAGCCTGGCTCCGAAAAGCCTTTGATGAAATGGTGCTAAGTAGGACAGAGCACAGACCATATTTTTAATTCCTTCATGTCTTCACCGCTTTTCTGACTGGCTGTGGCATGCCCTTTTAGGAGCACTCCAAGACACGTTGCTGTGTGGCATTTCAGCTGGTGCCAGCCAGCAGAGTCAGGCATGCCTTGCGTCGCGGCGGGGCCCTGCAGCCATCTCCTGTCCAGCTCTCTCTGCAGGTACCGTGGGCCATATGCTGTCCCTGGCAGGTTGCAAGCAGCAACACTAAATGTAGGAGCTGGCAGTGCTCTGCCCGTTCTCCCTGAAACACCACAAATATCAGAGGAGATGCCAGCCATTGACAGGCAGGAGGTTCGGCCAAGAGCCATCTGTCCACGCTTGCTTTCTGCCACTGCTGTTGCTGATGCCCAGCAAGTTCCCACAAGCCTGCAGAACCAACTGCATTTGGCCTCACATAAGAAAAAAAAAACAGTGCCGAGAGGGAAACACGACAAGAAGCCTGTAACTTTCACCTTTTTTATAAAGGTATGCGTGCAAGAGGAAATTAGGGGGAACAGGAAGAACAGCACGACCACCTACCTTGCTGGAAGAGAGCGGTGTGTCACCATATGTGCATGTTTCAGGGCCCCAGGGATACTGCGCTTGGAAGAGAGGCGACATCTTCAGCCAACAAATTAATAATAGTGGTGCAAATAAAGGCTGTCATTTAATTACTCAGATTAAAAGCTCAGCAGAGGAGGCAAAGTAGTGAAGGTGATGTGACGGGTTCTGCTAGCCTACCTTGTTTAGACATGATATTTCCTAAAGCACACACACCGTTAGGCTTCACAGCTGTGTGAATATACACCCATGCGTATGCCACAGGCTGGGATAATGCTGTTGGAAGTTTGCAGATTATTCTGGGGAGCAGTAGGTGGTTTCCATACACTAAATTGCCCTTGAAGATAAATACATGCAAGAAAGGGGGTGCCTTGGCAGCCTGAAACCCTGACTTCAATATCAGCTTTACGAAGCAACTTCAAATAGTCAAACTTGAGAGACCAGGAGTTTCAAAGGGTTGAGCATCACCGATGGAAAGATGGAAGAACAAAATTTACATGTGTTCCATGATGGCAAGAGAAACTAAATCACCCTCAAATGTCAGAGAAGCAGCCAGTGACTGTTGACACTCACAGAGGTGGCTGCAGCCCAGGCCGGTTCCATGGAGCATGCTTCCAGAATCCATCTTCTTTCTTTCTGCTAATGAGTTTATGAGGAAACATCTGAACCATAAAGGAGCAAAAGTGGGATACTGGGACCAAGATGGCTGTAATTGTCGCCCAGGGACGCTAGATGGAGAAACGCCTTTAGGGATATAGTGTAGGTGAGGGTCTGTGTCACCAGCCTTACAGGAAAAAACAGAGAGAGTAAGTGCCCTCAGCTCACTGTTATTAATGCTGTTGGCTTTAAGTTTTGCTTAAAAGCTTTCTGTTTTCGGATCCCATTACAGCTCTATACAGGCCATTAGTTAATTAAGTTATGCCACCAGAGTCTGTCAAAGCTTGGATATGTTGTTACTCACTGCCAGCTCTCTTGGACTCCCCCTTGCCTCCCTCCCCTTCACCCCTCACCACTGGCAGAATTGGAAAATACAGTAAAAAACAAGACCCTGAGTGGATCAAAGAAGTTTTTTTATCCTTGATGAAGTTGAGCCAACACAACTTCCCTGCACCAAGTGCATCAAATCACTGTTTCCACACAACTGTGGCATCCATAGATTTCAGATACTAAAAGCACCATCAGAAGCCATTTATTTCTTTTTGTCCCTACAAGTATGCCTCTTCCTCCCCCATGACACACCTCATAGGAATAGGAATTTGCCTATAGAAGAGAAATCCACAATATGGAGCAAACAAGACATCTGTTCCTTTTAGAGGAAGGCATCATACGTCCTCCAGGACACACAGAGGAAGAAGAAAATTGGAAAAGCCAAAAATCTGACTGCCCCCAACTTGTTTGCCTCAACTTGTGTGCCAACACTAATGGTTTCTGCTGGGAAAAATTTCTCATGATGGCCATTGCTGTCGTTTCTTACTTGAGTTCAAGAATGTCTCAACAGTGTCTGAGCTAGCAGAGTTCACAAAAATGGAAGCAATGGACCCATGTTGACAGCCTCTGCACCTAACAAGCAGAGCATGTTGGCATACTGGCAACTAATATGGTTCCAAAAAACCTCTATCGTAACTGTGTTCAACACTGTACTGTGTGGCTGCACCAGCCTGGCTCTACACTTGATTTCTGCACAGCCATGTATCAGTTTTATGGTCCTAATCTGCTTATTACTGATGCTAGACACCATGTTGTCTTACCAATTCTCCCACTGACAGCCTGTTAATTAAATTAATGTGTGAAAGACAATTATCTTTAGGAGTGGGTATCTACATGTAAAACATGCAGATGGTACTGGAGGTCTCTGAAGAATGTCTGGATGCATCCCTCAAAAGAAGGGACTCAAAAGGGCTCCGAAGCATTTGTTGCTATGTAGCAAACTGATGGCCTGGAAGTTCAAGGCTTGGACAAAGAAATCAAGACTGATGATCACCATAAGCTGCACTGAAACAGTTGTTTTTCTGGGAAGTCAACTGCAGCAGGTTATGAAGATCAGATTAGTTTTAGAACAAGACCAAGCTACTTCAAGCAAGTAACAGTTGTTACTACACACAAGAGTGGAGTCAATATAAATGATGAATCTTGTACCTGGCATAGGCAAAATTTTACTTTTAGTGTCAAGGGCTTGAGGGTGATCACAGCATCCTTCCAATTCTTAAATAACCCTCTTCTGCCAAGAGCTGTACCCGAGGATGGACGTTTCAAGTAATGCTAGAAAATTGGGTCTTATAGAATCATAGAATAGCTTGGGTTCGAAGGAACCTTTAAAGGTCATTTAGTCCAACCCTCCTGCAATGAGCAGGGACATCTTCAAGTAGATCAGGGTGCTCAAAGCCCCATCCAACCTGGTCTTGAATATTTCCAGGGATAGGGCATCTACCACTGCTCTGGGCAACCTGGGCCAGTGTTTCACCACTCTCATAATAAAAAATTTCTTCTTAATATCTATTCTGAATATACTCTCTTTTAGTTTAAAACCTTTACCCTTCATCCTATTGCAACAGGCCCTGGTAAGAAGTCTGTCTCCATCTTTCATATAAGCCCCCTTTAGGTACTGAAAAGGCCACAGTAAGATCTCCCCAGAACCTTCTCTTCTCCAGGCTCCAACACTTTTCCCATGCTCTCAGCCTGTCTTCATAGGAGAGGTGTTCCATCCCCCTGATCATTTTTGTGGCTTCCTCTGGACCTGCTCCAACAGGTCCATAACCTTCTTACATTAGATGTCCCAGAGCTGGACGCAGTACTGCAGGTGGGATCTCACCAGAGTGGTGCAGAGGAGCAGAATCTTTATTCACGATAAAGCATGCAAACTCATCCAGCCCCTGCAAAAGTTCATTGAGCAGACCTGGTATGAATGACGTCTGCTGCTTTTGGAATCAAGCCTTTTAAGAAAAAAGATTAGGATTCTGGGGAAAAAAAAATATAAAATTCCATTGATTGAGAACAAAGTACAGAGTGAAGCCATACAGATACTCACCTTGTTCTTGATAGCTGGAGATGGAGATTTTACAAGGCTGGAACACAATGGATAAAACTGGTAAACCTGAAGCAGCTGCACTTTTCTCTTAGCAGGGGGCTGTTTTATTCTTTGGTAGAAAGGAAACGGCACAATCATTACCAGATGATCTAGGCTGCATTTTACCCAGTGCAAAAGCAGAACCCAAAGACTACCCAGCAAAGGGAAGAAGCAAACTGCTTTTGACAAATGACAACATGTTGTGCTCAGACTGCTTCTTATCAGAACATTTTAAGAATTTGCTTCTTACATTTTTTAAAAGTTTATTTTTAGCCTCACTGACTAAATTAGCTACCTTTTATCCTTTCTTAATTTCTTTATTGCAAGTCATTGACAGCAAGGGTGCAGAATTACCCATCACTTTTCACATATTGGATGCAACTCGGGGTCTTTGTTATCAAACATGATCTGAGGTGTGGAGGCTTTATCTCATAACTCACCTTACAAACTCATGAACACAATAACTTGTGGCTGCAGTACTGTTCCTCCTAAAGCTGATAAAAGTACTGTGTGTGTGTTTGAGTAGAAGGAGAGAGTTGGGAATGCCGAGGGGCTAAGCCACAGTATGTTTGCTTTTCTCAGAGCCAAGAAATTTTTTATTATCAGATATTGGGACTATGTCAAGTAAACTGAATTATAGACATATCAATGGAAAGGGTGTGAACTTATCTGAACACAGTGGGAGAATGAGAAGAAAGTTGAAAATGGCAATAGGGACTCTAAATTCAGCTGCAGTAAATCTCAGTGGATACTAGAGTTTTTATTATCTGATACGGTGTTCAAAATCTCCCTGTAGTTTTAAAATAAAGCTGATCAGACCTAGTTCATTGTTTCCTTCTCTTGCAATGTCAACTTGATAACGTCAAGTGTCTCAAACTGCCCACACCCAGCACTGCCTTTCTTTGACACAGAAGAAGTTTCCATCAGTGGAAGAAGATGTAGCAAAGCAACCACATCATGTGCCAAAAAGGAGGGGAACTGGGTGCTGATAACCCACCACTGGTTCCAGGGGGTGTATTCAGGGTGTCAGTCTCCACCATATCACAGGTAAGAACAAGCGAAACATGACATCTTCAATTCATCCCTACATTAATTTGCAGAAAATGTTGGATGCAAGTGAAAATTGAACATGGCAGTGGAAAGTGGGGTGAGTGCTCATCTCAAGACAAGTCTCAGCCCTAGATAAACAAGCAGCTTCCAAACTGCCAAATCATTAGTGGCCAGACCCACAAAGAGATGTAGGCATCTGAATTTCCACTGGGCTGATGGAATTTGTTATCTAAACACACTTGTGAATGTTGGCCCAGGTGCCTACTGAAAACTTTAGGTGTTGAGTGCATTCAGAATCCCACAGGACCTTGAAGGAGTAGACCATGATATCACCCATTGTTTTAATCATAAATAGTTAACTGAACTAGTGCTGCCTTGGGTTTAAAGGCTTAGGGAAAGGTAAAACAGCTTGGAAGTGACTCTTAAATGAAGATCTAGTACTTGCAATGCTTTAGACAGATTCCTCTTATATGAAACTACTGAGCCTTACCATGGTCTTTCTACATAAAAAATAGGGTCAAAATGCAGAAGGTCATGTAGCCTACCTCTCTGCCCCAAGACAGCATAAGCTCTGTCTGAAATATCATCAGACTCGCTTCTGAGATGCAAAAACCTGCAAAGCAAAGACTCTGAAACCCAGGGATTTAAAATTAGGCACTGGATTCAGTGCACAGATCCCATATCTTAGAGATACCAGACTTCAGTGGTGTGCCATGCCTAGCTACAGGCAACTGCACTTCAACTTATGACTTTTAGGACCATCTGTGTGGAAATGAAGTGTTTGGACAAAATAGCCCCTGGTATGGAGTCCATCCTTGATTCGTCATGGTGAGGAGCTGGAGTTCCAAACATGGGTTTTTCACCCTCAAAGGTAGGGTTAACCAGCTGAAATGACAATGAGAAAAGGTTAGGCACCAGAAGGAGTGCTTCATTGAGACACTTGTCTGACAGCACGTCATGGAAAACGTGTTCAGAAAGAGGCATGTGGATGGAAATAAGCCCCTAGGACTGAACTTGTAGCAAGAGAAAGTGGAAGGAGAAGCACCCAGGTCTTTGCACTGCAAACAGACAGCAGCTTGCTCCCAGAAGTTTGGGAGCCATTTGAGACCGCTGACTTCCCAACCTGAGTATTTCCTCTCCCTTTTTGGCCCCATTTACACTAAGCTGAGTACAATCAATCAATTAGCTTTGTGGCCCCAGCACAGCAGCAAAGCTGCAGGTCTGATGAGACCCAGCCACATGACCACATCACTGACCACATCAGGTCAGACCCACTTCTGGGGCATGTTTTACTGTGGTCTCTATATGGGAAGGAACCCCATGGATCAGTCTGGGATCGTTTCTTCTGCCCCTCCACAGAAAGGATAAGTATCCTTCTGGTCCTACAAGGTGGTGGCAGGACCCACTCATGAGGGGGTCAATGTGATAGACTGGACTGAGATGGAGAAGAGTTAACTTCTGTTTCTCACTGCCAGAAAACCAACTCAACCTCTGTGCCTCTATTTCTCTTTCCAATTTTTGTCAACTTAAAATGCTAATCTTCTGGAGTGGGGGCTGTTTTTCAGAACAGTGCCACTAGTGCAATCTGCTGCTCACCAGCTCCCGGTGTGTCCCCTTCCTTCCCCCCGGGGAACTTCATCTCACTCTCCCAGTACTTCCCCATTTTTGTCCTGATGCCACCCTTCAGCTGTGCCAGGACAGCAAAGAGGCAATGACGAAGCTGGGCTGTGCCAAAACTCCCTCCCTCTCCCTTTTGTTGTTTTGGCACCCTTTCATTGTGAAGCTCCAGAAACAGCTGTGGGTATAGGGCACTGGTGGCCCAAATGGCCAGGTCCTGGTGGGGCAGAAGGAAGAGAGACAGCTGGGAGGCTCTGCTGCATGGATGCAATCATGCCCCCACCATATCTGCAGTGCCTGGTCCCAGGGCCAAGCTGCAGTCTTATCTGGGACTTCTTCTAATTATTATCACGAAGTGATGGGCTATGACAGATATCAAGCCCACAAGCACCTCGATGCTTAGCATGCAAAACCTCTCTCCATGGGATGGGTTTTCTCAGGCCACTGTGCAAAACCTGTCTGATCTCAGAGTGCTCTGACGTTGCCCCAGCCAACCTGACCCCAAATGCTCGCTAAACAAGAAGCCAGTACCCTGTTTTGCATCGCCTGTAACATCCCAAAACAGTGTCTGACTTCTCAATTAGTCCAAGAGCGGACTGTAAACTTGAAATCCAAACTGATGGGCTGTGAAATCCGTATCACGTTGTCACCCACTGCACACTCTCCCTGCTCTGCACTGAGCTATAAATAGACTTTCATTATTAGCAAGCAGACAAAGGCAGCCTGGAAAATGTTCCATGCTGACACTACTCCTGGCTTACTGATTTCTTGTTTTCACCTTGATATAGGAGTGAAGATGGGGACAAGCAGGGAGGGGCTGCTCAGCAGCAACAGAGCTGAAATTACTTCTTGCTCTTACCAGTATAATTTCTGGCATTTCTCTTGGTTTTTTGTTGGCTTGGGGTTTTTTTCACATTCTCTCCCCTGGAGCCAAGATGTTCAGAATATATTACCCAGTGCAACAGAATGCATTACACCCACCACCTCCATTAGGTCATCTGTTTAAGCTCCTGGTGTCTGACTACCACTTCCAAAACAATGCAGTCATTAAACCCCTAATGTTTTCTCCTCTCTCCTTGTTTAATTTCTGTTATTTAAAAAAAAAAAAGAAAAAAAAAAAAAGAAGTTGAAGTTGATCGTTGCTTTAACTATTTAAATGTCTTATGGGAGCTATCAACTTGGAAAAAAAAGGAAGGAACTCGATCTTCTGGGAGGAGGCAAACCCTGACACAGCAGTCTCCTTTACAAACCCCATCTTTGCAAAGGATGAGCTTATACCTGCCTTTCCAAAAAAAACAAATCTACAACAGAAGTGTCTGATCGCAGTCAGGGATGAGCTACAGAAGCTCTGTATCTCTGACCCTGAGGCAAAAACCTGAAGATTTGTGTTCTGTAGCCACTAGACACAGACACTCTTGGTGCACCTTTTTTTTTTTTCAATGGTTCTGTCATCCTTTTATCAAAAAAACCCACTTCACATTAGGAGCTGAGATGAGCAAAATGGTTAACTTTCTCCACTCATTCATACTTTGAGTCTAAATGCCAGCTCTGCTCTTCCCATGCTCTGGTCCCCTATGACATGTGGCAGCTCTGTTTCTGCTGGGTTCCTTGGCATTTACATCAAGGTCAATTAAACAAGACATCGGCTGGCCATTATTTGTACAGTAGGAGTTTATTCCTCAACTAACAGAAGAGACACAGCTTGGCAGAAAACCCAGGAGGTTTTAGTTTTGGATCAAATAGCAGACTGAAGTTTTGAAATAGCTGGTAGTGTTCATTTGCTCTGCAAGCTGCTCTTTTGTGTCTTGGCTTTCTTTGACAATGAAGCAAACCCCCACATGCCCATAACTCATGCATGCTGGGGCTGTGAAGAATATTTTACCCACAGAGATGTGGGTAAAGATGAGGGTGTTGTTCCATTAATGTTTCTTTTCCACAGCAGATAAGTTCACATCTTTCCAGCTTCCTTTTGAGCCCCACTGGCCATTTCTTCCCCATGACAGTTTGTGAGGCTTTGCTGGAAGTTGGAGCTTTGGGCAAGGGAAGGAGTGTCGTATATTGAACCAAAATCACTGTAGCCTGCATCTGTAAAATGATCCAGGTTTTAAAAGTTTTTATTTCAGTGATTCAGTCTAATGCATGGCCTGTAAATGGTAGCACAGGTACATAGAGGGGACAGTACCTTGCAGCTTGAGAGCTGGGAGACTTATTTTGAGCACTGAAGGGGTTGGAAAGAAATTTTTAGATATTACTACAGCCACAGCCCTGCCCAGGGTCGCAACAGCGTCTTTGAGAGGAGTAACCTGTCCAGTCGTCTTCATGAAATGTTGCCTGAGGGGTTAGTGAACATATAGTCTGGTTCTTCCTGTCAGAACTGAAACAGGAGGTGATGTATCTGTGGGTGTCATCTTCTGTAGGGTGCCTCAGTGAGTAATGCAGGGAAATGCAGATAAGAAGCTATGCACTTCAAATGTTTCCCACAAAATCTAAGTTCAAGGACCATAACAAACCCCAGCAATATGCCATCTAAACCTGCATTTCATTTTGGCTTATTTGTGGTTGGAAGGAGGGCTGTAGATAGAGTTTTTCTTATGCTACTATCCCTGCTTATCCACAGGTGATGAAAACAGATTTCCTAATTTCTGAAGATGTACAAAGCCACGATGAGCCATAATAATTTTCATGTACCTAACCCTTTTTAGAAAACCTCAAGACTAATTAAAGTTCATATGATGCAAAGACACTTTGGAACTCCATAGTGCACACTCACTGACTAATGAAATTAATATCAGAACAATAAGGAATATTACCAGAATAACAAATGCTCCTGGGTCTTCATAACAGCTGAAAAAAAGGGCAGATACTAGATGTTTTAAATCTATTAAGCGCTTCTGCTTTGTGTATTGACACAGGTAATGAGTTCTACGGAAGGAACGCTACACTTGAAAGCCTTTAACACTAAAAGCTTAATTTAGTGTACAATGAATAATACAGGGAGCCCATTCATGGGTCGATCAGAATGGGATGAGAGAGCACCAAAGGAGCAGACAGATCATGTTAATAGGAAGCTTGAGGCTTATTTAAAAATCTATACTGTAGTTAAAATTAGAACGCAAATTGGAACTTGGCATTCTGTTGCTCAGGAAATTGGTAATGGGATACTAAACCCTTGCTCTTCTCTCTGTCTGGTCCTAGTTAGAAGAGGATAAAGGCGATGACAGTCACAATGGTGTATACCACAGGGTGCCATTAAAGAAAGTGATAACATAAAGAAATCAGCATTTTCCAGCTATTCACACAGTGTGGTGTGTGCTGTACTCCTTTATTATTCCAAATGTAGAAAAATATGGGTCAAAATGAAGAAGCAGACATTGTTATTATCTTCTTCATGACTATTCAAGAGTAAATTATAATTTTTCCTTCTGGCCTTTTTCTTTAGGTGTGAGTTCACAAAAAGCTGTCAGCCCTCTGTGGCTGATGGCATCATCGAGATGAGATACACCATTGAGTCTTCTGCATTAAATAGCTTTTGGCTGGGCATGATGTTGTCCAGTGGCCCTACTGGTAACAGAAAAAGGTCTCAGAGGTTTTTGTCTCTTTCCCAGGGGAAAACTATTCTTATCTCAAAGTTCATCCTTACAGTTAGCTAACATTTATCAGGGAAGACCCTGAGCAAAGGTGAGAGAAGGACAAGAACACTATCTTTTTGAGAAATGATGACTCTGAGTCAGGGCAGAGACACAAATACTTCAATTCACTGTTATGCTTTTTAATGGTCTTCTAATGTACCTCTCTGACCCTAGTCCAGGGCCACCCATTTCCCTATAGACAAGTATGTTGCTACCTGAACCACAAGCTGGGAAGCAGAAAGCAGGAAAAAGACCCTAAAAAATCCAACGTTTAGAACAAAAGTACTGGGGACAGCCATCCACGTCCCACTTCAATTGGACCAGAAATGCTGCATGACTTCTGTGTCTAATGGAGACCTCACCAGGCAGCCTGGAGAACGAGCCCACAGGGAGAATTCAGAAGCAGCAGACCATGAGGTGGATTTACATCCTCAAGGAAAAGGTGCCTGGAGAGTCTAGAAAACACCTTTGGAGTTCATTTTAGAAATAAACCACAGGAAAAAAATTACCAATGATTCTTAGGATAATTGTTTCCCAGAGTCACAGGAACAATAGAGAGTGGTTAAATAACTTCTTGTTATTTTAAAACATATAAAAACTATTAAAAAAAAAAACATTTTAAAATGTGTGTTCTGAGCAATGTCTTATGCAAACATAATGATTAAGATAAAAAAATTATACGCTTAACTGGAGGAATAGTCACAATTTTTTTACCTCTGTTTGATTCTAATTTTTTCTTTTTCTATTAAAGCCTGACATCCCTGGCTGACAGTCTAATTATTAGGGTAATGTGATGGATAAAGGGACTTGCTCTGTAGTGCCTCCCACTTACTAAACACTTGCTTGCAACTGCAGCTGCAAAAAATGCCACAATTCCTCAAAGCAAAGATAATAATTTCCTTGTTGTCAGTGCCCTTAACACTTATTATATGAACTCTTAAAGGAAAACTACTTTTTCAACACTAAGAGTAGCTTATGGAAGTCAGAGCTCTATGAGGCTCCTGATCACTGAAAGGCTGTAAACTACCAGGCTTGAGCTGCTCTTGAGCAGCCACACATAAAAAAGACCCTCTTCTACTTCATTGGGATTATTTGAGGGCATCCAGAAAAGCACTTGAAAAATTTTGAACATGGGTCTACAGTGCCTACAAAAAGGCTGTGTTCCAAATCAATTTTTTAGACTGTTTGATTAAAAATAATAAAAAAAAATAAAAAAAAAAATCAATAGATGTGAGAGTCCGGAATAACCAGATAATCAATAGAGACAACACCTGAGTAGAGGCAGAAAATCTTGAGTAATAGGACAAGAAAGTTTACTGCAGATATGATATTACAAGCTGCCATAAAAATTGCAAAACATTGTAGAATGGTCTTCTGATGTTGAGAGGAAAACTGGCGAATTAAATTCTGTGCCAATAAATCCAAAGATCGTGGGGCAAGAAAAAAATAAACAAACCACAAAACTTAGCTGTACCTACATAACGGTGGACTCTAACATTTCTAAAAGAAAGAGATGTTGATTCGATGCATACAGCTCCATGGAAATGTCAACACAATGTCACCAGGAGGACAGTAGTCAAATATCAACAGAGACTATTAGTAAAAGAATAAAGAACAAGCAAGAACACTTCCTTCCAGTGCAGGGTATGCTACTACTGTTCCCAGTGTAACATGTGCATTTCTGGTTATCCCATCTAAGGAAGGTTCAAGAGAGGGGATCAAACGTAAAGAACAGCTCTGAGCAATGAAAGAGAATTTGGCGGTGAAAAGGAAGAGAAGTGAAGAGGCTGTAACAGAATTTTGCACAGCATGGAGCCATTACACAAGAACTAGTGAGTACCAGATTAAATGATCAGCCAGAAGATTTACACAAAGAAGTGCTTGTTCACACAGTGCATAATTAAATCATGGAATTCATTGCGATAAGATGCTCTGGAAGTTATAAATAGGTTCAAAAAGCAATTAGGCACTGCATGGAAGAGAAGGCTATCAGGGCCTGTTAAACTCAAAGCAAAGATACAACCTGCAGCGTGAGAAAACCCCAAGCTGGCGTCTGCCTGAAGGTGGGAGAGCATGCCATAGAAGTGGGGCAATATCAGTGTATGCCTGCTCTCTATTTTGGTATTCTTTCCTTAGGCATCTTTTATGACCAGGGACAGGTAAATGTTATTGAGCCACAAGGACTGTCATCTGATACAGGAGGACTCTTTGGTGTCTTAACTACACCCCTGGAGCCTTGAATACATCTATGCATAAGAAACACCTCTCTCAGCCCTTAAGCTTTGGCTGAACCAACCAGAACTGAGACCTGTAAGTGTCCAGACAGAGAAGGAAGCCAAAGCCCGTTCTTGTAGACTGGCAGTGTGGACACCCATCTTCATGTTGGTGTTTCCTCCTGGATCTTTCCAGACTTTTTAATGAAGAAATTGTGAAGGAACTCAATCCTTCACATACCCTCCCACTGAGAAGGACTATCCCACCTTAGCAATGGGATAAGCAGGAAAAATGGAATATGTCTACATCGAGACAGCTTGTTTTGGAGGGACAGAAAGTAAAGAGTGTATTGTGTTTTACGTGAAAAGCATGTACATTTTCCTTGAAGTTCAGAAGTGATGCAGGTTTGCTGCTGTCTCCACATGAGTATGAGAAGGAGTAATGGGAGGAGGCGGGTCTTCCGTAGGTCGTGGACACTTGAAGGACAAGTTGTGGTGCTAATAAGGAACATCAGGTGCCCAAATGTGTGTTAGGAAAGCATGGTGGGTTCAAACTGTCTATAAAGTCCTTCAAATGAATCAGACATGTATCAAATGGTGGAGGAAATTATAAAGAGAGAAGGGTTTTTTGGATTTGGTTCTGTCTAATAGAGAGGAACTGGTGAAGAATCTAAAAAGGGAAGGCGACAGGTGAAAGGACTGTGAATCACTGTTCTAAGAAAAAAAAAGGAGTCAGAGAAAAAAAAGTAAAGATAATGGACTTCCCCCCCCCCCAAAAAAAAATAATACCAGATTTCAGCAAAACCAGGGAACTCATCTGTAGGGTCTCCAGGGAAGGTAATTTAAGGGATAAAGGAGGGCAGAAGAGCTGGTAGTTACCGCAAGAGAGTGTATTAAAGGCACAATAGCAGCCTATCTTGATACAGGGGAAGGACAGAGCGCACAGTGAGAAGCCATTATGACTGCATCAGGAGCTTTTTAAGGGCCCGAAAATAAACTAAGGAAGAAAAAAATGACACAAAAGGCAAAAAAAGTGTGTCATTAAGGACAAGGAATAAAAACCTCAGGGCGGGTTTGGGATAAAATGGGTTACAGGTTGAAAGGAACATAAAGAGCCATAGGAAAAGGTTTTGTAAATGCATTAAAAAGTAGGAAAAACCAGGAACGTACCATCCGATTACTTTACAGGGAAGGAGAATAAATAGCGCATGATCCAGAGAAGACTGAAGAATTCAATACTCTTTTTGCTGCACACTGCTCTAAAAATTTAATTATGAACAGCTACTTAAGGCAATTAATTTTAACAAGAGGACAAGAGGGCAAGCTGAAACAGAAAATGAATAGGTTAAAAAATATGTAGATAAGATAGAGCTTTTCAACTTTGTAAGGTAGAATGGAATTCACCCAAGGATTTTGAAGGAGTTCACCAAAATAATCTGTTACCTCTGAGGTAATTGTGATTACTTCTGAGGACTTGCCAAAGACACAAAAGATGCCAGAGGCCTGAAGAAGAGAGAGTACATAAAGAAAGGGGGACCCAAAGCCACGAAGCCAGTCAGCCTCACCTTTACCCCTCTGGAAGGAATTATTGAACAATCTATAGGCACCATGGTAAAACCCAGGTGACAGGAAACAGCCAACAGGGATGTGTGAAGAATATCATGTCAGATCAACCTCCTTGAAAAGGTAGCACAAGTGTTGGATGAGAAGGCAACGGTGGGTTAGATTGACTTCACTGAGGCTTTCTTACAATCTTGCATATATAAGCTGTTGAGAGGAAGATGTCATAGATGATAATTCTAAAATATGTATTCATCATTGCAAACATATTTATGCACACTCAGGATGCTACTTTCTTTGCCGCAAGAAGAGGAAACATTCAAATTGTGTTTCACCAGACTATCTCAGCCACCCTGGGGAAAGACAGCAGGACAAGAAGCTGGCATGCATTAGTTCCTTCACAAGAACTAGCCCAAACTGCCCTTTCCCCATTGATAAATGCGAGGCAGCTGGAAGTGCTTTGCCCTTCTATTAAAGAAGGGTAATTTATCATCTTCTGCCCTGGATGAGAACATATAACTTGTTTTTTTCCCAATGACAGTTCAAGAGATGCAAAAAAACTCAACCTCCCCTGTCTGCCTCTCTGTATACAGGAAGTGCTCATTGCCCTGGTGAGCTTAATGAGTGGTGTCTATGCATTAAAACCTTTCCCTTCAATGAACCTTGCGCACAGGTATGAAGTTTAGATTAGAGACATGTCTTGGATTCAGTTAAATGTATAATTTAAGGCCCCTTCTAACCTAAACTGTTTTATGATTCTATGATTTCAAAAGTTAATTGGAGCTTCATATAAAACATGGCATTATGAGGGGTCCTATGAGGGTCTTTCATGCATGTGCGTCATTCAATATTGTTTTTAATACCTTGGATAGCATAGAAAAGCCCCATAACATTTGCTGATGAAGTCAAGCTGTTGCAGGGACCCTGGAGGACAGGATCACAAACCAAAACAATCTTGACATATTGAGAAGTTGCTCTGATAAAAACAAAATCAATAAATAAGCGCTTTGCTTAGGAAGGAGAATTCCAACACAAAATGGGAAATAACTGGCTAAGCAGTAATACTGCAGAAAAAAAGTCAGAGTGGACCACTAAACAGGACTCAACAATATGGTGCTGTTGCAGAAAATGCACATTTCATTCCTGACTGAATTAACATATGGAAGACATGGGAGGTAATTACAATTATTCTCCTTTATCTTGGTGGTGAAACCTCAGCTGGAGTATTGTGTCTGGTATTGGGCATCCCACTAAGATGTATAAAGATTGGAGAGAGTCCAGAGGATAACAGCAAGGATAGCAGGTTTTAAAATGGCCTATGGGAAAACTGGCTTTCTTTTGTTCAGGAAATGATGATATGAGGAGGGATATATCAATGGTCTTCCAGCCCATACAAGGTCTGTTATGAAAGAGGCCTATGAGGAAAGAGAAATGTTTGGAATAGATGGTTCACATTAGACTGTTAGAGGATGCTCATGGAGAAGGGCAACAGAGTTCCTCCTACAGAGCTTTTAAAGAGCAGGCCAGGCAGATATTTATCACTGATGAGATACAGATATGCTTAATCCGGCCCTGTGCAGGAATAAA
Organism: Gallinago undulata; assembly: GCA_026546715.1. NCBI lineage: Eukaryota > Metazoa > Chordata > Aves > Charadriiformes > Scolopacidae > Gallinago > Gallinago undulata. Next base: position 147,546,406 of record JAOTQQ010000012.1, read on the forward strand.
CATCCTTCTAGCCCTGCAACCCTGGGTGAAAGAAGCTCCTTTCCCTTCCTTCTCCCTTGTGTCCAAAAATTCTATTTCTGCACTTGGGAGAGTGACACGTAGATAAAAACAGAGAAACCAGGAAGATCTCATCTGGCTGAACACAATGTGGGGTCAGGAAGTAACTGTGACACTTTAGAGGGATGGCTGAAGGCTGGATTCAGAGGAAACAGATGTCTTTCTACAGCTCTGAATCAAGCAGTGGATAGTCAAGATTTTAGCATCCCTGTCGTCAGCATCTTCTGCTGGCTTGCTCTGGACCACTGCGTGCTCAGCAGAGAGATGATGGACCCCTCTTCACCCTATATATACTGCACGCTTTTAATACTTTTCTAATCTTTCAGTTACTATATCGTATATGGTTCTGAGAAACTTGCTAGAAGGAAAGCAAGGAGTCAATGGCAAGGCCAAGAATGGGTAATCTCTGCTCCACACTCATCCTTTGCTCCTTGAATTCAAGTCTTAGCACTTTTGTCCTACCCTGTGGCTCAAAGGATTAGTAAAACAGGGAGAAGGTAAGGAAGTTTTAACTCACAAAGTTGTCAGAAAAATAAAAAAAAAAAATAGACGTTCAGGGGATATTATCTAGAAATGTCATTTTTACTCAGAAAGTAAGGATTTGTTTATTTTTGAATGCCTAGTGAGCACATTTTTTATGAAGTTTGTCTGTCTTTGTCACCATCACAACTGCTGCTCCTGTCAAATTCCCTCATTTCACAGTTTCCCCCCCAAAATTATCTACTTAAAAAGCAAGTAAAACCCATTTCCTAGTACGTTTCAGCTTGTCAGCAGAACAGCATGATTTAAATCATGTGCATGAATGGTTCTTGCAGTACTTTAATACTGTCCCAGTTACTTCCTCTCAAGAATAAACCAGAGGTTACTCTAATGTCTGTTTTCTGAGAAATAAGACAGATTCAGACTTGAGATGCCTGCTCACATGACTTAGCCCAGGCAATGGACATTACAAAGGAACATCTCAGGGTAAAATCTAGCTTTAAATGCATTTTTTTCCCTGAAAAACACAACTTTCAGTGTGAAGTATACTTAGAAAACTAAATGTGACAAAAGAAAAGATGCCTTTAAAAGGCTGTCCCAAACAAACATGCTTTGCTGAAATCAAATTCCCTCAAATTTCTAAGACCTTGGGACATGTTGGTTCATTATTTTATATAATCAAACTTTAGGAAAAGATAGAACTAATTATATTATCTAATGTATCTCTTTTCCTGAATAAGACAGTTCTTATACTGTGTTTTATTAACCATGCAAGGAAGAGAGGGGAAGTCTGGTTAGAAGACTGAACCAGGACTACTGTCTAGCAGAGGTGGCTTGCTTTGCTATTAGTGAGTCAACACGTGCTTTTGCAGCTTTGGTCTCTGTGCTGTTGGTGGCTTGCCAACACCATGGTTGCTCAGTTGGGCCCACAAGATTGTCAGATTGACCACTGTCTCCTCAGGGCTTCTGCAGGTGAAGTTGGAGTACTCCAGCAGGAAGGGCGAGGGCCAGTAGATGAGAAATATCTGCCAACATCCAGGAGGGTCTTGATCATTCAGGAACAGCAAGATGCTTCCATCTCAACATCAAATCCCATACGGTCCAGAATAAGGCAAGGCATGTGTCTATCATGGCTTGTCCCAGATCTACCCTGATTGTCCCATCAGGCACTCCCACAGAAGTGTTCAGAAGAGTCCAGGTCTGGATGTAGGATGGAGGTTGATGCATTGTCTGCTGCTCTAAAACCATTCAGTTATCCCTGGGAGGACTGGAGCTGTCGAGCTTGACTCTTCCATAGTGCTGAACAGAGTCATCTATTAACAAGCTTATTAGAAGAGAGTAATCTAACAATAAGCTTACAAAAAACCCCAGCAGATGAAGTAACCCACATAGCAGACTTATGAGCTGCACTTGAGAGAAACAAAAGCTTTGGCCAGGGTAATGGACTCTTCAGAAGACAGTGCACAGTTCAAAACGGGGACTGGTGAGAGTCGCAGCCAATGTGGAAGAAAGGGTTGCATTTCCCAGACAACAAATCCCTTCAGTAAACACTGGCAATCATGTAGTCTACTCAGAGAGAGCAACCTGATTCCAAAGGAACATTTGCTCAGGCAGAGTCAGGCCCCCGAGCTCACAGCAGGCAGGAGACACAAATAAATCAGAGGAGATGAGCTGGTTTATTCCTTATACATCATACCAGTGCAATGATACTGCACAGCCTGGGAAAGGGCTTGTAAACTGGGAGACGAGCACGTTGGGTTCATGACAAAACAGAAGTGAGGGGCTCTGAAACTGAAGAAGGAACCTAGTCTTAAATAATTAGTTCAGGGCTTCATTTTCCTTCAAAGCAGGTTCTATATCTGGCTTTAGCGGGGTTTCGGGATGATTGACTCATTGCTGTGACAGTGATTTGCAGTTCCATCCTTGTTTTGCAAAGCAGCACATGAGTGGGAGACCAAACGAGGGTAAAGCTCAACCTGTCTGTAGCGGTTGAACATCCCAGGGGAGCCCAGACCGGGGAGCATCCTCAGCGCCGAGTCGGTGCAGTCCTGATGGCTACAGAGGGAAACCTGCTCCGGCAGGTCCAGCCCGAGTGGTTTGCAGCCATAGGAGGGTTAATCTGTGCCCTGGATAATCCCCTGACGGTTAATTAAGAATTGACCATATCCCGGAATCACCTGAGGAAGGTGATTTCAGGGCTCATTTCAAGGCTCACTCCCTTGAAAATTCAGCCAAAAGCACTCAAATATGTTTCACTGGGGACCAGAACACGCAGAAAGAGGAGCAGGACAGGCACTCCCCAAAGCCAGAAAAGTCTTTTTGCTGTGGTGCTGGGTTAAACAGGCATAAGAGACATATAGATCTTTAAAAGACCTCCAATTGCCTTTTATTCAAATGTTGTGCATGGGAAATAGTCTCTGTGTTAGTCAATGCTGCCTGTCGTTTGGATGAATGCACTGTATTACGTAAAAGATAAATATGCATATATTTCTCACACAGCTGGACAACTTTCACAGGGCATGATGGAGAAACTTCAATTAATATTTAATAAGGAATAAATCAGATCAATAGCTGTGTGAATTTTTGCTGGTGCATTTACTGTTCGATGGATTAAATTTATACAGAAACAATATTATAGTACTTATGCAATACAAGATGAATTTTACAGAGACTTATATTCCCTGATCCAATATTTTGAACCGTTTAAGTAACATCGATGACTTTACACACCAAAGATGTGCAATTGCAAAGGGAAAGGCCAAAGAGTTCCAGAAATGAACAGTATTTTCTTGCATACCAACTTCTGGACGCTCAATTTGAGGTGTTTTAAAAAGGGCTTGAGTTTCCTCAATGTACTGAGTCTGCTCACATCTGAGAGCAAATCAGGACTCCCCACTCCAGCCATGGCTTCAACCCATAAACTGAGGCAACCAAATGCATCAGCGATTTTAGAAATCAGTTGGACCTAAAGCAAATAGGCTTTAAAATGGGAAGATGAGAGTAAAACAAAAACGATTATCAAAAAAGAAAAAAAAAGAAGTGCCTGGCAAAGCAAGCTGCACTCAAGTATTGTCTTTTTTCCAAGTGTGTGTCTGCGTGGAAGTTTCTCTTTGGAGATGGGAGGCTTTTTTCTTCCTTTGATCTGATTCTCAGCACTTAGGAAAGCTGCCAGCAGCCGAGGAGCAGCCACGTTTCACATACTTACCTTGAACTTTATTTGATAGAGCCTAACCCATTACGTTATTTGATTGGATTAGGAGGAGCGCAATACAGCATTACATCATTACCTGAATTTAGTTGACCTCTGAGAAAATGTACTTCTGACGTCTCCATCAATCCGGCCTTGTGTTTTTAGCTCTGGCAGGAGAGATGCTGAGGGAAGCTCCAACACAGCAGCCCAAGGCAAGATCCTGTGCAGGATCCATCCCCCGAGACCAGACAGCCCAGGGGCTGACCTGCTTGTGTGACTTCTGCAGTCACTTGACTTTGGACAAGGTGACCGGCCCCAGCACGGGAGAGGGGAGCTGGACTGGGAATAACACAGCCAGGCAATGTACTGAGAGGCACAGGAGGAGGGTGGAGGAGGGAGGGAGGCTCAGGAGGAGGGTGGAGGAGGGAGGGAAGCTGTTGGTCTCTGAAGCAATTTTTCAAACAGGTGAGAAGCCTTTTCTCTTTTTTTTTTATTATTTATTTTTCTCCCCTTAGATTCTCAAACAACCTCCATTTATCAACATATGAAGGAGATTGATTATAAAAGAAATACCCAGTCTGTAAGAAGATGGGGCTGAAACAACTGCAGGCTCTCAAAACATGCAAGAACGGCCTGGTTTCCCACAGCTTACAGCCTTGATCTCATGACCAAGGACCCCAGAAGGAGGTGTTGATCCCAGCCCCTTCTGTATAACCATACCAGAAACCATTTGGGATACAAATGGAGAGAGCTAAATCAATTGCTGGCACGAGATACCATCCTCTTCCCACAGGTGTGTCTGTGCTTAAATCCCTCTCTGAATGTGACCAAGAGAGTGAACTTAGCCTTGGTGCCAAAAAAAGTCTTTGTCAATAACAGACTTTGATTGTGGCAGAAGGTTTCTTGGGATAGACCTGTACTTGGCTCTGATTTTGTCTCCTCTTTCAAGACAGGTTTCTTTTTTTTTTCCTCCAATGATCTTATTCTTTGCACTTGTTTTGCTGTCACAAGATTTTTGTTTATTTAGGACAAGATCCCTGGTTTCACAGTGGAGCAGGTTGCAGCGAGCTGAGCCCAGACGAGGGAAAGGATTGTTCCACTTTCTCATTTCTGATTGGTATATTACCATGGGGACACCACAGCCGTTCCTCTCTCTCCAGACCAAGACTTCAACAGTATCACCCCCAGGACCTCTCCATGAGTCCAAAGAGCTACGTTGTGAAGTTTCACAGAACCACAAGTCCCACTGAGGATCAGAGCTCATACAAACAGCTTTGATCTGAAAACAGCTCCAAACCAGCCCCATCACAGGTATTTTCAGACAGAGAGAGAGCCTAGAACAATTGCCCCAAACCCCTGTAGTTCTCATTTTGAAAATAAACATGGTGAAATATTCCTTGGACATTACCTGTAAAGGGTTAATTTATAACTGATCATTCAATAATCCTTCTCAAATTAGCTTTTATAAAGCCCAGCAGCCCAATAGGTTGCCCACCCCACAGTTTTTATAATTAAAAATGCCTCTTATCCAGGTGCTAGTGTCTGTAAGATGCTTAGAGGAGCAATTAATTATTTAATAAACCTTTAGCTGTTTATAATGAAAAATTCATAGAAAGTGTGACCATAAACAGACTAAGCTAGGAAATACTTCAGCAAATGAACTAAAAAGAAAACTAAAAGATTTCATTTCAAGCAGCAAGCCTTTTCACCCACCAGATCATGGTGCAGAACAGAAAAGGTCCTTTATCCTACACTAATTGGTAGGATGCTGCTTGCCATCAAAGAGAGAAGCAGCCCATCTCTTTGACAGCACTTTCTTCCTTGCATTAGGTAACTCTCTAGGCACCTCCGAAAAATGATTAAAACTCTTTGTAAAGTTTGTCACATCGCCAACAACATCCCAATACTGTGCTGTGCAAGAACTTCCTCTTCCAAAGCAACTTCCCCATCTACACAGCACTCCCAGGTGTCCTCACTTTTGCAGGGTGTAAAGCTCTTTCACTCTTCCCTTTGACACCTTCTAACCATCTGGTTTTTGTAACTGACTGCCCAGCATTCACATGTAATGGGCTTAGGGGAATTGTTTTGTAGGGTATCATGTATTCAAAACCAAAATTAAGTATCAATTGCAAAGAAACACTGGGTTTGACTACTTTTTTTTTTTTTTCTCCTCAGAAAAAGCCTTCTTTTCTCTTAAAACATGGCTGTGCTATCAATTCCTCTGTACCATAACCCAGAAGTAAAAAGTTACTGCTAAAGATTTGCTTGACTGCCTTCATCATCAAATCTCATTTTCATCACTGGCACTATCTGTAAAAAGCATCCAGACCACATGGGGCAGCCCTAAATGAATAAAGCAATGGAAGGCTGGTGGTAGCATTGTAAGGCTGTTATGAGAAACAGAAAACAAAGGCGTAAGATGTATTTCCAACAGCCCCTTACTATGGCAAATTGCTCAGTGTTACCAGGTACAGCTGAACTTCTCAGTCCTGGCACCAAATCTGTTCCCTGAACTTCTCTTCTGATGATCTTCCTTTACCTTCCTTTCTGCACTGCACGGATAATGTTGTGGGAGCCTTTCTATATGGACAAAGATGTCTCCTTTCAATCAGTGTTTATAAGGAGGAAGTCCCCAACAGAGGCTGAAGGAGATGATAGGGTCATTGCACCATCTAATAGCCACCCTCTGTAAAGATCTCTGTGACACATGCTCCCAAAACACTGGCTTTCACAGGAATGGTGATATTATATCTGATTTTCTTCAGAATGCTCATCAGTTGCTGCATGTTGATGTGCGTTATGTGACCACATTTCATTGACTAGCCTAGACATGAAAATTACCTGATTTGTTCTGCCCTTTCCTTTACCCTTTGCAAAGATGTTCCATAATGTTCTGTGTACCGAGGCACTAGGAGGTACACCAGGCACATGAAAGACCCGTATTTAAAGCAGCATCACTCTGACTCACTTAAGTAAGTCCTGCTATTTTGCTTCTCTTTTCCACCTGCAACCTTCACTTGTGAAAAAGAGTCTACTGACAAAAGTTGCTGACATCCCTTCAAGTAGGGAATTGGAAAGTCTCCATGCACTATGTTTTCTCTCTTTTTTTCCTTAGAAATTCTTCTTTAATAATAACAGACATAAGACTCATGTGGCTACAACTTCCTAAGTGTTTATACTGGCTTTGGCTGCGATACAGTTAGCGTTCTTCACAGTAGCTAGTGTGGGGCTATGGTTTGGATTTGTGCTGAAAACAATGTTGATAACACAGGGATGTTTTAATTATTGATGAGCAGTGCTTATACAGAATCAAGGGCTTTTCTGCTTCTGGCACGGGGGGTAGGATGGTGGTACACAAGAAGTCAGGAGGAGACAGAGCCAGGACAGGTGACCCCAACTGACCAAAGGGATATTCCATAGCATATGATGCCATGCTCAGCATATAAAACTGAGGGAAGAAGAAGGAAGGGACGATGCGTGGAATTATGGAGTTTGTCTTCCTAAGTAACCGTTATGCGTGATGGAGCCCTGTTTTCCGGGGGATGGCCAAACACCTGTCCACTGATGGGAAGTAGTGAATTAATTCCTTATTTTGCTTTGCTTGCATGTGCAGCTTTTGCTTTACCTTATCTCAACCCATGAGTTTGTTCAGTTTTACCTTTCCCATTCTCTCCCTGATTCCACTGAGGGGGAGTGAGCAAGCAGCTCTCTGGTGCTTCGTTGCCAGCTGGGGTTAAACCATGACACCGTTCAAAGCTCTGCTTCAACTGAAGTAGCCAGAGAGCTTGAAGCTTGAAGCTTTCACCGTCTTTGGAGATGCCCTCCTCGGTGCATTGCATGGGTGTTTGGGACAGAGCCATTTTATTTACTTCTGTTGACGCTGCTCTGCTTTGCTTAGCTGAATTAGTACCTAATGAGCAAGAGAAAGTGGGAATTTCTCCATAATACAGTACTTTGGGCATTCACCTGGGATGCAGGATACTTTCTCCTAGTTTCTGCTCCAGTGAATAATCAATTATTTATGCTAAAATGGAATGGCTTAAATATGTGTAAATGAGGGAGACACATCTTCATTACTGGAGAGGCTGAAGTAGCTGCTGGTGAGGGCTGTAAGAAAATGCAAGCAAGGCACATTCACAGCAGTTTGCCAGGAATACACGATAATCTGCCAGCTGCAGTTTGGCTGGATCTTCCTTTTCTGCTTTTGTTTTGGACTTCAGTCCAAGAACCGTAACAAATAAAGACAGGAGGACAACATCCCGTCTCTAGACAAATCTCTAATGGTACGAGACTTTTTTTTCTTCCTTTAATGAATATTAACTCCATGTGTTATCCTTTCATTGTTTTTCTATGCCTCTTGGAAGACCGTTGTACAAGGATAGAATGAAGTTTGGTTTGGTTTTTTTTCATTTCTGCAGATCTGATTGTCAGCTCTTTCAACATTAACAGATGCTGCTCCTAGGTTATTAATTTTTTTTTCTTTTTACTATTCTCCCTTTTGAGGGCTTTTCAGCCACCTCTCCTGCCTCACCTCACCCTCTCTACACCCTGCCCCCCATCTAGGAACTTCTCTTCACAGCTCTTGGTTAGTGTCCCATCAGCCTTTATTCCCTTTTTTCTTGGTGACATCTGTAATCTTGGCTCCCATTTCACACAGTCCTGCCTTTTGGGCACATCTTCTGTAACAGCATTAAATCAGTCTGGTTATCACTGATGGTTAGTTAACCATAATATATCAGAACTCTCCTTAGACCTTTATTTGGACACCTAGCCCTCTTTGGAAAATGTTTTTCTTTCTTTTCTGCTTAAAATCCTTCTATATTGTGAAGAGATAATACTGCACTCCCAAACAGCCAGGTTTGGCTGCACATCTTCACTAGAACAAATTTTCTATCCTTCTCTTTATACTTCTCTCCTTTGATTGTATGAAAATTGCAGTCCATCAACAAGATACTCTTTTTTCTGTTTCTTTTCAGGCTCCCTTCTCATCTGACTCCAAAACCATCAGGACTGGCCAAACACTCAGATATTTCCTCCTATCTCCGAAGCTTTCTGTCATTTTTTCCTCCTTTGCCATTTTCTTTCCCCCTATTCTTTAGGAGTGACAATAAAACCAAATGGAAACTCACAGCTTAGTTGAGTTTTTACAGTCAAATGTTTGCAGAAGACCAGATGAGACTCTTTCTGCAATCTGGTTTCCCATTCAAATTCAGGATTGTCTCTCCTTCTATGGCACTGAGCCGATCTCCAGATGCTGCATTTTATTCCATATCTTCTTTGTGACTTTGGCACTCCGATCCCATGTTTTGCCAGTTTTGTGCAGATCTGTAGGATCTAATAATGGTATTTCTTCCATGTGCCTGAACAACGCTTGCTTCCCTATCCATCAATTTAAAAAAAAAGATCCATGCCAAACACCTCTCTTGAAATACTCAAGGGTTTCATTTGGGGTTTTCAGGCTTTTTTCTTTTTTTTTTCTTTTTTTTTTTTTTCTCTTTCTTCTGGCCAAGCTTCTGCTTCTGTTAATATTTTGTATGTCTCTGAAGAAAAAATCCAGTCATTGTTTCAAGGTTCACTAAGATACTATTTAAAATAAAAAGAAATAAAAATACTCAAAGATTTAAAAAAAAAAAAACACAGAAAAATACTAGTGCAACCAGTCATAAGCACTACATCCGTAATGTAAACATTAATCAGAAAAATACATTGAAAAATCAGAGGGCATAAGCTCACTTTTCTTTTTTCTTCCCTGATATTTTTAGTCCATTTGACTTCTTCCAGAAAATGTTGTTCTCACCCTCTCCTCTTTTTATATCAGAAAGAACAGATTACGTAGGCTGGACTGTAGCCCCACAGCCCATGCTCTGCACTGCAAACTTTCCACTGTGGTCAGAGAAAGATTGGTCAGAATGACAGACTGATTGGATAGAATGGTAGAAAAAGCAGTGATTTATGAGGCACAGAGTCTCCTTCAAAACAGGACCTCATGTAATCATGTATTCAGTTTCTCCTCAACAGAAGACAATTTGGTCAATGTTGACCCACTCTAGATGCTTAATTCCCCAAGGCTCTGGTTGAGGAAGGTGTATACAAGGACAAGTTAGAGAAATCCATACACCCTGTGCACAAGTATATGGGGCTGTAATTATCTTCTTTCCCCAGCCCTTACCTCGTGACATCTGTGAAAACCACACCATTTTTCAAGCATATCCTGACAGGCTGAATAGACCAACACAACTTTCTTTTTAGAGAGGGATCCTTTGTTCTTCTCATCCACTGAGCAATGGACCAAATGAATACCAGGCACCTTTGGCAACTCCTGCTGAGGTGGAAATCTTACTCCATACGCACATGCTGAGAGACAGTTGACTCTCTCTTATTACCAATAGACAGTGAAACCTCAGAGTCTTTTCTATGATTTTGCTGCAGGTCAAAAAGCAGCTCTAGAAACAAACCTTGGTTTCCTTCCTTCTAAATTTGTGCTTTTCCCATTGCATGTCCTAAGGGAAAGAATTGACCTTCATGGGCCCAGTGATCATGTATGATATCCAACGTGTATGTCACATGCTATATTTGCATTAGGATCCACTTATTGTGGCTTTATATATATATATATGTGTTTGTGTCCACACTCCCCATCTCTATACATGTTCACATACACCTTACATAAAATCGAGAATGTTCAGAAATCCAGCACTCATTAAAAATGAGCAAACATCAGAAGTGAGGGTTTCTATGCAACCATTATTTGATACAGAATCACACAGAAGAGTTGAAGTTTGAAGGTGGAAGGAACCTCAGGGGATCATCCAACCAACCTGGGAACAGCTACAGGAGGTTGCTCAGGGTCGTCACCAGTTGGGGTTTGAATATCTCAAAGGATGGACATTCAACATCATCTCTGTGCAAGTTGTTTCAGTATTTGGCCACTCTCATAGTAAAATGTTTCATTCTTCTCTCCTTTCCTTTTTCAGTGGGTTTTCTCCCATCCCCAACTAGCTGTTTCTAAATATTTGAATTCTGTCGGTTTTACCAATTTATTCTAAACCAGGTTATTTAGCTGTTACAGTTGCTTTGCCAGCTTTCCCAACCAGCATGTAGTTATTTCACCAGTATCACTAATGACACCAGCAACATTGCCCGTCATGTATGCAGATTGTGGAGCAGATTAAACTTGCTATCAAAACATTTTTCTTGCATCTATGAACTGTGTGAAAAAAAATTAAATTAATTAAGTTATCTTAATTCACTAAAACTTAATTAAAAACTTGGGTGCTCATTGCCCAGAGCAAGTTAGCATGAAATTTAATTTGTGCTCATCTGCTTAAAACTGGCAGAGTCTAAGACAGTGCCTGAAACACCCCATTTTAAAGTCTACTGGTGCATGACTCTGTTTCTATTATGGTTATTTTTTGTATCCCAACAGCATTTGAAGGATCCAGTGTCCCCCTATAATAATATGTATGTTCAGTACTTATTACACATTAAAATATCTAAGTGTTGGTGTGCTCTGTGCTGAATGGATGAAACTTTTTATACCTTCTCTGGCAATACCTCTGGGACACACTTTTCTTTTGACTCCACAGAACTAACAGATGTTCAGGTGCAGATGTGTCTCTTATCTCAAAAAAAGTTTCTCTGGCTTTGTCTTCTACCGCCTCAGCTGCACGGGTGCATTCAAGGTGCTATTACTGAAGTTTTTTTCCTGCTCTGTGTCTCTGAATATGTCACCTCCTTCCCTCCCTCCACAAGAAAGCAGGCTTTAGAAGAACCTCTTCAGTCTCCACAGACCTCCTCCAGTAAGGCACACACATCGGCTAATCTATGCTGGAACTATTTCAGAAGTTCCCTTTTGAAACAAATTTGTTTCTTATTTTTTTCATACAATCTACATTCATGGCCAGTTTATCCAGGTCCTTGCACACTTTACAATGCATGTGTTAATTCCCAGTCTTTCTTGCATCATTAGAAAAGCTGACACTGCATCAATTCAATCACTCCACTGAAATCCAGAAGCTGGAAATATACTGTGTTTCTTTTATCAAGAAAGTAACCAGCTGGGTCTGGCATGCTCTAAGTGCTGGTAAAGCCACTTGGCAAACATATTTTTCACCTAAATCCTTTTCTAATTATTCTTTCCTTTGAATTTTAGAGTGTGATGAGTCAGGTAAAGTTATTTTTCCCTTAGCGCTTTCATATTCCATTCATCAAAACACCCAAGTACAAGCTCATTTAACATGTTGAAAAGTGCCAGAAATAAAATAACACAGATTTCAAGATCAAGAGGCCGATGCTTAGTGATGCTGAGAACACAAATGAATGAATGAAAAGATGAATAAATGAATGAGTAAATGACTACAGTAAGATCCTTAGGTAAAGTGGTGAGAGAAATGACATAACTTTAAACTCATTAATTCTCCTCCTAACCAGCTCCTGCTACACAGGGTGACCAACTACAGTTATTTCCCACTTCTTAATAGATGATTAATTACATTTTAGCCCTCCTGGGAAGCTATTAAACCTTTATAGATTCCCCAGGTATAACACAGTCATGCTCTTTAGCTGGCAAGAGCAGCCTGAGGCTAAAATTTCTAGTTATGTTAGGTCAGGTAGGTCTAAAATGTTATTCAAAAATAAGGTCATTGAGTAAATAAAACACTGAATTGTAGAAGACAGCATAACACTTAATTCTTTCAATTCCTCTTGTTCTATTCCAGCAAATCCATAGCTTAACAAATTATTTGAATAAGTGTGTCAAATAAAGACTTATGCATCACCCTTTTAACTTTCATTATTTGAAATTGCTCTTTTTATGAAACTTTCCAGACCTGGTGGGGCAAAGAACCCCATCAAGCATTACTGAGGCCAGCTGGGAGGTGCTGCAGTTAGTCATTCACAAAATGTATTAAGAACAAAAACATGACAGCTCTAATTATTATAAATGGGTCATTAAATCCCTTTCAATTGCAATGTGAAATACGATCTCTGAATAGCAAGCATCTCCTGGAAAAAACCTCTTCTCTGAACCCAAAAAAAAAAGATCGGTTCTGATCTGAGTGTGATAGAAGGTGAAATGCATTTTCCCAATGAATGCTTGTGTTATTAAGACATTAATAGCTACTAAGGGGGGGAGGACTGGGATGAGAGAATTAATATTTATAGAAAAGGTAATCTGCAAAAAAAGGAAAGACAGCCTTGGATTGTCATATTTCAGACCTAGATTTTACAGCATTAAAGCTCTTGTGGGGAAGGATGAATAAGGTGACCTTAGAGAAATTTCCAGTAACTTTCTGAAAGTCATCACTTGGAGAGGAGAAGGACTGCTCTTATACATTGTCAAGGGAGCTAGTGGAAGTTCCTTTCCCAGGTACACCTAAGACATGATGTTGTGCGTACACATCAGCCCTTTCACAACAACAAAAGAAAAACAGCGCGAAAGGAAAACAGCCCAAAGCAGTAATAACTCCCAAAATGCCATAATAGCCTTTTATTTCAACTATTCTGTTCCAAACTTCAAGCACTAGACCAAGATATATTGCACAAGGGGAAGATGTATACTGCAGGTGAGCACTAGCCAGAGCTCCTGTTTTAGTGTAACAGGGAAAATCTAGACTTCTTGGTCTGGAATAACAAGATTAAAAAAAAAATAAATATCAAATTAAAGTGTAGACATCTGCAAAAGGTAAAAACCAAAAGCTTGTATCCAAACAATTTTGACTGCAGGAAGCAGTCATAACATGCCATTTTCATATTCAAAATAAACCCAAATTAAATAACTTTCTTGAGTTTAGATGGGCCCATAAATATGAGTGCTTATTCTTCCTCCATGCATGTCTCTCTTCTGGACTGTTTGATTCCCTTAGTAGGGCCAGAACAGAAACAGAAGAGCTATAGATAATTAATTTAGAGTGAGAGACATGGTGATATGTTCCCTACATCTCTAAGTGGAGGTCTGACGCAGCAATAACTACCAATTCCTATTTCTTGTAAGCCCTTGTAGTTATTGAATGCCTATGGCTATGGTGAGCAGTGATCGACAGAAAGGAGTTTTGCAGCATACACATTTGCTATTGGATAAAGAATAACACGTGACATGTTAACTGGGCAGTCCCCATGCCCAGTTCTGCTGCCCTCAGATGAGCCAAAATCCTTCACTACTGGCCCTGTGATGACCTTCATCAGCATCAGAAGCATCACAAGGTGAATTAGGGGACTTGACACCAAAAAAAAGTGGGTGAATCATGCCTTGCCTTATCTTCTCTCCCACCAGAGGTGACTATAAGTAACAAATCCACGAGCAAGTCCAAATCCATTCACAAGTCCCTTTTAAAAAGGCAAAGGCAGAAATTCAACTAACGGTCTGTACTCTAACAAATAGAGAATTTCATGAGAACTTCCATCCAGTCAGTCTTTTGGCACTACAGAAACATAATGTACACTTAAACATCTATGTTTAAACAATTTTTTGTGACCTTGGAATAAAAGCAATGTCTTAGGTCAGCAACTCCATCTCCCTTATATTCAGAGCTAAAATGCACCACTCCCATTAAACAAATCTGATTGATTCTTCCCCATTTCTCATTCAGAAAAGCTTTAATTCATCTGAAAGAAACTTCCTGCCAGGTTCTAGCCAAAATGCATTTCTGGTCACTTTATAGCTGTTTGCTCTCTTGCCAACATTGTTGTCAATAAATACACTGGGAGAATAAACACCTGAGTGGTAAATGAACTGTTTAAGATAAAAGACAACCTCAATTCCAGCCAGACTGTTTTTTTATTTGTCTGAGCAAGCCAAGCTCTTTCAGATCCTTCTGTTAAGAAAGGCTCTCCACTCTCACCAACACTGAAGTAACTTCTCTCTGCAAGTTCCAGCTGGAGTTCCTTTGCATTATCCACAAAGATAACATACTTTTGGTGCTCTCTAACTCCCTGTATCCACTAGACCGGCTCAGCAGATACACCCTGAGACACATGGTCTCTTTAATACTCTTTCCGTGGTTTTACCACCTTGGTATTTCATTGTTAACCTGCAGCAAAACATGTTTTTATCCTCCTCAGTCATTTCCAGCTGATGAGCTCTGCCACATTGTCTGACTTCCCGTCTCCAGTCCCACATGACCTGTGCATTCTTCTGATTGTATTTGATTTTATTTCCTATATTACAATCTTCCAAGTCATCCAACACCTGCCTCACTCATGACAGACCCAACTCCCTTTGTATGGAGGATGCGTCATAACTGTTATAAATTAATGTTTTTCTCAAACCCCCAATTTTATGCTAATTTATTAAAGAAAATATTAAACATGACTAGTCTCAAAGTATATCTTTGAGAAACTCTGTTAGCAACACCCACTGGTGCTGTATTTCATTGTCATTGTAACCAGTAAGTTACTTCTCTGAAAGCTCTCTAAGTACTGCATCCACCTCTGTTTCTCCAGTTGCAGTGCTAATTTATGTTGAAGAACTGTAGAAAATACACACATTGATGATATCTAGTTCTTTCCTGTAAGTCAGCTACTGGGTAATTTAACAGAATCCTAACTGTAAGTCCAGCTTGCCTTCTACCACATTTATTACTCTTTAGTCAACCTTTCCTTTCTAATTCATTTAGAACTTGATATTCTATGAGATTAGACCATACTGCTCTTATTTTCTTCTAATCTTGCTCTTTAGATACTTAATTCAAGAAGAAACATATTTTGTGAAGAAATAGGACAACTCTGAGTCTGAAATGTGAAGTCTGCACTTCTTGTTATAAGAGAGCTTATAAATAACGTAGGGAATTCAGTTATTCAAATGACTAACAGGTAAAGAACACAAAATTGTGAGGATTTTAAAAAATAATGGTTTTTTTTTTTTACATTTTCTGTCTGGTTTCTTAAGAAAACAAGGCTAAAGCCATTACACTTTGTCAGTGACTATGAGTATAAATCTGTGTGTCTCAACTGCCTGCCTTCCATAGAAAGCCTTTGGATGAGAGAGATCCTATCAGTCACTCGAGCCTGGCCTCACTCTTACTGAATCCAGTCCCCCTTATGGATCCACAGGAGGTGAGGCTTTCTTGTCCATTTGTTCATCAATAAGAGAAGTGTTGACGTTACTCAGATTGCTGTGAGTGAGGTCACACTGAAAGATGCACTGAAACATGCCGTTTAAGTGGAGAAGACTGTTCTTCAGCTAAATCTAAATTTACTCTTCAGTGTCTTTGAGCTATATGTTCATACCTCAGTGCTGGGAAGGACATCAGAAAAAGTCAGGCTGGAAATTACTTTCCAGTGAATAATTTATTTAACAAATTTAGATACTTCTTTTTCGTGAATTGTGCCCTATGATTACAGAAGAACACAATTTCCTTTAACTCATTATGTTAAAAATTCTGCTGATTATTTTCTGCAAATAGTTTCTGATGTGAAAAATGAGGACATTCAACAGTCCAGTAATCACAGCAACCACAATTATCTCACGATCACCAGGTAACATTCCTCCTCTCTTTGTTGTATCCTTCACTTGCTTTATTCCTAGTCTGCAAAAAGCAGAGATTTTCTCTTGTTTTATCTTCATGCACGGTTTAACACAATGGAGCTAAGCTCTCCACATCTCACTGTAATATGAATAATAATTCAGGCTATGATCTCTGTTGTCAACACACATCAATCTCAGCTATTATACAGCTCCTCTAAGAGAGGCAGCAAAGTACCTCACGATATCCTAATAATACTTCCATTAGACACAGGAATTCTAAAATCCCCACTTACTGCTGTGGAAGAAAGGGCCATGCAGTGTGATTACTTTGGGTATCTGTTGAAATGCTTAACAAGAGCAACATGCTTCCAACCATCTGTCTTAGGTAATAACCGAGTCAGTGCAGGTCAATAGAGAAGATTAACCACCTTGGAAGGGCAGTTCAGAGTCGTCTGTGGCACTCACATCTCTCCAGTGATGCTTTCAGGACGTTGCATGCTGTCAGGAGGGCTTTGTAACGTTCCTAACTGGGAGTTCAGGTGCTGTGGGAGTTTACAGGATTGTTCATTCCTCATAAAAAAATACTTCCTTCCCTTCCTCCCTGTCCCAATCCATAGATTTAAGAGGGGTAAGGTGGAGGGAACAAATAAGTTAAACAACTGTCACAGAAAACCTTATAGTAAACCAGAACAAAGGTGGAAATCCAGTAGGAAGCTCCATTTTCCTTCACTCCTTGCTGTGCATCTAGCAGGCGTACTGGACCAGGGATAGTATTTGCAGCTGATCATTGTAGGTACCGTCCAACTGAAACAGTTTATTCTCTTCTAGTGTAATCTGTGAAGGCTCACAAATTACAAGAGGGGAGAAAACATGTTTCTGGAAGCTAACTCTAAGTTGTTGGTAAGACTCATAGAACAGGACTCCACAAGAACATCCTCTGAACCATTCCCAGTGCCGACTCCAGACCTGACTTAGAAACAAATCCCCAATGTCTGGCTGAAAGAAGCTGTGGGAAGAAAGGTAGAGATTTATTAAGATCTGTAGGACGTCCCAGAAGGGATGGAGCAATCCCAATACCAAATACCAAAACAGAATTAACCTTCAGGCAGCACAGAGAGGTCCTCATCTGGAGATGGGACAAAGCAACACACAGAGAAAAGATGCAGCCAGAGATCACGAACCTTCATTTTGAAGAGCAATTGAAGACACAAAACCTCCCTTTCCTTAACAAGATATGGTGTAGAAAATAATAAAATTTAGGTCATAAACAACCAAGATCAGAAAAATAATATGGAACTGTTTAAGGAGTAGGCAGAAAAACTGACATTCAGGCCCAGGCTAAATATGGTTTTGGTGCTTGGCAAATGCTAGAAATTTAACAAACAACTTACAACTACAGTGCCCCTCTTAAATGCCAATATTGAGTTAAAAGAAACTTTGGGGAGAAATGTCATCCATGTAGCAATGTGGTAATGTGCTTGTTCACTAGGTCTGCCAAAGCAAACACAAAAGGGGAATGATCACAGAGGAAGAGAACTCAACATTTTTTCCCCCAGTAAATGTGTTGAACTCAGGTCTGACAAGTAGTTAGTAGTATTATCCCTTCTGAAGCTCCAGCAGTGCCTCTGGAAAGATGTAAGAAGATGCTAATGAAGCACTGTCCTTGGTCTTCCTTCTGCATAAGCATGGGGACTTGTATGTCCAAGGCCCAGCTGTTTTCTCCAGATATTCAGAAAACAGGTCCTGGCTCCAGCACTCATAAACAGTAGAGTGATAAAATGAAATTATTTCTTGCTAGCCTAATCTATAATTCTGTTTTCACCAGAAGGTACCAGATGAAGGCTCCCAAAAGTGCAATTTAGAGGTTTTGTAATTTGCTTTTTAACATGGACTAAAGCTCTCTTTCCTCTTTTCCTGCAGAAAAAGTCATTTTGATAGTTGGTCCTGGAAGCTCCAGTCACAACCACCTACACGGCTCTGTTCTATCCCACATAATTTTATGAGCCATCAACAAAGTGCTGCTCATCAGCATAGTGACAGTGCTAATTGCAGCCAGGCAGCTCAAACGTTCTGCCACCATGGTGTGGAGAAGAACTCACAGAGGTTTTAGGACTGACTCAGAGTATTGGGAAGAGAGGTACTTCTGTCTTCTGTGGAGGAAGATTATTGTTGCAATCAATTCCAGCCCATAAGGACATCCTCCCCACACTTCATGCAAGCCAGGGGTCCTGCCAAAAGCTGCGTACACTGTCAATGGCTACATGAAAGACACCAGAGACCCTAAAGACATGGTTGCTGCTATGCAAGTCCAAAGAGCACATCACAGCTATCTCTTTCCTGCTTGATGAAAAGCAAGTTTAGGAATGATTTTAGGCAACCTCAGCCCTCCTTCTTCCAAGCTTCCCATCCATTCTTCTGATCTTGGCTCAGTACACAAACTCCCCTCAAGCTCTCCTCAAATATTGGGGACCCACCCAGGGACAGGCAGATTGCAGGTGTATAAAACCCAGCTAAAATTGATCTACAGTTTTTTTTTCTGTGTGAACAAGAGCTTGGTAAGAGAAAATACAAAAGCTCTACCTCCAGCTAATGCTGTAGCAGAGGCAAACACCACATGAGATGTCTTCATCTTTTTGCATGTAATAAATATTCAAGCCACAGGTCTTTAAGGCAGTAGGTTAAGGTGCTTAACATTTGAGTACACATCATGGAAAAAGCAAGTTGGTACTTTAGTGCTAACTCACCTCTATTTTTAGTCTTTCCACAGCTATAACATCCCCAGAAGCCTGACTACCCTGCTGTGATTAAATATCATACTTGTACAGTGAACTGCTGCCTAGATTTTAGAGCAAGTACATTTATTTTAAAACTCTGATCACCATAGTAAACCCTTATTTTCAGTCTAGGCTATTAAAACAGAAGAGCCATTCTCCTTTTTCATATTTAACCATGCAAAGGAATTGTTAATGGTGATTTACATTTTTATTGGTATTAGTGAAAGGGCTTATATAGGAGTTTTCATGCCTGTCACATCATTGAAAGGTGCTGGGACAATGAGGGAAAGTAATTCTGAAGTGCTAAAGTATTGTGAGAGGGTGAAGAAGAGTCTTCTAAAGATTTAAGATCTGAAATAACCACAACAGACAGGTGATGAGCACTGGAAGGGGAATGGGATAGAAAAGTATACTCATGTGACTACCTGAAGAATTTTTATTTCTGAATATGTAACATCTGACGTTTTAAGTATTAAAGTACTCATTTATTATTTGTATTAAAGTAATTCATAGAAAACTCTGTATAGGACAGAGGATCTTTGCAAATATGCATCAGGAGATGGGATGGTCAGAAAGAACATAGTCCAAGTAGGCAGGACAGAAGATTTTGACAGAAAGAATAGATAGATATATCTTGTTAGATATATAAGCGGGGAAAATGAAGCAGGGAAAGACTGGAGGGAGCAAACCTCCAGGCTGAGGCTCTTCAGCAGAGGTGTTAAGATGCAGGTCACTTAACCTCAGCAAGGTACCTCAAGCTCCCATTTCAGGCAATGGAGATCTATAGAAAGCATTCAGTGGGAACTAGGTGCAATTGAGCGTTGTAACATGGCCAGGATTGCTTTCTAATTTGCATTGACCAAACGTCACCCTATTCTGTTCCCTAGGCACAGTAATCCAATTTAGATGCTCTTAGGTGTCCTGTCTGTCCTTCACCTTCCTATCAAGTTGGTAAACAATCTCCTCCACCCCTCTGTTATGTCTGACAGCTACACACAGATGTCTGAGATGTACCACAAATATGTCTCAGATAGTACTAGGTAACTGTGGTTAGACAACTCAGTTCTACTTCTCCTGTGACTATCATGGAGGTTTCCACAGATATGTTACCCATGTAGAAATGTATTAATCTAGAAATAAATTTACAACTAGGGTTTCATTTGTGGTTTTATATTGTGAAACTAGGTGTTCATCACATTAAATATCATTATGTAGAGATCATCTCCAGATTCACTTGTCCCACCAATGTTCTGGCTGTTCCCTGACCACCACTAGGCAATCAGAAGTCTCCTATCAATCCAGCACCATTTTAGCCAACCATGCAGAGATCTTACACACTGTTGGGTGCTTCAAGGAACCAAAGGAATCATGCTGTGACTCAGCTATTTTGGGAATAAAGTTCAACTGCCCAAACGCAGCCTCTGGAGTCACTCCAGGTGCTGTGGGTTATCTTACTGCTGCTCCAGAACCATGCAGTTCCTCTGCCCATCACACTTGGTACAACACATGTTTCCTGCCTGTAATAACACTCAGTCCATGCTCTTACCCCACACTCATTTAGCCAGACGAGAGTCAAAATGCAATGAATTAAGAGGATGCACACAGACAGCTGCCACAGCTCCAATGGCTTGCAATAATTCATTATGTAGTGCTAAGTCTGACCATCCCTATCTCCTCCAAAACAACGAACTGGTCCAGCTCAAATGGCTGGATTTCCTTAGCCTCTCCACTGAGTCTGGCCCCATTCACTCCCCGGCTTGGCAGAAATCCTACAAAATGGCAGGCTGTGAGAAAAAAGCCTGTGTGTGGCTGGGAAATTCATGGCTATCACATCAGAGACCGTCTATGCAGTAAGCTGGGACTCGTGTACTTTCTGCTACCAGTGGACTAAACATCAAGCACACACAGCTGGTGTGTATTATTGCAGCTTGTTACAGCCTAAAGCCTTTCCTTTCTCTTCCATCTAGTCCTCTTGTTTGTGTCAGCCACCTTTTATGTTTCACCCACCGAGAAAACAGCATCTCAGAGTAAACACAACCATTTACTTTGTATTTGTACAATTGTCATGAGTGCAGATGAGATGTCTGAACACTAACGCTCTGTGTCACTGAAGTTATTACTGGTTGTTCCTCCAGGCACTGTCCAACCACAAGTATCTATATACACATTGATGGACACTGAGCAAAGTTTTAGGACTGGAAAAAGGACTTTAAACACCAGTTCTCCTTTTTTGTACTTTCTCTGCCTACTCTGTCTTCCTTTGCTCTGAAACATTTAAAATGCAAGGCATCTCCAGCGCTGGAGGGAGGGTGACCTGTGTGAAGGGAACCCTCTCCTTTTCTCACAATATTGCAGATGTTCAGGTCAAGCGAATAACCCAGTAATGTTAGGGGGAAATATGAGGCCGAAAACCAGTCCAAAAAGTAATAAAACCCTCTGACTTTTCAGTTGCAAGATAGCAATCACAGTAAAATACTGGCCCAGTAATATTTGCTTGGCAGACGCTTTTCCCCTAGTGTGTCTGCATTACAAGCAAATGGCTGGTAATGATTTGTGTGCATGCAACACTTCTAAGTAATTAAAACAAACCTCTTTCTGCTGCAGAATGCAAATGTGCCAACAAACTAACCCAACCAGGCCAACTTTGTCTAGGCCCAGTAAATTCACTGCAGCAAATATTCCCTTGGAATGACCAATTGCAAGGCAACAGCTCTAGGAAGTCAGCTGGACATCCACTTCTTTAAAGATAAGTAACTCTCCTGCAGAGATAGCACTGTGCTTGAAATACACAGCATGCTATCAAATTTTATACAAATTTTATACATCAATTCTTGTTTCCAGAGGAAATGGAAATTGTGGCATGAGTTGATGTGGCAGCAAAACTTCATACATCGCTATTCAAACTCTTTCTCTCTGAAATGAAAAAAATCTCAAAATCTTCTCCACTGAAAGAAATTCTGACATAACTGAGACATCACTTACAATGATCAGAACACAAAGTTTGTGAATTTTTGCCTTCTTGGTGAGAGGAGCCCCCTTCTACAATGAGGATGGTATCACTTCAACTGGGACTACGGACAGCACGTGACAAGTGGAGGGCAACCACAGATGTCAATGGCAGATGTTTCCTTTATTGGCTTCTGCCACCCGGCACAAGACGCAAACCCCTGCCGTTAGCATCTGCCTTGGACGAGCTCAAGAGCTGATACCAGTATTTGCCAGGGGAGGTTCAGGTTAGATATTAGGAAGTATTTCTTTGTTGTCAGGCATTGGAATGAGCTGCCCAGGGAGGTGGTTGAGGCACCATCCCTGGAGGTATTCAAGAGATGAGTTGACATGGTGCTTGGGCATACGGATTAGTGTTGGGTGGTGTTTTGTGTGGTGTGAATGTGGTGGTGTGTGGCTTTTTGTTTGTTTGTTTGTTTTTTTATTGGTTGGACTAGATGATCTTAAAAGGTCCCTTCCAACCTAAGTGATTCTGTGATTCTGACCCCAAGCAGCCCACACGGCTGTGCTACCTAACACCTTACCCTGGGTCCCCTCTGAGCTTCTACACTGTCCTTGTAGCCCTGGATACTATTGTTTGGGGGGGAGGTGCTTTTTTCAAGCCATCACAGTAG
The DNA here is from genome assembly GCA_026546715.1 of Gallinago undulata. NCBI lineage: Eukaryota > Metazoa > Chordata > Aves > Charadriiformes > Scolopacidae > Gallinago > Gallinago undulata. The sequence continues at coordinate 147,568,990 of JAOTQQ010000012.1, forward strand.
TTCTTCTCCAGCATTAAACCAAAATGTATGTCATGCTTCAGGGCATGGCATGAGGGCAAGCACCACTTTAGAGGATGCAGAGGTCAGCTGGACATCCCATGCCCTGGCAAAACAACAAAGTTGTTAACCTTTTAACTACAGCCACCTGCCCTGACGACCATTCCTCCAGGCAGGCATCTCAGAGTTGTGATGAGTAAGGGGGGTCACACGGTCAAAATGATAATGACAACACTGAGTATACTTTGTGGTCTGCTACAATTACAGTTGACGATGCTTCTGCTTCATCGACTGTGTGCAGCATAAAATACTTTAGCAGACTTTTCTAGTCACTATGGGACAAAGGGGAAATTCACCAGACACTAGGTGGTAAACAAGTTTTTCAGTTCTACCTTGTTTTCTCTCTTGACCTTCACTTAGCTGTGCCCTTCTTTGGACATGGCATGCAAGATGAGGCCCAATGTAAGCAGTACATACTCTAAGTCCAGGAACAACGCCTGGACATCTTGGGTCTGCAGCCAGCACAGTCCTATGGGTTGTACATGTCTGACAACACTCAATTCTTGTTCCCCTACTTCTTTTCCCTACTTCTTTTCTCTTCTAGACTTTCTACCTTTTCACTTCTGGTTTTGTACTTCTTCCCCCCCCCCCCCCTCATTTTATCTCTTACAGAAGCAGCTGTAAAGTTCCACATGGAAGAAAGAAACAGATTTGCTCTCTCATCTGGTTACCACATGTCATGTTGTGGGAAACAGCACCGTGTTTTTCACACATTAAGCACTTTACTCATGACTATGATTAATTAGAAAATTCCTTCTGTTGTTGGCTTTACATACTGACTATCATGCTACCATAGCAGTATTTCCCCAGATGCTGCAGACAGTAAGCTACACCAGAGGGAACAACGTGCTCCCCATTCTTCTGGCATCACCACTCCTGCTTCAACTGTGGTTCTCTCAGCCAGTGAAACAATAAGAAACTGGGGCAAGAAACACAGGAGAAATGGGGAGCTGGTGCCAAAAAGGTTGTGCTAAGAGAAAGCTCTTCCTCTTTGGAAAAAAATGGCAATAATAATACTTGTCACTAGAGCATGTGCCACCCACTGTCCTGGGGACAGTGACCTTCCCAAACACTGAAGTCTACATCTCCACAGCTTGATAGCTGAGACATAAGAGTGTATTGTCACATTTCCCAGGGACTAAATTATGTATTGTTAACCCTTAAGGGAAGTAAAACTTTGGTTTCAAGTTTCAGGGTGGGGAACAGCAAGTTTAATTCCTATTCCACTCATACATTATTAGTCGCCCTTAAATATTCTTTTGGAAAAGTATATAAAGACCTTCAAAACCTTCTCAGCTTACTACTGCAACACTAGCATCTTTTCCTGCATCACAAAGGACAAGCTGTAGGTTTATCAGCTGGAAGTTGTGCTCAAAAAAGTCCTCAAAAGATCCCTTCATTCTTAATAAGAATTTTATTTCTTTTACATGGATGAGTTCTTCAGATTGTTTTTTCTTTGTAATATGCCCCACTTTAAGCTACTGCAGGCAGATAGCGGCTCCCAGGGAAGGAGCATGGTTTTCTTCTGCTGCAGAGGTGCTGCAGCTCAGTCTGAAACCTAACAATTTAAAGACACCGACAGCACACATCATTCAAATTAATCTGCCAATGTATCATCAGTATAACAGCATTGTCTTAGAGTTAGCACTTATCCATTCCCAATGATCTATGTAGTCCAAAGCAACAGAATAAAAGCTTACAGCAGAGTGAAAAAATTCTGGGCAGAATAATATATCAATGAAGTCTCTCATATATTGTTTAATTGCTAATTGGGGGCAGGCTGAGGGAAGGCTGGTATTTAGTTGATTAAAACAGCTGCTTCAAACAAGCTATTTGAAGTTATCACAGAATCATTGTAATCTGAGGTGGAAGGACCCCTGAAAGCACCTTGGAGCACATTCTGCAAATCCAAACCACAACAGCTACCTCCTAATGGAGCTGTGCTTGTCTCTTTCTCTTCCCTTTCACAGAAAATTTCAATAGAATTAGTAGTACTTTAGCATTTGCTCTAATTGAACAGCTACTGATTAGCTTCACAGCAATGGAGGAACAGCTGATTATGAGAAGGAACACATGGTATACTGATTGGGAGACTGCTATACCTGAACACACCAAGCTACAAGTAACAAAAATTACTTTGATGAATTGAGGGAAATGTGCTAGCCTCTTAAAAGTGTACAGTGTCTCACTGGCAAAAATATTATGTCAGTGAATAAATTGTACTATTTAAATGAATAAAAAAATTGTTACACACACACTCTTCTTAAAAATCAAAAACATATGTTTTAAATGTTTATAGATAAAAGAAAAAAGTAACCATTCCAATTTATCAATTGCATATTCACAAAGTAGTGCTATTATGTCAGGATCAAAATGGCTCACAGCTGGCAGAATGTATTTTCTGACTGTTTAGATATTACTTATCTCTTTGAAGTCTGGCACTTTTAAAGATAATTTAAGTATATAATAACTCTACTTATTCATGGAAATGTCCATGAAGCTATGACTTTTATTAGAAAATAAGAAATTAATAAAATCAAATTAATTCTTTTTAAATAAGAAAGTGGGGAAATTATCAAAAATTGCTGAATACCAAAGATTTAATAATATACTTCCAGGCAACAAAAAAAAGTAATTTATTTTTTTTTAATGGTGTATGATTACAAAGGGGCTTATCTGGAAGGTGGAAGGGTTCCTTTTCTCCCCAACTAAAAGACCATTCATTTTTCGGAGATTATCTTTTCCACAAAGGATTCTCATTCTTGAGCTCCGTAAAGTGCAGAACAGGTAGGAACTTGCTCTATATTTAGTATTTTGATAAAAAAACATAGAATGATTTGGGTTAGAAGGGACCTTTAACAGTAAACTGGTCCAACCACCCTGCAATGTGCAGGGACATCTTCGAATGGATCAGGTTGCTCAGAGCGCCATCCAACCCGACCTTGAATGTTTCCAGGAATGAGGCATCTACCACCTCTCCAGGCAACTTGTTCCAGTGTTTCACTACCCTTTTTTCTTCCTTATATCTAGTCTAAATCTGCCCTATTTCAGTTTAAAACCATTACCCTTTGTCTTATCACAACAGGCCCTGCTAAAAAGCTTGCCCCCATCTATCTTGTAAGCCCCCTTTAAGTACTGAAAAGCTGCTATAAGGTCTCCCCAGAGCCTTCTCTTCTCTGCAATGAACAACCCCAACTCTCTCAGCCTGTCCTCATAGGAAAGGTGCTCCAGCCCTATGATGATTTTTGTGGCCCTCCTCTGGACCCGTTCCAAAAGGCATAGACCTGTTTTTCCTGTGCTGAGGGCTCCAGAGATGGACACGTACTCCAGGGGGGGTCTCAGCAAAGCAGTGTAGAGGGGCAGAATCATCTCCCTTGATCTGCTGGACACACTGCTTTTGATGCAGTCCAGGATGCTGTCGGCTATCTGGGCTGCAAGTGCCCATTGCCTGCTCATGTCCAGCTTTTCATCCACAAGTATGAAGAGGAGTAATAGGAACATGAACCAACTCCCCACCTATTCATATTATGCGTTTCAGCAGTCTATTGGTGACAACTTGGGAGTGGACATGTTTTATCACATAGCTTTTTCACCTCTCTTCAAAGTTCTAACTTTGACCAGATGAGTGGGAAGATCACTCACCCATGATACACAGCTTGCAGTGCTTATTATTAAGTTTTTTTATGGATTTATTTTTACGTAATGATGCTTTACCATAAGACAAAACTCAACATAACTTGTTTAAAATTGACAAATTTTAGGTACATCTATGGCTAGAAGAGGAGAGCATCCCTTTCTGCATGTTAACACTGCTAATCTTCAGTGACTTACTTTCTCTTAAATGCATTCCGGGCACCCAAGATGAAATACTAACTATTTGAATGGAAGATAGTGTAGAGTAAACTGAGGTGAGCCAGAAGCATCCTATCATTTTTATCTATTGGTAGAGTCTTTTCTTCCTTTGACATAGAAGTATATAGTCAATAGATTTATTTACAAGGTAAGAACGATTTCTTGCAGCACCTTCCCTGTTATGAGAAGGTAGGAAAAGAAGATTCGTGATGACTTTCTGAAAAATCTTACTTTGTAGTGTCACAGGGAAATATTTAGGCATTTTAGGAACTGAGTTTCTCTTGCTCTCAGGACCAAATCTCCCAAGTGTGCAGAAAGCCTCAGCTCATACCAAGCAAATATATAGAAGGAAAATGGTCCTTAATTCTCTTAAAAAACAGATAGGTAGTATCACCTCTAGAACACCTCAAAAAAGGCTTTGGTTCTTAATATTGGGAAAGACTTAGGCCCCTAGAGCTGTGAACAGGTAGGCTGAGAGTGCCTTGTGCTGAATGGGCACTGAAATCCGTCAAAACCAAATGTCTGCCCAAGAGCTAACTTCCTAAGCAGCGAAATCTCTTCTCTGACCTTTCTATCAGATGAGACTCAAAAGGCATGGTACAAACCACTGAGGAGAGGACTGTCATTTCTCTCTTCTTAATAGAGTCCTACTGCTAAAGGTAACTTTTCCTGGAACACAGGAAGTAACTACAAGTGGTACTGATTTTGTTTAAATCAGTTACCTCTCAAGAAGATCTCTAACACTGGCTTACTCACCTTGGACTCCACTTAGATTCAAAAGAGAAAAGTAAACTTCTGGCGTCCAGAAGTTTATCAGAAATATCTGTTCTGTTGCAGACAGCTACATTAGTCTTTAGAAGGGCTTATCTTTCTCCACAGATTACAAATGGAGTCAAGTTATATCAACCGTATCAAAAGTTGTCCTCCCCTGCTAAACACACACCACACACACACAGAGGTTCAGATATGTTGTACAGCATATTAAAAAATCTTTTGCATGGTCAGTGGAAGCCTGAATCCTGTGTCTTCTGCATCCAAAAGTGACCAGTCCCAGGAAAGAAACAGTTATACTCACCTATCTTTGTACAAAGCTTGCTAAGAAATTATGCTTAGTGAATTATTTCTTAGCTTTTAAAGAAATTGTGAATATATGGGGGTTATTATTAAGTCTCACCACCCAAAGAGAAGCCTGAGAATAATGATGAAAACTTAAAAATGACTGAATAGAAAGGTATAAAAGCATGAAGACAAAAAGGGACCAACATACTCAACAGCCATTGAAACAGCTCTATCAAGACTACTGAAGTGACAAACCTAAAAAAAACCCATAGATTTAGTACTATGGAATAAGACAAATATAGAAGTTATACCCCTGGGAAATTTAGGGTTGGAACAGACACAGAGACAAGCTGGAAAGAACTTGAAAAGTTCTTCTGCTCTTGAGGAAATGTCCTTCACTGACCACAGACCAGGAAAAGACTGCTTAAAAATAATCCAGTGGAAGAAAATCAGTGATGACAGAATGCATTAGTGCACTATGCTTCCCATAAGGGAAACATGGGATATTTCTATGGTAGGTTGTGAACTCAGCACCTCGAGCAGATATTATCTGTAGCAATTCAGAACACCCTGGTATTCAAGTGCCTATGACTATAAATGATGTAAAATATCCCTATACATTTTGAAATATATTTAATAATTCATATCAACACATCAACCCTAGCACCAGCAAAATTTCCATTTCTAAAAGTCAGAAAATATCATGACTAAAAAAAAAACTTAAATTATTAGTTAAAAAATTAATGTTCAGAGACTGAAGTTGAGAACTTCCATTTGAGGACAACATTGTAATAGGCACCACTCCGTTTCTATTTAGCACACATTCAATGTAATGATAATAAAAATGTTTTCATGCTCACACTTACCAACAATTTCACTCGGCTCTTTATTGTAAAGTTTTTTGTTCCAGTAAAGAAGTCTGAGAAAAGGAAAGGAGACCAGAACAACAAGGCAGATGCCAACAAACATGTGCCCCGTGAAGGCTGCAAAATCCAATCCCTGAAAATAAAAATGAAAAACATAAATTAAAAATCAGTTATTTTCCTATATTACCTACAACAAAAAGTATTCAACTATATGTATTTTAGCAATCAATAGTAAATATAAAGCAACAAAGTAAGTTCCAAGTGCAGCGTATGTTGTATTTCATCTGTTTCAAGGAGACGAGCTACATCACAATTTAATTCAGAGAACGAAAAACAGCATTGTGAATTATTCTGAAATACATTTAGTGTTCCTGACAGACAAAAAAACCTCGTAAACTGAGTCATTAACTTTCACTTTCATCACTTAAATCACTGTAAATTCCTTTTAAATCACACTGAATCACAGAAATAGCTAAATTTTAATGACTAGCTATTGTTTTAAACTGATGACAATATGGATTTTTACAATAATTCTATCTGAACCAGGATTTTATCTAAATTCACTAAGATTATTCTACCATAAAAATATTATATATCAATATCCTGTTTATTTTTCTGCCTGCTTAATAAATGAACATATTCCTTTACATTTTGCATAATGAAAACATTTAATGAAGGGGTTCTCAAAAAGGTTAGGCAGAATATATTAAAAATCTATTGCTTTAATCAATAGGAACAAATTGATTAATGACAACCTACAGTGACAACCTGCCCTAAAACTTTGAAGTTAGCCATGCTTTCAGTAGAAAGCTGGACTAGGTGATCTTTCAAGTGAATTATTCCATGATCCCACATTACAGACACTGTGGTGGATCAGGGCTAATCTTTGGGCTGGTATTTTCTGAAATATAGCCATGACTAGCCTTTCCACAAGTTTTCCATGCATCTCCAAGTACTCTGGTAGCAAGGAACTGTCTTATGTTGACAGAATAGAGGTTGTCTGAACTGGTGATCCCAACAGAGCAGCTTTGCGATGTGTAGAAGAAAGCATGGTCCAAGCCCCGGTTAGCTCAGGCTGTCCAAACTGAATTTTCAGAGCATCCACTGATTTCCCAGAGACTCTATGAAGTCATGGTATCTCCCTGTGCTACACTTCTATTTCTCTCTCTTTGAGGATGATTGTGGCTTGCCTTTTACCAAATACCTGAGTGCTACCTATGGACTCTTCTGTAATGCCAAGACAAATTAAAAACAGCTATATCACCTCCTACTAAAAGGATTTATGTGGAAATGTCCCAGCGGAAATGTCACTGGTTCAAAAAAAGAAAAAAAAAATTAGTTTCTCTATTGCACCACAGGGCATAATAAAAAACAATCAACACAGAAACTGATTAAAGTCATAAAGAACCTTTGCAGCCAGATAAAGATTAGTGCTGTTTTGCAAAAATAAAAAAATAAAAAAATTTAAAAAAAATCCATAGCTTGCAGATAGTTAAATAAATCTCAGACAGAAATATGCGGACTCAGGATTAGAATTTAATCCTATGAAAAATACCAGTTTCAGCTTCATGAGCTGAAGAAAATCATCCTTAATTGCTATTTAATAGTAGATTCCTTACCTCTTCTACTCTCCAGCCACTAAAAGGTGAAACTATACAGCTGTTCATTTGCTGGCCTTTCATTATAACACATCTACTGCCATTTCTTTATGGAAGTAAAAAGAAGACTCTTCAGGAGTTGGAATGAGATTAGTTTTGCAATCGGACAGAAAAACATGATACCACAACGCAAAATAATATACCTTCATTCAGTTTGCCTACGTAATAGGTCAGCCAGCCAAATGTCTGAAACCTCTGCGAGTCAGACTTTACAAGTTAGTTTTTATAAATACTCAGAAATATTGGCCTCTGGGCATCTAGTCAAGATTCAGAGCTGCAGGACACTTTTCTCTGAAGAGTGAAATCAACATTCATAACTCTAGGAAATTTACAAATGGAGGAAAAAGATTGCCTTCTGCAAAGGGACAACAATCATACGACCTGTCCCCAACATATATAAAATCCATATCTTTCCTAAATTACAACCATTTGAAATCGAAAATGTATATCTAGGTTGCCTCTAATATTATAGCAAAAAAAAAAAAAAAAAGAAAAATGAGAAAATTATCCAAAATAATCAGAATCCTTAAAAGCACAGTTTGGAAATTGCTCAAGTACTGACAATGTTCCATTAAACAATTCAGGAAGTATGGAAAATGAGTATTCAGTTTTGTATGCTCTCCAAAATGACCTAAGGAGACGTAGGAAGCTGAAAGACGTTAAGCTGTATAAACACTGATGCTACACTAGCTAAAACATCAATGCCTAAATCTATCTAGAAAGAATTTTATCCTCTGAAAAATGGAATGACTGGGAAACAGCTAGTTGAGGAACAATAAAGTAATTAGAGGTGGTTGGAATATATTCAACCCAGAATTACCAGAACCAGGAAAGTTACTTTTGCATTCAACCTAGTCTTAAAAAGAGCGGTGGAATGAATCTTTTCTTAGGCTGGCAGCAATCTGCCCATGTCCTGAAGAAGGATGCCAGCTATGAGGCAGAGTACGCCAGCAAAAATTCTCTGCGGAGATACTCAGGCATAAAGTTAATTGCTAATGCAGGAAATAAAATAGAGAAATAGGAACCCAAAGAATTCTTCGAAACTCACGAGTTTAAATGTTATGTATCCATCATATGAATTTAAGGAAGTGGTTTATTGCAAACCAGTGCAAAGATTTACAGTCACTTACTCCTGAGTTTTGATTATCACACCAATTTCAGAGCAAAGGAATTGTGCTTTGTCACTGAAATGCCACAATGCAAGAGCTTCTCAAATAAAAAATACAGCACAAGAAGCGTGCCTCTTGAAACCCACAAAACAAATTTCTCTATGAAAAGGAAAATCACATCAACCTAGAAGGCAAACTAAAATGTTGAGGTTAAGAAGGAGGTCTCAGATCTGACCGCTAGCTGAAAGGAATTTAAATGAGATGGAGATCACAAAAAAAAAACCAGGATTAACACAGCTTTGTGATGTAAGAGCTGACATAGATAAGACTTAAAAGTGATTTGGAGACAACATCACAAGAGGAAAAAAAAATTGTCCACTTGATGTTTTCATCATCCTATCCAGGACCTTTCCCAAACTTTTCAAAGAGAATAGCTGAAGTGAGATTCAGGATTATGCTAAACTTCACAGTATCACCCTATTGATCTTTCTTGTCTCCAAGATCCCTGGGGAGAAAGAAAACCTGTTGCTCTGCTGCAACTGCAGAACAGCAATTCAGCTGAGACAAATCGTTTTATAAGATGAAGCATGCTTATTTCAGGTAAGAGCTTGCATGACAGCATTGCCTGATATAGTGAGAGGTTGGATTAAATTCTCTTCCCATCCCTCACTCCTGGCTTTCCTCCCTGCAGTGATCCACAAGAGCCAGTGTGTAAAAATGAAACCCACTGATCACTGGCCTTAGACAACTCATACCCTGTGGCCATGAGGACGATGAGGACTACCGTTTTTATGGCTCTTATCAGAAGGGCTCATGGTGAAAAACAGACCACTGGCCACTCTGATGCTTTCTCTGCATTGCACAGAACATCTTTCAGGGAAAGAACATACAGAATGTGCTTTTGGGGAAGGGAGAAGGCAGATTTCACACCAGACTTTGTTAGGTAGTTAGTAGTCGACTGGTGAACCAGAGAACTGTAAGAGATTGGAGAAATTTAAGAGACTAAAGAGACTAAAAGTGTTTATATTGTACCACAGATACAAATGATGCGGCAGAGGATACCTAGATGGTGGCACAATTCAGTTGCTCTCGCTCCCTTTTCCACACACTAGGAAGGGCACACAACATCTCCACAGAGCCTACATTCATACCCTTTGTGGCTATGGATAACACAGTTTGTTCCTCCTGAGTCCTCTGCACTGCTGGGGCCAGGATTCAGCACTTTAAAAACACATTGAAGGGCTCCACATGCCTGCTGCATACAACAAAATATCATTTTCATAAAGATTTTCTTTTTTCCTGCACAACAGACTGAAATAGAATTGACAGGCACAACAGGCAAGAAATACTTTTCTTCCAGGAGATTTCAATCCATCAGATAAATACAATACATGCTTCAAATGCCCCTTACTTGAGGCTATGTTGATTGTGTTAAACTTCACCCATTCCGCAGTTGACAGAAAACCTAACAATTTTGTTTTAGCAAGACAACAGCCTAAAGGTTCCACTGCCTCCAGATTCAGAGTTGAAACAGAGTGGGTATCTTTCCTTGGTTTATAGTTTTAAATGCAAAGTTGAACATATCAATTTTACATTAGGAGGAAGTATCATACTGTTTTCCTAAAATACTAATTTTCTGCCATCCCGATTATTTTATTTTTTTTTACTTCTTTTGGAGGTGTGACATTAACCTCTAGTAATTCAGACCCTACCAGAGGAAATCTGCCATTTTAGAGCAAAGAGAAAGCAAAAGTTATAGCTAGGTGCAACAATTCAGGGAGCAGCAAATACTGTGCTTCTAGACAGAATGTCCTTTACTTAATATTTTAAAATTGACAAAATGAGGAAGGGCAAGAGTAATTTATTATTTCTACACTGGTTTAAAGATCTCTTCTGGCTGAGTGACAGATCTACATTGTCTCAGGAGGAACTGCTCATGACGTTGCTGAGCCAGAAATCACTGATGGTCTAACACAGTTACGTGAAAATAATCCTTATCTGAGACTGACAATCCCACTTCTTGTCTTGTAATATCCTCTATAATGACTACTACATGCAGAGATGGGAAAAAGAATCTAAAATCAGACCTAAACCCACAAATTTTATTTCATATACCTTACTTGGGAATTATTTTTTCTTGAGAAAAGTAATCAATGAAATATTGACAGAACGGGCAGGAGTTTTACAAATTGATTAAAAGTTTTAACAACCTTGTGCCTAGCAAACTCAACAAAAATAGCCTAGTAAACTATAGGAATCATTTCACAGTCTGCCAGTGCTTGAAATACCTTTATAGATTCATATATAGGATTTTTTCTCTTCCATTTTTCAAAATTATCTACTTCTATTCATAAATTTTTGCTACCACAATTTTTCATTAAATATAACCAATTAATATTGCATCATGCTAAATTTCAGCATGAAGGCTGAAAGTCTCCAAAAAGCAGAACAGGATAACCTGAATGCTGTCCATTTTCCAGGGAATTCCTTTTACATGACAGGAATAACTGGAATGCCAAAAACCCCAAATCCTCAGCAAACATTAGATTAACAGTAGAAGCTTTATCACTTACCAACAGAAACAGTAAATAAGAAGATATAATCCAGTAGCTAGCACATGCTAAAACTGTCTTTGCTCTTATCATTACCTCTTTTAGACAGATTAAAGCTAGATACACTAGCGCACACTATGTTCATACTATCATTTTGCTCCGGAGACCTATTCACCATCCATTCTCTAAAGACCTTCTAATCACAGCCTAAGCTTAGAGCACAAGTAATTTCTAATTTCAAAGGTATGCCTGCAGATACTTGTGCAGTTCCCAAATATAGAGAACTTCATGTTCAAACTTTCTGAAAGCAATTACTGTTTCAAGCTGGTTCATGCCCTATTGTGCATATAAAACCAGAGTTCCCAAAGTCTGAAGCATATATCTCTTCAAGATAAAAGTAAAAATTTGCCACTCAGTAGCAGTGTTCTGAAGGTAGTAAAAGATTTTTAAATGTTTTGTATTTTGTATTCACTGAATGAGTTTTCCATTTGCTCTTTATGAAATCTCTTATATTCCTTGCTTGATATCACAACATAAATGATATTGTGAGAGACTTTTTCCACCTCCAACTAGTTAAGAATAAGCAAGAGTACAACAAATCTTCTTCCCCTATTATGCAAATGTTCCTCTGATTCCAGGGATTATGGTAGAGGGAAATGTCAGTATTATAAATTAACCGCTGCTACAAATTTGGCATCCATTTGCATCTCAAGAGAAATGATCAGACTTATCCCTACATTTCAATGAGTAAACTGTAACAAAAACCTTATTTATTCAAACATACTTTAAATAAAATATTCTTAATATGACATGAGTTTTCCCCAGAATCTAGGGAGAAAAATCTCTCCAGCACTACAGTAAACAAAGAGTAAAGCATTTCTAACACTATAACCCAATAACAGCACCCAAAGTAACAAGCCTACACTTCATCTTGTATTGATTTAAAAACCAGGGCTTCCTAAGAAATTGTAAATTTGCACAATATATTACTAGGCTACTTTTAGAGATTGATGTGCAACAGTAAAAGTTCATGAAGATCAGTAAGAGTCTCCTCCCCATAGGCCACTATCCCAATAGCATAATAAAATAGAAAAAAACATCATCTGCATAACGTAATACACTATTTGGCCTCCTGCAGAGATAACACTGAAAGACAAGTATAAGACGGTGAAAAGGAGAATTTCAATGACAATATCAAGAAGAAAAAAGACCTAAAATGACAAATATATCACCATAATGTTAAAAAGAGGTAAAACTTGGTTATTTTCTGTGGAAAACGTCATAATAGACACTATAAAAAATACTGCGTGAGGTTCTGTTTCCAAAATGCCATTATTACATCCAAGAACTTTTACATCAGATGCTTTTAAAAACCAAAAGAATAAATTTTACTTGGTACAAACACAGTAGACATCCCATGCATTTTAGAGGTGGATTTGGAGCTGATCATATAACCCTTCCTCACAGGAGCCTTTGCTAGACGTAGTTTCAGAAACAAGATGATAATGTCTGTGTTTCTTCCTCTGGATAAAAGACAGCAGGCTAGAGCAGGTGGACAAAATTAGTAATCAAGCTATTTTTTCAACAGTGCAGAGTGTAAGAGGCCAGATGGTCCAGCTCCTTCCCTGCCCTCACTCTTGGCTTGATCCAGTTACTCCTCCCAGTGCTCTCACAGGCAAACCTCCTTTGCAGGGTATGAGCCCTAAGCAGTGAGGACATAAGCCAGCCTGTGCCACTCAGCCTCGCAGCCAAGGATAGGAATTTGACTCTCTTTCATATTTTTTGTATATATAGATATAACAAATGAGAATATAGGCAAGAGGAAGCGAAAGTCTCATGGTCCTGTGTTGAATCTGTTCTCTTTTATTACATCCTGATTTCCCTGATGCAAAAGAAAAGGTCTGAAAACAATCTGGAGTGAAAACATTTGGAAACTTTTTGTGGTTGTTAAACTACAGAATTTGCTATGTCACATTTGCTAGGGTATTTATCCATCTGAGTCCTGCTAAAATTATCAATATCTCACTCAAGAGCAATGTAAAATTGTTTCATTTCAATGTAATTGCTTCCCATGTTTATAGCCATTTCTAAAGGTTCTACAGAGATGATGAGTTTCTGAGTATTTAGGAAAGTGACCTGCATGGCAGGTGTTAATTATTCTCTTTTCAAAAAGAAGGCTTAAATAGTTGCACAGATTTCTTATTTAAAAATGTAAAATTTAGCTATCAAATCCTCTGTCATGAGTATTACAGAGTATCCAAAGTCATCATTCAAACAAATTAATTGGAGCACATTTCAAATATTTTGAAGGTAAACATTTGATTTATTAAATAATATGAACTTTCAAAGATGTTTTCCAACCTGGGCAGTACTTAATTAATTTGAGTGTGCTCAGTTAATTAGAAGACATCCTTTTTTGGTGCAGCAGTAGAAATATAATGGACTCCAAAAATAAAAAAGTCCATAATTTTATACTACAATTCCCTCATCCCACTTGCACATCCTATTTTCACACTGGCCCATACACTACATTGAATTCCTTACATTTTTTATTATTTGTTTTATGACACCTGGCCAATCCATAAAAACCATGCCTGGTGTCCCTGCAGGCTTGCTCATTACATTAGTGCCCCTTAAATTGTTCTGTGTGTTGAGGATGGTGCAGGGCCAGAGTAAGGCTGCCCCTTGCATCCTGAGCAGATGTCCTCACTGCTGCCCTCAGCTCACGAGAGATGGGTGATACACCAAAGGATACCAGGGACGACAGTGCCAGAGGCAGAAGTGGGACTTGGTGTCGTCCTGTTCAGGGGTGGCCAGGATAGCTAAAAGCATGGAAAATTCACACAAATGTCAGCTCCATCTGGAAGTTGAAGGTTGCAAACATGAACACCCGCCAGCAGTGGCTATGCTCATCCTCAGGGCAGAGGGGGCCATGCGGGTGGGAGGAGAAGGTGGGACTAGGACAGTCCTGCTGGCATGTGTCTGGAGTCCTGCAGTCCCATCCAACACCAGCCACCCTCTGGCACCAGTCACCCAGCAAAATGAAGTGAAAGTGATTTTATCCGTAAATAGAAGAGTCAAGTGCTGGAAGTTAAAATCCGTCATTGCAGCCTGGGAATACCACAGTGTTGGCAGGAGGTAGGAGCCAGCTGCGGGCTTAGCTGCAGGGGAGGAGCCCCCGCTCTCCTCTCACCCCCACATCCCCTCGGGCTACGGCCGAAGGACAAAGTCTCTGACTGCAACAGAGTCAGGTGTGTCAGGGATCTACAGAGACAATGCTGCCTCTCAGGTTGTGGGGTTTTGCCTATAGGCGATTATTTCTGGTTTGAAATTTCTGAAAAGGGATCAAACTGTCTCAATATATTTCACTTTTAAGAGAAAGCTTGTTCTGGAAAAAAAAAAAAAAAAGAAACGTTTGGATTTTCATCTTCATTTTCACATTTTTTCTTTTTTTTTCCAACTTGTTGACCTCTCTTTACACCCCTCCATTGTTTTGCTTCCTTCTTCACTTTGTCATTGACAAGGAAATCCTACCCACTACCACCCAAAATACCCACAAAGCCCATATTCTCAGACTGTATCAAAAAGTCTATTCTTCTTCACAATTTTTCCCAAAGAGCTCGCTCTGTTCTGTCTGATTGTCCTACAAAGAAAGAAATAGCATGGCAGAAAAAGCGGATTTTGTTCTGTTTATGCGGTTGTCTAAGGGAAGAGAAGGTTCAACATTGTGTTAAGTCAACATCAGTACTTAATTTTAGTAGCCAAGCAGCTTGCAGTACATACCTCCTTTCTCACCTCATGCTTTGAAACAATAATCACATTTGGAGGATCCCCAACAGCTGTGGCAGCCCCCCCAATATTTGTGAAGATTACTTCTGCAATCAGGACATGCCTAGGATCAAGATTAAGTACTTCGCAGAGCCTGTGGTATAAAGAGAATGAAATTAACCTCTTACCCTATCACTAAATTACTGGCACTATCACTAAATTACCTTAAATCTTAAAATTCATAAAGTGTACTAAATACAACCATTTCACAAAAAAAATTGCAGGATTTTAAACATAATATCTATTTGTATATATCTGTATTGTTTTACTTATTAAGTTTTAATTGCGCTACGTTATATGTGGTACAGTAATTATAACAATATAAACGCAAAAAAGATTTTTTACTTTTATAATGCAATAGTTAGTGGTAACAAAATTAATTTTTTTAAAAAAGCACTTTACTTAAAGTAATTAATTATTACAAAAGTTGGAGTACACAGAAAATAACATTTCAAATTTTCAGGATCTTACAACTTTTTAAACCATGGTCCCCAGGCTACACTAACCTACGGAAAACTTTTCTGAGCAGCCACAGGCTCTGCGCTCAGCATCAGTTGTTAACTTTCATGTGGGGAGCAGTGGTACAAGATTGTGCAGTCAACCTATTAGCCATGAATCATCTATTAGAGACCTCAGCTTTCCGCCTATGTTTATCTGGGTTATTTTGTTCCTATTTTTTCCCTTCTCTTAAAGCCTGACCATGAATGAGTATTTCTATTTGTAATGCAACAAGAGCAGAAAATACACATTCCTCATTATTAAACAAATCTCAGAATGTTTTTAGCAGTTCAAAAATATTAAATGCTTCTTTAGCCAGATAATTCTTTAATAAGAAAAACTGAAATGTTTCTTTAATAAGGAGCAACCTTAAGTCCTGTGGCAAATACTGGGATTGACTCAGTAACCTCATGATCCATTCAACTCAGAGCCCACTTACACACAGTAATCTTCACACAGATTACTTCAACTTGGACAAATTACATTTACGCACAGATCCACACAATCCGCTCATTTCTGAAGTACACGTTTGACTTTAAACTTGTGCCATGGTATTAAAGGCTGAAAGTTAAGGTCACACCTAAGCTCTTTGCAATGAGAAACGACTGCTTTTCTGTTCCTGGCTCATCAAAACGTTGCTCCGATGTGTACAGTTGGAGTCCCCACTTAAATTATTGCCCCCTCTAACTAATATAGGATAGGGGGGAAGAGTGGGCAGCAAGAATGCTTTCTCGGGATTGCTTTACTGTAGTGCCGTCACACGTTTCCCTGAAGGAAGAGTTGAGCTTTACTGTTCAGCCTAAGTCTCTATTATTAAAACCTATATTTCAAAGAGCAAAGAGTGTTTTGCACAAAAGCTTGACTTGATATACTTCCGCTGTCAGTAAGTCAATTTAAAACTTAGAAAAAACAGATGACATATATGTCAGCACATAAAAACCCCAGAACAAAAATAACTGTGCAAAAATACACTATTTCCCCAAGACCATAAAATCATGCAGTTTAAGGGTACTTTGTAGTACAACCAACCCAGTTGTACCAGTTGTGGTACAAGACCACAATTTTACTTGTAATTTTAACTTCATCACTCCTTGATTTCCGAATGTTTCAAAATATAACCTTGATGTTTCTTTAGTGATTCTTTCTTGTTGATGGGTCTAGTGACAGCTTGAGGAAAGAACCTCTGATGTACACCAAGAAAGGACAAGCCCAAAGTATAAAACTATCAGAATGTGTTACCTATACGGTAGGATCGAACTTCTTCAGTTTACTCACCCTAGGTATATAATTTCTCATCTGAACAACAATTAGCCTTTTCGAGTTCCCAATAACAAAGTATCTTAAAAATAAACTATCGCTAAAAATGGGTAGTTATTAAATTTTTCCACCAGCTTACTACAAAATGCAGAGAGAAACAAGTATCATGTTTTATGCCTTATTAATGGAAATATAAATCCTTACAGAGTCAGTAAGACTTTCTGCAAGCTTTATCTCCATGGCAATGACAGGGTAGTGCAACATAGTGAAGCTGGAGACAAGGGCTGAAAACAATGGCAGTAAGATAAAAACAAAAAATGACCCCCAGCATGAAGCTTTTAGAAATAAGCAATTATTTGGTTTTACTAGGAGAAATAAAATTTTCTTTTAGCTCTGATAGTAATTCAAATACAAATGTTCCCCACATACTGAGGTTCGCCTTCCTCACTGTTACAAATTCATTTAGTATAATACTAAAGTACTTAGTATATGAGGTATTCAGTATTTACTATAAAACTCCAGTACTTAAAGGGTGGCTATAAAGGCAGAGGCTCTCTCTTCACAAGAAGCCACATGGAGAAGACAAGTGGCAACAAATACAAGTTACACCGGGAGAGATTTCATCTGAACACAAGAAAAAAATTTTCTATGTTGAGAACAACTAACCACTGGAAAAACCTCCACAAGGATGTGGTAGCGTCCCTCTCACTCGAGGATTTCAAGATGCGACTGAACAGGGTGCTACATAATCTCATCCAGGCTCCCTTTCCCATGAAAGGTTGAACCAGATGGTCTTCTGAGGTCCCTTCCAACCTGGACTATTCTACGATTCTTTGAAAATTGAATGAATACTACAGTAGCTCTGCCTGGGAACAGTAGTTCATAATGCATTGATGTCTGGATTTCAATCTATTCCCAACTACAGTTAATTCAAAATATTCTGCCATGCAGCTACAGAAAGCTGGTGTTTAATAGTTCCAGTGTTGCTTACTGCTAGAGGTGAAATTATTGATTGGAGTAAGGCAAACTGATCCCTTCAAAATATAATCGGACAGAAGACAAATGGAACTTTCATTCACCAGCTGTTTCCCAATCTAGAATAAATTCCACAAGCAAAATCTTTTTTTTTTAATGTTTGTGATACATTTCGAAGTGGGAGCGTGACCTTAATAAAATTTTGTGTACTTTAATGTGCTAATGACTGCAAACATTACAGCACATCACTCAGGATCATTTTAAAAACACACTCTATCTTTCTGAAACTATACTGGATTAACCAGATTTGCCTGCCCAGACACAGGTTAAATTCAGAATAAAAAGTGATTTATAATCAGTAATCGCCCCCTACCACAAGAAAGACATTGAGGTGCTGGAGCAGGTCCAGAGAAGGGCAACAAAACTGGTGAGGGGTCTAGAGAAGTCTTATGAGGAGAGGCTGAGGAAGCTGGGGTTGTTCAGTCTGGGGAAGAGGAGACTGAGGGGAGACCTCATCGCTCTCTACAACTACCTGAAAGGAGGC
>JAOTQQ010000012.1:147587344-147602884 GCA_026546715.1 Gallinago undulata
TTTTTTTCATTGGTTGGACTAGATGATCTTAAAAGGTCCCTTCCAACCTAGGTGATTCTGTGATTCTGTGATTTCAACCATCGCCTAGAGATATAAGTAGTTCTTCCATTTGAGTAGTTTGAATGAGGCCAGTGTGGGAGGTGGGAAGACACAGTACTTCCCAGGTGAAGAGTTTGATTCCTAGAAGAACTGAAAGGACAAAGAGCATTCATGTGTGTGCTTGTGTGACAGGTGTTTTGAAAGTAACTTTGAACTGGCTTTTTGGTCACAGCTAAGAGAACCCTCACAGGCAAACAGCTCCCTGCAGAAACTAAACAGAAAGCTTTCATCTGCATGGCATGGCAGGAACAATACAATGTTTAATGATCTTTGCTAAGAGTCACTGTTTCCTTACACAAGAAAGAAGCATTTTCCTTTTCCTTGGTATTTGCTATTGATCTTGCCCCTTGCCTTTTTGCCCAATTCGGCATGCATTTGAAACTGTTCATCCACGTGTCTCACAAGCTTTGATGTCTGCATGGTTGTGAGGAAATTGCAAAATGGTGTTCTAAGTGCATTTTCTGTATTATGGTAATTGACTACAATATACCAAAGGACAATATTAAAGGAAAATATCCTGTGCACAGTTGCAGACTTGTGCAGAACTCAGCACTCAGATTAGCATAAGAAAAAATTGTGGTTTTATAGTAAATGTGATAGAGGACAGTTAGTTGATCCAAAAATAATTTCTTAAAATATGTGTATAAAATTCTATTTCTCATAAGATCAAACGCAAGCAAAAATTAGGCAGCAACAGCTTTTTAACTTTAAGAAACATGGACTGAAAATAAGAAGAAAATTATTTTCTTAACCTTAGATGAAATGTTCACCTTTCAACTCTTCCAACACACATCTCTAGCGAGCATTCTCTGATGAACCTGCTGTCATTGTCAACTCACTTCTACTGCCAAGGAAATCACTTGCAAAAGTAATTTAAATGCCAAATAGTTATCAAGGTTATTATAAAACTACAGAAATTAAGCTAAAACACTGTCCTTATTTTCCTCTCTGAAGCAGAATTTCTCACATCTTCCTCTATAACTCCCCGTTTATTCACACATTTTCCCTTAGATATGGCAAGATTTATTTCAACTAACTACAGCCATCAAAAATCTAGGCTTGGCTTTCTAAGATTGCCCTTTAGGCTCATGCTATTTTCAACAGAGAAGGACTTAAAAAAAGAAAACACACTTTAGAAGATAATTCATCCCCTGGTTTTATATGCTTCTGTTTTGGTGGGATGAATTGCCCTTTGAACCTGCTGATTCCTCTGTATTGACAATAGGATGATGTTTCTCAAAACTCTCTTAAACCACGCATCTACCTCCTAAATGGTTAATTGAATTTTAATCTCTGGCTTTCTGTCTGTTCAGGTCCCAACACTATGAGCTGCTTGGCTTCTTCCCTCCTCACTCCACTAATTATCTGTCTACTTAGGAACTGATCTCCTGGGTAATCGGTTCCAGTCCTCAATCATCACAGGAAGTCATGTCATACCACCCCAGTCACGCATTTATCAAACGCCCTCTTAAAAGTAGTTATGAGGTCTGTACCCACTACTCCAAGTGAACAACTGATCTGCATTTATCTTCTTCCTCCAAGGCTGCTTCTAATTCCCTGTCTAACCTTATTTATGATCAGTTTATAACCCATTTGTCCTTTAGCTTCTATCTCTTCCTGGAACTTACCTGCTTGTAGATATTTATAAGCAATAATTACATCCTCTGCTAGCTTTCATTTTGCTGGTCTGAAGAAAGTAAGCTTTTAATTCTTTTTTTTTTTTTTTTTTAAGGTAGTTTCTCTATTCTTCCATTCTAGTAACACTGTTCTAATTTTAATACGTCTCTTGAATAATGCCGATGAGAGTTGTACAGTGTATTCCAGGTCTGTTACAATGGCATTAAAATTTCCCTCTTTATATGGAGAAATCCCACCTAAAATATTCCAATGTGCTTCCTCCCAACAGCCTTGCTCTGGTGGGTCACAGCTATTGGGAGCCAGCTCATATGTCTCTATCTTTCATATCTTTTGTTTTTTTACTGAGAAAAACCTCATCTTCAAAACGTCTAAACCTTCCTCCAAATTTCATCCTACAGCAGTTCTTCCAGTTGTTACAGCCAGAAATTCCTTTTGTATATTAATCCAGTACCTCTCTACCTTCATAATGAATCCCAAATTTTTTGTCATCACTTCTGCTGATTTGGTCTTATTTTTTAGCAATATCCTTCATGAAAACAACAGGTGACATAAGCTGCAAGAATTATCTTTGAATAACTAATAGATAAACTCATAGAAATGTTTTTGCAAAATTCTAAGTTAATTATATACTGAATTTTTAGGACACCAACTTTAATGTGGAGCCATTTAGAAAGGGTATCTGGGTTTTTTAAATGTAATATTAGAGGAAAGAGTTTATATATATGACATAGAACTCTGATCTTTCTAGTGTATGACACATCTCAATTCATATAGTTGAGGAGAAGGTTTTTGTGGAAATGTTACTGTGTTCTAGTGACTAGAACAAGACAGAATTTTTTCACTCGTCACCTAAAAGAAAATTGGATATTTATCATTTGGAGACAAACAATAGCCTGCTAACCTAGATCACTCACTTGCCCACATACTTCCCTTAATTTCACCAAAAGACTTCCTGAACAAAAAGAACTACCTTCACTTTATTTATTCATAACCTTACTGTTGCTTCCTTTTACCATCAATTCACTCACTTCTAATATTTCTTGACCAACTTAGATGTCATAATTCTCTTATTAATTTTAAATTATAGAACAGAGAGAATCCATTCAGGTCTTTTCTATAGAGGAGCTGACTTCCCTCCTTTTCCTTTTGGACAAATGTTGCTAAGTACCGAGTATCATTAACAATTTTATACTAGCACTAAATCTGTCCCAGTTGGCCTACAGAAAATAAAATATCACAGAACCACAGGATAATTTGGGTTGGAAGGGACCTCTTGAGGTCCTTAACTCGACCTCCTGCTCAAAGATGGTTAGACTAGGACAGATTGTTCAAAGCCTTATCCAATCAAGTTGTAATGTCTCCAAAGATCTTTTACATGCCCATGGAACCTATGAGATGCCCTGTTCACTGGATCTCAAATAAAAGCATTGCTGTTAGCTAAAAAAACCAACCAACCAACCAAAGCAAAACAAAACAAAAAACACAAAACCCCAGACAGTTTTAGAAATTAAGAGAACAATAAGACAGAGAATGCTCTTTCTAGCTGTCTATCTGCATATGACAAATATGTACTTCTTTATCACACACGTTAGGCATATATCTATGTAAAATTTAAGAAAGACAGAGAATTCAGTGTTAAACATGAGGAAGAAAAAAATGAATCAGTGCTACTCTGTATCTAAAACATATTTTGCAAACTCAACTGAGTTAAAGCAGATATGCCACAGAAACCACGTCCTAAATGTGCATGCTCCAGAACCGTGAATCTCTCTCCCTTGTGCTGCATTAAGTATGGGTTTTTTTATGATCTATCTTTTTTTTTAAGTCTTCATTTTACCTTTCATTAAACATTACAAAATGTGTCTCATCAGAAAGCATTGTTTTTTATGGCAACATTTCAAGCTCAGTAACTGAGGAGACTTTATTCTGCATCTGAATATGATCATTTTTCTTTTAGTGAACTATTTTTATAGTGCAAGTGCATAAACAAATAAGAAAATGAGTGGGCAAAGATGCTTAAGGTGCTTTTATAGGAACAAGCTTAATTAATATCCAGCTTTCAAGAGGAGCAATTTGGAATCTGTGTAACTGTTTTATTTGCAGACATTAAGAAGAAGCTATAGAGCAATTAGCAAGACCTTGGTTCTGGAAAGCTAGTTTGAAGTCTATTGCATCAGTTTGAAATTGAGCATTCCATCAAATACTGTTTCCATGCAGCTGTTCAAGGGAAAGTTCATCAAAGTTTCATCAGGAAAAGAAACCTGGCTACACAGCTCAAGTGAGAAGATGAGTGGTTCACTAAACAGTTTTGGCTGACCCTTGGGAGTTATTAAGCCACAGCATCTCTGAGTGTTGGACGTGGGACTCGAGTCTTACCCTTCCATCAGATAGTCATAAAATTAGCCAGTTTGAAACAACAGCAACAATGAAAAAAACCCACTAAAAACCCAGCTACAGAGTCTACCTGCTTAGCTTAAAGCTGATAATTCCATGTACCCCTGCTGTCCAGCTCTGCTGTCTTTTGAGTGTCTTGCCTTCCTCGTGTGAGCAGAGCGAGTAAGGAGGAGGAGGAGGTCTACCGTTTTTACCATGATTATAATCTTGACTGAGACTGAGCTGAGTTCCACTGTGGGTAACAAAACCTGCTGTGGCTTTCTCCTGCCTGTTTGTTAACAGCCCTACAGACCACATCTATCTCCTACGTAATTTCTAGGCCAAAGAAACTAGTTTGAAAAGGAGGCATTTTTTCCTTCGTTTTGCAGAATTTCCCTTCTGACAACAGCTGATTCAACACATTCCTCTCTCTTAATATGAAGGGTTTCTTTGTGTGACTTTAAGTCCCATTTGTTTCATTTTGCTATGGAGAAGGAGACTCATTAGTACTCCAAAGAGCAGCTTTGACTATGCCGTCGTCCTTAGCTTTTCTCTCCAAGCACTGTTCATCATCAAGAACAGTTATTCCACTGAATTATTACTTTCTGTTATACATAAGCTACTTCTACTTGGCATCAGAATATCTAATTTCTTTCCAATAACTAAAAATCTAACTGATCAAATGAAAACACTAAGGCATTTCAATTATTTGAAAAGAATAGTCATGGATGCTTCTAAAATCTGGGCTGTACTAATCAAATAATGATGCATGATGACTTCAAAGATACGAACGCATTAGCTTATGTAGAAAGAAAATATTTTCAAGCTTAATTGCTGATACTTTTTAACAAATTTGGCAGCAAATCCAATTTTAACAATAACTAACTGCACAGTCATTAATCCTGGAACTTAAGCCAAATGTAGTCTTCCAGACCGAGGACATCTGTGATTGTCTCCTTTGGAACTGATTCTCTGTACATCTTATATAAGTGTAGGAGAAATCTTCCAACTCTGATTCTTTTGTTTTATTTACAGCACATGAGAAAGCAGGCTTGGAAGCCTGTCAACTAAAGTTTAGCAGGAACAGAGAAGGGGAAAAAATAAATTCTAAAAATAGTTCTGATTAAATTGTTTCACTGAAAAAGGGAATAGAAAAAAAGAATAAGCATTGTAGTCTTCATTTGTACATGCATAAAAGACAAAACAGAAACATACAAAATGTAGGCAGACCTAAAAGCACCTAACAAAGATTTGGGGTGGCGAGGTTTGCTCAGAGCAATGGGAGTCTCCATTCTCTGCTTCTTGGAGTTAAAAAAAAGCCCTTTCCCAAAATTCTGCTTCTTCCCCAAAGTTACACAAATCCACTTCCAAGGAAGCCAGCAGTTCATAGCTTCCTTGAACCCAGGTTCTCGCTTATGTATGTCAGTACATACTGATCTATTTGAATATTTTAGTTCTGAAAAAGAAGAGTATCCTCTGATTTCACGCTGGCTCACCTTGCCCTCCTCACGCTTCGCTTAATGGTGAAGCAAAGGAATATTTTTAGATACTGAGGAAACGAATAGTGAAAGAACATGCAAGATTTCCACACTATTCCTTCCTGAGTTAATGCCTAAATGCTTCTCAGAAGCATGCATAGATCAAGGTTTCCCACTTGCACTTCTGCTTTTATATCTTCTATTTACTACAGCATATAGAGTTATTGCCACTGAAAAAATTGTGAGGCGTCTAACTTCAAATGGTGCCCTTAAATGGTGCTGACAGTGTACTTTACTTGCAAAAACCACAAAGCGGAACAAATAAAAAGAGCCGTCGTAAGACTAGCTAAAGAGGTTCAGGTACTTGCCATAATCATTTTGCAGCTGGAGATAAGCCTGAAAGAACATTAAAGTTTCACAGCAGAGATGTTAGGTGGAGTTGATCATGTCAAAAGGTTAAAAAAGGTTTTTTGCTTATGCTTCTGGAGAGTAGATTGAGAGATATGTATAAATCATTCATATTCTATTAAAATAGAGCTCTGATTCGCTTTTTGTGAATTTCAACAGATTACCATACCAAAGTACACTTTCTGTCCAGATTCCACTTTTCAGCTATCTGTCTTCTTTACTCT
Organism: Gallinago undulata; assembly: GCA_026546715.1. Classification (NCBI taxonomy): domain Eukaryota; kingdom Metazoa; phylum Chordata; class Aves; order Charadriiformes; family Scolopacidae; genus Gallinago; species Gallinago undulata. The sequence goes on from JAOTQQ010000012.1 coordinate 147,593,565, forward strand.
GTTTCATCCTCTTCAATATGATCTCCGCATCATTTTTGAAAGCTCAGCACTTTGCAACTTTCATTTTCTGGCACTATTATTTCTTTCCTCTTTTCAAATAACTGTCAAAACATACTTCTTCACTTCTTCTGAAAGCCTTTCCCTTTTTTGTGATAAAAATTTAACAAAACCTGCTTCTGGTAAAAGAATGTAAAATCACTGCAGAAATCAGATTCTTTTAATAATTGAGTAATTTTTAAATTCTTTGAACAGACATATGTTTGATGTTCCAGATTATTGGCACTATGAAATTATAACGTCAAAAACATTAATGTTATTTATCAATGAAAATTAACAAAACTAGATTACATTATGGCAAACCTTAACAAAATGGTAATTTGGAATATCAAAAAAACCCCTTACTTTAGATTGAATTGAGTTGGGAATTAGTAATTTTGAGAAGGAACTGTTTTAAGGAAATTAAGAGAAAGATGTTGGAAAGTCGGGAACATGGTTCTAATTCTGGTGCCTGGGAAAGAGTTCTTGGGGAAAAGTTGGATCTATTCAGGCTAATCTTTAAATTATGTTAAGCCTAACTTAAGTCATCTGAGTAAAGATGCCCACATGTTTTATTGCTTTTGAACCTTGGATCTTCAAGCATATTCACTTGTAAAGATTAGACATTTCCGTGGTGCCATGTCTTACAGTAATGAAAAATGCTAGTATTGTACATGGGCATAATATGAATGCAGAGAGAAATTCTACTGCATAAAGTGTCTGTCATTATTCATACTGAACTTTCAAGTTATTTCTAGCGTGGGTCAGGCCTACCTTTTTAAATATTTTAGTGCATACGTTTGACTAAGTAAAATATTCATGAATATATTTCAGAATAATCAAATCTAATTTAGATTCTAATTTAGAGCTCTTCTATTCAACAGGTCTCACTGTTCATATTCTGCATAGTTGTGAATTGGAGAACTGTTTCCCGCTCTGGAAAACATTTCTGAATGTTAAACAGATTGTACTGAAGAAGTACTACTCATTATTTTCCTATGAATGTGTCTCAGACATCCAAGCAGGATGCAAAAAAAACCCCAGGCCACGTGAGCTAACACATATGATGAATAGTGATGATTTGAAGTGAAGAGTTTGCAAACAGTGCACAGATTGAAAAGTTTTCATCAACAGTATTTAGCAAAAGCTTATAAATATCACAGATATTCATGAAAGCCAGGAAACATTTCTGAATTAAAATTAGACTTAAATGCATGAACGTTTTGGACTGGTATCTCCTCCTTAATTGGTTGTACATTTACCTGTGCTGGATCTCTGTTTCTCAAGGTGGTGCTTGGTGTAGCAACTAAAGATAATAAATCCATGCCAAAGGTGGAATTTCTTTGTATGAATAATATGTGAGAAGTGAGAGTGATTGTACACTGCAAGATATCCCCATAGCTGGTATCTAACACCACATTTCTTGTAAGGGAATACACATAGACTTTCTAAGCCCCAACAAAACAAAAAAAATCAGAGGGAAAACCAGCACACGTTACAGTTTTGTGTAGCCTGGCTTTTTTCAGGCTTCATGAACTTGGAGGCAATGCCAGGTGCCAGCCATGATAACACTGCTACAGGCAGCAATTCTGGGTATGTACAAGGTTCCTCTAATTTTAAGGACAGCTTGAGATTGAAAAATCGTAGAATCATAGAATGGTTTGCGTTGGAAGGGACCTTTAAAGACCACCAAGTTCCAACCCCCCTACCATGGTACAGACACCTCCTATTGGACCAGGTTGCCCAAAGTCCCATCCAGCCTGGTCTTGAACACTTCCAGGGATGGCGCATCGACAACTTCTCTGGGCAACCTGTTCCTCAACACTCTCACAGTAAAGAATTTCTTCTTAATATTGAATCTAAATCTACCCTATTTCAGTTTAAAACCATTCCCTCTTGTCCTGTCGCTACATTCCCTGATAACGGGTCCCTCCCCAGCTTTCCTGTAGGCCCTCGTTAGCTACTGGAAAGGACTATAAGGTCTTCCCAGCACCTTCCCTTCTCCAGGCTGAACAACCCCAACTCTCATCCTGTCTTCATAGGAGATGACAGCAAACAGCATCCTGAGATACCACAGGATGTAAGCATCTTTCATGCTTAATTCTGTTGCACTCTCTCCAACTCTCAGTGCTGAGGTGGCAGGATGGGACCCAAGTGTCGACTCTACCATCACAGACATCCAGGGAAGCAATTGGGCACCATCCAAAAACTGCAACAAACAGCTCATTTCAACAGTTTTCCAGCTTGACTTTCATTTCAGGGTGAAAGCAATGAATTGGGCTCTGTCAGCACTGACTTTAGCTTGGTCTCACAATGATGCAGGGACTCATGAGGCAATGGGAACACTAGCAGTAAAACTGGTAAAGCATTCAAGGACTTCTAAGGTTGTCAGAACTTGCATTTAGAGCCTCAATTATTTTTTGCTGTAAAGCTGATCAGAAAATCTTCCAATTTTTAAATAGATTTTGATGATATCACAAGCTGTAAAACTGTACTATCAGTTGTGCATACCTGAGTGCTTGTTATGTTTCTTTCTTTTTTTTTTTAGTTTTTTTTTCAGATTTTTCTTTCAAGTCTGATTCATCTCTGAGACCAACACAGTATTAGAGTTGGATAAAATGAAGGAGTTCCCCAGGAAGATATGAATAACTCCCTTGCCTTCTCTCATTGTACAACATCAGCAAGTATTTCTGCAGCTCTTCACTCAAAATGATGCCAAGAAATGACAATTCAACCATTCATCCTCTGCAACGGACATTTTGTAGAAATAGAAAATGGGACTCTCCTCCAACATTACAGTAAAATAGAATGAATTGCCAATGTGTATTTCTGGACTGGGAAAATCCTGTCAATCACAAGGTGGTTCAGTGGAGCCCAGCGACAGGACAAGAGGCAGCAGGCACAAACTGGAACACAGGAAATTCCATCTAAACATGAGGAAAAACTTCTTTACTTTGAGGGTGGCAAAGCCCTGGAACAGGCTGCCCAGAGAGGGTGTGGAGTCTCCTTCTCTGGACATAGTCAAACCCAACTGGACACATTCCTGTCCAGCCTGCTCTGGGTGACTCTGCTTTGACAGGGGGGTTGGACTAGATGGTCTCCAAAGGTCCCTTCCAACCCGTACCATTCTGTGATTCTGTGAAACAGAAATATTCAGTATTTCAGCCATCCTAATCGGCCTCCCAAAATTTCTGTTACATTTTCACCTGGATAATATATTTGTTTATTCAATGTCTGCTATGTGAGAAGGAGATCAAGGAGCAAACTCCCATCTCAAGGTTATGTCTCAAATCCAACCAGCAGAAAAGTTTTTGACCTCATTGTGTGATGTATAGTACTTTATCACTCATGAATTTCTTCACAAAGGCAACAAACCAGCTCTAAAAAACCTCAGAGTTTTAATCAACATATAGAATTTGCCTAAGGCAAGAGAAGGAGTCAGTATCAAAGATGGGATAAGAGCCGGGAAGCATATCTGTGAAAAAATCAGTAGATTTTTTTTAGTACAAATTTGCCATAAAAATTCTCCAAGCACTTAGCAGGAAACTTTGAATGGATTCATTTCTCTGCAGTTTAAGGCACAAACAGTACAACAAGGCTGCCATAAAACTGCTTTAATGAATTCTATAGAACTGGTTGTGGTCATCTCTCTCTGCATGTGAGTATGTTTATTCACCTCAGGGTGTTTCATATTACTGTCGGCCTCGTGTTCTTGAGGCTTCAAACAGTCATTTATCAGACATTCTTCAGCTTAAAATGAAAATTTGTAGAGCAAATCATATACTTGATGAATACCTCCTGCTTCCAGAAACACCTTCAAACTGTTTATATACATACATTTCCAGGTGATAGGAATTAACCTGGCCTGTGCTAAACTAGTTAATTTAAAATGCATAAAACATCACAGGAGTTCAGGAGAGAGCAAGCTAATGAACGTGGTGTTATATGCTCAGATTCTCTCTTCATCAATATTTATTTGCTTTCTCTACCCCGCCTTCTATGACTAAAAGACTTTTAAAAGTCTTTCTTCATCTTACAGATGACTCTGAACAAAACTCCCACTCCAAATGAGTGTCTACCCTTCTCTTTCCTGTCTCTACCTCCAGAGTGCAAAAGTTGTTCATTGCGTAGAGGTAACTCGGTGAAATGGCTGTTGAAGGCCTTCTAGTAATATCAATTTCACTTGTACAGAGTGGCTGGAACAAATCAAATCTTCACTTATGGTGTCAAAGGATCCATTAGGAATTTTTTCTTTAATTCTGTTGCTATGGAAATAATTGAACTTCTCCCCCTGATTTAGCAGACTTCGTACCACAGTCATTTCTTGTGTACGTGGAAGCTTCTAATCTTCAACACCAGTGAGTCGCTTAGACCTGTCCCCCTCCTTTCCTCACCTACTTGGGGCACGGCCACTTCCATCTCTGTGTTTAGAAATAAGACATCCTTCAGGCTACGGAGGTTGCACTGATACAACTGCAATCAGATGCTGCAATTGTTGATGCTGTTTCATGCTAGGCCAGCTGAATTTTACATTTTTCCCATTACAATCATCATAGTGCTTTATGTGAGAAGAGGTCTATGCGTTCATAATGATGCATGTATCCCTGGTGCCTCTATGGCAACGTGCAGTTCAATGATTGGCTTATTTTTCCAGGTCATTGCCACTGATTTGGGGATCCACAGTGAAATTCCTTCTGTGACAGTTTGCCATCAAGACAGCTCAAGTTTGAAGAACAGTTCTTATACACTCTGTCCCATATAGGTCATGGCATTTGGTGGACTGAAGCTTCAGTTACTTTCCCCACACACAGTTGCACAAGGGCTGGCATCGGCCAAGCTTGATTCATGTGCCCAAGCCCCATCTATGGCCTTGGGCTTATTGCTTCCCATGGGCTAAAACCAGGCTTTCAGACACATCAAGCTGGTAGAAAACAATAAGCACAAGGGCTTAAGGGGACCGAGACCACCTAAATCAGACCAGTGTCTCTCCAGACAAACAATGTCTATTATCTCCTGAACCAGCACCCAGGGAGAACTTTAACACCCAGTGTTCCCCTCTTCTTCTGGGAGCACACCATGAACTGTCTAAGCTAAGAGACCTGGAGCAGAAGTCATGCCCTAGACATGATACCCACCCCACCTGCTTCCAAGCAGCAATTAAATAACCCCATTAGTCCATAAAAAGATGCTTCCCTTATCTTTTGTTTAGATTACACTCCAGATTTTTGCTGTTTATAGTTTCAGGATTGTAAAAAACTCCTCTCTTGTCCTGGAAAAGGCATCCCCAGCAGAGTGAAACCTTAGACTGAAAACAGGTTTCAGATCTTTCCCCATTCAGTGATCTGGAGCATTCGGCAATGTGGAACACTACAGTTTGTCACCATTATCAGAGGATTTATTAATTGACTTTTCTGACAAGGTTACCTAGTGGTTACAACCACCTTGTAATGAAGGTGTCAGTTCTTACACTGTGGAGAGTAATGGCAGACCCTTTTGAATGCCCATTTCTGAATGAAGAAGGACAGCTTGACAGACCTTCACTCCAAGTAGCTTCAGGTTTATGAAAGGAGAGGTCACTCAGACTCTGTCAAGGAACCAGCTGAACTTAAAGCTCAGGGATGCTGTCACTGTGAATTAACCAAGTTGTCTCAAGCAAAATCACACCATTTACAGAGAAAAAAAAAAAGAGACATTGCAACCCTAAAATAAACTGCAGAACTTTCCCTTGTTTCATAGGTAAGGTAAGCTTTTTGGTTCCAAGAATTCAATCTTCCCTCCATCTTCAGAGTCTTAAAAAAAACCACAAACCACCTAAGTTTCTCACTAAAAGACAAGTTCTTTCCACTGTTAAAATATTAAATACATAACTGATGACTGAAAAAAGACTAATTTCTCCCATAGCGGCTGCTGTGCAGCAATCTCTTCAAACTGTTTCAAATACATCAAAAAAAAAAAATGAAAGAAAGGAAATGTAAAATACTTCAAGTGAAAAAGTCGAGTGACTTTTCTTCTAGGAAAATTCCCCTTTATTCCTCTCACATGCACGGAGATGCTTCAGAGGGAAGTCTTTGGTTTAACGAGTCAGTTGCTAGCACCAGCAATCTCTCTCAAGTCAAGAAAAAAAATCAATCCACTTCAGGATTTTAGATCAAGAAATTTTTATTTCTTTAAAATGATTCCCATGAGTTCTTTTGATGAAAACAAAGGAGTGAAGGTAAAAAAGTAGAAGGGAAGCCATGGAAAGTCTTATCTGATCCTCACTTGTGCACCTATGTTTCGGCTTAGCCTGATACCTAACTGCCGTGCCTTAATGCTAGTACTCCTACTGGCACCAGGCTGTTTGGGTTTGGGTAACATCCCAAGAACATTGTACCAGTTTTGTCCTTGAATTGGATTTCTTCCAAAGCCAGATGAGGCAGGGCCTGGAAACTTTCAGATACCTTTGAGTTGGAGTCTTTCTTCATGGATTTCCTTTCAAGCTAAGGCTGACCACGCTTAGCTGCATTATCTTGTCTGTCTGGTTTGTTTCTTGAGTAGATCCAGAACCCTGGGTGATCTTAATTTTTCAAGGAGAAGGAAATGCTGCCTTCCATCCCAGCTAGGACTCATAAATCTTCAGGCAATATTTAAAAACACAACAAGGTCAGCTTAGGCTGAGTTCCTCATATGCCTTTTGAAAGTCATGGTAACAACTTGCTCTACCCACAGAATCTCCAAGACCCCCATAAAAAAACAACCATCTCAGGTATTCACACGGGGAGGGTTACACAGGAGCTAAAGTCCTCAGAGGAGCTGCTTCTCCTGTCACTACAATGCCGCAGCTGCAGGAGGAATCCACAAATGTCTTTCCTGATCAGAGCTGCTGTTGCAGGTTGGTATCATCCAAACTGGGCTTCACAATCTGGAGTGATGTATCTTGACCAGATCCTGGTTGCGTACATCGCCATCACCGTGCAGGTGGAGATGCCAATGGGGCTGAGTGAGGAACCAAAGGTGAACAACCCCCCTTTTCCTTTCATTGCTTCAGCTGCACCCAGAGCCTGCACTGCCCTTTACCACTGAGGAGTCAGTCTCTATAATCTGCTCTGTAACTTTTTTCCTCAAGAAAATATCACTGGTCTTATTCCTAGACAGGGCATTTCACTGATGCTTGAACTAGCCCTAGATGTCACTTTTATGATACAGAAGTGGTGTGAAGGAGGAAGAACAAAAAAAAAGCTGAGCCTTTGATAAGACAATTTTCTTCTTCCAAAAATGAAGCTTAGTGAGTGTTCCTGTAATTGCCAGTAGGAGAGCTTCTCCTCCAGTTTTCTGACAAAGAGATGAATATGATATACTGGAGTTTGCAGTTCCCTTCACTCCACTTTGCATTTCCCTTCCAGCTCTGTAAAACAAGCCATTTATTCTCTAAGATCATCAAATTTTAATTCTTTTAATAATCAAATTACCAGCAAAACTAAATGTGACAGGTCCATTTCCATCTCTTTTAATGATCCTCCCATTTTGCCATCCACAGTTGCCTGCCTTCATCACTTTCTCCCTTTTGCCTTGGCTCTGACACCTACAAGCCCCAAAGGCTTTATTTATGGTAATTAACAAGGAAGTTTCCTTCCAAGTGAATAGCCAGATTACCTGACTCTTGATTTAATGGCCGAGTCAGCTTTATATACTGTGATTTACCATTAAAAAATATGAACCAAGAGAAAACAGGCCTTCTGAAGTGCTCGAGCAGACAGCAGTACCTCTCCGAGTTGGGGCATTTCAGCTCCAGCTGATGTCCCACACCTGAAGCAGGGATGCAGTTTTGCAGTCACCTGCTTGCTTTTCCCATTTATTTGCAGATTTCCCCTGCAGCCCCAGCTCCCTGCACGTGCCTGGTGTGATGATTGATCTCTATGGAGCATCTTTCGTTTTTTATCTCTGGGCAGACACTCGAGGATGCAGCTTGCCCCAGAGACACCATGCAGAAAAAACCTTTGCTGTAGATGGTGCAATGAGTTTGGAATAAAGACAGAAGGATAAGGCAGCTTGGCAAAGTCACTTACACTGGATTTTACAGGGGGAGATTTTACAGATTTAGCAAAGCCTGCCTCTCTCGTGGCCCAGGGTATTTGCTGGAGAAGCGTGCTGTTTGCATGAGCGCTTTAGAGGACTAGAGGTGGGGGGAGGATCTGAACAATCAAATGGGAGGCTCAGAAGTAGGTTGAAAGCTGAAGATACACATTTAAGGTCTCCACGAGGACTCAACGTGCACAAATTCAGGCACTGCAATTAAGTCAGCACGCACAGTTACTCATCCATTAGTCACTCAGTGGTTTCTCCAAATACAGCATGGCTGAAGGTCCCTCCATTCCCCTTATATAGGAAACTAAGATTTTTCTGCTGCCTTCTGCAGTTCAGCCATACTAAACAACTCATCATGGAACCCTTTTCATTAGGTGGGCCAATGAAGGTAGAGGTCTTTATTTGGCTGGACCCATTTTTTTGACATGAGACCCTTCTGACACATGTGTAACCCTGACATTTCCGTCTCAACCCTCCATGTCCCCAGCACAGCAAGCTGCTAACACCGAACCAGAGCTCACTGAAATGTCTGAAGAAACAGCACCAATTAACATCGACAATTGGAAGTAAAGATCTAGGAAATTAGGTAGGAACATTGTGAGAGGTACCTCACAACGTGTATGCTCAATTCCCTCATCTTCCACTCCAGGACCAAAGCTGTCTTGATGACCCTCCAGCACAGCAGCGTTCTCTGTTAATGAACACTGGTCAGAGGTCTGATAAATTCACAACTGCTTTTCATGACACTGTTACAGACAGTATCGTTGTTGCTTATTCCTGTGCTCCACTTGTTTTCCTCAATACATATGTGGGAATTTCTATGAGGGGTGTGTTAGAGCCATCACTGGTAGTAGGGAGTATAAGGTCCATTACAATTGTGACCATAATAAGTCACAGAATCACAGAATCACCTAGGTTGGAAGGGACCTTTATAGATCATCTAGTCCAACCAATAAAAAAAACCAAACAAAACAAAAAACCCACCCAAACAATAAAAAAAAACCCCACACCAAAAACCAAAATGAACAAAAAACCCCACACAAACCCCACACCACACCCAAAACAACACCAACCCAACACTAATCCATATCTCCAAGCACCATGTCAACTCATCTCTTGAATACCTCCAGGGATGGTACCTCTACCACCTCCCTGGGCAGCCCATTCCAATGCCTGACAACCCTTTCAGTAAAGAAATATTTCCTAATATCTAACCTGAA
>JAOTQQ010000012.1:147602984-147622187 GCA_026546715.1 Gallinago undulata
GGCAGCCCATTCCAATGCCTGACAACCCTTTCAGTAAAGAAATATTTCCTAATATCTAACCTGAACCTCCCCTGGTGGAACTTGAAGCCATTAGCCCTTGTCCTATCATCTGTGACCTGGGAGAAGAGACCGACCCCCGCCTCTTGACACCCTCCTTTCAGGTACTTGTAGAGAGCTTCTTACCAGAGAAGGAAGGATACAAGAATACAGTATGCGCCCAGGGAATTCCAGCACGCACATCTGCAATGTGTAATGAGAATGGGTGGAAAAGATACAACATCAGAGATACGGTCATCCTGAACATTATTTCCTTGACTAACAGCTAACATTACCTTCATCCATAACATCTGCCTAGCAACAACAGAGCTTCCAGCTTCTCCTCACAGTAAATCTCAGCTCAAGCTGTGCTTTTCGCAGAAAGGTCATTGCCAGTGGACACAAAATGGGCATTAGCGATTCTGAACATTTTACCAACCTCTCTTAGAAGTGCTGCATAAGTCAAACAATGACCTGTTTAGCTGTGCTGTGCCCCTGTATGAGAAGAGCATCAACAAATTGGAGCATCAGTGTCCGGAATAACAGAATACCTTTTTAATGATTTATGATTTGAGCTAGCAAACTTGCTAGCCAGATGGATCTGCAACTGAACAAACCAAGGCTGACCTGAGGCTACAGAACCTATCTCAGCACACTGCAGAGGTTTTACTGGAGATTGATTGCATTATCTTATTGCCACATAATCACCTGGATAATTTTTAAGATTATTTATAATTATTATAAATTAATCCAGACACTCTCTGTTCACTTTCTCACCGCAGTGCAAATCTTCTAATAACTTGCTGCAAGATTTTAAGTGTTATTATGTATTTTTCCTCTGGGAACAGCAGGTAAAATTTGCAAAGTCATGGAAGACAGAGAGCAGACTGAAAAGACAAATGAGGAGCAAAATTCCTCTAACCAACTAGAATTGTACCCACAGCTCACAACATATATCAGATGACTTCAAAGTTGCCGTACCAACAGCTAGTGGAGGAAGATCAACTTATGTTTACTTATTCAAAGTAGTTATCTTTTAATAGAACATTAACTGGACTCTTGCTTGCAGAGCATATTTCTAGCAAACAATTTTGTGTATAGAAAGAAAGATACAAATTTTAAAATATCCACTTTCCCTACTTTATTGTAACTTCTGTGACAGTATCTGAAGACAACCAGTTTTACATGTATGGGCTAAAGGACTCATATCCTTCCTCATCAGTGTGTTACCTGATAAATAAGATGAGGGGGGTTTGCTCATGGCATCCTTCAAATAAATGATTTTATTTCAGCATTACCCTGTTTGTTCTTATTCTGTTTATAAATTATATACTTTCATGTCTATGTAATGAAAATTTCAGATGAGCAAGTATCAAATGATGAATGCAATATATTTCTCTGACTTTCTGGGCAAACATCCTGCTTTATTCACAAATCCTATTTTGTTTTCATGAATATGGTAATCAAAATGAAACTTCTTTTAGTTATTACTCACAATTAGTGGTATTATAAGACCATGCTTTCAGGTAAACTGAGATTTCCTGTAGAACTGGCAATCAGTTGTGTCACCAGATTAAGGATACAGAATCCCAGATAGTCCTTCTGCCTGGTAAAAATAGAAACAAATAAAAAAAGAGGGCATCTTTGAAGACCAACACAACAGTGTACAGAGGAGGATGAAAGGAGTGTTTAAAAATTACAAATGGAACTGGTCAGGATTGTCTCAACAATACACTTTGCACAGTTACTATTCTATAAAGTTTCCCAGGTCTCAGCTGTGAGTCAATGAGTAAACACAACTGTACCGTATCAGGATACAAGTGAGACAAAAGGGAAACATTACCAGATAACTAATTGCCTGGTGGTTAGGAAATTCACTGTAAATGTGTATGATGCTGCAATTTACTTCTCTATCCAAGCCGATATTCCAAGATACATCTCTTTCACATGTTCCTTTGAGAAAAATTTATAAAAGACCAGTTTGCAAAACACTAGCGAAAAGAAAGCCAAGAGATCCTTGACATATTGTGAAGCATTATTTTTATTTTACATCCTGGTCTTCATTTTCTTCCTTTCCTTCCCTTATCAAAGCACATGAGTTTCAAAGGGGTCTTTGAGACAATGTATGCTGCAAGAGAGAAATACATATGATGACAATCAGTACCTCAACTGCCTCACTCCAGGTTGACGTTAATAGTTACAAGCTTGGAGATAAGCAAGTTTGCCATTCATCCCTTCAAAAGGCTCCTTTTCATGTCAAAAGCAGAACATCTGGGTGCTACACTATCAAGTATTCCACAAATTCATGGAACAATCCCAAGAGCCTTATGACTGATTCTGTCCCATTTTTTCTCCCTGTTCATCCGTGTTTGGTGAAGTTGGAATGGCTTTCTGGTAGGAGCATCCGTGATTATTTCAGAGGAGCCCTAGTTCTTCCACAGGATCTCCAGAGATCTTCCCTTTCATGCCTATCTTAGACTCCCCAGCAGCTTCTCCAGGAATAGACCATGACTCTTACCTCAATAAAAGCTGTGCCATAACTTGATAGTTTGAAAGGTCTTTTCATTGATCCCAGATGCTCCTTGCTTATCCAATTTCCTGCTCAACACCATGACCATGGTGTGTGCTCTATCAGACTTCCTCTAATGAGATGTGTAAAGATTTCTTGGCCCCTGCAGCAGTCCCAGTTGGAAGTAAGTTTGGTCTGCAACGAAAAGCAATTAGTGAAGAGAGTTCCACCCAGCTTTACCATAGGTGGTTGCATAAGAAAAATAAAAATGCTGCTGCAAAAGTGTTTCTTGTTTGTACTTTACTGGTTTATCACCTTGAACTTATTAAGGGGAGGTAAACTCTCATGTTATTTACACAAACAATAACTGGTGTGATGCCACGGCCACAAGAGTGTTTCACGCACTGCCTGAAAGAAGAACTGGGCACACGGAATCTGTCCCACCACAAACAGCTTAGACAGCAACACAGCAGAAATCCTTGAGACACACTAACACTGTGTATTTCTCAGAGAAATGTTCCAAAAAATCTTTTAAGACCACTTGCCTTCAATGCACAATTCCTATATAAATACACTCCCTCTCACACCGTTCTTCTCAACTGTGAGAAGTTTGTAAGCATTTGCTGGGGTTTTTTTACTGTCAGTGGTGGTTTTGTTTTATTTTCATACATCTTTGAATTTCTGGAACCTATGTTTCTTCAATAAATAAGCTGATTCCAGAAATGGGATAATAGAGCTTTCCAGAGAGAGCCTGTGACCATGCAGTATCATAATAGTACACCCAAAATGCAAAGGCCAAGATTGACATGTAATTCCAGGGGGAGAAACAAATTTCTTCATTGCTCCTCCTGCTTCTGTGTTATAACCACCTATTTGGTCCTGACTTCCATTTAATTTGTGAGCTCTTGATGGTTCAAGCATTCTGGTTGGTGGCTGTACAGTGCCCTTCCTAGAAGTGCCCTGCTATGTGGAGCACCGAAGGACTAAATCAGCATAAATATCCTCTCTTTTTTTTTTCTAAGGTATAATATACACATAGCATTTGTACAACTACTAGCAAGAGGTGGTCTACACATGACGTTTCAGTGCTATTTTAACCTAAATCCACAGAATAGTTTTTTTATGCTGCAGAACACTGAGCAAACTCTTCGGCTGGAGTAAAAACCAGAATGGAATATGTATCCCAAGCTCACAAGGGACAGAGATGAACATCCAGCATCAAGTATCAAAGATTTATGCCAGGCTACACACGATTTATGGGGAATTTGCACTGACACTTTTATGGCCTTTTGCAAATTCTGGAAACTCATATTGCTGAAGATTATACTTTTCTGAGTTGTATGCTTTTGAGCATTATGAGATGCAATCAAGACCTGAAAGTAAGAGTTAGTATTGTATGAACTTTTAATCTGATATTGCTGTCATTTTAGTTTAAAATTATAAGCTCACCATAAATTAAAATAGCATCCCCTGTTTGCTAGCTGGCACAGGATCAAAGCTAAAGACTTTCCAGCCTGAGTCTTCAGAGATGCTCTTTTTTTAAAGGATGCTAAAAATCTTTATTCCCCTTTAAAATTTTAATATGCATTGGAAAGGCTAAATACGTGGTTTGATGTGCAACTGGGCAATACAGAGCCCAAACTTTTTCACTTTTCTGACATAAAATAAGGTTGTGGTTCATTTCATATTTATTCTGTTCAGGAAGTACAGCCTGGCCATTGAGGCACAGACCTGGGTGCACTTTCTTCACTCAACAATGGATATCTGCAACAGAAATGCTGTTACACAGATGCACATGTGTATAATTCACTTAATTGCAATTCACAGTATTTAAGAAAATGGGCAAAATAGGTAATCATAACTGCCGTTTCTAGTTTTAAAATTAATGAAGAAGTTTGCAAACACCCAGTAAAATTCATAGGTGAGATTACTTTGGGGAGTCACGATACTTCACTTGTAATATTGGAATAAATACTGAGTGCCTAATATTTCAAATATTCTTTTTCGCCAGCTCAGTACCAATTTTTTGCACCAGTAGAGATGAGTAGGAGTTGATGAGCTCTTCAATCATGTAGACAAAAGTTACAGAAAGCATCTGTGGTTGGACAACCAAGCTAGACTGAGAGCCACAATTTTAGCAGAGAAAGATTGGAATACAATTGCAGAGGATGTTACAACACTTATGGCCAAATCACAGTTTACTGGAAACTGTATCCTCTTGTTCTAACACAGATGAAATCACGGAGGTCCCGAGGTGTGTACTATGCAACAGGTCAGACTATCTGACTACAGAGGTTCCTTTAGATGTTTTTGACCTGGAATCTGTGAGCCTATAGCTGATATTATATCTCCAAGCACAAGTTTAGCTCCTTGAACACCACAGTGTACGATCAGAAATTCCAGTTATGCTGCATGCAGCTGTGGTACTGGAAAGGAAGAAAACTCAGCTTGTGAGATTAGAAGAACAGTAAGAGAAAGATGAGATGTTCTCAGTTACCAGGAATATCAATAACTGGAATTTACTCTGAATCTTTCATTGATTATTTTAAAATTTGAATCACTTTTCCAAGAATACAAATGTGAATGGGGAAAAATTAAGTTAAGAGTCCTCTAGCAGCAACATGTTGTCCTGTTCTCTTTCCTTGGTAAATTGATCTGACTCCAATTTGCAGTTGCATATTTTATATAGTTTTTTGTCCTGAAAGATCAAGCCAACCTGAATTATTGCTTGACAGAATTGCTACAATTATCACATGAATTTTTCTTCCACTGAGTATGAAGGACTGAAAAAATGAGCTGCCATTTACAGGAAGGATGTTACTTTATTTTCAATACAAATGATTATAATTGGTTACACTATGATGTTATTACTTCAACAGCAACCCCCTGAAGTGTTATAATTCCTTTTTTTCATCCAGTTTGACTAATCCATTGGAAGATAAACTCCTAGGATATGGACTCATAGAATTTATAACTTTGAAGTATCATGTTTAGAGGAACTGTTTTCATTTGTGGTATTCTCCAGGCATTTCAATACAGGGCTTACCAACACAATCTCATAAAGGACACAAAACTTTAAGTTGTATGAAGCTTCACCTCCATCACGGATATTCAGTCTCTCTGAATATAAAAAAATTAATGAGATCAATGCCAAGGTGGTCTCCATATTTAGATTAAAAACCCCTCAGGCAGGAGAGATAAATGGCTCCTCTAACAAAAGCTTTGAAACCACCGTGGATGGAACATCTCTAAACGCTGTACACTGTTGTCCTCTCCAGCAGTGATAAGATTATCATGAAAAAACATCTACACACAATGTGCACTCTGCCTGAAAGATTTTGAGGTTATGTAGAGCCAATGATTGATTAGAAGCTCAGCTATTGGTTCTCTTCAACTCTAGTTTTTTGATCAGTGCAAAGTGGTTTTAAAAGAGGAAAAATTTCTCATTAATGTTAACAGCCAAAGCAGGACAAGTGGCCTTTTTTTGCCTTTTGCCCTTCTTATTAGTATAGGTGCCCCAAATGCCTTCCAACTAGTTTCAAAATATTTGAGAACAACTAACTGCTCAAGAGTCTACCTCTGCAATCTTTGACTCCACAGAAAAATTAGCTGTATCCTGATTTCATTATCTTTGTGGTTGAAGCTAATGTGGGTTTATGAAACAGAGACTGTTGTTGGTTTGGGGGAACTTCCACATGACAATTTCTAGTGAGTAAGGGGTATCAACAAGTTCCTTTCCAAATGGCACATTTTATGCTCTTTGGTTTCTGAATAGTTATAAAATACAGGAAGGAATTTTGTAGAATGAGAAAGATATCTCTATAAAATATTACAGGGTAGCTGATGTGCAAATCATTAATATAAAAGATTACAGTTATAGGAATGTAAAGCCTTTCAACTGGGATATGAATAATTGCCAGAGAGTAGGATAGAGTTACAGAAAACTTTCCATCATCAAAAAGAAGCTATTATAGGTAAAATGATACAGAATATTGTTTGGAATTACATTAAATTAAACTGAAATCTTTAAATCACTTTCCTTTTACAATCACTTTATATCTTCTACTTTCAAATATGTAATTTTTGAAAGTACAGCTTTTTGGAACAGAAGAGATTGTAAACTGAAGAGGTCTAAATTTAAAAAGGCATGATATGTGTAAATATTTCATTTTAACTGGCGGCAGCTGATTAAGGAAGTGAAAGGCTGATCAACTGTGTAAAGAAGATAAAACAGTCATTGAATCCACCTTAGCACCATGGCAGGAGGAGGAACAAAGCAACAGCATCTGAGTCCAAGGGGCCTCAAGAAGTCCCTGCTGTAAACGTGCAGTTAACCCAGCTGTACAAAATGAGGAGCTATTCACTCCTCTCATAATAGCAAGAGTTAAGTGCACCATAAGTGTGGTTATGTTTACAGAACTGTGTCTTTCTCCTCCTGCAGAAGTGATTGTTCAGGCTCCCCATTGAGCTGCCCTGCATCTGATTGCTGTATTTTTCATTAGGACATTAACCTGCTGTTTCTACCAGACTCATGCATGACTGGCTTCAGGGGTCAGGAAGGCCCTGATGTGAGCAAACCCTGGGAGCCCTCTTCTTCACACCAAGAGGGAGTGCCTGAAGGGCACCATTTAACCATCCTCAGACTCTTTTAACACCAGTACACAAAACAAAGCTAGCAGACCTCCAGACTAGACAGCACTGTGAAGCTTTCCTACACCATAGATGTCATAAATAGAATCTAAGCTTTAAGGTAGAGGCAGGAACTGAAGTCACTGGTGGCTTTTGTGTGGACCTGAACTCACTTTCAGTTAGGTCCTAATTTAAACATGAAATATTTAATCACAGTTCATTAAATGTCTTTGAACTGGTATTTGCCAGGCATTCCAGTTCTCTGAATTTTCCACTTGTCTCTGTTTAAAAAATTTTCTTTTCTTTTTCGCCTGGTTGCCACAGAGAAAGGTAATAAATGAGTAGCCCTGGAGCAGGATCCCTACTTACACTGCATGCTGGGACTTTCACAACAAGTTTCTGCTCCAGGGATTATGGCAGACACAGTGAGCTGTAGCACTTATTGGTGGCGTATCTCTGCCTCCCCTTACGTACTCCCTGTATAGAGTTAGCAACAGATATTTGATAGGGTAGACATGGCTCTTCAGGGCATGCTCTAGTGCCCAAGATTATTGGGGTGTTGTGTGTGGTGTTGTTTGTGTGGGGTTTGGTTGGTGGGTGCTTTTTTTGTGTGTGTGTTTTGTTTTGTGTTTGGTTGTTTCTTTGTGGGTTGGTTGGTTGGTTGTTTTGTGGATTTTTGTTTTGTGTTTTGGTTTTTTTTTGGTTGTTTTTGTTTTTTTTTTTAATGTGGTTGTACTCGATGATCTCAGAGGTCCCTTCCAACCACGGAGATTCTGTGATTCTGTGATTTAGCACCATCCAACACCCTTCCATGTTCTGTACTAACAGACAAGGCTTTCCATCCTCAGAAAGATGCTTGTCATGCTTGGCACCTGCCCCATACTGCTGTCGACCAACAAGATTTACTTATTTTGGGATCTAATTAAAACCCTTACTACCCTATTGGATGAGTCATTTCCTTTTTAATGACCTCTCCTAAGTTTCCCACAGCTCCTTTTAACCCACAGAGAAAAAAAAAACAAAACAAAACAAAAAAAGAAACACCACGGAAACCAAAGCCCTGGCATTGAGCCACTTAAGATCCATTTGGGCAAGTGTCTTGCAGTTTGATCTTGGGAACACAGTAAGAAATCTGCCCTTCTCTCAGTCCTGTCCCCTGAACTAACAATGGAGGAGATCCCAAATCACTTTTTAATGACTTTGAAGGCATGACCTAAAAATCTGTTGAACTGGTAGGAAGGCTGAACTTGACTTTTCATTGTTTTGGACTGGGCCCAAAGGCAGCACAGAACAACTAGATGAAGATCAACCAAGAAAAAAAGCCCAAAGACCTGAATAAGAGAAGGCTAAAGCAGTTCCAGTATCATTCCCAGGGAAATCCAGAATCAGTGGTGCTATGAGAAAAACAGGATGCAACTGGGGACCTCAGAACCGCCAACCTCTCCTTGTAACTGTCACATAGATGGGCTTCCAGCAATGGCCAGCTGTGTTGACTTGGTTTGAACTATGTGCATAAAAAGTCTGTAGACAGACAATTCCTTATCATCCAGAATTACTGTGGTGCTTGCACTGTCTGCTCACATTCTGTAATTTTTCATCCTGTTTCTTTCCCAGCTTTCAGGTCTAGAAATCTATCATCAGCTTTTATACATTCTACTAAAAATGTGCAATCTTATTTGAGCTTCCTTTTTTGATTTTTAATTTCTTGCATCTCTCCA
Source organism: Gallinago undulata (assembly GCA_026546715.1). Lineage (NCBI taxonomy): Eukaryota > Metazoa > Chordata > Aves > Charadriiformes > Scolopacidae > Gallinago > Gallinago undulata. The sequence continues at coordinate 147,611,877 of JAOTQQ010000012.1, forward strand.
TATTTTATCATGAAGACCAAAACTGTCCCTCTCTTAGAAAGATACTGCAGATAATGTTTTCCTAACCTTCTCAGAGTAGCTTTTCCTGTAACTGGACATTTCCATCTCAGTCAATTCTCTTTGGAATTTAAAATCATTCATCCACTTGCCCCAGAATCCTTTTCATTCAGACAACTTTCCTCGTCACTACAATTTTGACTTCTGGAACACAATAGCTCTTTTCATTGCAGCAACCTGAACTCCAATTCTATATAGACCTCTTCCATGTGTCCAGTGTGAGCTCTCTTTTCAAACCTTAGCTACAAATACTTTCCACCACTACTCTAGACTACCCTATCTTTTACTTATGTTTTTTAATACCAGTTGACTTCCCTTAAACCAGTAAAGCAGTAAAGCATTACGAGATATCATTTGTACAAAAGACAATTGTTTCTTTAAAGTTTTGCCAAATTTTTACTTGGTTCAGGATGGGGATATTTTATGCACAGAAGCTCATGATCTAGGATGGATGTAGTTTAAAGGAGAGAAAGAGAACCAGGCACATAGCCAATTTTAGGTTACTTTTGAGAGCAGGAGGCAATACTGTATGCCAAGGTTTTGGACTAACTTCCCATCAAATATGAATAAGATCAGACTTTTAACTCTAGCAAATTTTAATGAGGTATATTTGCTACCAAAAAATAAATACTTGCAGCACTTAATAGCTCAGTTAGAAAATCATCTGCTTTGCCAGTCTTTGGAGCCTTTGCCTGGGCAGAGTACATTCATTTCGTTGTAAGTAATACAGCCCAAAGGAGTCTTAAAGATGTGGGTGGAAGTTGGGCCATCTATATGGAGAGCTATATGTGGTATGGCTCACGGGCAACAGTGGGAGTTGTTGATCAACAAGTTGGAAGAGTTGGCAGAGTGAGAGGAGTCATTGGGTTGAGGAGGACTCAGAGTCCAGCAATGGGGGAGAAGGAGGGAAGGGGAGAGCTCTGAAGAAGAGCTCTGAAGAGAGTGGCAAGAAGGTTTAATGTGACGTAGTGTTGAACCAGGAGCCAACAGCCAAATTGTGTTGAAGGGGGCTGTATTGTACTTTCTCTCCGTTTTCAGCAGCAATTGTGACAGTTTATCTCTGCCACTGCAGTGCTATAAAAAGTTAAATATTGTTATCTAAACACAGAGGGAGGGAGGGAAGTTAAACAGGTTTAGAAATCCACCATGATAAAACCAGCAGAAACTGTGCTGGAGAGAGAACCTAAAGGGGAGATTGTTCCCAGCTCCCCCAAAGCCTCTACCTGTGTCAGCCTGTCTCACCTGGATGCTTTCTCCCCAGTTTAAAAAGAGCCATTATAGGGTTATATATCAACCCAGTGCCTGCCTTGAAAGGTTCATTTTGCTAGTGCTGCATCATCATCCTCATGTCAGCTGTTCAGCGGTGCAGTGTAACAGTCAGACACATCATTGGAAGGGAGACGATTTGAGGATAATGTATGTAACAAATAACACAATTCCAAAGCTGTTGGGGCTTAATTATGGGATGCAAGCAACCGCTGCATCTGCACCACAACCACCTGGGAACACAGAGAAATGAATTATTTTCTATGTGCATGTCATATTGATGGCTCTTTTCTATTGACACTCTTGATACTGGCAGTAAATTAGATTAGACAGAAGGGGATTTTTCCCATTTCAGTCCATGTTAACAGAAAGGTAAATTTAAGTCTCTGCTTATTTACCAAGTAAACTTCAATGTGGCAGCTTTGAACAAAGGAGGGGAATGAAGGGTTTTTTTAATGCCACTGGCTTCCTTGCGCAACAGACTGTTAAATCCTATTAGCAACGTTTCCCCAGGAGTAGCTACAATAAGTGAGGGATGTGGTACTCTTGATTGCTGTGATGCTTAAATATCCAAACATTTGGTTTGAGGACAATATTTTAAGTTTTTTTGGATAAAATCAGTGGGAAGACTAACTGTACTGCCCTTGGGGCCTCTGAATCCACTGAGTCAGCCCAAACCCTTCAGGAGAATTTAGATGCTCTTGTGCTACGGAGCCTGATCCAAATATCAGAGATGTCAGTGAACACTGTCACTTGAGCAGGCTTTCAACAAGACTTTCCACACATGAGTTGCCTCATTATTTAACTTGCAAAGAGGTCACTGACATGGGGATACTGGGTAAAGGGGAGACTCTCTCTGCACAAGAAAATACATAAATAATGAGCATCTCATTTCTGATTGTTTTGCAGACCTGGCATACACCTCTATCTTTCAGGACTTTGTGTTTCAGAGGCCTTTTATTTGTAACCAGGGAGTCACACAGGGAAACTTTTTTGTTCAGTTCTTACCTTGCTTCAAGCATGACTTGAGCCATTTTGGTTTAGTATAGATTTAAATTCAACATTTTTCAAAAGAATAGTTTGGCTTTAGTTCCATTTCAGGGGGGAAAGAAAAGGGAAAAAAACCCACCAAAAAAAAACCAACCACAAAACAAAAGGAAAACTATAGTGATTCCGTTTCAAAAAAGATTTTGTACTGACCAATGCAGTTATGTTTCACCTCAAGAAAATATACGACTTTAGAACAGGTTTTCATTTGGGTTCAAGCTGAAGTCAACTCTCTGCTTGTAAATTCCATTTATCTTACGAGTGAGGCATTCATAAGCAGTAAATAAGAGATAGTGCATAACAGTCACTCTAGACATAAAATTCCACTTCAGCATCATAGGGACAGTAAGAGCTAACATACTCCTCGAACTGCGATATTGAAGTAGCTCTTAATTTTCCTGAAACTAAAAAGGCTCCCTTCTATAAAAATTAACACAAAAGAAAGACAACAAGGAATCAAGCATGATTATTTTCCAATAGCTATTAATTCAAAAAAGGCATGATGTCTAATGACATTGTGTTGGAAGACCCAAACTAAATTGCTCAAAAGGATGAGGTGCTGCTTACTGAGTCAGGTTTTATTCAGTGGTCTCTCATCTTGGTACTGATTTAGTTCAACCTTGCTTAGTTTAGAAGGACTGACAAAACTCAGTTTAGCAGTGACATTACTGTACCTGTTTGATAAATTCTTCTTTTTTTCACAGAATCATAGGATAGTTTGTGTTGGTGTGTTCTTCCCATGACATCTATACTGTTTAAAGACTTTCTGCTCAGTGCCTGCTCAATTCTGTTTTCTTGTTTAGCACAATAGGTTCTAATATATGTTCTTCTGTTGTCAGTTCCTTCTCCTTTCATCCCTACCTCTCTGTGGTTTGTTATGGCTGAAAACCCCAGAGTGCTCAATAAAAATGAAACAGTGGCAATATTTAAACATGCAGTTTGTTTTAAGAAAACAAATCAAAATTCAGCCTTTATCTTAACTTAGTCTATGCAGCATGTCCACCTAGTGGTATCTTTCAAAGATGAGTTGATGGATTATTTGTCTCAAGTCTACTACAATTAAAATTATACTTAGCTTCCTTAGTATATAGTCACAATCAAAAGAACCACTTTCAGATATTGTTTTCCTTTGTATGCTTTCATAAATGGATTTTTCAACCAATGTCTCCACATATGACGCTTTTCAGTATTTTATAGAGCCTAGTAGCATGTTTGAACCCCATTGTCCATTCAGAGTTTCCTTCACAGGGTATGTTATTATTAATGGTAATTAGCAAACTTTGTTTACAGTCTGCCAGGAGATCCATCTACTTGGCCATCTATGCTCAAAAGACATCAGCACCTCTGAAGACAGGCGTGTGCAGGAAAGATTCTTTAGAAGAAGAGTGAATACATAATATCTCCATTATATATCAATTATATGAGTGACAGACAGTGCTCAAAGGGCAAGGTTTGAACTTGAGCAGAATTCTAAGCACAAAATTAGTGTCTAGAGAAATGTTGTCTTCTAAGACAAACAAGATCAAGACCCCAATCAATGAAAGCAATTCTGAATACTAGCGCCTTGCTGAAGGATTTCACCACAGCTGGGAGAGCTGAGAAAGTGGGCTGAAACAGAGCGAATCCCTTCAAGGTGAACAAATATACACAGTCATAGAAGGACACCTTCATTTCCTACATTGTTGCTGTGCAAACTATGAATTGCATCAATACATACATCCTCTACTTTTACTATTATGGCTGTATGGGTTTGAATGCTTGCAAGAATGAAGTTTGTCCGGAGTGTTCTAAAGGGGATTGGCAAAAACAGAACCAAGGGTGAATCCTTCACCCCATCAAGGGAAATCTAGAAGTCAGAGTTGTGTTCCTCCACTAGGCTGCACAGCCTGGGTCCCACCTTTGGTGAGACAATATTAGCCAGGGCACGAGATAACTGGTGCCAGATTTCTTCTGAATGTTGTGATAGTACCTGTGTTTTAACACGTATGATTCCAAGGTGTCTTTGTAAAGTCCTCAGCATAGCCTGGAGATGTTGCTTCTTTGTGCATGCCTCGGTTGAATTCTCATAGTAGAAGACAGCAACAGTGAGAAAGCAAAATATCTGTGCTGTAACCTGACTGGCAGCCCTCTGCCTTATTACAGTCCTCAGGAGCTTCTGAGCATTGTAACAGATCATCTTCTGGTGATTTTGTAACACTGTCAAATGCCCATCAAGGTCTTGCTTCAGACAGTGAAGGTCTAGTAAATTAAGGCAGATATGGAACACATTCTCTAGAGCTTATAGGTTGGTGCTTTGTATTTCAAAAATATGATATGCTTCATGGAAGTCTTTCAATAAGACACATACCACCACCACCCCCAAGAAAATCAAAGAAGTCATTCCCTAATGTGCTGGAATCACGCTGGTAACTAATCTGTTTAACTACTGGGACTGAAAGAACAGATGGAAAAATGCATCCCTTTTCACCTGAAGTAGCAGTGTCATATCTGGAATTCACAAGTCTCTAACAGCTCTATAATATTATTTTACAATTTAGTCATGACAGTTGTAACTGATCTCTTCCATAACATGGGATGATTCATTATGCTTAAGTCCTCTTGATATTTGGATTAAAAAGGGACAGAAAAGAGACAGGAGAAAGGAGAAGTGGAGAAAGCTGTGACTGTTTAACCTGCAGAAGGACTCTTATTAATGTATATAAATATGTGAAAGGAGGGTGCCAAGACGATGGGGCCAGGCTCCTGGCCACAGACCCAGGAGCAACAAGCACAAACTAAAACACGTGAGGGTACATCCGAACACCAGGAAATATGTTTTTTTCTGTAAGGGTGACCGAGCACTGGCACAGGTTTTCCAGGGAGGTTGTGAAGACTCAGTCCTTGGAGATATTCAAAAGCCATCTGGATATTTTCCATCCTGGGCAACTAGTTCTTGGTGGTTCTGCCTGAGCAGTGGTTTGGACCAGGTGACATCTGGAGGTACCTTCCAACATTAGAAAGAGGGAAGGAAGGAAGGAAGGAAGGAAGGAAGGAAGGAAGGAAGGAAGGAAGGAAGGAAGGAAGGAAGGAAGGAAGGAAAAGGGAAAGAGGGAAAGTAAGAGAGAAAAATAAATAAAGAAAGGAACACAAATGAACAAACAAAGTAATTTGTAAAGACACAATCAAGGACAAATGCTCAGTGGGTCTAAATCTAAAACACATTACCTGTCACGTCATGTGGGACCTCCCACGCAGTTTCACATTTCTCCTATTCTGATCAAGGATGTATCTGTCTTTGCTGATACCAGGCAATGACTGTCCTCAAGGTACTAAGGAACTGAAGATAAAACAAATGATTGAACACATCTGTTGAAGTAAAAGACATATATAAAAGTTAGGAGCATCTGACTCCTATCTCATAGCAGGTAGTACCTACAAACTGTTAAATACTCGGACTTGTGCCTAGACCTGCTGACTTCTATTTCCCTTGTTCTCTCAGGAACTACAGCTTACATCATGTAAACTACACATTCATCACCTACCATTTAAAACCTTATTACTTCATTCTGATTCATACTTGATCAATAAAAGTACATTAACAATGAAAAAATACAGAAATATCTATTAACTTTCTCTTAACTACAGTTCCTTTTTATCATCACTGCTGTATGAAGGTACATGAAATGGCAGCCTACTCCTGATCACCAAAGTATTAGGAACACAAGAGAAATACAGCAGAGCACCTGATCATTAAACCATGACCATTAAGAGCTATTAATGCCATAATGAGCCATCCTTCTTGGCATTAAAGAATGATATGTATGTTAATTTAACTATTGAAAGTTATTATGCTAAAAAGCTATGCATGGTTGAGCTCTTTATAGAAGTATTAAGAAAAACCGCTATTGGATTTGGTGGATTTTGGACTGCTAGCTGTGAAAATAGTATCCTTTTAATCCATTGGTCCATATTTGTTACCTCCAAGCATCTTAAAAGAGAAGATTTTTGGTCAGGTTGTGTTCTATCTATTTTTAAAATATTTTAGAATACTAGGAAAATTCCAAGGAACTGGGGTAAAATGCATATGACCCAATATTTTGAAAGAAAAATGTTGGTAGTTACAGGACTAAATTTTTATCTGACACCTATCCTGGGAAAAAAATAAATAGCTTGTCTAACATGAGAATTGATTAATAAGGCATTAAAGATGGCACTAGGCAGATCAGAATTCAAGTGTAAGAACTGATCCCGCAATAATAATATAAGTGGTTTTGTTTTTTTTTTCCTGAGACTGCAGGCTTCTATGAAAAAGACAATAATGTCAAATCATTAGAAATCACTATGGTATTGCACTTCACACCAGAAAGAACTTGTCCAAGAACTAGGAGGGTGCAAAATTAACATGTAGGTGTTGAACTTTTTACAACTGGTTGACTGATAGTCTTTGACATGTAATTGCAAAGAGAGTATTTATTTAACTGGGTTTCTAAGTAGGGAATAGTGAACAGAGAGGTCACTGAGAGAGAGCTACCTAATAAAGCAGACACACAAAAATTATGCTGCTATCAACTGCCAAATTATACATGAAGGAATAAAGAATTATGTATTAACCCCTTCCCTCTTGGAAATTAGTGACTTTGGAAAAAAACATGATTTCTAAGTGTAATGTACTCAGAGGGCTAATATGACTCCTGAATATATAAATTTGAGGATTTCTAGGTGTATGAATAGAAATTATACAGCATTTCAATTCGATAAGGTACCACAGCTGTAAGATTACTCCTTCTAGTTCTAATCTCTATACTTCAGGATGGGCATCAAAACACTAGGAAGGTCACATGGGTAACAAGTTGCCCACCGGTTATCACACAAAGAACTGAAAAGTGAATTAAACATTCCTCCATCTCCCAGGCAATTGCACAGAAAGATCTAGCCTAGTCTAGACAAGCTCAGACAAGAAATAAGTCAGGAGCTTTCAACAAGTAAGGCAATTAACCATCATAACAACTTACCAACAGCTATGATGGATTTTCTATCACTGGAAAATTTTAAATCAATATTGGATGTTTTTCTGAAAGTTACATTGCAACTCAAGGAGAGATAATGGGCTTGAAAAAGGAATCAGTTAAAGCATGTCCTACTACTTGGTCTATGCATTTCTCACTGGATAATTACTATAGTTCCTTCTGGCTTTAAAAGCTGCTACACTAGGAAAATGGCAACATATTTGAGAGTCATAACTGGCATTTGAGAGTTACCATGCAGCATTTTCCTAATTAACACTTGAGTGGATCATTTGGGTGTCTTTGTCGTGGCCCAAGTACCTGATGAGACACTGACTTGCAAATTCTATCATCTTTACTGTTTCTAGCATGTGTATATACAAATATGTGTATATATATATATGCATATCACTGTTTGGGTCTATTTTACATTAGCAACATGATGTTGAAATTTTTGGAAAGGCTGGAAAGTAGAATCCTTAGTTTCACAAAGAATCTTAGGTATAATGTGAGGTCATGGTCCTTCAGCTTCTCATTGAAAGTTCATAAAATGGGCTAGGGAAAGCTTAACCATCTGTTCAAGCTTTCTCTGTCATAGATATTGACATTTGCTAAAGGCAGCTCCGCGTTTCCAAAACAGCTCCCTTCTGTCCAGTCATTACACCTCCAAGCCAACCAGACCTTGTAAAATCTAGTTCCTTTACCACCTAATCCAGGTCTTTACCAGCTAATTTGGAACTCTTCTCCCAGTTATCACCTCTGGTTTCCACAAACATCTTCTGAGACCTTGAGCAAAAGGTATTTTTATATCTCCTTCTACAAATGCCCAGCTGTTTATCTAAACTCATTTCACACATCTTTTACCTGCATACCTTCTCTATTGAAGTAGTAAGGTTTTGGCTATAAAGGCCAATTAATCAATAAATCAATGTTGAATATCTTAGGATGAGGACTCTGGTTTAATCATTACTATAGTGCCATGCATCAATAAGTTAACAAAGAACTCATGAAGTTCACAGAACTCACACTGTGAGAGATAATGCAGAGCACATAAAAAAATATCTCTTTTCGTATATTCATTTAAATAATATAAATTCACTCTGAAGCTTAATTTTTACTCTGTCAGAGGTCTTTTAGTATGTTATTATGATCACATGTAGCAGCAAGATATCAGTGATGGAAATCTATCCATAACACACGTTAGCTAATGGTTTTCTAAGTGTGTTGAAAACTCAATCTGCTTCCACAGGTTTACGGTACCCCCACACTTAAGTCTTTAGCAAAGTGTCCTTCCCACGGGCAGTTTCATGATCACTGGTCAGGCTTAGTTGCACTTTACTGTACATCTACTCTAGAGTGCTTAATATATTCTAAAAAGCCAAGAATATGACAAACAATAATTATTAAACACCAGCCTAGGTGCAAAAAACCAGCTTTATAGAGATTAATAAAACTACAAGGGTAATAAAGCAAGACCTTTCAACTCATGGAAAAAATAATCCCTTTTATAAGATTTCTGGTTATTGAGGCTGGAATAACTTCATCTTAGTTATTGATTTCCAAGTCTTCATGATTATTGCTCTTTAAACATTCCGGAGTCACACTGTGCTTTGCTGCAGACTCTAAACCAACAAGCAGTATAAAGGCCACTTGAGTCCCAAACCCAAGAAATATCATGTGAGGTCTTTTTTTTTCATCTTCAACTGAGACATGAAACTGCCGTTTAGACCTCTTTCTTTGTCAAAAGTAAAATTACATCCCACCTACCTCCCTTCTTCTCTCCAGCTTGTTACCCAGTGATTAGCAACAGTCTTTGTAGACAACTATTTCTTCTTTTGTATTAATCAGTAGGAACAGAGTGACTCACTCCACCACAGAACATGAAAGTCCTGCTAGGACATCTGGCCTTCCCTCCACTGGAGCAGGAGATACAAGCTGATGTTCAATGCAGTCAATGCTCTTTGCAGGAAGGTTGAACTACATAACCTTTTAAGGTTCCTTCTAACCCAAGCTATTTTATGACTCTAACATTTCTACCTACTCTTTCTTCAGCCAAATAAGTAAGTTATCGGGGAGATTTCTCCTTAACCAGTGATTTAGAAGTTTTTATTTTCACTTCAGAAGCCTGTAGATGAAGAAGGAATCTGCCCAAACATTTGATGGACCCATGCTTTCAACTAGACCATAGAATCATAGAATGGTTCGGGTTGGAAAGGACCTTAAATATCATTGAGTTCCAACTCCACTGCCCTGGGCAGGGACACCTCCCACTAGACAAGGCTGCTCAAAGCCCCATCCACTTCCAGGGATGGGAGGAAAATGACACTGTTAAAAGGCCTTTATATACCACTAGAGTAGTCTAAGCAAACTTTGAACTGTCTTCTCAGCATAATGAGGGTCAGGCTCGGGAATCAAAAACATCATGCTGTCCATTAGCCAGAACCAAAAAGCCAGAGGCCCCAGTCTGGCACGTAGTACAGCATGAGGCAGGTGCGTGCTGTGATGCCTGTTGAGAACATCCTACACAGAGAACCCATCACAGAGAGTGGAAGCTGCAAACTAGTATCAGTCATTTGCTTTTGGACAGAAAGCAAGAGTCTGCCATCTCCAAGAGAAGACTGAATGAAATTCCAGCTGTGTTGCTCTCTGCACATCAACTCTCCCTATAACCCTTGGAACTGGAGGAGGAAGGAGGTTTTTCTTTTCTCTCTTTCAAGAACTACTCTCTTAAACAGCTCCTGCATCCTCCCCTGAAGAGGCTGCACTAGGACAGCAGGCAAAGGGAGATTTATTTTACCAGAATGCCTATGAAAAGGAGACCCTTTGGCCATAAGAGGCATAGAAAGAGTGTAATAATTATTATGGTCTTTTCAGTGGCCATTACACAGACCGAGAGAAGAGAAGAGGAGAGGAGAGGAGAGGAGAGGAGAGGAGAGGAGAGTAGAGGGGAGGAGAGGAG
>JAOTQQ010000012.1:147622287-147636255 GCA_026546715.1 Gallinago undulata
GAAGAGAAGAGAAGAGAAGAGAAGAGAAGAGAAGAGAAGAGAAGAGAAGAGAAGAGAAGAGAAGAGAAGAGAAGAAACTGTGTTGGGTATCTAATGTGGTAGAAAAGGACCCTAAGCCATTACTGATATCTTAATATCTGTGCAATATTTAGCAGAAGAGTCTTACCACGCTTTACCCTCTCAGTCGGGAGAAATTACAATGCCATATGAATAATAGATGAAGTGCTATTTTGATGATGTAAATTAGTATTAATGCAGAAGATTATTTTAATAGTGTGCATAAATGGAATTTTCAGTGCTGAAAGGAACCCTAATTAAATCTGATTCTTTCAACCATTCACTGCTATGCCACTCAGCATTTTGGCAGGGGGGAGGCTGTTTGTTTTCTCTAACACTTATTTCTGTCTCCTCTTTAAATCATTTATTGTTATATTTAGTCACTACAATCAAAAAGTAAAATAAAAACCTAATGATGAGGTCAAACAAGAAGCCTTTTAATAATGCAGAGCACGGTGCACAAGAATGAAAACATGCCAGCACCTAGGGAGAGTCATACTGGGGACAACTTTAATGCTAGGAAGCTGCAGAAACTAATTTCCATTCCTCTTCCTAGTTTTCCTGTAACAAAACCTAGCAATTTCATCAGCACAGAACAGCCAAGAAAGCTATTCCTGTAGAAAGGAGAATCACCATCTTTTGGTAACAGTAACAAAGGATGAGGAGAAGGCTGAGGTACTTAATGCCTTCTTTGTCTCAGTCTTTAGTAGTAGAGTCAGTTGTTCCCTGAGTTTCCAGACCCTTGAGCTAGTAGATAAGGGCAGGGAGCAGAATGAAGCCCCCATAATCCAAAGGGAGATGGTGAGGGATCTGCTCCAACCCCTGGACATACACAAGTCTATGGGACAGTGTGGAATCCACACCAGAGTACTGAGGGAGCTGGTGGAAGTGCTAACTGAGCCACTTTCCATCATTTACCAGCAGTTCTGGCAAACCAGGGAGGTCCCAGCTGACTCGCGTCTAGGAAATGTGATGCCCATCCACAAGATGGGCCAGAAGGATGATCCAGAGAACTACAGATCTGTTAGTCTGTACTCAGTGCCTGAAAAGGTCATGGAACAGATCATCCTGGTTGCCATTATGGGGAACATGAAGGACAACCAGGTGATCAGGGCCAGTCAACACAGGTTCATGAAAGGCAGGACCTTCTTGACAAACCTTATCTTCTTGACCTTCTTGACAAACCTTATCTTCTCCTTCTCCTTATCTTCTCCACTCTCACAGAAAATTAGAATTGTAGTCAATGTTCCTTCTCTCCCTGTTTGAGAAACATCACAGGACACATTCTGCCAGAGTCAGGATTAGTATTTTGGTTCTCTGGTGAGATCCTGATGTCTTGTGGTCAAGTGTAGCTCCACCAAAATCAATGAAAGGAATAACAGGGGAAAAAAAATGAAGATCTAGAAGGAGAAATCCAGGATCTAGAACAAACATGCAAAAATAGTAGTAAAAATAAGAGCTCCCTATAGATGGAAGAACATCAGAGGTCCTGAAATACAACAATCTTTTCAGTTCTACATGCACTGGATGGAGAGTATAGTGGCTGGAGTCAGCTCTACTTTATAGCAGGGGCCAGATACTGTCCTCCACAGACCCTACTCAAAGGTGATTGAAAGCTATGATTGCATCTACATCTGCACAGAGGTATGGTACAATATTATTGCACAACCTGTCATGTGCTAGCCATTTGAGCAATATTTATGGTCATGCATTGTGCTATGAAGCATAATAATCAATGGCAAAATATCAATGGCATATTCATCTGAAGAATCATAATTTATGTGTTTTATGATGGATCTGTTTCATAATTTATTGCCAAGTTGCTTTGTGCTATAAAATACATTATCCAATAGTTTCTAATGTGTGGTCACAACACATTATTACAGCACTGAGGTTAAACTTGGGTGTTTATTTCTGAGGCATTTTTAATCTGGTACTGCTTATAAAGGAGAAAACCAGGAGTGACTTTTCTGTAGAAATTTGAGTTCATGGAATACTTACATGAGAACAATAGATGCTGTCAAACTGGAGGGGCCATTGAAAATGGACTGTGGAGGTTTTGCATTCAGGAGACAGAACAAGTCTTATTTCAAGCTGCTTTGCCCTTGTTCTGGTGGTGTTGAAACAGATATAAATGTCTGTTTATGGAAAAAAAATAGATTTTTGACTCACTCCCCTGGCCAAAACAGGTCAGAAGGAGTTCAGGATTTTGTTGTCCTGCTTCATAGAACAACCTTCATAGATGCTGCTGGCTCCTCAGACCTGTCAGCAGAGTAGGTGGTATCAGAACACCTCAACCTACCTCAGCAAAAATGAGCTGGGTTAACAGAGACCTATTGTTCTAAAGAATTTAGAGAGCTACATGTCCAGGCCATGGAAAAAAAGCAAAGGGGTACAACCACTGTGATAAAGCCATGGGTACTTGTACTGTACACATCTATCCACCAGTCACGTCACATGTGTTTCTCCTTTTAAATCCCATTTTGCTACTAAAGAGAACATCATCTTGAAGTGTGCAGTCGCCACTTCTGTCTCCTCCATATCCTTCCCTCAAGATCCACCTTTTGAAGGATGTCCCCATAATGCAGCACCTCTGCTGATGGCCAGCTCTAACAGCTGGCTCCACTAAGGTAGCATTGCTCACTTGACTGGCATATTATCCACTTTTCACAACACAGGTTTTGGTGGGGGTTTTGGTTCCTTTTTCCCCTCCGTTGATTGCATCCAACTGTAGAACTAGACTGCAAGGATAAACATTTGCTGACCAAGTGCCACTTACACCTTTCAAACCCAGGTACAACCACAGGCCACAATGAAGCACAGAAAAGAGATCCTCAAGCAGGCCAGTAAGTTCACAAACACCAGAATGGCTGTATGGAAATGTCAGTTCAGGTCCAGCACCAATAAATCAATTATTTCAACACTGTATCTGTGGATGGCTCTAAATTTCTTCTCTGACTTGCATTGTGTGATTCCAGTGTGCTCTCTTTCAGGTCAATGCCAGAAGACACTTTTCAGAAAGACCTGTACTTTGCACAAAAATGGGAGATTAAAATAATATGTAGCTAATAATTAACTTATTTTTACATAATTTTAAATTTCTCATAATACTATATTAAAAAAATACAGTGCAGACATAGACTTAAAGGTATATTATTGCTTTCAGTGTCATAAGAATTGCTCTCAGAGAAGCCATAATGAGAACTCCAGCATTGCATATTCTCAGCCGACTTTCAGGATATATACCGTGTCACTGCCACTTGTCTGCAGTCATTAAGGAGGTCATCTGACAAGACAGACCTGAACTTGGACTTCAGCATTTTCACCATGGAAATTTCAGCTTCACTCAGATGTGTTGACCTGAAAACATTCCCTTTAATCGAAAGGGAATTCCACTCAAAAAGGGAAAGCTGAGTTTTTTCCAGTAATGGCTAAAAATATGGTTAACGTGGCTGTGCATTTAATAGCACATCTCTTAGCGAGGTTATAATTTACATTCCAGGTCACTGACATTTACTTTCAAGACACCTCCAATGTGATTACAAGTTCTGCATGTAAGCCTGGCAACCCAGAAGCTAGTGAAGAGGTATGTTGCAGCTGAAGAGAGAAAGTCACATCTCAAATTCCTCCTTAACATTTTCCGATTACTCTGCCTATATCACCTGTTTCTTCTTTGACTTTCTTTTAAAATGAAGAGAAAAGAAATCTGTATTGAACTTAGTTTATCTAAGCTCAAGCTTCATTCTGAAAGCACTTACTGATGAAATAATTTGTCAGTTTTCCCTTCACCTCGATTTTCAAGATTAAGGTCTTTAAGTTTTGATGTCATCTCAATAGTGAAAGCCAAACCAGATAGCTGTGGAGGATCACTGAGCTCTTCATACTGTTCACCTCTCTCATCCAAGAAGTGGCATATTTCTGGAAGAAGATTTTGAAATCTTTTCAGTGTTTTTCTTTTTCTGTTGCCCTGTTGTGTGGAAAAGGCAGGCAACTGTAATGTGCACTATTAAAAGATTATTTTAAAAATGCAAGTAATGGAATCTGACAGGGATGAAATTTGCTGTCTTCAGGATGGTCTGTGTTACCAAAGGACTGCTGTTAACCTTAGCGGGCACTTACAGGCACTGGAAAGATATCTCTTCCCTGTGCAGTAAATCAGTATCACCACTGAGGCAAAGCAAAGCCACCAGCTGCTGTTATGGGAACAGGTCGTGGAATAAGCACTTCTATGTCTTCCATCTCCCTTATGAATAGCAGGAAACTTTTTCCTCGCAGTGTTTTATTTTGTTAGAATTTTAAACAGTTCTCCTTTGAAACTGCGCCCTACAGACATCATTCAAATGAGTACCGGGCTGTGTCGACAGCAGCTGCTGACTCATTTAAGAGGAAGACAGTGAATGTACATGCTTCCAACTTTTTTTCAATTTCCCCTCAGATTTTCCTGTTACAACTTCATTTTTCCTTGCTGTCTCACTCCTCGAAATCTGGACACCATCAATAACATTCAGAATATGTATTTATAGTTATCAGAAAATACGTTTGCACTTGCAAGGCGACTCTCTTCTACCAGCTCAACAACTTCATTGCGCTTCTTCTTGGCACAGATTTCTGGTTCAAGTCATAACTGTCGCAGCTTCAGGTTTCATTCCAAAGTATGTGAGTAGGACCAACACCAACCTCAGACCTGGGGATATATCAGTTCTTCCACACTGGCTGGTGTCCTAGCTGTGCTGTGTGGAAGACTCAACTGTGTTGAAAGGAAAGCTCTGTGCACGTCACATGAAATAATCCTTGATTAAAAGTAATCAAAGAGAGAAAATCTCCTTGCATTGCGACCTTTCCCTCAGCCAGGGACCTCGAGGGGATGGAGGCATCTAATCTACATGCTTGATTCAGACGTATGCACTCTGCAGAAGGCACTTGAAAACACTCCTCTGTTCAAACACCACTTGGCTGTTTAATGCCAGGCTGCGTGTGTCTGCCCCATGGGATCATAATCTCTCCCCATCGAGTTTGCAGGGATCCTAGATGCCCACGTCTCCTTTCTCTCACCATGCAGGGTGGCAGGGCAGGGAGCACACGTATTTTTCCAGATCTTGTCCTTTGGCTTCAGTTTTGCACCTCCTGTCAGCAGAATGCTGAACAAGCCTCTGGAAAACCAAAAGGAAGGTACCCTGAATTGGGCACATTGATGAATACTTCAGAGATTGCTTGGCCTTAGAATTCTGCATTTCTAAAATCTAAATAATGATTTTTACTTACCTTGAGGGCGTACTGGGAAGCTTAATTCATTAACCATGTTCATAAAGCAGAGCAGTATCTTTTGGCTCCTAATTTAAATTCAGTAGCCAATATTAAGTTCTTAAATCAATATGTAGAGATGTGAACAAAAAAGATTTGTCTTTCAAAAGAATTTGGGTCCATTCATCTCTCATCAAGAACTCTACTACTCTCTCTACTTTTAATTGACTCAGCTGAGAATTGGGAACCAAACATCTGACCATTCTGATCCAAATTTGTGTTTGTCAGAGCAAAATCCAGCCTAAATAATGTGACTATTATACTCCCTAAAACAGCAGCTATCTATGATTAAAGTGTTATTCTCATTAACTTCATTAAAAGCCTCTGTAACCAGAAGATACTTCACTGATGGGAATTTTCTGAGACTGTCTCTACCCTGATTAAATGTCTTTGGTGTGTTATTGCAATTACATTTGGGCGAACATGCATACACACGTGTGAACATTTCAAATATCCATACCATACTCTTGCTCCTGCAGGACCATGGAGTAGTTTTAGCTCTTCATAAGATAGAGAGTACCTTGTCTTTTTCTTTCTTTTATTTCCTCCCTATTCCTCCCATTGTAGACTCATATTATAGAAGGACTGCAAATGACCTGGACCTTCACGTCAGATGTTGCTTTTCTCACCCCCTACCTCTCTTATCCTCTCATTTCTTTTTAAATGCCAACTTCATTGCTTTCATCTTCCTTTGAAGCAGCTGATGCTTTTAGGTGATGCCATTGGTTTGACAAGGAAGCCTAAATCACTGAATATAATATTATTGTCGTTCTTCAGGGTTTCTGCCAGCTGCCTAGAGGGATGACGGAGAAACTGTTTCCTTCTTAGGTATAATTTGTCTCCTGGGATGCTTTAGAGGAAGATTTTGCCTCTCTCTGAATCACTGCAGATTACTACAGACAAGCATAGGTGTAAGTTCTCTCTTTGCTTGTGAGTCTCACTGACACGCTCACATCTTTGGGGTATTTGCCCCTCAGATCAGAGTGGTGTAGGGTGCTGGAACTGTATTTTTGCCTTGGTCTGTAGCATTTTGCACTGTCTGCTTCCTATGAGTACTGCAGGATATTGTGGAAAAACCTTGGTCTTCTTTGCATGCCATACTATAGTGGTGGTATTTGATTTTTTGATTATAAGCCTTGGTACAGGCTGTTATAAATGGTTTATTGGCTGTCAAGGCAGGTGGAATAAATGTTTTATGGACTTTTCTATGCTACACACTTACTATACACTTGTTTACAATTGTAAGGAATTGAACTTTTTGAACCGCGGAATCCAGCCCAGTGTTTGTATGTTCACTTTAGTGTGACCAGTTCTTTAATCAGCCAAACACTTTCAATAGATTTTTCAGATCTCCTTATGCAATTGATTTTTAATTATTGCTGCACTCCTTATTGTGTAAAGACAACAACAATCTAGACTAGACCAAGTTTTAACCACTTGTTGAAGTACAGTACAGTACTTGCTGAACTCACAGTACAGTCTGCATTTCCACAAGCCACTTGAGCCCAGTTGAGGAAACAATCCAATTTCAGGGAAGTATTTAAACACACACTCAAGAATAATTGCTTGAGATGACTGGGATTATGATGGCTGGATTTGCAAGGATTTCCAAGACAAGCAGGACACTGGAATAATGCAGTTAGGGCCTCACCATGTTTACAGTTAACAGAGCACCAGGGAATGATGTGACAAGCACTTTGCTCAGATACATCAAAATGTAAGAAACTAATTAAGCAACCAGGCTTAGATTTACTGTGTGGGAAGGGGAAATCACCACCTTAGGAAGCATCCTTACTCCTGGCTGCGGTGCAACTCTAGCTGCTCATCTGACTTGTTGAATTTGCAGCACAGATGGATCTGATCTGGCCCAATGGTCACTTCCAGCTGCTTTGGTCTTTTCAGACTCATTCTGAGAGAAAATATCAAAATTTCTATGGGTTCCCTAATGCTAAGTTCCAACAGTTTGCTTTTCCCACGTGTGTCATACATGGGAAATCTCTTAGTCTCTTTCATTTTTATTTTTCTCCACTATGAAATAGCCCATAACTCCACCCACCATCAAGCTGTGATTAAAAAAAAACAAACAAACACTCTTTGTAAGAGCAAAAGCCACTTCTGTTTCAAAATACTCCCACTCTTCCTAGGTTGTGGGGGGGAAATGGTAATGAATATATCAGGAGTCATCCTTGTTTCCTACTAGGACTTTTATACTTGTTTTGACCCTTTGTGTTAAGACACTGGGTTAATATCTGGGCAATGCCAGGAGTCTCCAGTGGGAGGTTTGAATCAACAGCGTTATTAAAAAGAGCTGTGCTTCACTTTAGCAGAAAACAGAAATTATTAAGGAGCTGACAGGGTACAAGGTTACACAAGCCAGCCTAACCTTTCTTATATTCCCTTAGTGCCCAAACATTCTTGAGAACATCTTTTTGATTATACTCTCTCTTCTTTCTCTTGGGCGGTCAACAGCAGAACCCCAGAGTGCGAGGTAGTAAGAAGATTTCTGAGCAGGGTTTGAAGTCAACAAAGATCCAGAATCGCTGGAGCCAGAGCTGTGAAGATCTGCCAAATCTGCTTTTAGCCTAGCTTTGCTAGAGGAATTTATTACATATCCTTACACCCTGCTTTCCATCTTTCTTTCTTTTGTTTCTCTAGGCAAAAAGATCAAAGTTCTTCATTTGAAACTGTGTAAGTGAGGCGTCAGTAGCACTTTGAGCATAATACTGTATTAAGTACTCCTGCACTACTCAACAAAATAGTTGAAAGAAAAGATCTTGAAAGGCTTTGTATTAAACAAGTGAAGACAAGAGAGACAGAAGCACTAGAGACACTGATAAACAAACAAAAGCTTTACCCAAACATTTGTCTATAACCATTTTCAAATGATTAAAGAATCACAATTTTTCCACTTTGGAAGAATGGAGAAATAAGTGGTATTTAAATCTTTAAACAGTAGGACCTGTGGTCTCATCCTTTATTGATTCAGGTACTATTTATCTCCTTGTATATTTTACTGCAACTAAACAAAAATGGTTCCTATATTCTATTCCTTTTAGAAAAAAAAAATAAAAATCAAACATATCCTGCCTGGGAGGAAGCCAAAATGTTGAAAAGATATGATAAATGAGAGTAGACATTAGCTGAAGCAGGAGCACTGAACAAAAAATACAAGGCATCGGCATCGTATTGCTTTTGTTGTCGCTAGCGAAGCTGAAGGCTGCCACTAATAAAAACATTAGCACTTATTTTTTTCAACTCAGTAGTTAACTCCATAGAAAAGGAATGTTGGCTACATTTAATTAAACATCCACCACTGCCACAACCAGTCCCCAAACAGACAGGCTGGAAAATGCAAAAGGCATCCACAGAGGTTGGTGTTGGTTGGGTCCTGAGATGCATGAGGGAGGTGCTCCATACCGGCTCCCAGAGCAGGAAGCCAGCACTTTCTTCTTCCCCATGCAAGCAGAAACCTGCAGTCAAAAGAGGGTTATAGAAACCTTTTCCTCAAGGGAGAATTTTCCTGGGACACAAATCCCCCAGTCATTTGAAAGTAGGCTCCAAAACACAGTTAAGTTTTTTGTTAATGTTTCCACAGACCTTAAGGTTTCATTTAGTTCTGCAAACATTGTAAAATGCCCTACCATGTCCTAGACATCTGCAGATATGACATGGGTCTTATGGAAGATTCATGACCCAACAGAGACAAGGCGGGATGTGCCAAAAAGTCTAGGATGATGCCAAGTGCTGATGTTTGGCATCTGTATGATGATGCTTAGGCAGTGGGCACAAAGTGAATTACAAGTGGAGTCTCGTCACCATCCCTTCACGCTGTCTCCTAAAACCTGATGACCTAGATGATTTACCAGTCCAAATGAAACAGTCAGTGCCTTTGCACCTGCACCAATAAACTGAATTTGCTCTGTCCTGCTTACAGTTATCTTGGCATGAATCAGCTTCCAGGTGACGATGTGTAGCTGTGCTTGTGCGGTGCCACACCCAGGGTAGGAAAATCAGTCTCTCAAAAAACCTGTTATCATGTTCACAGATGCTGGGTCTGGCACACATGTGGCCAGTTTGATGTCCAGGTGATGTGAGCTGGGGTCTCTCTGTTCATCAAATCCCAAACATGGATAAAGGCTGGGTGGAGAATAGATTGAGAGCAGCCCTGAGGAGAAGGACTTGGGGTTGTTGGTTGATATGAGGCTCAACATGAGCCAGCAATGTGCACTCACAGCCTAGAAAGCAAACCACATCCTGGGCTGCATCAGCATCAACATGGCCATCAAGGCAAGGGAGGTGTTTGTGCCCCGCTGCTCTGGTGACACCTCAGCTGGAGTACTGTTTCCAGCTCTGAATCCCCCAGCATAAGGACATGGACCTGTTGGAGCAAATCCAGAGGCCACAAAGTTGATCAGAGGGCTGGAGCACATCTGCTATGACGACACTCTGAGAGAGTTGGGGTTGTTCATCCTGGAGAAGAGAAGGCTCCAGGGAGACTTTATTCTGCCTTCTATTATCTGAAGGAGGTCTACAGGAAAGATGAGGAGGGACTCTTTATCAGGAAGTATAGTGATAGGACAAGTGGTAATGATTTTAAATTGGGAGGGGGTAGATTTAGATTAGAAATTAGGAAGAAATTCTTTTCTCTGAGAGTGGTGAGGAACAGGTTGCCCAGAGAAGCTGTGGATACCCAATCCCTGTAGATGTTCAAGTCCAGGTTGGATGTAGCTTTGAGCAACCTGGTCTAATGGGTGGTGTTGCTGCCCATGGCAGGGGCTAGGAAAAGATAATCTTTAAGATGTCTTCCAACCCAAACTATTACATGATTACACTGTGATATTAACATCAGCCATTTCCTGTAAGAGATGCATGCTTGGAACTGGGATTAAATTCCAGCTCACCTTTAATCTCAGACCTTTAAATCCGAGTTTGGGTGATACCTCTTATGCGTGTCTGTAGGCACCCAAATCTCTCAAACTGGCCAAGTGCTCTTTCAGCAGCCTCTGTACCTCCACGTTAACTACAACTGTGCTGGTAGCAGCCTGGGCACATTTCCTCGCTCTTGCCTTCTGCCCCAGCTCCTTCAAGGAACCAGTCATTTCCATAATTTCATGAAAAGCTCAGGAGATGTTCCTGCACACCTGTGCAGGATTATTAAAGAGGCCAACATTTGTGAGAGCCATTTGGGCTGATGCACGAGCTGCAGAATCACTGCCTGTCAGATCTGTGACCAATGTGGCCTGCAATAGCGGACTCAGCCTGGGCGCACTTAGCTCACTGTCTGGGACGCATTTAAAGCTCTTTGTTTTCATTATGAGATGAGGATTTGCCAACCCTAGTGCTTCTATATACTGACAGCTTAACTGCTGATGTCAGATTTTTTGCTGAAAAATGAGTTAATTTATGATTGCATGAAATGTTTGTCAAAAAGACAAAACACTTGGATCTGTTGGCAGTATATAAAACTATAAATACTAGAGAACATAGTGACAGGAGCCAACATTTATTAAAATTATGGCCTGTAATGTTTTCAATAACCTCTTTCGTTTGTTTATTATTATTTCACATCAGGAGGCTTCTAAAACCATACGATCCAGGCAGCCAAAGCAAGCCTAGAATACAGGTGGACAACAAGCTCCAGCATAAAGGACTTGAAAATAGGCACAAGTAGAGTTGGGAGAGAAGTCTGTCATCACATTTAGTCATCCTTAGATTTCTCTGTAGGTAAGTCCCACCACTCCTTCTGCCAGAGGTGCTGCTCCTTATCCAGTGACCTTCTGATATCTTTACAACAGCTACTTGGATAGCAATCATGGAAGAGTAACACCAGGAAAGTAAAAAACAAGCTGTCTTGCTCCTGGCCATCTGAACCACTCTGGAGAAACAAAACTCTTTGGCATTGGGTCATGGTTGCATTTGGAGGACCCAGATGATTCCTAATCCATGAATTCATCAGGAATCTTGGTGCAGTGAACAAGGAGAGGACCCTCTAAACCAAGCTGTTCTTATTCATTCCCACCCATCTCCTGCTTGTTTTGGATCCCAGGTCCCTCCAAGAAGTTGGCTTCTCTCCAGCTGTACTCTCTCCTTGCTATTTATGTCACTGATCAGGACTCCACTGGGCCATTCCTCACACCTTTCTGTAGTGAGCCTGGCATCTAAAGGCTGGTAGATAAAGGGCAAAAAGGGAATTAAGTGTCCAGAGAAAGTACGTCATTCACCTGAGGGTAAATCATGACTCATGACTGCACTGGTGAGAGGTCTTAACTTTCCTGACACAAAGCTTAGCTCCATGTCCACTAATCCTGCCCCTTAGTCTTTTTCTCCCTGTCCTAATCTGTCTTTCATACTCAATCCAATTGTATTCTCATGCATACTATTCCGGTTTTACCTATGCCCTTCTCTCACTCTTAGGGGAATTTCCTGGCCTTCCAACCTAGGCAGTTCTATGATTCTATGATTCTATGCTCTTTTACCTCGTTATCTGCAACACTAAAAAAAAACTGGGCTATTTTCCCACTACTGGTCTCCAGTGAAAATAACACCGTGGCTTTCATTTCCTCACATTTTCTTTAGTGTTTACATGTCTCAAGCCGCTGTCGGCCATGCTGGTCCAGAAAGCAACCAAGGGAAGAACCACCAGTATGAGACTGGCAGACTTCCAGACAGACAGCATGACAGAGCCACTCTACTGTCAATGCATGAACCTCCCCACAGTGTTTACTCCAATTTTCCGTTTATCTTGGTTTTAAATAGATTGTCCAATCATTCCTTTAGGGGACTAGAGTGTATTGCTCAGCACTTAATCATTGTCTTTTATTGGCACTGCTAGGCCAAAGACACAATTCTCTTTCCATGGAGCGTGCAACCCCAATCAGGCTCCTCTCAAATCAGACTCGTCAGTGTCATGGAGATAATTCCACTGGTCATTACTGAGATTGCTGTGAATCTGTGCATTTAGTAATACCGAATTCCTCTGTTAATCTGAACACTGGGAAAAGCTTTTACATTGAAATCTGGAGATGGAAGCATGAGTTCTGGGGAAAGCCTGAGTGGAAGATACGGGTTTCTTTGCCATTTCAATTCTTTGGGCTCAATTCAGTATCCCAAAAATAAGTGTGTAGTGGTGACTTTTGAGATGCCAGTGGCATCCAAGAAGCTGCACATGTATGCCACGGGACTTACAGGAAAGGCAGTTTCAGGCAGGATGCCTTGGGGACTCTAGAGTTGTCCTGGATGCTTTTCATCAGGCAATTAGATGGTACCCCCTTTCCTGCTAAATCCAAGACAAGAGTTTTGTAGTGCATAAATTCAATCTTAGTTTACCCCATTTCCCAGGCTTCTATCTCCTGCATAGCTAGCAAGGAACAAGCAGTCATGACTGAGGTCCCTCTTGTCCCACTTAGATCCCACTTGTCCTAAACTTCTGCTGCTGAAGAGGTGTAACAACTCAGTCTCTCAAAACACCTTGTCTAATCCGTGTAGCCAGCTGGGTGGAGATCTGAGCAAGGAAAACCATATATTCTGACAGAATGTTTTATAGTTTTTCAAGGAGAAAGTTTGGCCATCACAGATCCTACGGGCAATATAAGAATGAGGTCCCTTGATCTTGAAAGTGTGAGCAGTCAGGCAAAGAAACCGCATTAGCGGAAAACAAAGAGATAGCTGCAGTAGTTGACCTATTCCAGTACTTAGAGAGTCACAGTGATGATAAATACACCTTCCTATTGGGACCATTGCCATGAAAGAGCACTCTGAAGACTACATACAGAGTTTCTAACCTGTCCCAGAGGTAGTGTCCTCAGCCATTATTTGAGGAACCAAGTTGTGCTGCTCCCATTAGGTCCTCAGCAGTGTGTCGGTCACTTACGTCTTCAAAAGCATTTGTGATGCCAAACATTTCTCACGAAGGCTAAATGTCTCTCTCTCTACACAAGCTGCTTTACCAGCAAGCTTTACATTCTTCCTGGTGCCTTTAATACAGAAAAGATCTTAAGTCATTAAGTCTTAGGACACTGAGGAGACAGTGGGTTTTGCTGCCAACAGAGGAGTCGACACTGGGGAATTTTACTGGAGTTTTGCACATGCAATCGTAAAGGGAAGATATTGTCTAAGAAGCAAAGAAAATGAGTAGATGCTTTTAATTACAATTTGTCATAATGTGGCAGGTTAGCCCTGGCTAATGGCCAAAATTCCACCCAGCTGCTTGCCCATTTTGCTTCAACAGGACAGGGGGAGAAAATAGGATGAGAAACCTCGTGACTCAAGAAAAGGAAAGGGAGATCACTTCCCAGTCACTGTCATGGGAAAAACAGACTCAAATGAGGGAAAATTAATTTAATTTCTTGCCAATTAAATTTGGATGGTGAGAAGCCAACACCTTTCTCCCGCTGTACTTATCCCATTCCCAGTTTACCCCTCACTCCTGACCCCTCTCCCACCCTGAGGGGCGCAGGGCTGGGGGTTGGGGTCCCTCCATGGCAGCCCCTCTGGGCGGCTGCTCCCTCCTCACCCCTCTCCCTGCTCCAGCACAGGCCCTGCCCCGGGCTGCAGTCCTTCAGGGACACCCTGCTCCCGCCTGGGCTCTCCACGGCCGCAGCTCCTGCAGGA
>JAOTQQ010000012.1:147636513-147649689 GCA_026546715.1 Gallinago undulata
TCCTGCGGTGGGGCCCTTGGAGCCGGCTGGCACCGGCTGGCACCGGCTGTGTCCGGCACGGGGCAGCCCCGGCCGCCTCTCACACAGGCCTCAGGGCAGCCCCACTGACAGGAACCGGGCACACAAACAAGGCGTTTCAAGTTTAAGGAGTGCTGTAAACCTGCTTGAGCTTAAAAATCACTTATAAGTATATGATATCAGCTGAACAAATTGAAGGAAAATTATATAATTAGAGGGAATTTACAATTTATGGGTCTTTCAGGAGATTCGTAATGTGTGGTATTTGAGGACGTGTCTGTGAGGCAGGTTAAGTCTCACCTCTTCAAACTGTGTGCTCAGGCAGATAAACTCCAGAGGTTCCACACTGGGTAGGTAAGTCAGAGCTGCAGAGCTCTTAGGATCTTCAGCATGTTAAGGTCAGCAAAAGACGTACGAGCCTCGAGCAAACTTAAGTACAAGTTTGCTTCTTAGCCAGGAAATAAGCCTACTGTCCTTCACAAACCTCCTGAAGCCCATCACTTCAGGGGTATGGCAATGAGGCAAGGTGGGCAACCACTGTACAGCAAGTTCCTCCCATCTCCGGGGCACAAGGACTGCTTGAACTAAACAGCAAGGATCAGTCGTAACAGCTCAGCTTGCTCCCCAGAGCATCTGTGAGTCAGGCTCTTAATTTGGTTTGCCCACCATTTGGTTTGCCCACTGTTTGGTTCCCAATGTACTGTTGGGGTTCCATTGAGTTGGATGCATGGCAAGTTGCTAAAGTAGCTCTCAAATGGAGAGAACGCAAGTTTAACACACTTTGACAGTGCATTGTTGGTCCTCATTGTACCTGGAAGCCCTGCTTGATTGGCAATAGATTGGTGGGAGACTTAATGTCATAGTTAGACAAGCTGGACGTCATCAAGAAAGATTGCAGATGCTAAAATCTCAAGGGAATAAAAGGTAGCAATGAAGTAAATATAACCCAGCAATGTCTCTTTCCTCCCTCACAGATCTGACAACAAGGAGATTAGCTTTGATGGTTTTCAATACCACAACACAAGAGAAACTCAAAGGAAACAGCTCTCCTTCTCGGAAATTTATCACGATGTTCACAAATTCCCCATCCTGGAAAGGGCAGGCTTTATCTGCCCAGTTTTCTATCTGTCTCTCCTGTGCAGCTGTAGATGTAAATTTTACCTTTTTTTTTTAAAAAAAAAAAAAAAAGGGAGTTTGAGATCTTGTACTTCAGCCAAGATTCGATGTACTTTTCAACGTCAGCAAATTGGAAAACCTTGGCGTAAGTAAGAAGTTGAAATAAATGAGCTCTGAGATCTCTACCTTGGTGGGAGGATTTGTTTTGTCTTTTTTTTCTTCTTGGCTGCTTGTGAGTATTATTTTTCTTCTGAGCTTTCTCGCCTCTTGCCTTACCATGTCAGATGGTGCAGTCTGTTAAGGAACATGGAGAAGAGGGCAAACTGACTGCCCAGCTGAAGGCATCAGAAGCAAATACTTTCTAGTGAAAAAGGTGGGAAAGATTCAGATACCTCTGCAGATGCCAGATCCAAGGACCCATTTCCAGACACAAGAGCCTGGACTGTTTGCAGGCAAACAACTGCACTCTGAAGTGAAATGAAAAACAGACATTAAACTATGTGAGACAGCCCACAGAAAAAGAAATGGCTTTTCTCACCCCGTGCACCGACCAGCCAAGGCATCCCAAAATTACAGTCAGCCACTGTGGGGCTCAGGATGGCAAATCCTATTTTGATTTGTGGCCTCGAGTTGCCCCAAGGGAGGTTTAGATTGGATATTAGGAAACATTTCTTCGCAGAGAGGGTTATCAGGCATTGGAATAGGCTGCCCAGGGAAGTGGTTGAGGCACCATCCCTGGAGGTCTTCAAAAGACGGGTTGACATAGTCCTTAGGAATATGGTTTAGTGATTTTTGTCAGGGTTAGGTTGATGGTTGGACCTAGACCTTTTTCTGAAAAGGATCTGTAGAAGTCACACGTGAAAGCCAAGAACCGCCATACTAAGAAACACAGAATGTTGGCGACAGATTAATCCCCCTCCTCTTCGGGGTCTAAGTGTCTTAGCACAATATTCATTTAAACCCTCTTGTTAAGATAGGAGCTGCCTTTCAAAGAAACGGCTCAAATTGCAAGGGTCTTCATTTCCATCTCATCCAGTTTTGCTCAATAAGATCTTGTCCCATAATTGTTCCTCGCCTTTGGCGGGCGAGGAGCCCTGCCTGGAGGAGCAGCCAGGATTATGGAGTTGACACCAAGCTGGGCAATGTTAAAATATTCTCAGCTGTTTCAGTGATGAGGATGTTATTTTGAAACTGTGGGAAAAAACCACACATGAAAAACAAGCTATGGCAATGAATTTTAAGAAGTAATTTAATGCTACTCATAACAGGGGAGCATAATCTCTCAGACTGATGAACAGTCTAATTAAGACTAATTTATGAATAATAATTCAATCTAAATGGCCTGTGCGTGTATGCATGTGTATGTGCGTTTGTGCAAATAGTGAGTCTGCCTCCAGCACTTGGTAATCCTGTGAGTGTTTTGGCAAGGGTGCTAATGAACCATAAAGTACAGAGATCCAGTTGTCTGACAATGCTTCATAATAAGAAGAGGAAATGAAGTGTGAAAAGGGGACTGGATATGAATGCTTTAGATCTTGCTGGTTTTTTACACTTCTATGCAAAGAGTGAAGCCCCAATGAATGGAATTGTACCAGGCAGCACTGGAGGTGTTTCAGATACACACTTGGATCACTCATACTACTGAAGCAGAGAAGGTTTGGTTTGTCTTGCACTAGTTTTAAGGATCACACACTAAATTCCTCGTTGCAAGGATATTAAAAATATTTTTATCTGTCATAAAGCAAAAGCTATGAATTCCCCAAGAGGAGAAATAAGGGAAAATAAATCCCTCCTATCATTTGTTGTAAAGCAATGGTTGCAGACCCAGCATCAAGTTTCATGTATTTTGGTCTCTGGTTCTTATCTCTTAAACAAGTGTTTCTAAGCAGGATTAGATTTATACTGTTGATAATGTGTAGAGTAACATTTCTTGGCATATTGCAGAAGGAACCAAAAGAAGAAAACATTATGTTTTCCATTTCTATGTTTCTTTGCAAGGAACACTCATTAAGAACTTTGAGAACTTTGCTGAGAGATTACACTGCTGTGATCAGTGTCTCTTTTTTGGTTTTGTTTTGTTTGTGTTTTGTTTTTTTTTTTTTTACTCAGTCATAAAATGTATAAACAGAAGAACATTAATAGCAGCAGGAGAGAAGAATTACCTACTTTTTACATTGGAGAAACCACTATCGCAGTGCTGTGTGCACTTTTCATATCCACACTTTAAAAAAAAAATAAACCTAAACTTAAAAAAATAGAAGGGACTTTGTGGAGAGCTAAAAGATTTGTTTGGGGTCTGGAAAACATGTGTTCCTAAAAGATGCCAGAGGTGTTTGATGGGAATGTTAACAGGCTATGAAATTATTCTCTATGGGGACATCTAACCTGACCTGTGGTGAACAGCCAGATCCCAAAATCGTCCAGTTAAAGAATCAGGCTGGAGAATGTTGTGAAAACAAGTAATAAGGATTAACATTTGCGGCAGTGGCCTCTGCTTTTATTCCTTAAGAAACTCTGAAGTGAAGAATTTCCTGCAGACTATGAATAGGAAAGCTGGTCCTAATGCAGAGACATAGGATGCCGCCTGCTTGTGACTGGGGCATATTGAGAAGTCATTGGTTTAGTGCAGCTTTGGAAAGACAGGCCAGTGGAAAGCCAAACCTAATGTGATGAGACAACACCAAGAAGTGCTAGTAGCAGAGTCCTTTGTTGTTCTTTTGTCCTCTGAAATCTCAGGTGGGACCAAGCCCCAGCTGAGAAAGACATGTCTACAGCTATGCGGAGGCCCAGCCTTTCATTATAATTGAGTACAATCTGGTCAGTACAGTGAATGGACTCATCATTTTGGATGACCAGTGAGTAAGTGGCTCCTTTAGGATGAATTGAATTGCTCTTTTTGACTAAGCAAGCAATTCCGTCGTGAAAAAGTACATGTGTAGAACCACTTGAACTATTCTAGGATAACCACAAAAGGCTGACAGATATGACATGGAGAAACAATGTAAGGGAAAGTCTAGGGTGGTGGTGGGAGTCAGAAGAGGCTTCTGTACAGATTAGATCAGGTCTCATCATCCCTTCTTTCACCCCTCTTCAACTCAAAATATGCCACCTTCTCTTTGTAATAACTTGGGACCATTCAGTCCCACCTTCTTCCACATAAATAACTTACACCCTCTGGTCATCCCAGACCTTCTGTCCTTCAGCCATCTGTCTTCTTCTGGCGATGTGAATGGTCTGTTCCCTCCCAAAAAAGATTTTTATCCCACCCCCTTGCAAAGTAGCGTCTGGTCATGCTCAGCACAGCCACACTCAAGTCCCAGTCCAACACCCACCAAGGATTCCCTTAAGTCTTTACTTTCCCAACATCTTTCCACCCTCTCCTCACTTCACACCTTCCCATCCATTACAGAACTTCTGCCAAGGTGAGTCATTCACAGCTGCACAGGGGTAAAACCATGAGAAAATGGGGAGTACATCATGGGTTAAGCAAAGCGAAAGAAGGAATCCATTCATTACCTCCCATCAGCAGGCAGAATTTTAGCTGTTTCTAGGAAAGCAAGGCTTCATCAGGCATAACGATGACTTAGGAAGACAAATGCCCAAATTCCAAATATTACCCCTTCCTCCTTCTTGCCTCTAGCTTTTATTGCTGAGAATGATGTCATATGGTATGGGATATCCCTTTGGTCAGTTGGGTTCAGCTGTTCAGCAGTGTAACAGTTAAAACATCCATGTGTTACCAACATTGTTTTCATCCCAAATCCAAAATGTGACACTAGACCAGCTACTATGAAGGAAATTAACTCCATCCCAGCCAAAGCCAGCACAGAGTAGAATGAAGAGGTTTCAGCCTATCTCCCCAGGTAAGCTGTTTCATGGGTGTAGAAGAGCAAGAATCTTTAAGGAAGGTAAACAGGAAAAAATACAAAAACCACATGAAAGCTCATCAGTGAGGGTCCTGCCAAAGGCCTCTACACATTTCATAGGGCACGAGAGGGACCAGGCCCTTTGCTTGTAACCTAATGCTTGAGAATCATAGGGCTAGAGAAACATCTATTAAGTTCTGGTTTTTTTCAAAGGAGTAATTAGGTCACTTCTCAAGACCTTTTTCAACACTGTTTTCTATTATTTTTCTTGGGGTTGGTTTGTTGGGGTTTTTTCTTGCAATGTCTGAGACTTGAGCAGCTCTATAAAAAGATTCAGACAAATACAGTACTCTTATAAAACTGACTTCTCTCTACTTAGTCCTCTAGCTAGGGAGTTGTTTTCTTACGTAAAATCAATTACAACTTTTTTGAAAAAATGATTGACTCTTTCAAGTGATCATAAAGTGAGTTACTCAGATTTACTTCATATCAAGCCACATTCTTTAGATTTGCAGTAGGGGATGAGAAACAAAGGGAAAGGTAATATATATCAACCTGTATTGCATTGTTCATGTGCTCATGGTACTCAGCAGTAGCATCTAAAAATAGACTGCAAAATGGGGAGAGATATAATATATAGACATATATATCTCTCTCTCTTTGAAGTTTCAGCAAAAATTATTCTACAATCTCAAACAATTAGGCTGGGGGGGGAAGATGCCCCTACATCATTTCTGGATTCAGACTTACCAAAAGTAGCACACAATTGGATGCTGAGGTGCTTGTTTTTTGAGGGAAGTGAGAAAGAGAAGTGACATGATGAGAAGATGTCATAGTAAAAGACTTCAGTGGCTGGTGAATGAATACCAGGCTGGAGTTGTGTTGGACAAAGTGAGAGCCAGCACATACCATATTGGCCCAAGTACGGCACAAACACAGGGAGTGCTCAGTACCAGCAATGCTCTGGTGCTCTGCTCTCCCTGAAGGGCTTCCGTTATTACTGGGAGGATAAAACAGTTTGTAGAAAGGAAATTATTCTGGGGAAATGCTGCCTGAAAGCACCTGCTGTTCTCATAAGGTATTGCTGCAAACAACTGCCTGCTGTATAACCAAGCAAAGGAATTTGGTGAATACAAGATTACATAAGGTTTACAAAGGCATCTTAAGATGTAAGATAGGAACTCGGTATGATCTACAAAAGAGCCTAAGAAGGGAATTGTAGAGGATTAGGCACCTACCCTGCTTAGGTCCTTTTACAAGTGCTGTGAGGCACCTTTATCCATCTCTGTATGCAGAAATCCCTTAGGAAACCGCCCCAGGCTTTAATCATATCCCTTTAAATGAAGTTTGAACCTTGAATTTCAAGTTCCAAGGAGAGAAATGAATCATGAGTGGAATTTTCCCATCACTTTTCAGCTCCTCTCTGAGCCTTCCCTTCCCCCACTCAGCACCTTCAGTGAGACGCAGGCTGTACTGGTAGAGCAGAAAAAAAAGCACTGTTTTTGCTGGAGGAAGACAAGGAAAAGTAAGCCATCAAGGCAGGACTGCATGTGTTCACTGATCTGACACATTTTGACTGATCTCTCATCTTTGTCTTTTATGTTTATGTCTCAACCTTCTCTCTTTGACCTCCACTTCCATTGAGATCAACACAAAGTTTCCTATCACACCCTAACTGTTATTTACAGATAGATAGCAAGTTTGGAGGTTGCAAAGCTTAAACATTTTCCCATAAATGTATGTTTTAGTTTTGGAAAAAGCAGAATCATTAGAAAATTTCAGCAAAATCGCTTCTGCTGTTTGAAGGAATGAGGCAAAGGAAAGAAGAAGATTTAAAGTCATTTGTCTTAAATCTAGGTAAGTAAACTTTCCACAGATTTAAAGTATTTATTTCACTGTCTTCATGATGATTGTCTAGCACCATGATGAGTGTCTAGCTCACCTCCATTCCTCACTTCTCAGCAGTGTCCTGTCCTCTCTCCTTGTGCCTGATGAGCTGCAGTTTCACCAGAGTACGTTGCACAGAGACTCTAGGTCCTTTGAAACCTCTCAGTCTAGCAAGCGTGTTCCATCCCAGGTTTTGGATGAATGGGACAAATTTTTCCTGCTTCTTTTAGCTGGTAGGGACAGTGATGGGACTGAAAGCAGGGTGGCTGACACTGAGACAACCAAGAAGAGGAGAAGGGACAAGAACCAGGCTGTGAGGGGAAATATTGTGAGGAGCCTGGGGAGTGGAGGACTACAGGGAAGGGAACAGCACTAAAATGAGCAGCAGACAAGGTTGGGGCAGAACAATCCCCAGAACAGCAAATACAATTCCCTGAGCTGTACCACTGCCCTGGGATCCGGTAGCTTGCTGCCTTGGTCCCACCGTGAACAGGACACAAGAGAAAGTATGTAGCCCACCTACCACAGCGTCACAAGCCCCCCTAGGACCTACACGGGGCTGGGAGTGGGGGGGATTGTATATGCTGGCCCTTTGTCATCTCACAGTTCTAAGGGTGAATCTATTGCCTCTCCTGGGAGACAGAGGACTACCACAAGAAATATGGCCTGAGGGCTCCTGGCAAATTACAAATGAAGTTCTCAGACTGACAAGCTTAGCTAAGTCTGTAAGAGACCCAGACACAGTCTTGTGCTGGGAGAGAATGGCAATAAAAAGCAATCTTGCTTTTATATTGCTGAGCAGAGGCAGTAAGCATTTAAGGAAATGCTCAGCCAGCAAACTGAAACAGCAACAGCAAAACACTATATTTTTGTCAAAATCCAAACCACCTCAAGGAGTAAATTAACACTAACCAGTTCTGAGCTCCTCGCCCCATCAGAAATGACAGCATTGCCATATTTATTGTTTCAGTAAGCTTCAATTGCTGGAACAAGGGGCCCTTAAAGGAAGCCAGGCAATTTCAAGATGTGGTGGTTATAAGGACATTAGTTGTGCAGATGAGTAGTTGTTTGCCTGTACTATTTTTAAAGATCATAAGAATTACTCATCTATGTTTAACACTGCTAGAAAAAATATGTGTCCAGTATATTTCAGACATCAAGTCAGCAAAGGAAACTGGGAGCTGTGGAGAAAGTACCAGGGACTGTTTTGTACTCAGTTCTGTATTCCAATTTAATATTTGCCCCCAACTAGTTGAGTGAGAACAAATATTTTTTAGTTACACTTTGAAAGCTACTTTTTATTTATAATCTCAAGGAAATTCTCAACATATAATACAGGTAACTTATGATTGCATTCATGACAGAGAAAGGTAAAAAAAAAGCCCCAAAGAACCACATCTTCAACGTCAGAATTAAGAATAAGAATTGAAGTCCAAATCTTCTGTCTGTGGGTGAACCTCAATAACTCTGTCTTCAACATGCACAGTTGTGAAAAGAGCTGGTTTAGTCTTACTATCCCAAGAAGCACATGATTCCCTGAGTGAGGGTTTCATCATTATGGGGAAAGCAAATACCACCAGGCAGCCAGAGTTATTGCACGAAGAGTATGTGCCTGCCTGCATCCTCCTTTTCACCTTCATCCAAATGGAGGATCCTGCTTCTTTCCAAGAAGTACACCAATTTAGCATACTTTTACACATCAAAAATTAAGATCTGACATCTCAGACTTTTGTTTAAATTTGGTTGAAACTGGGCACCATGTTAAAAGTTATAAGGGATTGGAGGATACTGGCTAACAAACAACTGGTGTCCTCACACAACAACATTTCCTACTGATTTCAGTAAAAGCTCAGACTAAAAATAAAATAAACCTGTCATGATTTCTATCCATTCTCCTTATTCTAATTTAGAGAAACTATTTTTATCAGGACACAGTTAGGAGGTATCATCACTATCATCCAAGATCCCTGGCGCATTATTTAGAGAAGAGTGACTGCAAACATCTGTATTCAGCTTCCCTGGAGAATCAGCCTCCCAGGTAAGTCAACACACAGCTCTCGACCTATATGATCATATTATTCAGTAGCAATTAACCAAAAAGCCAATCCATGGGCCTAATGAGCCATGATTACCTTTCCAGATTGTGTGCAGAGAACAGACATGGGACAGACACTTCCAGCTTTGTTTCCAAACATCTTGGGAGGATTTCGCCACACACACATAAAAAAAAAAGCATAATTTGGTTTACCATGGATAGATAGGGCAGTTGAATAAAGAAAACATTAGGAGACAGAGGCATCTAACCTGCTAGCAGTCCTGCTCTTGTCACAAAGAAACGAGTCTGTTTGAGTCTGTTCTCAGAAGATTATGAGTTTGGCCTAAAATAACAGCTTTTATGAAATGCTGGCCTCTCTGCCCACAGGGGGACCTCAAGTCATGCAAACTTTCCTTCATGACAGTGTGTGCTAGACTTATTTGATTCAATCTTCTCCTTTGTCTTTTCGAATGAAGGCTGAGAATATCAAGTCTTTGCTGTTGATTCTGGCAGCTGGGACTTGCTCTAAGAAAAACATCAACTATTATGTGACTCACAACCATGTCACAAAACTTCACAGGAATACCAGTGCCACCTTTCCAGCCTGCTTTGTTCAAGGAGCCATACCATTTTTTAAGGTGTTGGGAAGGTGTCTTTTGTCCTTGTGCCTCCATTTACATTAAATCAGACCAGAGCCTGGACCAGAGCATGCTGCCCTGCATCCAGGCTTTATTGTTTAGTTATCAGGTTACCCCATGGCATGATTTTGGTCCATACTAACTAACACGGGCAGGACAGGGCAGCCTAACCTGACATAGGGTCAGGAGGTAGCACAGACTAGACTGATCCCAATGCACAGTTGGGATAAGAGGCTTGGGAAGATGATTTAATCGTATGGATATAAGTTGTGCCGTGCCACCTGCTCTCACAGTCAGGGGCTGAAGCACATTTTATTACCAGGGAAGACAGCTCTTCAGCCCAAATACAAAGTGTTCAAGAACTGAAAGTGTTCAAGAATGGACTAAGTATTAGCTTCACTAAAGCTTTTGATTTGGCAACATTCAGGCTTGGATTCATGAGTTTCTTAATAAAAAGACCCATAGGCGTGTGCACTGTCTTATCAAAGAGCTGCCAGTCTGAATCTTTTCTTTCATAGTCCTCTTGTATTGTGCAGGTCTCGAAAGCTTTCTATCATATCACAACATTACAATTCACAAGATCTTTCGAGATTTTAAAAATATATTAGTACTAATCTCTCTCTTTCCCTCTCTTGGTCTCTCTCTCCTCACCTGTGCAGTTAGCCAGATGGTAACTAAGGCAACCTGGATTTATAGCGGGATGAGCAGATCATAAAATGTTTTATAACTCTCTAACTGATAATATTTCTCTATGAATCTTGCATAAACAAAGCAGGAGTGCAAGAGCTACTCGTGAATAATACAGCTGTCCTAAGCTTTGCCATGACACCTTTAATGGGTTAAACAGAATCTCCAAATCTTCCTCCAGATACAGACCTCTAAAGGTCCTGTCTCTAGAGACTGCTTGTACTGCATTTTTGGTAATGGCACCTCATTTGGCCTCCAAACCATGAGGTAGTCCCCAGTTTATTTCCAAAATTCGGATGCAACAGTGTCAAGCAAATGTCCTTGGAGGAACCAAATCCGCTTGACATAAAAATTAAACTCCATAAAATTTGGGATTTCATCTCACTCTTACCTAGTTTTTGGACAATATTTTCCCCAACAGCTTTTTTGAAGTCCAAAGTCTTTCATGGGGGTAACACTAGAAAATAGAGGTGGGATCTGTGGATGGTGAGGACGCCATCCCTGCAGGGATTCATATAGTAGTGAAAAATATGGATATAATGGGTCTCACAAGCAGAATAGGTCATTCCCATGTCCTAGAGAGGTGGAGAATATACGTTGTTAATACCACAAGGCCAGTCCCCAAAGTAAAGGAAGACAGGTTCATTCCAGGAGCCACTCGAGGCAACAAAACTCATTCTGTTCCTCTCCTCCTAGTGTAACTTTTTTGAGACCCGTTTCAATATGTCTTATGTGTCACAACCAGAAGAGCAGAAACAAAGCACGTTGTTTCCATTATGTGTCTGGACGGTGTCAGACTAGAACTAGAAAGGCATGTCTTCTTTCCAAATTGCAAAATAAAAGACTCAAAAGCAGGCAGAGAGCTGCCTGGGTAAGGTTATTCAAGGTTGTCCAGATTTGGAGAAGGGTATTGCTTTATAGCAAAATGTTGCCATGTACTCACAAGCTAATCCAGTATCTAACTGAAGCTTAGGCACCCGCTGAGCTAAACTCAGCAGTGTATGCAGGTGACTGCAAGCAGTATTGTGATGGGACCCTGATCTCCTGCAGGAGAGACCAGCACCAACCTCTCTACAGTGTCCTTTCAAGTAGTTGTAGAGAGTGATGAGGTCTCCCCTCAGTCTCCTCTTCCTCAAACTAAGCAGTCCCAGCTCCCTTAATCATTCTTTGTACAATTTGTTCTCCAGACCCTTCACCAGCTGCGTTGCCCTCCTCTGCACCTGCTTCAGCACCTCGATGTCTCTCTTGTATTGAGGTGCCCAGAACTGGACACAATACTCCAAGTGTGGCCTCAGCAGTGCTGAGTATAGGGGGACAATCACCTCCCTACTTCTGCTGGTCACACTATTTCTAATAACAAGCCAGGATGCCATTGGCTTTCTTGGCCACCTGGGCACACTGCTGGCTCATATTCAGCCCTTTGTCAATTAGAACCCCCAGGTCTTTTTCTGCCAGGCAGCTTTCCAGCCACACTTCCCCAAGCCTGTACCAATGCATGGGGTTGTTGTGGCCCAAGTGCAGGACCTGGCACTTGGCCTTGTTGAAGCTCATCCCATTAATGTTGGCCTAATGATCCGATCTAAGTCTCTCTGTAGAGCTTCCCTATCCTCATGTGAATCAACACTTCCGCTTAATTTGGTGTCATCTGCGAACTTACTGATGATACACTCGATGCCAGTCTCTCTGCTTTATACATGCAGGGTCGTTATAGCCAAAAATATTTGGTATTGATAAACATTGCTTTCTCTCCACAATACAGTTTCTGCATTCCTTTGCTCTGGAGGAAATATTTTTGAGAATTGCAATCTGTGCAGAGCTGAAGCATGGCTGGGTAGACAGACAGCCATGATTTATCTGCTGCCCTTTCAGATTCTTCCCAGGGTCACTGTTGTTATCACATGAGCTTGTATGCCAGCAAGGACCTGTTACCAGCAACACCCCACCAGCAACATTTTACCTCCCAGGGACTGTATCATCCACCTGGTGACAGCAAGAACTGGTGTAGAGCATCAGGACGCCAGCTCACCAAGGTTGTCTTCCAAATGTTTGTCCACTGTATTAACAACAGTGCGTGTATGGAGGTCTGCACAACTCCCATTAACAACATTTTCCTGAAAACACTGAAAAAAAACTGTGATAGAGAAACCTCCTGTTTGATGAGTGCAACGATACCCTTTCTATTTAAAAAACCCTTGGATTAAGTTTGTTTGCAGAGACACCTGAGCTGAATCAGGCTTTGAACTCTGAGACATCAATGTCACTAATGGCTTGATGATGAAGCCTGCTGCTGTGATGCCCTGTGAACCAGGGAAATAAAACTCCTGGGATCAGGCACAAAAACAGAGCTATGGAAGTTGCTTGAGAAATGGAGCAGTCACTGGTGTAATGACTTGAAAGCCAGGGGATCATGCAAGTGATGATGTCTGTGCTACACATAAGGAATTCAATCCCTTTCCCAAATAAGGGCCCTTGACAGATTATAACACTACATTCTGGACAGAGAGATATTGTGTGTCTGATGCCTAGACTTTTATTGAAGTCTGAGATTATGAACTGTAAATCATTTAACCCACTTTAGATAAGTATCACTTTCAAATCGGATTATAATTTGCAAAGGCACAACATGTTCAGGGCAAAACTGTGTCAGACACCAAGATAAGGATTCCAGGAGGCTCCACTACATGGTAGCTTTGCAGAGGAGGAACCAGAGTATTGGAAACATCATAGTAACACATGCACTGACAAAAGGGACCTTTTTTAATTCAGCTTCAGACAAAGGTGATTTATCAGACATCCCAAGGCAATTGCCACGGAGAATTGGGGAAGGCTGCGCAATGTTTACTTGAGCAATTACTTGGGAGTGCTTGTGGATGAGAAGCTCAACATGAGCTGGCAGTGTGTGCTGGCAGCCCAGAGAGCCAACCGTGTC
>JAOTQQ010000012.1:147649789-147667097 GCA_026546715.1 Gallinago undulata
ATGGTTTTAAATTGGAAGAGGGGAGATTTAGATTAGATATTAGAAGGAAATTCTTTACAGTGAGGGTGGTGAGGCACTGGAACAGGTTGCCCAGGGAAGTCGTGTCTGCCCCATCCCTGGAGGTGTTCAAGGCCAGGCTGGATGGGGCTTTGAGCAACCTGCTCTGGTGGAGGTGTCCCTGCCCATGGCAGGGGGGGTGGAACTCGATGATCTTTAAGGTCCCTTCCAACTCAAATGATTCTATGATTCTATGATTCTATGTGCAGGTCTTTCTGGCTGCTTTGTGGTGCTTTGGCACACATATATGTTATTAATGCCACTACTGTTAAGTCTTTTTTTGCCTTGTGTTGTGTGAAAAGCTATGGCATTCACCGCTGGGCCGGTGACCATCCTTTGAAGGTATTTTCATTTCCCCTTTTCCCCCGTGGTGCATTTGTCTATGTCTCAGTGAAAGAAACAAACGGAGGAGCCGCCAGCTCTGACTCAGAGGGGTGCTGGATGCCACAGGCAGCTTTCCAGAGGAAGCAAGTGTGAAGGTTTCTCTAGCACGGCATGCAGACGCTCTCCGGCATGCTTTGCCAGCTTCACAGAAAACACGGAATTTAAATGAAGGAAACGCAGGTTTCCCTCCTGCCCCTGCTTCTCCCGGAGACATCGATGGAGTGAGTCAGTGATGAGCTGCTGTGGCTGCGTCATCACTGCAATCATTGGGGAGAAGCCCGAGTCACAGGGAGAGAATTAAGCCATCGAGATATTCCTCACCACAGTGCTGAGGTGGGCAGGGAAGGATGACATTCAGCCGTGGGCTCAGAAGCAATTCCCTAGTAGGATTAAGCTGCTTTGAAGAAGAGGTTTCCCCTTCCCCAGGAGTCCTTTCTCTGTCCAGCTTTGCTTTGACCTGCAAGAGGTTGAAGTTATCCACAGCCTAAGAAGAAAGGAGAGGTTTGGCTACTGTTTTCTACCCTTTGGTGCACCTGAAAAAATGGATGAAAGTGCACAGACTCGTAACTGTGGTTCAGTTTTATGCCCAGCTTGGTGTGTAGACACAGAAAGACAGTGGAAGATTTGGGTCCAGTTATTGGCTTTGCCAGAGCTTTGAGTGCATCGGTTAAATCACCAACACCCAGTTTTTCTTCTACCCATGCAGGTACATCAAGCCATTGCCTACACATCATCAACATACTGAAAAAACACTGATCGGGCCTCACCTAATCTATAGACCTTAGGAAATTCCCTGCAGAGACATGCTCAAAAAAGCAGGTTTTTTTCCACTGGCTTCAGCCAGCCCAGAGCAAGACTATGGAACAGGGTGTCTGAGACCAGATTTGTCCTGCTTATCTTATCAGTAGGTCTGATCTCTGGGTATGGCATTTGTGCTTTGAAAATCTTATGGTACAGGAACACTGGAGAATAATTAGGGACTTGTGGTGTGTGGGAAAGGGCAGAGAAGAGGAACATATTGTGGGCATCATCTGTATATTTCTAAACTCCACATGGCTATTTTGTGGAGCAGGAGACTCCAGGTGGTCTCTTATATTCCTAAGAAGAAATGCTCAAGGCATTATTATCTAACTGAGTTTTTAATTTATTTGAACCTGTATTGTTTCTCCTTGACCTGAGCTCTGTATTATATTTTACTCTGGTACCTGCACTTAACTGTTGAATTTTTCAAGGATCCACCACGTCTCTTGATTTATGAGATGAGAGTTACAAGCTTGAGTATGTATCTCAGTCTATGACATCAAACTTTCAAAAAGGTCAAGGAGGAGTTGCCATGAGAGTCATAGTCCCTTAAGAATAATTTTTACATGGAAGATGAATTTATATTAGCCAGCTCCACTCACAGTAGCATTAATTCCTCTCTATATCTCAAAAGGGTGGCCATATGCTGCACCAGCAAGAAGATCAGAGTCCAGAAGCACAGATCCACTGTACTCAATGCTTCTTCCTAAAGTCCCTGAATAAAAACCCCTCCTGTGTTAGTTTGTTGTCTAAAGCCAATTTCTTCTATAGGGGCATCACAATCCTGAAGATTTCTGGGCCATCATAACTGGAGAAGAAGACAGAACCAGGCTTGCTGTGGCCCAGTCTCCCCCTTCATGTAAGGGAAGGACTAATCCTTAGCCTTGGGGTAGGATGAGAATTCATTAACTCATGTTTACATAGTGCTAAGTATTAATTATTAAGTCAAGCTGCCACTGAACGGAACAAAAGGCCTTGGCTTTCTGAATAATAGGGCAAACATTTCTTGGAAGACTCCCACAGCCTATTTGACAGATGCTCAGTGTGACATAGCATGTAGGAAACTGGAACCATGTTTTCCTTGAAGTCACATAACTAATTAAACTCATGAGTTGGCTCAAGCTTCACTGAATAGTGTGGTGCTTTGGAAGGAAAACTGCAAAGTTTTTATGGATAGCTGAAGCTCTGAAGAAGAGATTTTACTGATGAAAACTACAAAGACAACATCACTAGCAATCAAATACTGAGCATTTTTCTTTCGGCAGTTTTTTTGTGTGTGTTAAAAAGAGGAGACATATGAAGAAGTGAATATTTCCCTTTTACAAACAATTATTGTATCAACAGTATGGCAGCATTCAAAAACCAAATACAATTAGGATTCTACTGAACAAGCTATTAAGCTGTAAAGTAAAAGACAACCCTTGCTCAGTGAGAAAGATCAATGTCTTTTACGCTGGAGCTGAGGAGAGCAGGGAGCACAGGGCATCACTGCAGGCTTCCCTTTGCTTCACAGATGCTTGTTAACTTCCTTGGCGGATGGAACCCTCTTATGACCAAGCATACACCATTGCACTAAAGGATAGTTTATTCTTTAAGAAACATCCCAAGAAATAGAAACAACTGGGACTGTGCCATATCAATAGCGACCCTTTCTGCTCAGTTCTGGAAACAGAAAGTGTCAGGGCAAGGTCTTGCCCTGGTTATTCCATGTCATGTATACTATATGCCTCAGTACAATAGCTGACCCACAATATTATCAGGGTAAAAAAAACAATAAAACAGAAAGATATTTCAACTTGGAAACACAGGGAGCAACCAGATAACTGGCTCTATGGGCATTATTTCTGCTCTGAAAATCATAAATGATCTTCAGAGACATATCACATATCCATGTGAACAGGGCCATGGTCACAATTTCATCCCTGGACTCTAATGGTATGTTTGTAATTCCTTACAGCCCCAACGCAGCCTTTCCCACAAGCTTGTTTATCTTCACACATACACCCACCCACCCCTTCACCTCCCATTTTAAAGGCATCCCTGCAGCAAATTTAAAGAACGCTCTCTACAAAGTGGCCCCCCAGGAAATTCCTGCATGGATAAACTGCAGCTGCCCAAGGCCAAACGGTGCTGGGGAGTCAGTGCTATTCTTTTATTGGTTTGTTGAGGTTTTTTGCCAGGGAAGTTTTAGTGCTCACGAAGAATGAGGGAAATGTCTTCATTATTATTATTATTCCTTGTTGCTTTTATCATTAGCACTCCAATGTATGCTGTATCACCTGTATTAGTAATAGTATTAGTAGTAACAGTAGCAATAGCAACGAGAGCATTATTCTTAAGAGCCCCAAAGTCACAACTTCAGCTTTACTCTTATCTGAAAAATAAATATTTTAAAGCTTCTGAAATTCTTTACTATGAGAGTGGTGAGACACTGGAACAGGTCGCCCAGAGAAGCTGTGGCTGCCTCATCTCTTGAGGGGTTCAAGGCCAGGCTGGATAGGGCTTTGAGCAACGTGGTCTAGTGTAAGGTGCGAGGGGAGTTGGAACTCAATGATCTTTAAGGTCCCTTGCAACCCAAACCATTCTATGATTCTGTGATCTCAGCTTAGTCGCACTGGCCAAACCAGTGAAGTCTGGGGAGGGGGCTTGCTGGTGATCCATGTCTGCTTGCAAATAGTGTGGCATCCCCAGCACATTTCCCATAGGTACCAGGGCACTATCAGGGGGCAACAGCACTTAGTCAGAGCTAACCTGGGCAACACCAGAGATGGAAAACCAGAATGCAGTCAAAAGAGTAAAGGAGGAGCACAAGGAGATCCTCATTTGGAGCGTACAGGCTCTGCTCAGATTTACTGTCACCAGTTAACTGGTTCTGTAAGGCAACCACTTATGTGTAACTGATAGGTAGTAAAAAGAATTATTTGATGATTATCCCATTGCCTTTCCATTACTGGCCTGACCTGATAAGAAGCAGCTTCCCTATCCATCAAAGCTGTGACCGCTCTAACTGAACTCATTTTTCAGACCACTATCAGCCAGCCTTGGCTATTTTTACTCCTAGATTTATGGGGCAAATTCATCCCCTAAATTCAATTTTCTTTGATGAAAGCTTTTCAGAGATTTTTTTTCATCCTTTCTCCATTCTCTGTGAGTTATGCTTTACCTTCTCTGTCTCAGGTGTAAGTCCCAGAAGGTTATCTGCACCTGCAGGGAGATTGCATTGCCTTCCTATATTTCTTTTTAACTATTGAAGTTATTATTTTCAGAAATAATGTTTTTCATTCAAATTTCAGTGTAAGCTTCAGGAAGTCTTAAAACAAGGTAGAATCTACGTTTGTGTATGTGGGTGGTTTTTTACCTCCTCCCCAATAGACCTCAAATCAGCTGGTGAACTGTGAGTTTCTGTAGCAGTGAGGACACCAGTGAATTACACACTGGAAGATGCTTCAATTACCCATTAGTACCTGCAGCAGACTGGGATACTGCCGTCTGTGTTAGGCACTTTGCAAACAGCTTATGCACCGGACATCAGACAAAGAGTGTGCGTGAAAGAATAACTTACACAGAAGGGAAGGGAGTCATCAGGAAAAGAAAAAAAAACAAAAAACAAAGAAATTCATTCCCCAATAACTCAAATACCCTACTCAGTCGGACATATCTTGTTCCCTCCTGTCAGCCCTATGCAGGGATGCTGCTGCAAACCCACTTCTCAGACCTGAGTTTGGCTCTTTGGGGGAAATTTAGCCACCTCATTTTGCAAATATGGAATATCTATCTTGCAGAAGGGAGACAGAATTTGCAAATGCAGAAGTCTGAGTGAGAGACAGTATTGATGATTCCTTGGACAATCTGTGCTGCCTGTAAAGAACTAAACCATGTCATGGCTGTATAAAAAAAAAAGCTTTTGAAGCAGAAAGCACAGCCCTGCCCAGAAAACACTCGCTGAAGGAGGAAGATCAAACATAACCCAGACTTCTGCATCCCCAGACACAAAAAATCTGGCTTTGGATGTGAGGTCTTGGCTCTTGCTCATCCTTGCTTCATTGTTGTTTGAATTATTAAACTAAATTGCTTTAATGATTTTGAGTTTTGCATCTCACTCCTCTCAGACAGCTAAACCTCAGTTGCTTCAGTAGGTTGGCGAGGCAAGCACTGAAGGTCAAACACCTCTCCAGACCCTCTTGGCACTCCATGACAAGGCAAGAAAACTGAGAAGAGATGGTATGTGATACTGCCAACCCTGACATTCAAAAGTCTGGTGCTAAACCTGACCCCAGGGAACAGACTGTTGAATCTCCTGTGCCATTTGCATAGGTGAAGGTGAATTGAAACCAAAGGCCAGATCAGGTGTTAGACCATATAGTCAGACTGAGAATTTGTGACTAGGAAGTTTCCTGCCATCGAGGTATGCCTCTTTCTGTCACATCTGAATCTGCAGCTAGTGTTTAGGATGGATGGAGACCCTTCACTCATCAGTCCTGGGCTAGTTGCTCAGGAAGACAAACATTGTCCAAGCCCCAGGAGATGTGGCTTTGTCTTTTGCCTTCAGCAAAGTACAGACATTCAAAACCAAAAGCCCAGGATCCCATGTGTTTTCAGGGGATGCCTGCAAGGGAGAGATTTATTCTCTCAGTTGGGAGTTTTCAACTCATTTATTTTGTCTAGCTTTTGTGTTGGTTTTAAAGACCATGGTTGCTTTTAAGG
This sequence comes from Gallinago undulata, assembly GCA_026546715.1. Classification (NCBI taxonomy): domain Eukaryota; kingdom Metazoa; phylum Chordata; class Aves; order Charadriiformes; family Scolopacidae; genus Gallinago; species Gallinago undulata. The sequence continues at coordinate 147,655,736 of JAOTQQ010000012.1, forward strand.
AAACAAACAAAAAAAAAACCACAAAAAAACAGGTCACTCTTACTTTCATATCAGTTGTCAATAACCCTTGTACTCTGGGCCTGAGTGGTGATGACCTGGCAGAAGGGACCAGTAATGCACTGACCCACCACCCCAAGCAATCACTCATTGTGCCATGGCATCATAACACACTGCTGTGCTGAAACATCGTAATCCCCCACCCCCAAATCCCACCCATACCAAGACCTGGCCACAAGAGAGACCTGATTTAAAACATCTGCACAGGTTGTATATGATGTACTGATTACCCTCCTCCACTCAGCAGCAATTTGGTGGGGTGTCCCATCCCTGGAGGGGTTCAAGGCCAGGCTGGATGGGGCTTTGAGCAACCTGCTCTAGTGGGAGGTGTCCCTGCCCATGGCAAGGGGGTTGGAACTTGATAATCTTTAAGGTCCCTTCCAACCCAAATGATTCTATGATTCTGTGATTCTATGAAAGCGAGGACTTCAGAACCGGTTGGCCTGTAGGAGTTGGGAGAAGAGCAGGAACCATCTTACTACACAGCACACGTAAGTCTTAATTGATACTCTGCACTAAAAAGCGAGATAAAGGCTTTGCAGTGATAAATAATGCCTCACAAGGGGTCCCCAACTCCCTGTTTGATGCCATTTCCCCTCAGCCATCTGGAATTATCTTCCAACCCAGCTTCTTCTCACTGGTCCTCCTGGCCTTCCTACTGCCATTGACCTATATTGCACCCTTTTGAATGTCTGCTATGGACTGTATGTGTGTCTCTCCTGTGACAGTCACTGGGAACTTCACTAGACCTTACTCTTCAGCAAACAGCAGCTGGATTTCCAGCTCAGATCTGTGGTTTTAGAACCAGGATGCTGCCTTGCCAGGGGCTGCACGATGGGCTCCTCTCTCTTCTTCCTCCATTCCGGCAGTGCACAACAAGGCTGGGTTGTCCACCAAGGAACTCCCTGACAGTGTCTCCCCATGGGAAGGCCTCCCCTCAGCTGCACTGGCATTGAGCTGGCTGCCACCCTGGCAGAGAGATCTCCCAGGTAGGAGATGGATGCTCTCTGGGCCTTGGTACATCTCTCCTTTGTCCAACACCCAACACACACTCACCTCACACCCCTGCTCACCACCTTGTGCTCTGAGTTTCACCCACTACTCCTGCGTGAGGGGAGACAGAGACAGTGCCCCATCCAGTTCTTAACATCTCAGGTGCTCTCTTTCCCTGGGGGATATTGCTCAAGTGAATTAATATCTCTGCCAGGACATTTGGCTCGCTACAGGGATAGCTAGCTGAGTACCCCCTGAGGACTATTGGAATTGGTTTTACTGTTCTGCAGTTGTGTGGACCTTTGCTAGGACTAATCCTCTGCATTACACTGATCTGTTTCTCACTGAATAGGCTTTGATTGATTAAGGTTGTAACTGTTTCTCACACTACCATTAACCTTCATAACCTTGGCATCAAGAAAAGTACTGAGAGACTCAGGGAAAGGTCTAAAATCCCAACAGCATGTACCTCTATAACCAGCCCAATAAGATCAGCTGCTCTTGTTTTACTGGTAACAGTATCTGCTACAAAACTGTATTATGAATGAAGCAGGAGTGACTCTTGTGCCAAGTGCTGCACTCACTGATGCTAGTTCTCAAGCAAATTGAAATAGATGAACTGTAGCCTCCCCAAACCCAGACTATTCATGAGCTACACTTGTAACCCAAACATCTGGGCTCTGGGCCAAGCAATTCTTCCAAGGAGAGGACCGTCTTCTCTGGAAGGACGTAGTCCTAGCAGAATGAGTCTGTTCTTGCTATATCAGCCCATTGACTATGTCTCTGCAGTCCTACCTTAGAGCCCTTGAAAACTCAACGGTCTCAATACAAAGCTCCTGGGTCTGCTGCAAATCAAAGACCTTCTGGCTTAACAGTGGCCATGAGGAGATTCTCCTTGCTCCAAGTACCATGCTGCTCAATTCCTGTAAGGTGTGAGGGGGCATACATTTCCATACTCTTGGGATTTTCTGGGAATTGAGTGCTGTTATAGTATCTCAGCAACTTCATTTTAAGTATTGACATACCAGAAGGATGATAAGACTTAGTATTAGCCCATTTTCTCCCAGTCACTTTATTTCAAGCTGGGCTAACGTAAGAGAAAATAGTAGTAATACTGGATAGAATTTGCAGTGTAGGAATAGATAATACAGTTCACAGATATGTTTCTATAAATATGCTACTTTATAGTCTAGCAGGTTTCAAAGTTTCTTTCACACTCTGTGATTCAGCTAATAAGCTGAAAGATGCTTCTCAGTCTTCTTATTCAAGGACTCGCACAACCCATTCACCATCTGGCTGCCTCACAAAAGGCAACCCATGCATAGAGCCCTCTGCTCTTTTACAATTTAAGTTTGCAGTTTCTTCAGATCCAAAGATTTCTTATTCAACCAAGAGGAGTGTCGCAGCATCCTATCCTCATACCGTGGCATGGCCCTGCTAGCATTTGAAAGAGTAATGTCTTTTGGATATAGCCTGGTGCAATTTCTGTTTGCCCAGATGGTCAATAAAGATATTTAATGAATATTCCTGTGGTCAGGGGATAAATTATTAAGTCATATAAAAGAAAATGATCTTCCTCCCTGCGACGGCTATAGTCAAATGCCAGAGTGAAACCTCATTATTCATCTTCAGGTTCCACAGAGCCGTGTAAATTGACAATCACATTTTATCCAGCTAAATAAATGGTACTGATGCATGTGGCCTACTGTTGGATTTTGGTCAAGGCTATGCTGGGCTGTTAAGGAATTTGTGATCCAATGATCCATGAATTCTGGTTTTGAAGGAAACATCAGCAGAACCAAGCTGGTCCCACTTTACCCCTAATCACATGGCACCCCAGTTGATGAGGTTCTTTATGGCAAATATGAAAATGCCATTAGAAAACACTGAGTCTGAAGAGACACCCAGCCTAACTCAGTCTAGCAGGACAGAGACACTCAGTTCTTTGAACATGGAGTGCAGAGCAGCCCATGACTGGCTCTGTGGCCATTCCTCCTTCTTTGGCACATAATTTGCCAATAGATACTTTGTTATATCTCACTTCTTTTAAAGACTCTTTATTGTCTGAATTCTTGGACTTTATCATCCTTTCTTATTTTCAAAAGCTTATTTTAATTTGTCAATAGGACTGTGCATCAGCTAGAGGAGTTTGCTCAGGACCATGTCAATCCACATTTTTAGTATCTCCAAGGATGGAGACTCCACAAACTGCCCGGATGACCTGTTCCAGAGTCTTCCCCCCCCATCCTCCCAATCTCCCCACTTCCAGCAGAAATGTTTTCCCTTATGTTTAAATGGAATTTCTTCTATTTCAATTTTTGTCATTTTCTTTTGTCTCTCACTAGGCACCACCGAGGACACCTCAGACATCACAAGATTGTTCCATCCTCTCTACTTTTCCCCGTCAGATATTTATACACATTGAGAGGATCCCCCTTAACCCTCTCTTCTTGAGGCTGAATAGCTCCAGCTCTCAACCTCTCCTCACACATCAGATGCTGCAATACCTGAACTGTCTTTGTGGCCCTTCACTGGACTCACTCCAAGATGCACGTGTCTCTTGTACTGAGGAGCCCAGCACCGGACACCGTACTCTTGATGGGTCACACCAGCACTGGACAGAGATTAAGAATCACTGGCAAAACTCTGCCTAATACAGCCCAGGAGGCTGTTGGACTCTTTCTCCAACCTGAGGAGTTTGAGGTCCCTCTGAAAGGTCCCTCTGGTCTCTCAAATACACCTCCCAGTTTTTTATGGTGTGCATATAATATAGGACACCCAGAAATCTCATGCAGGACATCTCTTAGAGCCAGAAGAGTGAAAATTAGATACCACAGAAAGTAACTTCGGGAGCCTAAGTTCCTCATTAGTTCTGGATTTGAGAACTGCTTTCCCTGTCATACCTTGTTATCTTCCACTGCTCACTGAAAAGACCAGATTGAAATATCACAGCCCTGAGCATGCACTTTATTTCAGCATTCCTGCGTGTTAATATTATTACTATTGATTTTCTGTGATTTAGCAGCAGAGATGGCAAAGGGGTCTCTCAGCCTCACGCTCTCTGCACAGCATGACACTCACATGTCATTGCTTTCCCAAATACAAAAGCTCCATCTCATTTCTCCACAAACCACAAAAATTTACTAACAATGAACCTTGAAAAGAAGCCACCTTTCAGTTCATGTCTTTTTTCAAAACTGTTTGCTTAGTTTTGTATTTGTCTCATTGGCTTGACTTTGCAGACTGAGGTTGATCTCTGCAAGGAAGCAATGAGATTCTGCTTCTTCCCTTACAGCTGATCAGAGATGGACAGCATGAGTGCAGACGAACACTTTTGTGAATCCAGGGCACATTTCTCTCCCTCCTCTGCCCTTTGCAGGAGATCCACTAGAAAGACCTCATTAGGAATTCTTACTCGCGGCAGCTTCAAGCCATCTGTTGCTACAGAAGAAAGTGCTTGTTGAAAGCACTTCTTTCCTCAATAGTTACTGAACAGTTGGTGCTGTCTGGTGTTTGGGGTACTCCTGGAGGGTGGTCAGTGTTCAAACAGGACCTGTCTAGCCAAACACTTTCAGTCGTGCTTTTTGCTAAAACACACCCAGTCTCAGGAGCTGGCTGGATCCCAGTGGATGTCAGTTGAATCTACAAACACCTTTTCTGGAGTCGGAATAAGACTCGTGCTCTTTCTAAAATTCTTCTCAACAACTAAAAGGGTCTCAACCAGATGATTGGCAGAACTCAGACGTTCTCAGTGTCTGAGATCACTACCCACCTCACAAGCTGTGGGGTTTTTCTTGGCACTACAGAAGAAGGCGTTTCTTCTATATAAGGAGATGAAGCTGTGCCAAGTGGGTTTCTGTCTCACGTTTCTGATGGGTTATTTTGCAGGCCAAGAATCTGTTTCGTACTCCCTGAGCATCAGACCCATTGGGATTTTTTAGCCTTTGCTGTGTTGGGTTAGAAGGCTAGTGGGACCTGAGACCCCAGCTAGCACTTCCCTCTCTGGCAAGGCAAGCTCCCATTAAACTATTCACTGTAATCAGTGCCATTGTTTGTTTTAGGATCCCCTTCCAACAGAGAGCATTCACATCCCTCTGTGTCAACCCTTAGATGGAAGCACTGGGAAGGTGGTGAGCATCAACAACCAGCTTTCTTTGAGGATTAACTAAAGAAGCAAACAAGCTCAGTGATCAAAGTCACTGTTCAAAGCACAAGGCAGTGGCTATTTTACAAGGGACTGATGGGAAAGGCACTGTACAGGACCCCTGTTAACAGAAGCAGTCGCAGGGTGGCAGATGGGTCACAGTCACAGTCTGGGGAAGGAGGGAAAGCAAGAGAAATACTGATGGTATGGCCCTGAGAGAAACAAGGAAAGATGTAGTGTTGTACAGACTGCAAACAGGTTGTGAACTGAGCAAAGACACTGATAGCTGCTGCGTTTGGAGAAGTGGTACATTGTAGATTACTTAGAAAAAATTCAGAGTTAGACAAGTGTATTCAGTCTATAATCAATCAGTAATAAATACATCATGAAACAAGGCAGAATATAATAATGAAAACATGAAGGTAATAAATTAAGTACAGTAAAAACAAGAACAAAGAACAGAGACCGGACTTCTTGGGCCCTGAAGCAGGACAGGCTTTGACTTGCAGAACTCAGTAACTCGGCTACTCTTCACTTTGTTACAGAAGCTGGCTTGTCACTGAAGGTAAACTGGTAAGGACTGAGTAAGGTCTGATCCACTGACTATACAGTGAGGGAAGAGAAATAGATGCCTTTACAAAGGGCTGGGAAAATTTTCATACATTCATTTGCCTTCACTTTAATAGCAGAGATGTTTTTACTGAAATCATGGCCACTTGAAATCTTGGCCCAACTTGGAAATGGGAAAAAATAGATATTCATGGGTATGACTTTTTTAAAGAATAAGCTTTGGGTTAACCTCAGGCAGACAGGGAGAAAAAGAGATCTCAATTTCTTTCCCAAGTCACAGGCAATATACTCTTATTCTCCTCTTCCTTGCTGAAGGATCCTAAGCTTTTGTGAATGCTCTTCTTGTTAGAGAGAAGAGTCATCTTACCTATAGGAGCTGATCTGGGATTGAGGAGAGCCTGAATGTTTTCCAACATGCACCCTTCAGAAATGCCATGGAATTTCTCAGTTTGTATAATAATGAATCTAATATAATCCTTTGAATCTCAATTTTGTCTTTTTTTTCCTATTGAGATCTTAATAGGGAGATACCTTTTTGTTAGAGGGTTAGGAATTCAATGCATTCTACTACTAATAAGAATAATAACAACAATACCATGTATATTTTCACTGTTATTAGAGAAGACAACCCAATGCCGGTTAAATTTCAGGACCTCTGACTCTTTCAGGACACTCACACCCTTCCCTGAATCAATAAGTCTGTAGAAATGAGCTTCCCTCACATCTTGTTTCAGGCACAAGGCTGGACTAGATGATCTCCCAAGGTCCCTTCCAAAGTGAATTATCGTAACATCCTCCTATATTTTTGCAATTTGCTAATCATGGTTGGGCTACATATTTGAACAGGTCTCTTATCTGGCTGTGGTGATGTCAAAGGTCTCCAATTACTGAAGTAAACAGTAAATACCAAACTCAGTCAAGTGTACTACTGTAATGTGTCAGCCAAGAACAATACTAAAACTGAGGAGAAAGGAGCAGTGGGGAAATTCCGCTTACCTATTCACTATAAGCAAAATCTATGAAATTGCAAAACGATCTACAAAAGGATGCAACAGAAGGAGCACCATTTCAGTTACCTTAAGTCTAGACCAGGCTGAATATACAGTACAACAGAAAGAAGGCGGCTTCTTGAAGTGCTTGTGATGGGGAATTTTAAAAAAACAAAATAATTTTGGTTGGAAGTGGAAGTTGATCACCTAACCACTGAATAAAGCAGAGCCAACTTCAAAGTTAGATGAGCCTGCTAAAGAACTTTTCCAGCCAGGCTTTGATTATTTCAAGGTTAGTACTGGGGCAACTTTTGTTCCAGGGTTTGACCATTCTTACTGTGAATCATTTTGTCCTGGTACCTAATGGGAATTTCACTTGCTGCAGCCTGTGTCTCTTTCTGCTCATCCTTTTGATGCACAGCGCGACTAGAGTCTGGCCTGTCTCTCCATAACCACCCATATAATGTGGGAATGGTCCCGTCTTTTTCATGCTGGTACAGCTCTACTGAAAATCACTTGAGTTGCACTGGGCTAAAATAAAGGGACAAATCCAGTTTGTCATTCTGTGGGTTCACAGACTGTTGACATTTTCTCATCCTCGGTGTAATAATTCTTCAGTGTCCCTGCGTCCTTTTCCAACTTGCTCATCTTTATACATGGATCTTAGCATTGCCTTTCATGATGCAGAGAAAAAGAACTATTTAATACCTCATATCCCAGCATCTACTCTTGGTACCTCACTGGGATATTGCCATGGAAACGAGGAAAGTTTGAAATAAAAGCGAATACACTTGCTTTTCTTATTTTTCAGTAGGGACTTCAAAATTTACTGCAGTATAAAACAAGCCGTGTGCCATCTGCTTATTGAAAATTGAATGCAAATGTTTCTTTTCTTTCTTCTGGAGCTCTAAATCACTGTCACGGCATATCCCCTCAGAAGCATCCTTAGAGGTGGTGAATGAGTTCGTGTAGCTTCCTGCCCAGAAGTTAAGTAGATGAGAATTATCATTGTCCTTCAGCCATGGATGGAACAGATAAAGAACAGACTGAACCAAAATGGAAGGCAACATGTACTGGAGACAAGCAGAGCCATGAAGTCAGCTGCTGGAGGAGAATCTAGGAAGTATAACTCACACAGTCTCCCAGCTATATTTTGGGAAAGGTCATTTTTTACATATGATAGGAGTGTGTAGGAGACTCTTCACAAACGCACCAGCATCATTTTTTTCCTCCTGTGGTCACTTTCTCTGTGAATCAGTTGAGTCAAGCACCACTGAACTGGAGAGCTGAGTCCTCTGCAGAGGCAGCAGCACGAGCCTCCCAGCTAGTGTGACTGCAATTTATTCTGACTGCCTTCTAATAAGGGGCACCAGAGCATGTTTTTCGATAAAGTCCATGGAGACAAGTAGTTACAAGGTCTAAGTGAGCTAGCTGGAGGAGACGAAGGGTCTGTGTGTGGCACCGTTTCTCCTCACTGCCTGCTAAGGTCTGACTGTAAAGTCTCTCAGTCTCTCTTCAAGTTATATGCCACAGCAGAGACCTAAGTCTATCTTAGGAGGAAGCTCATTTGTTTTCACCTCCTTGACCATTCTCATTGCACCGAGATTTCCGCTAAGGAAAACTTTTGGCATCATGTTGAATGCTGCTATTATGACCCAGACATTTGCCTGTCATCAGCCTCTCTCTCTGGTGTGGGGTATTGCTCTCTGCACTAGCTTCAGTGCTGTGGTGCACAGGGAAATTCCCCCTGGCTTGAGGAGGTGACAGTCCAGATCCACCACTGACCCTCTGGCAGCTTCCAGGGGAACAAGCAAAACGTGGCAACATTTGGTAGCGCAGTTGTTTGCTTGCCCCCGATTTCCCCAGCCCTTTCCCAAGTCGGCAGCCAAAGATCTTATGTCTCTTTACGATTTTCCATAGAGTCGGGAGTCAGATTGACAAGAAGAAGCTGATTTGCAACTGGGACCCCTCTTCCCCTAGAAGCAACTTCCCCTCGAAGCTCCCTGTGTCTTGCACGCTGCTCGGCACGTAGCACTGCTCCGCAGGCAACTCACGGGGCTGCAACCATGGCAGGAGCATCCATCTCCTGCGCGACTTCGCCTTCCCCTGGGCCGTTCGAGGGGGAGAGGTGCTCGGGAAGCAGCTGCAACCAGCTTGTGTTTTCTGTTGCTGTTTCTCTGGTAATCAGACAGCTACACTAATAATCGTGTCCTTACAACCCTGGCTCCCCCTTATCGGAGGGAGCCGCCTTCGAGAACGCAAGCACACGGTGTTCACTCAGCCATCCGTCACTTCGCCGTCCTGAATGATTAATGTCTGCCTTCCAGAGCCCGCACACAGCTCTCCCTGGGAGGCTGCGAAGCTGCGTGTACGATGCTTTGGGGCTGCTGGAAGATGGGTATATGAATGCGTGATCTTTACCAGGGAAGTCCAGGGCGCTGTGAAGAGAGACTATGCTTTGCAGAAGATTTATTTCTTCTGCAACACTGTGCGGTATTTCTGCAGTATTATGCTTCGTTTAAGCATTATGCTTCATTTTAGGTTAAAATTATGCTTCATTTAACCTTCCTCCTAATTCATCAGGTAAAAATCTTCCACTATGTCCATTTGGAGTGGCAGATCTATTGTCTCTGGAACAGTGTCGTTGATATTGAGAGACTATGTTTGTGTAACTGCTGTTCTATCTATGGGACAGGTCTTGGTTCCAGGTGTCTCCTTCATGTTACACTGATTCAGAGTCACAGTCTTGCTCAGGCTGGTGGGACCTCCAGAGGTCTCCAGCCCAACCTCCTGCTTGAAGTTGGATCAACACTAAAGCCAGACCAAGTTGTTAAGGGCTTTTCCCACTTGGCCTCTGTGGTGTGTTAATTAACCTTGACTAAGGGAAAAACTCCAACTCAGCTGCTCTCCCAGTCCTCAACAGGACAGGGTGGAAAAATAACAGGAGAAATCCTGTGGGTCAAGATAAAGACAGGGAGATCACTTACCTGTTACTGTCATGGGAAAAACACATTCAAACCAGGGAAAAGGAGTTTAATTTCTTGCCAATTAAAGTAAATTTGGATGGTAAGAAACAAAAACACCACCTTCCCTCCATACCCTGCCCTATTCCCAACTTCCCCGCTCATTCCCAGCCCCTCTCCCACCCCAAGGGGCGCAGGGCTGGGGCTGGGTGTTGGGGTCCCTCCATGGCAGCCCCTCTGGGTGGCTGCTCCCTCCTCACCCCTCTCCCTGCTCCAGTGTGGGCCCTGCCCCGGGCTGCAGTCCTTCAGGGACACCCTGCTCCCGCCGGGGCTCTCCACGGCCGCAGCTCCTGCAGGAAATATCCCCCCTCCCCGGGCTGCAGGGTGGGTCTCTGCTTGAGAGGACTTGATTGACTTGTTTGCACTTGGGAATCCTGACAAGATCACGTCTTGCAAAGCTATATTAGCCTACAAGCAGTTGCAAGGAGGTGGAGAATGTCTGCAAGACAACAAACACCGTGTGATTCGCGTTCTAGATATCTTCTAGGTATCCTTCTCCCTCGGAAGAGGAGACACTAATCATTGCCTGTAGCACCCCTGGGTAATTAATTTCAGTGATTTAGCACCTGGGGATTCACCTTCACACAGAGATCGATGGTTTGGATGTTTCCTACATTATTACCCTTTCAGCAATTACCTCCCACAGATACTTGTTCTTGCGCTAATGAGCCAGAAGCTATTAGGATCCACATTCACCATCCACATGTTTTATAGTTGCAGGAGGGCTCTTCCTTGGTGACCACATCTTCTGGGCAGGCAAATTTACAACATGAATGGAAAGGTCTTTTCGGCAGACATTTGGGGAGGAAAAAAATAAAAAGTATTAGCCTTAGGAAGATAAGTGTACCATGAGAATGAAATCAGAGCCTAGGAGAGCAGAATCAGGGTGTTGGTGATGGCAACAGTGCTGAGATTTCCCTGCTAAATGCAAGTATCCCAGGCAGGAAGACCATACAAGTAGAACTAGCAAGGTGTTATAACATGGGCCAATTTGCTGGGTTGACTCAAATAAGCAAAGTTCAGCCCCAGTGTAGGCGATGGGTTAAACTGCTCAGCGCAATGCTGAAAAATTGAGATTATTATTATTAATCTCTTATTAAATCTGACTAGTTAAATAATTCAGGTTCTATTAATTGCTGCTCTACCCTCTCTTTTTTAACCACATCTATATTCAGCTGAGTCCTGTCTCAGTGATCTTGGGGTTTACGCTACCATCCAACAGGTTGGCTCATACTATCCCACAGGCTCTCGCACCAAAATACAGATTAATTTAACCCATCGTTCCAGATATTGCTGTTATTTGCAGTAACATAAACTCAGTGAGCCAATATGAGATTTATTCTGAAATGCAGAGTCCATGCCATGATAGTCAGAGCCCCACGCACAATGTGGGGAGAGGTAGACGAACACAGAAATACAAGCTGGGAGCGCTTGTGCTGCTCAGTGTTTCACAACGGCAACCTCAGTCTGGAATGGAGGGAGGTTGCTGCCTTGGAGGGGAGACCTCACCACTCTCTACAACTACTTGAAAGGACACTGTAGAGAGGTTGGTGCTGGTCTCTTCTCGCAGGTAATTAGTGACAGAA
>JAOTQQ010000012.1:147667465-147708070 GCA_026546715.1 Gallinago undulata
CCACTAGACCAGGTTGCTCAAAGCCCCATCCAGCCTGGCCTTGAACCCCTCCAGGGATGGGGCATCCACAGCTTCTCCAGGAAACCTGTTCCAGTGTCTCATCACCCTCACAGTAAAGATGTGAAGTATCTAATCTAAACCTCTCAGTCTGAAGCCACATAAAACCATTACCCCTCATCCTATCACTACACTCCCTGATAAAGTCTCTCCCCAGCTTTGCTGTAGGCCCCTTTTAGGTACTGGAAGGCTGCTAAAAGTACTCCCTGGAGCCTTCTCTTCTCCAGGCTAAACAACGCCAACTCTCTCAGCCTGTCCTCAAATGGAAGGTGCTCCAGCCCTCTGATCATCATGGCCTCCTCTGGACCTGCCTTCCAACAGGTCCATGTCCTTGTTACATTGGGGAACCAGAGCTGAATGCAGTACTCCAGGTGGGGTCTCATGAGAGCAGAGCAGAGGGGCAGAAACACCTCCCTTGACCTGCTGGCCATGCTGCTGTGGATGCAGCCCAGTATGCAGCTGGCTTTCTGGGCTGCAAGCACATGTTGCTGGCTCAAGTTGAGCTTCTCATCCACTGACACCCCCAAGTCCTTCTCCTCAGGGCTGCTCTAATTCTATTCTCTGCCCAGCCTGTATTCATGCTTGGAATTGTCCTGACCCACGTGCAGGACCTTGTACTTGGTCAAGGGCTTGCAGTTTGACTCTATGTCTTACTGTTCGAAATGCAGCTGGTAACACTCACCAGACACTGCAACAGTGAAATGCAAGATAAAAGCTCTTGCTCATGATGCACTGTGCAGCACAGGACATCAGAGGATGGCATAAACTATTCTTCTTTGCTGTAAAAGTCAGCTGCTGTTTTTTATCTAGAGAAGGATGCCACTGAGGCGATGTTCTTCCTGCCCTATGGCACCAGCAATCTAGTGTGTCCTTTTTCACAGGTCCTGTCTAGCAGATAAGTGCAGTGGAAAGTCTGAAATGCCCTGTGAGCAAGACTTACCATGTGTCCTCCTTTTATTCAAACCTAAGTCTAGTATCACAGCTGTGGGTTGTTCCTTTTGGAAAAACCTGGTTCATTCACATGACCTGAACTTCCAGTGGGAAACTGGGGTCTGTTGTGACACAAGACCATTGGTGAATGAGGTATGTAGAAGCAATGTGGCTATCAGAGGGTGTTTAGCTTCCACTCAACCTCGACGAGGAAGTAGAAGGGAAAGAGTAACTTCCAGGCAGTCTGAGGTTTAGGTCAATAGTTTCCAAATCTAGCATTTCCACCCTCTTAGAAACCAAGCAACACACTCCCACCCCAGCCAGACCTGGAACAACCAACCATAGTGCTAAAACAGGACAACTCATCTGAATCGAGTGTTAAAGCCAAGAGTTTCCATTAATAGCTACAATGTCAGGGGCACAATACATTGACTTCGTCTATAGGAACATTTTCTTCCTTTCCTTCAACAGTCAAAATTTCCCAGCAGTAAATGCTGGAGCCAATGATAGCCTGGTTATAAGCAGCAACTAGTCTTTTATACCTCCTTCAGTGGCTGAACTTGGACTGACACACTGATTGCAGGTCTTCCAGAGTTTTTGTGTTCTGCCTTTTAATCAAGTAACAGTTTTTCCTGGCTCTGAAGATCCTAGAAATATGCCTTTCATTTTTTCCCATTTTTTTGGTATTTTAAATAACAGAAATAAAAATGTTTCCTTCTCTCAATTCTAAATGTTTTGGTTTCTTTTTAATTGGCTATTGCTTTGTCCTAAGAGAGTGAGAAAGCACAACAGGGAAGAGTTCATTTGCCTTTTTGTACCGCTCATTATTTTGTACACTTCCAGTACAATTCCCTCATTTGTCCCCTCTCAAAAGACACTGCTTTTTTTTACAGCGGGCAAGCTGAACTGAAGACATTGCCTTAGGTGAGAAAGATGCAGAGATTTGGTCACAGCATGATTACAGGCACAAACCCATTTCCAGCAACTGAAATATTTTGTTTGCTGTCAACCAAGCAGTTGATGTGTACTGAGCAGGTTTTTGCATTTTGCTGCAGGATGCTTAATTTCTTTCGTCCTCTGAGACAGGACCCAGGCACATGGCAGCATCCAAACCCTGAGCAATCAGGCTTTTGTGACTTTGATTCAGATTTCTAAAGATATTTATATGCCTATAGATGAAAGATTAGAGGGGTTTTTTCTGTATTTTTTCCCCCATTCCCCGAAGTCTAACATTTTTGTGGTTGTTAAGAAAATTTCAGCACACAAGGTCTTCTTCAGATTCTCCCGGGCATGCTGCTGCACTACCTGAAGACCTTTAAAATGTGTTCTTCTTGTCTATATTATTGATTGCTTAGTTAATTACTCTAAAAGAGTTTTTTTGCTTGCAAAAGGGGTGGACAGGATTCAATGACACTTTGGCTTGTCTGTATATGCTGGGTAAACTGAGATGATAAAACAAGTTGGCAAATGCCACCCCAAAAAAGAAAGAAATTGTTGATCTTAATTGCTAACAGAGATGTTACCTCATGCAGCGCAGAAAACACATGTGAGATTGCTCAGGTATATTTATCTCTATTGTTAAAGCTGTTTTTCTCCTTTCTGTGCCGCAAGAACGCCTGTCTTCACCATCAGAAAATGAAGTTTTTACAAGCATTTTTTGTTGTTATTTTAGTGTAGGCCAGGGGCTAAATATAGGGTGTATATAATACTGACTGCATCCCACCACACAGGATACGTTGGCTCTTCACTGATTTGTAAGTGTGTCTCCTACACGGCAAGAACAGATGAAGGCTATGACAACAAGCTCATCTCACTCTGGTTACCATACAGAACAGTGAGTTCTACCAAGTACTTCCCACATTAAGGCAACAGCTTCTTCCTATAAGAGTGTACAGGTCTTTGCATGTGATGGCAAATTTGCTGCAACTAGTTTTTTCTTCTAACGGTTAATTATTCTCACTGTTCATGTAGAGCTTTTTTTTTTTTTTTTTTTTTGTTTCATCAAGACTGCTGGTAGGAAATATAAAACCTCTCATTCTCTGCCACTCACAGCTGGGATCAGCTTCTGGCCTGTGCCAGACTTCACTTGAGACTTACCTGGATGACGACAATGGTACACGCCGCCCAACGCTCCATCCCAAATGAGATGCTTGTGCCTCACAGCAACACCTGCCAGCTAAAGCTGGCACTGAGACCCACTTCTCCTTTTCTGCTAGGAAGCACAGGGTTAATAATTTTGTGAGTGAAACGCTGATCTCCTTAAACCAGGAGAAGTTACGCTGTTCACTTTGGTATGCTGAGATCTTGCCCTTCAGCTCCACAAAGTTAAGGCGGGGGGAGTCCCAACAGCGAACTCCAGCCCACCACGCACTGACTCTACTCTTTATGCCTCCCCTAAGCTTGTTCTGTTCCATAGTCTTCTGGCAACAGCATGGTTGGGTATTTGATGAAGGTTCATACTTCACTCTGCACGTACTTTTGTCAAAAAAGCTTTTATTGCAATGCAAAATATCTTCTGGATATGACATCTTTCTCCCCCCCAACCCCCTTAAATTTAATGAGTAATCCTTTCTGGGTTTGTACATTGTGATTCTTGTGTGTATGTATGAATATATATACATATCTATATATCTATCAATCTATAGATATTATATTAATACAATCATATATAAATCTGGACCTATATCACTTTATATATATATACACATATCACTAGATATATGTGTGTGTGCATATACATATATATACATTACATATACACTATATACACATATATGCACACACATACATATCATATAATCATAAACATCTGTTGGTTGTCAAGGGACTTTTCTTTAACAAAATAAGTTCCATCAGTGGATTTTACTTCTGTAGTGCAATTTTACAGGAAGTTAACATTTCCACATTCAATATAAAAGAAACAATATACATTTGAAAACGTGCCATAGGATTTTTAATGAAAAAATTAGAAAAGTGCATTATTTTACAACACTACAGTAAATGATTCTTTTTTTTTTTTCTCTGTAAAGACATTGTAAAATATATACAGGGTTGCTTAGTGCATTCATTACAAAAGAAAGATGCAATCCCTTGCATAAATTACATATTGTACAGGGGTTCGCTGTCTACTTGGACTTGTAAACATTTGTGTGATACAGTTTTCATTCTTTATGTAAGCTGCAATACATCTTATTTTCATTTGACTGTTGTTGCATTCTAACTCCAGTACGGCATTCTAAGGCCATGTGTGAAGGCATCCTCTCCCATTATGGAGAAGGCCAGAAAAAGAAATGAAAACACAAAAGAGTCTTTAATTTGGTTCTTTGTCATCAAGTTATCACTGGTTTAACAAATCTCACCTTCATGCTTATGACCTGCTCTTTGTCCTTTGCTAGGACCAGCTCAACAACTGTGTTGAAGTTAGAGGTCTGAAATAAGCAGAGAAAACAGCTTCCAGGAGGTAAATTCCCAGTGCAGTCTCCACAGCCAAGCAGCTCCTCTTTCTATATGACCATGCTCCTAATGCTCTGTGTGCTGCACAGAAAATGTATCAAACAGGGTAGAAATTTAGAGAGTTTTGCTCTATCTCAGGCTGTTGAGGGCCTTTAGAATGCCGTCAATACACCATCGGTAAGTCCGCATATGCACATTCAAAGAAGTACAAAAATGCACCAAAAAGTGTCAAGAGATCCAAAAGAGACATAGCATCAACACACACTCACAAACACACACATACACACACGCTCCTGTCTGAGCAGGAAGGCTCAGTCTCCAAAGTAGGAATCACAATTTAATTTCAACATGTATGTGTGTTTGGAAGAAATCCAAGAATTTCCATATAAACTCCTTAGGTCCCAAATTGAACACTTTTATCCCTGTTTCTCATAGATGAACAGTTTGTTGAAGTAAGAAATTGCACCTTGAAGAGACAGTATCCACATTCTTTTGGCCTACTGGAAACAACTTTTAAGCCCCCCTCCCATTCCCCACTGACCTATCCAGCTCCAAATCATTTCCTTTGCCATCATATCACTAGGATCAAAAGTTTTAGTCAATACTCCTCAATGGCAACAGACAGCCACACAAATCTTAACAAGTCAAGGGAAGAGGAAAAAGAAGACATATTTTTCTTCCACAGTTCACTCCTGACCTTGCAAAAAAGGAACAGATGGATTATTAGTTGTATAGCATATTATAGGAAATTTACATTCTGTAAAAGAAAGAGACATTAGGTTTGCATTCTAAAGAATGAGCCAGTCTCTCATAAATTCTGCTTAGTAGTTAGTTGTTTAAAAAGTTTGTAGTAGACAGGAGTCTTTCTGAAGCATATACTAGTCCTTTTCTCATATGGCATCAACTCAACAGTACATACGCCTAAGCTTTGTGTGGGTTAACCAAATTTGTTAATGATGAAATCCAAATGAGTGATGCTCAGAGTGGTACCCAGGAAACAACTTAACAAAGGCAACCACTAGATTAACAGAGTCTTAAACCTGTTGTAACCTGGACACTGGGGTGCCTCTCTTGCTGTGCGGGTAGTATACTTGTCCTCCAATATCTGGATAATGTTCCTGCACTAACAACTCATACAGGAAGCATCTGCTAAAATATAAATGCAGGTGGGCAGTCAAAAAGGAGGTAAAATGGCATGAGAAGATCACCAAGTTGTGTCGAGCATACTAGTTGCATTGGTCAGTGGCGACCATACCAGACTCTGCTGTACTAACCTTCCCAGGAGAACAGAAAGGGCACAGCATCAATGATGAAGAGGAATTTCCTACCTCTGTCTCTGGCTGCAGTATCTCTCCGTGTTGGGAATTGAAAAGATATGCTAAAAAGGAGCAATATGGCATCCATCTTTTCTGGAAAACTTGTGATTAAGGAATTCTTAAAGAAAAGGTAAGTCACATAGGAAGATAAGTCACTATAGAGCAACTGGGGCTTAGAAGCTGAAGAACATGAAAGGAATGTACAGTGAAGACCAAAAAACCCCACAACCACTAACTGTGCATTGTTATAAGGATCTCACATGTATGTCTTTGCTCCTGTGTTGCACTTGGCCAGTATTTTGGTAAAACAACAGCTGTCAGAACAACCAGAAGAATTCGGCCAGGATCTGGTGGCCACAACCACAATGAATAGCTGTGAGCTGCTCCACAGATCTGTTTTGGATGACTGCCACGAAGAAAGTAATGAGGTGTGCCCACTACTGTATGCTGAACAAGAAACTCCACCCACATTGCCATTCAGGGGTGCTCAGAAGAGCTTCAAATCACAGAGATCAGAGAAACATGCTAAGTACTTTAAAGGAAACATTAGAAGAAACAGCTGTGGAGGTATCTGAAGGCTCTAGCACCAAAGTTCCTTGTCTTGGTTCCTAAGGAGAATGCTACCCTCAGCTCTTGCCCAGTGTGCAAGTTAGAAATCAGCCTTGTCCTCCATCACCCTCACCCAGGGGCCAGGAAGAAATCCAGTCTTTTGCTCTGCCTTTTTTAACCTTGCTCAGAGAGGGTTTGGGAGAAGCATATGCCATAGCATCGGCGTTCTCATCAATCCAGCTTGTGACACAGAAACTCAACTGTATCTTCCCCATTCCCCAGGTGGTCCAGACATGTTTGAACATGTATCCATCAACCCGTCCTCCTAGAAGCATGATCTATCCCAGACAACACAGCTGCAACACTTTGACCATTGCACCAAATGGGTACCAGAACCATGCTCCATCCTGAAATATGCTCCTTAGCTCATCCATCTACATCATGCCATCTCTCTAAGACACAACACTGGAAAAAATCAGGCCCAAAGCCTGTCTCCACAAAGACATTTAAGCACTTCTTCAATTTAATGGGAATTAAGAGCCTCACTTATTTTGGATTTGAGCTAAAGTCCTTTCCCCAGATACTCCCATGACCAACGTGCCAAGATGATATTTGTCAACAGGACAGCCGTGGCATGACCTCCATGTCAGCAGTGATATTACCAAACAGGCCTTTTGGAAATCGTATTCTAGACTTGCAATTTCAGACTCCGGAAGGCAAAAATCATTTACACACTCTACTTTAGCTAATCTAATTAATACTGTTATCAGATTAATTAGCCTCTTAACAATAATTATGATTAAGGAGCTGCATATCCATGCTTTAGGGAGAGCCAGTAATACTGAATTAATGTTATTTCTCTAAAGGTCGATTTTGATTATATTTTGACATGTAGAAACTGTCCAAACACAGTCAATACAAAGAATTTTCTTTGCTATATGGTGACCTCCTGAATCCAGCTGAAGTTTAGCGTTTCCCACACATTTCTATGGCACAGCTCTGGGGAGATGCAATCAAAAACGGGCAAGAATACCACAATACAGGTCTCTGAGCCACAGTACAGATGTGCTGCAGGCAATAGGAGGGACAGTGTAGGAGTAGTAGAGAGAAGATGCTCTAGAAGACACAATTTTCCATGCTTCCTGCTTGACACCAACATGGGTAATTTGGTCTCACCAATGGCAGTCCACTCCACTGTGAATCAACCATGGTGCATCCTTCCCACACCTCCTGCCATTCCTGCTTGGGAGGATGCTGGCAGATGGATAGCAAATAGACTAAACACAAAAGAAGGCTCTTCCTTAATTTGAAACCACGCTCCAGACCTTACAGATGATCTACAGACAATGAGCCAAAGTACTGTGTCTCTTTGCCTGCTT
Organism: Gallinago undulata; assembly: GCA_026546715.1. NCBI lineage: Eukaryota > Metazoa > Chordata > Aves > Charadriiformes > Scolopacidae > Gallinago > Gallinago undulata. The sequence goes on from JAOTQQ010000012.1 coordinate 147,675,150, forward strand.
GTGTCATTTGTGCTGCCCTTACTCCTGATGACCTTCTCCCAAACATACACGCTCCCAAATTCTCCTCGCAGGCTAACACATTGCATCCTGGTAAAGGAAGAAGTGGATCACTCCTGTGCAGGTTCATGCACTTTGCATGTCCTCTTTGATTCCCTGCCTATTGTTTTTAATCAATCTGTAGATTTCTTTTGTCAGCAGTAATTAGAGTGGAACATTTCCTTCCCCAGGGTGCAGTTCTGTAGCATAATGCTTTTCATTAATAGATGAGGGGGGAAAGTACAGAGCGTGGTGATCTTAGATCTGAACATACGTGTATGAAATGGCAAGCTAATGAGTTAATGTCTGGGTAGGAAAGGGTGGGGGGCAGCGGGTTGGGGGGAGCATATGGAGAAAGCCAGAGGGCCACTGTCTGTGAAATGGATCTCTCTTCTAGCCTCACGTATCGTGCTCTGGATACAGCAATTACTGCAAGCTGTTCCACAGAGCAGATAAACAATGAATCAAAGCCCGGCTAGTGGTATCAGAGCTCACGCATGAGGAAGATGCATTATAGAGCATAGTTTCAATTATTATATTTGCTAGCTCCACTTGCGAATTAGCCAGCTATGATAAATGTTATCACGCTGTTGTTTGCTCTGCATTTCTCAAAGTGAACTGAAAGACAACGCAGCTTGGAACTGTGAATATTAATTACCAATAAAATTGCAGCACTAATCTGTCTTTTTCCCTCCTCCCACCCCACCCCCAATCTGTTGTGATGGCAGCACTCCTCACATTGTCAGAAAGCAAGGTGAGGGAGGGCTTTGGGATATTTATTAATCACAATATTCACTGAAGGAGAGACAAATGAAGGCTGAAGGCTCCAGGGATAGTATTTCCAGCCTAAAATTAGCAGGCAGATTTGGATGGCTGGATTCCATAAAGTGAAATATAGCTGCATAAATTATACAGGTTGACTGTTGTCTTTAGGTCTTTCTGCTCTCCATTAGGTTTAGGAAAGTTTGTTCATGATAAGCAGTAGTTGGAGACACTGATATAGTATCTAGCATTAAATAGAAAAAGGCTCACATTCCAGTTTCAGTAAAGGAGTATAAATCAGGACTCATTGCATTGCACCAAAATCAGGTTGCCATATTGGAAATCTGCGTGAGAAAATAGTAGCCTTAAACACTACTAATAGTAGTAGTGTTTTGATTTCTCTGCAGCTTACCAATTCACAGCAATATAAACCCAACAACTTCAGAAAATAATCCAGGAAAAGCCAGCACAGAAGCTGGAACAACCTCCAAGGTTATATGCAAACCCAACCATCATGCACTCCCCATGTCTGGACTCTCCAGTGCACGCAAGGAGAAAACTGTGGAGCTCCCAGTGTAACAGGGACACAAGTGCTGAAAGCTCCTCAATTTGAAGCTTTATGTTGGACTTTGCCCCCAGACGAATACTGATGGATACAGGTACGTGACTTGGCAATTTGTGCAAAGGACAATGCGGTTTGACCAAGTATCAGTTGGGGGCTTTGGAGAAGCCTCTTTGGGAAAAAGTAAAATATAAGAATAACAATCGCCTAACAATTTTTAATTAAATGAAAAATTTGGGCCAGTCTGAACAAGTTTAACTTTAGTAAAGTGTCCATTGACTTCAGAGGAAGGTCCAGCCACTTCAGGCTTTAGAGAAGGAAAGGATTTGCTTACATTCTACTGAGCCTTTGCTCTTGGGAGCACCAGTAAAAGAAATAGCATCACTAACACAATGTATCACAGGTACCAGCGCTGCTCAGGACGGGCTGGTTGAATACAATCCTGGTTTAAATGAAGACAGCAGCAACAACCTGTCTGGAGAATCAGGAACTCCATGAACCTCCTTGTCAGCAGCAATCCGTGAAACACCCTGACTAAGCAGAGGACGGTCAGTCTCCCAGATTTATTCTACCAAGATCAAAGCACAACAGTCTTTGGCATCACCTCATGGTGTCTTCAACTGGAAATAACACAACTACTCTTGCTGTTGAGAACCATTTCTTTCTTTCCAACTTTCTTGTTGCCCTCCTACTACTTTGTTTTGTTTTTTGTTTTGGGTTAAAGTTCCTTTGCCATGTCCATTATCTGCATCTTAAATAATTGAAAACTGCATTTTGGCAAAGGGTACCGTCAGTTTTCACGGTTTAATTCAGCCTCTGAGCTCATATTAACTAGCATAAGAGTCCCAGAGTGCCTTCCATCTATAATCAGTTTCTCTGTGTCCAATGTTATTATTCCATTTGTTTCGACTTAGGTGTATTGTTATGATGGCGAATCCTTTTCACACGCTCTATCTTGCTGAAGTTCCTAAAATAAAGTTTGATATTAAAGTTAGATGACAGGCAGGCTAGTCAGGCAATATTTCTTTACCAGATCTGTAAGTATTACGCATCTCTAGTTGATGAGAGAAGTGGTGGTGTGATCCTCATTGTGATTTGTGCAACACTCCAGTCAGTAATAGTGTCTTGTTGAAATACGCATTTAAAAGTCCATAACATTAGTGTAATGGACACATTCCAACACATCTCTCTGGTCTGGCTTCTTCATAAAGATATTAAATGACTGTCTTAATTAGATCCTAATACTAACAGGAATGTTACATGATAAATGAGGATATAAAATTCAGCAGAATGCTACTTCCACCAAAGCCCCTGCCCTCTGGTCTGCATACACCAAATCACTCTGGAACAATTTCATTCTCTATCTTCATCCCACTGGTTGCTCTTTTTTTAAGCTTTTAGCAACACATGATGCTTTTTTTCCCTAAAAAAAAAACAAAAAAAAAAACTTTCAAATCTGTCAGAGAAAACAAGAAATTACCTTGCTCAGGTTTGATTTGCAATAATCTTGATTACTGCCCTGGTATTTCTTGGTTTGAAGCACTGGGAAACTAATGAGACAACCTACAATACTGGTCACTTCGCTCTCTCTCTCTTTTTTTTTTTAAATAATGTTGCTGATTTTGTCATTATGAGGTGTTACAGTGGAGTTTAAACAGAAGTCTATTGCTGAAGATCACCGTACATCTTTTCCACTCACTAACAACGAAGAAGCTGCTTTGGACCCTTGAAGTAGAGTCCTTGACAGAACAAGGGGTAATGGCTTCAAACTGGAAGAGTGTAGATTAGATATTAGGAAGAAATTTTTCACTTCGGTGGTGTTGAGACACTGGCAGAGGTTGCCCACAAAACGTTGTGGATGCCCCCTTCCTGGAGATGTTCAAGACCAGGCGGGATGGGGCTCTGGGCAACCTGGTCTAGTGTGAGGTGTCCCTGCCCACGGCAGTGGAGTTGCAACTAGATGGTCTTTAAGGTCCCTCCCAACCTAAACCATTCTATGATTCTATGAAGTAACATCCAAACACCTCTTCTAGAGTTGTGCCATTAGAGTCATCCCTGTAAAGCAGATCTATGTACAAAGTTCTGGCAAAGCAGCCCCAGTTAGCTCAGGCAGGATCTTCCTTACACAGCAATGAAGACCAAGTGGAGAGTTGTGCCTCTATTGTTCTATTAAGTTTCCTCTTTTGTTTCCATATCACAGCATGCTCAGTCAAAGCTATTTTGGTGCTTCACTGATCAAACTGATTTTTCCCTTTGATGATAATATGAAATATGATAGGATAATGGGGTTGTTATATAATCACAGTCGACAGCAGGGAGCTAAATTTGTGTTGTTTTGATGAAGAGCACATTAGTGTGACATAAATAGACTAATCTGATTTATTATTATTATTTCTAATGCTTAATAATAGGGAAGGGGAGAGGAAATGAGACTCTGGGGACTGAGAGTGCATCACAAAGTGATAGCAGACGTCTGTCTGCTAAGGAAACACAGGTTAGATATTTGGGATATTAGAATGTCTTGTCATAAGCAGCGTCACTACTACCTGCTTCTAGCTGAATTTCAAAAGAGTAAGCAGCAAGCAAGAGAGGTTGAACTGAAAGAAATAATGTCTTTAGTGGAAAAACCTAGTAATGTACCAGGAAAAATATTCTGTGAAAAGCAGTGTTGCCAGAAGGACACTGGTATTCATATAGGGTAATAAGAAGTCAAAGACAGAGCAGACAAAAATCAGCTCGCCTTTCCCTGACTGATTCTTCATGCACAACTGAAAAGCTGGGATTAACCTTGAATGAAAGCTTCCCTTTCACGATACTGCCTGTTCCAGTTCCAGGCAGCCCAAGTCATTATTCACACATCACTCAAAACCCACAACAACAACGAAAGGGAGAGGCATTGTGTTGCCTGGTGTCCCAAGGTGTACAGCATGAGAGTTCTGGTATTTGTGGCTGCTCATATGTCACTACGGACATCTACTCTGGCTCCTTCATATCAACATTCATGGGTTTCTTCAACCACATCCGTAAACTTAGACTAAGCTAAGGCAGAGCTTTGATAAAGCCATTGAGTTTTAATGCAAGGACTCTAAGTGGCAGATAACCCACGACATGCCAAGGTAAATTGTTGCCCTGGTTAAATACCCTACGTATAAAATTTACTCTTCATTTACAGTTCCAGAGGGAAGACTTAGTAACAAATCAGCTAGAGTATGTAACAGCTTTGAACTTCTGGAGTTCAACGTGGTTTATATGACATTTAAAGATTATTTTTATATGCAACAGAAATAGAATTTTCCTCTTTTCTTAAAGGAAAAAAAAAAGGAAAAAGCTAATCATTTTTTTCTATGATGTTACCTTCTTTCACAAAACTGTTGTTTTTGCTAAAAGTCCTGTCACAGAAGTTCTTCTTTGCTAGGCAGACAGAATTTCACCCGAGTTCTGCAAAACTCCAAACTTTTTCTGCTTTTCTCCAGTGTCAAATATACCCAGCAGTTGCACATGATATAGGTGTCTATACTCCAGGCATACTTTTTCTTATCTCCTTAGCAGGAAAAGAAACCTGCATTTATTTGCACTCCTGGGATGCAGCAAGCAAAGACCACAGAAGTGAATTTGGACAGCACAGTGAACCCAATGGGCCACCCTCGTGGAAACCAGCTTCCAGGTGAAACTGATGTGTTTTAACACATCCTGAAACTGCTTTTCTAGCTATGCTCGCTTCAATACTTCTGCCATCAGCATTTGCCTTAGGACATGGTACCACGGTATCATTAATGCGTCCAGCACTCTCTCCTACTGTGCTGAAGGATGTTATCCCCCACGTCAGACTGAAAAAGCCCATCCTCATCCATCTTCATTAAGAACCCTACATTATTTCTTCACTAATCTTAAAGGAGGTTTTTATGCCACAGCAATTTATAACCCCAAGGGAAGCTGCATAGGGGAGTCAAAGTCATGGACGCTTGCTTTTTATTTACTTGTTGAAACACAGATATGGAAATTAGGAGAACATGAACATATTTGATATAGCTAATAATTTAAAGCCAGGGAGAAGAGAACAGAGGAGGAATGACATTCCTTATTTCTCCCTATTAATGCTTTTTAGAGGTGCTTCTTTGAAAGGATATCAACATCCATCAGCACACAGAGCTCAGAGCTGGGGCTCGTACAAAAATATACCATCTAGTTTAAGAAAAAAAAAACCAAAAACAAACCCAAAGGGATTATTGCTTTTACATTGAGAGCATAAAATGGTAGAATCAGCAGGAGGCGATTAGTGTCAAAAAGAGATGGGTTTTGTATGGCGACTTAACACGGAAGGCGATTTAAAAGATAGGATTAAAACAGAGACAAAGGTGCAGGTTTATAAAACTCCCAGTCCTATCCTTGTCAAATCAAAGATCAATCTCCCAAAAGCACTAAAACCCATGTAATCATTGCAAATGCCTATTGTCTTAAAAGGGAGCTGGATTAGGCCTCTAATTCGGTTCTGTAAAGTCTGTTTGGTCCAGATGAACAAACGAGAGATGGACAATCTCCAAGGAACAACTCCACGACATGGTCTCAAGATCCTCTACTATAACTTGCCAACGCAATCACTCCCAATGTTACCCTCCAAACAGTGGAGTAAAACAGTTTTTGCCCATTACTGCTAAATGCATTTTGCCTTTCTGCCTAGCAAAAAAAGCAATATCACATCTAATCTCACAAGTTCCCAGTGAGCCAAACACAAGATACTGTCCCTTGAATTCTTCCTGAGACCAACAAAGGCTTTCCATTATTTACAAATCAAAAGCATTTAGAGACAATCATCTTTATTTTTTTATTTAAAACAAGGAATGCCCTGTCACTATTATATAAGAAAAAATATACATCCACCTATTTATACCCATCTTAATCCAAGCATTCCAAAAAATATAATTCCTATTCATGCAGGTAATTGCTGCACAAAATAATAATAATAACAATAATAATAATAATAACAATAATTTTATAAATAAAATGAAAATAACAAAATACACTCTTCAGTTCCAACAATTATCCGAATTTGTCTTAAAAATTCCACTTGCAAATTGTTGGAACAATTAAAAATGATAAAAGTAAATATAGTTAAATCAATAGGATTATTTGCTTTTGATTATTAATTCCATTGCTAGTTTTTCTTGTGTTTTTATTATGCATACCAGTTTTACAAAGTGCATGCTTTATTTTATTATTTATTTTTTTAAAATTTTGAACTGGCAAGCTAAAATGACCCATCTTTTCCTGCCTCTTTTTAAATGTTAATACAATCTAAAATCTAGCATTAAAAAATTTATCATGATACACCTGGTATATTGACTGCTTATGGCGCATGCTTGTCTTGGCAAAAAAACAAAAAAAAAATTGGCACCCCCCCTCCCCTCCCTCCCTCCCTCCCTCCCTTCCCATTCCTTTTGGAAGCAATCTAAAAGTTAAAAGCAGGCTGGAACACAATTGCTTCAAGGGAAAAAAAAAAGAAAAAGAATAAAATAATACCTGATGCTTTAATTTTTTTGTCACATGGCACTAGTTGTGGAATTGCCGGCGCACACACACACACGCACCCGCACCCAACACGCACGCACGCACGCTGCAACCTGCTCGTGAGGAAAATAGTTTATTAGGTCAGGAGTGCCAGCGGCACATGAAGGCTCCCAGCTGTGTGTGCAACTTTGGATTTGGTACCCACTTCACGTCACCTTGAATCCTCTGACATCCACCGAGGGGGTAATGTAAGGCATACTTTGCTGGAACGGTAATAATCCATGCTTCATGCTCAAGAGCTGAGTCTCAGAGGAGGACTGGCTTTCTCTACTCCCTTTGGCCTCGCTCCGTCTCACTCAAGGAACAAAACAACCCAAAACAACGGAGAAGAACTGGAGAAAACAAGGAAAGCAAAAGAAGACAAATCCCTTTAAATGGACTTTCGCCTTTTCATCAGCCTGTGGTTATCTGTAAAGCTGTGCAACCCAGGTGAGATGGAGCTGACGGGAGATGGGAAAAGGCTGTTTTTTAATGTGCTTGGTGATATCTCCTCTATCTTGTAAGAGATGGAGTGAAAGTACTGGGGGTTCAGCTTTGAGCTGAACGAATTTTGGTGGGACACCACCCGGCTGGTGTACTCGTGGGACCTGTAACACATGCAGGAACAAACTGACTGAAGGTCTGTTACTTCGGCCTTGTACCGCGGCCGACCATGCTGGGAGTCCTCTTGGATGTGGATAATCATGCTGTTGCGGTTCCCTGCCAGGGACGCCCGTTCCTCGGCATCCCGCCTCTCGTCCTCGCTGTTCATGGTTAAGAACCTGAGAACAACCAGATTTAGAAATGCCCCAATGACTGTCAACCCCACTAGAATGTACATAAAGCTAAAAGCCACGTAGAGAGGCTTCTTTTGAAGGGCCCCTTTGGTCTGCAGGGCCACATAGTCTCCAAACCCTATCGTAGTCAATGTTATAAAGCAGTAATAGTAAGCATGGAAAAAGCTCCATTCCTCATACTGGGAAAAAGCTGCTGCTCCAATGCAGAGTGTTCCCATGCAGGAGAAGAAACCCACAGTGACCATGTTTTCCATGGAGACCTCAGTGCTCCTCATCCCACAGCACTTTTTGATGCGTTTCAAGAGGTACTTGACGAAGGTGTTCATGCGCTCGCCCAAGCTCTGGAACATGACGAGTGTCAGTGGGATCCCCAGGACCGCATAGAACATGCAAAAGGCCTTCCCCGCATCCGTCCCTGGGGCGGCATGTCCGTAACCTGGGAGAGGGAATGAGAAGACAGGACGGTCAGTAAGGCAGGTTACGATCACAACTCCCCCCTTCACACAAACCACATGAACCACAGAGACGCTGATGTCGCAGCAAGATCCAAAGCTACGGGAACTTTGCAGCCACACAATCTCCCTCTCTCCTGGCCGGTTTCCCATTCACCAGAGCAAATAAGACACAGATCAACAAAGATGTATGCACGGGAATGGGAGAGATGAAAGGATGGGCAGTCCATCCTATTTCAAATAACTATGCACTCTCCTAAACAAGATTATATCACATTCATTTGCTAAAAAAGTTTCATGTCCATCCTGTATCACATGCAATACTGGAAACTTTAGAAATTGGTGGAATTTTCCACAGTATTTTTGAGAGGAGTTGGTATTTTCCTGCCCAGAAACCAGAGTATGCTGATGGTATCCAAATTCTGTGTCTGCTGGCAGCATGGAGTTAACAACATCCACAGACCTACCAACCAAATAAATTCCTTTTCAATCCCTTTCATACCAAACAAAACTTCCTCTTAGACACCCTATAAAAGCCACTCACTGTGGGAACACCACAGGACTTTAGGGATTTAATGCCTGTTCTATCTTTAATTAGAATTATAGAATCACAGAATAGATTGGGTTGGAAGGGACCTTTAGAGGTCATCTAGTCCAACCACCCTGCAATGAACCAGGGACATCTTCAAATGGATCAGGTTGCTCAGAGCTCCATCCAACCTGGCCTTGAATGTTTCCAGCAATGGGGCATCTACTACCTCTCTAGCCAACTTGAGCCAGTGTTTCATCACCTGCATTGTAACCAATCTCTTTCTTATATCTAGCCTAAATCCACCCTCTTTCAGCTTAAAACCATTACCCCTTGTTCTATCGCAACAGGTCCTACAAAAAGTTTATCCCCATCTTTCCTGTAAGCCTTCTTTAAGTACTGAAAGGCTGCAGTAAGGTCTCCCCGGAGCCTTCTCTTCTCCAGCCTGAACAACCCCAAGTCTCTCAGTCTGTCCTCAGAGCAGAGGTGCTCAAGCCCTCTGATCATCTTCGTGGCCTCCTCTGGACCTGCTCCAACAGGTCCATGTCCTTCTTATGTTGGGAGCTCCAGAGTTGGACGCAGTACTCCAGGTGAGGTATCCAGTGCAGAGTAGAGGGGTAGAATCACCTCCCTTGACCTGTTGGCCATGCTGGTTTTGATGCAGCTCAGGGTGATTATTGAAGGATAAACAACTCACCAGCTTGGTTTATAATTTTACATCTTTTACAACTAGTCTGGCAAAGGCAATTTCATCAGGATGTTAAACTAATCCAGGACATAGGGTGTAGCATGTTTCACAGCATAGTTTACAGAAGGCAAAATCATGGCTAAGCCTTTACTGTAAATCAAACTTGAGGGGAGAGGGGGGAAGGGTCGGGAAGGGATTGTTTTGCAATTATAATTCACTTTTTCATATCACACTGCTTTAAAAATCTACAGCTGAGATTCTAAGTGACAGTACAAAAGGCTTCAAACTGGGATGGCTGGGACTCACCTGGCCATGGTGTGTATTGACCACTATCTAGACTCCCCTTAAACTCAGTGAATAGAAACATGCATTTCCAAAGTGCAGTTCATCTCATCTGCACCTACGTGTCTAAAACAGGTCAGTGAATTATTCTCAGGAGACACCTATTTCTCTACAGTCATTATAATCAAAACCTTGGAACATAATTGAGGTAAAGAGCAGTATACGTAAATTTTTTATTTACATGTGTGCTAGGTTCCTAAGCTCCCATTATAGTCAACAAGGATTTAATGAAAACAGGCAGTAGTGAGTTATGAACTGACCATCCCAAGTCTACCTTATGGCAAGATGAAATGACAGTATTGACTGTTCCATTGAGTCTATTCATTAGGTCCCCATTAGACTGACTAGACGTCTGTTGACTGCAGAAGAATTTAGACACCTACTGCACAGGTAGACAACAACACACAAACAGCTCAATGCAGGCATCTTAATAATGAGCAGAGCTCCAGTGAACTAGGTCCAGTGTAGGTGCTTGTCTTGTAGATACTGAGGATTTAAATCAGCTTTTCAGAAAGGAGCATCTAGCATCATTTGAGACCCTCAAGATATCAGGATATCCATAGAGGACTGGCAGACGAAGCACGGGGCATACAACAGACCCACATTCTTAAAGATCAGAAACTGGAGGCCAGACAGCACCTGAGATACCTCTGAGGCAGGACCGTTCCCCTCATATTGCCTCAGCCCTGCCTGTCACTTTTAGACTCGGGTCATGGACCTGCTGCTCTGAATTTGTCGAATCATTTTTTTGAAGCTGTTGACACTGCTTATCTCCTCAATCTTCTGTGGCAACAGATTCCAGAATTTCACTATCTGCTGTGTAAAACTACTTCATAATTTCAAGCAGATGTCCTTGTTTTAGCTAGTGCCCCTTGGTTCAAATATTGAAGTTCTACACGTACCTTATCTATCACCTTCATGACTTCAGCCAAACTCAGCTTTATCTCTGCTCTCAATTTTCTCCTGACTGAACTGGAGTCACAGCCTTTTTAGCTCGTATAGCGGAAATCACATTCCCTTAATCATTTCAATATCCTTCCCTGGACCTTTTCTAGCTCTACCACATCATTTTTGAAGTGCAGAAACTAGAACTCTGCATAGCCCTTAGGATGCAGATGCATCACAGAGTCTGAAGTTTTGCTAGAACAAAAATATGAACACCAGGGAACTGTCAAAATTAAAAGCAATAATGGACAAGGAAAATAAAGTGAGAAAACCAGCAAGAATGCACTGCAAAAAGCAACAGGTATTTCCTTAGCTCAGTTGTTAGTTGTTGGCAGACAGATGGGATGTAAAAAACAGTTTGCAAAAGAAGCACATAACTCAAAATAGGAAGTTCTTTTCAGGTTACAAAATAAAGAGATTCACCCCTTGTGAATAGGTGGAGCCAGGTAGCCTGTTCATCATAAAAACCCATTTCCAAATTACCTGAAAAGGGCAGTGTCTTCAATAGACTGATGCTGGGTTTGTTCCACCTGACTGTCCCTCAGTAAAGGCTATAATTGCTTCTCATTACTAAGATCAGCTTTTGAACTACGGGGCTGTTAATTAAACCAGGGACATCTTCCCACTTTACAGTTTTAGTTACAGCTGATAAAGAGAAGGAAAGCTTCAGAGAATGTGATTTTCCAGATGGTTGCAGAGATGGCAGTTGGTGGAAACAGCTTTCACTTTGGGTTCTAAAGAAAATGGTTGGGGTGAAAAAAGTTTTCTTTTGATATCACTATATCCTTCTCACTAAAGACATCCACAGAGATAGTTTAGGGAGATTATAAAACATTAATATTGTATGCTTACACACTATCTCACAATTAAATTTCTAAGATTTGTCACAGACTTTGTAATTAACTTGGGACTTACAGTTCTCCCATAAGATAGGAATATATCCATATCCCTGTTTTACAGATAGGAAAGCACAGACACTGACAGGCTATAATTTCTCTCCAATTCACATAGGTAGACATGATATCCAGAAACTCTGCTTTCTGTTCTGCCCCGTGTCATACACACTTTCCACAATATCAGATAAATGTCTTTTACTGTATTTTCGCCAGGAAGCTGGGGTAAAGAAAGGACTTTATTCATGAAGCTGGAATAAGACTTTACAAATATATTCATATATAAGGGATCACAGTCATATATTTCTCCAGTACAACATGGCTTTAAGGAATAAGCATCTTAGTCATCGCCTTCAGCACTCTGAAATGAGAGTTTTCAAAATACACCAAAGACAGACTTAACTCTCCATTACTTTAGCATTACAGAATCTATCCAGCAATCCACAGAGCAATGCATGAAAAGCAAACTCCAGCAGTGTACGTTCTCTGAAATTCAGTAAACCTCAAGTTTAAAACAAATCACTGTCTTCTTAGCATCAGAGACTGCCTCTGGGAAAAATGAGAAGGTCAGTAATTGCTAGAGGAAGAGGGTCACAGAGGATTACTAATGCCAGGAAAGAGCCCTCCCCCGTGCACAGGGTTAGTCTCCAAGTAGTTGGGGTTTACTTGTGTCAAGTAAAGGCAGAAGCAGAAGCATCTTCTTTGGTAGCATATTTCAGCTACCAAAATTCAGCCAAAGTTCCTCTGCGTGAATGCCACAGCTCTTTACCAGAGTATAAAGAGATGGCTCCATGTGAACCATAAGAAATAAAAGGATTCAACACAAAAAGAGAGGTTAAATGTGACATTGTTATTTCTCACCCTTCTGTGATGAAGAAGAAACATCAAACAGAAGACCTTAAAATTAGGTATAGCAAATGCACCCCCTGAGACACCAAGGGGCTGGGGTAACAGTGAGAAAGGTATACATGGAGCTATACATCAGACCATACCTAGGTAAATAATACCTATACTACTCTAGTACACTAACCAGTTCTCTGAGATCCCACAATACAGCAGTATGATCCCAGCAGGCAGGTTTGTCTGATATTTCATTAGATATAATTTGAACGATTAAAGACAGCCTAAATAACTTTTACCTTGATTGGAAGGGATGTCATTAGTGTTCTCTCTCTTTTATAATCCCTCCCAGCTTCTTAGACTTTCAAGTCAGACCTCATCTGGGTTGTCACCAAGAAGAATAGTTTGGCATGAAGAAATGCCATGTCTCAGAGTGTTATTCCAGTTCTGTACTGTAGAGCACCGATGCACCCCAAAAGCTGTCTCCTCCCAGTTACGGAAGGGCTGGGCTACAAACATCAGGCAGAACTGCAGGAAGGTGAAGGCAAGGGTGGCAAAGGGTCAGACCATAAAGGCTGACACCAAATGAGTGCTCTGTTGAGCTCTTCCCTGTCTTTGATTTTTACAGGCCTTGTCCATTCTCTGGTAGAAAAATCTCAAAGACCATGTGCATCTATATATTATTCTAGAAAAAAAAGGGAATACTGTGAAAGCCTGGGGAAAACCCACTCGGCCTCCTTCAGAGCTTATTTTTCAGTGGAGTTTTTCAGATGAGGCACGCTCCTCATTACGATCTATTTGAGGTCCATTTGGGAGGACTACCTAAATAGCTTTTTCTCACTTCTAAAGGGACATTGTGCTGGGGTACCAGGTCACAACCATATCATGCAGTGGAACACAGTGCACAGCTACCCCATATCTAACAGTGACCACGACCAGATGGCTGGGGAAGAATATAGGAATGGTATAATTATATGTGACATTTTCCCCAAGTATTCATGTACCCAGCTTCATCATTTGAAGCTCTGTGATTTCCTAAGCCAGATATGGTTTCACTGGATTTAATAAAATACAAGAGATTTCTCTTCTGTGAGCTTGGGCATTGTCCCTTGAGTGTTTATGAACTTCTAGCACCTGCAACATCTCATGGCAAAAAGGTCCACAGATGAACTATGAGTTCTTTAAAAAAATCACCATTGCTTCTTAACTTCTATTACTATCATCTGATGTCCTCAGCCTTTTCTATGGAAGAGACCAGGAGCAACTGTTCCCTACCATCCTTCTTTGTGCCACTTGTTATTTTATAGACATTTTATCAACAAAAATGCTGTGCCTGAATTCAGACCCAAAACACGTATCTCTGGCACTGTATAGCCTCATGTGGACAGACCATCTGATTAGATCTACATCAGTGATCTTTGCACCACGCTCAGCTGCAGGGTATAGACAGGCCTATAACATCTGTCTTGACCTCTAACACAAATTCTCCCGAATAACACTTTGCTTCTGGGGCAAAAAGGTTCTCAATAAACAATTTCATGCTATTGCAATGGTGCAGACTGCCCAGAATAAGTAAATCCATAACAAAAATAAAACATTATGGGAAAAAATCCTGAATATTTCCAGTGTGTTGCAGCTACATAGCAACCACCTCCAATACTGCAAGGCACTATCTACACCAGCAAACTAAACTGGGACAAGCGATGGATTCAACCACCAACCCATGATTGTCCACACTGTTAAATCATTAGCCCAGTTTCCATCATGGCTTTACCCTGGACCAACCAGCACTGTCCCAGGCAAAGTCCACGCCACGTCCACCTACAGAGGTCAACACTGGCCACAAACCACTGCAGCTAAAAACCACTCTGGGGCAGTACATGTGTGTAGCTGTCACTGACATTCTCCATGCCATCTCTGCTGGTCTTCATGTCTTAAAACACACAGGTCCGGTTCTCACTAGCAGCATAGCTGGAGCCTGCGTTGTGTAAAGCAGAGGGTGTCTACACTGGGCTCTGTCAGACTTTGGAAGAGGTTTGTCTCTAGATGTGCATTGGTACCAGGCCAAACACACGGTCAGTGTTAAAAAATTAAAACTAAACATGGCAGTGGTAAGTTATTTATAGTTCACGTTCAGGCCAGCGTGTAGCTGCAGAAGTTAAGATTCATTCACATTCACATTCAATGTACAACAGGCTTTAGATGTCTTGAATCTCAAAGCAACACTCTGGGTTATTCATGAGGGATGCTTTATTTCTCTCAGGAGCAGGCTTCTCCTCTCATTTATCCACACATCATTCATCCCCATGATGGACATTTGGGCCTGGTTGTCTCTGACAACAGCCTCTGGAAAGAAATGAACTACTCCATCCCCGTGACTCAAACCTTTCTTACTCATGCTGGCAGCAGCCCTGTCCACGAGATAATGAAAAGAGGATAACGGCACCTGTTACTCAGACGGGCAAGCATAACTCAGATTAAAACATCTTCCTGATGTCACACACTTCACTTCAGAGGTTCATCTACGTCAGAGAAACTGCCACACAGGACAGGCTGGCTCTCCGCTGCATTTGCTGCTCGTGCTTTCAGCAGGGAGAAGAAACGTCTTTGCCGCGCAGACGAAAGAGGTTTCAGGAAGGATCAGGGAGATACTTCATCTAACTATCTGGCAGTATCTTATTTACCAGGACAAAGGCGTTCTCCTGTAAGGCAATCGAGGGCACATCATGGATGCTGCTGCACCTGGATGGAAGTTGCCACGTAACTACAGCAGCCTCCTGGCACACCAGCACCACTGACTGCTCCCTTTGCTCTCTGCTGTGGGGCTGGGCTCTCCCTGAACCCTGCTGCCTTTCTCCTCAGGTTCTCAGACTCACTTTTTCTTTCACTCCCTTGTCACTGCAGCATATCACTTGTACAATCTCTCTTATTTTGCACAGTTTTCCCTTCCATCCTTAAAGACACTCTCCCCTTTCATGCTCAAAACACGGTCTCAAAGCATGGCAGATGATTCCCTACTGGCACATACAGCAATATGGGCTGATATCATCCCATGTCATGAAGACATGGACATTCTGTGAGAGAAGGAAGGATGTGCCAATGCCCAGGTGCAACCTCAAATCCAAAATTCTTCAACAAGATCGGTGCAGCCTCTCACCCCTGGTCCATTATGACTGCTTCTATGTCCTGACTGCAGAGGTAAGGCCATACCACATTGGAAATTACACTCATCACTTTGCATTGTATCAAGACCTGCAGAAGACCTCTTGTTCTGGGCAGCAGGGACGCAACAAGCTCCCTTCACTTTATTCTCCACACCATGGGCACATGCGTCTTTTCTTGTTGATCCTGGAACCAAACTTTGAATATGTTCAGAGAAAATAGCTTAAAAAGCAGTTCTGACTGTATGGGCAGGCACATATGTACACACAGGGGGTGTGCAGCAAGGAGACAAGGAGGAGAAGAAATGGCTTCTTTCTGTGATCTGCCAACTACCAGGTGAAGGCACAAAGACTTCCTTTTGATTCTTAGAGGATCAAGTCAAATAATGTGTCCCAGTCCTAGTAAGGCTCTCAGTAAGGTCACCACCATGGGACACATTGGAAAACTGTGTTTAGGAGGTTCTCAGACTGCTTATATTGGACTTTCCTCCTCTTTCCCTGCCTGGACTCCACCACCAGCATGTATAAGGGACGACCTCTCTGTCCTGTTGGACCCCTACCTGGGGTGGTGAGGGGACAAAGCTGTTCAGTTCATTTGGGCAGAGCAGTTGGAAGTGCTGCTCGTTCAGTTGTGTGCCTGTCAGAGGTGTGTGCCCAGGTACTTCCCACTCACCCCACAGCTGGAGAGACTTTGAACCTATATCCCAATGGGACACAGCTCCCCTGTTATGAGAGATATTGCTTCTGCCTAACAGGGAATATAACTGGTCACAAAATTTGGCCTTTTCAGATTTCCACTGGGGTACTGCATGAAGGAACATGTCTACAAGTTCAAACCAAGCCCTAAAAAACTTTTATTTTCCTACTTAATACTGGTTTTATTCTCATTTCTCAATAAGGATGAGCCACCGATATATATATCTCTGCCCATCTGTCTTTCCTCCCCAGTAGCTTTGAAGCTGCTCACCAATTTCCACCACTTAGAAGAAGTTGTAATGTGAACTTGATAGTAATCTGTTCTGCTGGGCCGGTCATCTGGCCAATCTGTGAATACTACATAAAAGGGCCAAAAAATCAACACACACATAGTGCAGACTCAGCTGCAATGTGACCCACTCTTTCTCTGACCAGGAGAAAGGAAAGAAACAGGAGATGGGGGTCCTGCAAGGTGGAGTGAGATGTGGGGGCATGGCAGAGAATGCAGGCATAGGATTTCTCCATTATCTTATAAGACAATTTGTGATAGAATACCTGTCTGCCTGCAAGGATGAGGATACAGATCGGGGTTCAAGAGAACTGGGGGATGTTTTGGAGATCACAGGAAACCAGGCTTGACTACTGATGCTGCTCAAGAAACTACTTATTTCTAGCCAAGGACAGAACTTGAAAAATAGTGTTTTAAAAAAGAACAAATATTTGAGAGTTTTGCATTTGTTTGTGTTTGGTTTTGGTTTTTTTCTTTTCCACATGAACCATTTCCATTTTTTATATGTAAAATCTACACAAAAAAAGTGTTTTATTAAAAAAGTAAATAATGAAGGAAGGTGGAAATTTTCAAATGGTCCCATGAAAGCACTGACAATCTTCCTGCTCATCTGTATTACACAGAAGACCTGGTTATCTCAGATGTCCTCTTGTTGAACTTGGACAGTCTTTACTTCTACTGCTGAGATAAGAAGTGTCTGCGCTCACTGGCAATTCTTTTCAATAAGATGACAGAGCATCCAAGGTAACTGCCACCTGGCGTACCACCCCGCAGAAAATCAAGGATGCCAACACTTGCCAGTTAATTTTGTCCAGACATGACAACATTATCTCTGCTCATCTCTGTGACTTCCTCTGCTTCAGAAAAGAGCTGGAAAGAGGTAAGAGGTTCCACTCCAGCTCTGTCACAGGACTAGCATTGAAAACAGCAGTGATTTGAGCCTTGTTTCTGGTACACCATTTCCCAACCCCTCCTGAAACCAACAGCAGCTCTGTTCTGGATTTCCAGCTGGGCAGTAGTTGACAGTTCCCTGGCCTGCAGCTGAGCCTGGCCACCTTTCTGAAGAATCAACAGCGGTACAAATCAGCAGCCAGGCACACCACCAGGAGACCGTGTGTGAATCACAGGGACGCAGCAAGACAGAGCAGCCAACAAGCTGGGTTCTTGTAACAGCAAGAAAAACAAAACTCCAAAGTCCAAGGACAAGCAGGTTGACTGTGACTTTTTGGGTCCGTACATCTTGGGAGCTTGGTGGCAAGCACCAAATGATCAGCTTTTCTGGAGCCTGCACAACCACCAGCTCAGGTTAAAACCTCTGCATCTGGAGCTGTGTGTGTTCTGTATCTCTTTGGCACTGAGATACCTGACTGCACAAAGCCCTGTCGCACTTCTGAGTCAACATTTTCCCACGCTCTCTGTTTCTGACTGCCCGTGCACACCTTTCCTCCCCTTCCTCCTCTCCATTTTGTTCTCTGGAAAAGAGGATTGACCCCAGGCTCACATCACATCTAGTCCCAAGACAAATCATGCCCAGAACAAGCTCTCAATCTAAAAAGAATCATAGCAACCACTAGGAAAAGACTTATCAAGCCATGTTATCCACTCCCGGAGGCCGGCATATGATTGTTCCCTATAATATGTTCTCCAGGGCTTTGTCCAGTTTTGTTTAAATGATTGAAATAACACGGTTTCTTCTCCATCCCTTGGGAAATTATTCCCCTGTCTAGCAGATGCAGCTATTAGAAAGGTTTTTCTGATACACAGCCTGTATTTTTCTATGTTGTCTTTTATCACAGTATTCTTTTATAACCCTCAATCCAACACACCCAATTTCTCTCCATCATTACTCGTTCCTTTACACTTCATGGAGATAGACACAGCTTCATCCCTTAGTCAACACTGGATTTAAACAGAGCTGTTTAGGGCAGAGTCTTGCAGCAAGGAAGACAATAAGTGTTTTACAACACATACCTAGATTCAGAATTTAAATGTCTCTTAAGAAGCAGATCCTTATGCGATCACTTTTGTTACACTTGTTTGAGATCTCTCTTGCTCTTCAGAAACTTTAAGGGTCTTTGCTATTGTGTACCCTCCTTGTAGATGCAGGACCACAGTAGCAGGGTTATCAGTTCCCTGGACTGCAAAATATCCTCTTTGGGTACCTAGGTCTGACTGGTCACCACTATAATATTATGTCCTCATTTTATAGCAAAATTTTCCTGATGCAAAATTTCTCTACATCCCAAAGGCTCCTTCCACTGCATGCATGCAATGGAAATATGCCTTATTTTTCCTCAACCCCCTCTATAAATGGCCTCCTTGGGTAATTTTAATAGTTTTCTGTAAAAGATTTTGCTTGCTCTTAGTTTACTGGCAATTATCTGAGACCTCTCCATGAGAGGGGAAGATGAGGGACTCACCACCTGCAGGGTTGGCAGAATGATGCAAGCAGCACTCCGGGGCATCAGGGAAAAATACTTCAAGAAGAAGCATAGGACCAAGAGGCCAAAACTGAATGGGTTTCTTCTTCCTTTTCTGTGATGCTGTGATGACAGGAAAAGGGGCATGAGAAATTTCTGATTTCTCATTGTTCAGAGGATTAGCTCTTTCCAAAGTAAAAACAACCCCTTCATGGGATTAACAGGATTCTTCTCTCAGATCTGCTAGAATGCCTGAGACCACTCTCCCTCTGATGCTTCCAGAGCTTGAGAAGCTCAATCTCAACAGAACCCTGCTACACACATGTTCCAGAAGGCTGGAAAGCAGCAGAGTGGCTGGAAACATCAGGGACAAATCATTCCTGATGTAGTAATTGCATCCTCCAAACCTGTGATGTCATTATCCACTGTGGTCCACAGGGCTGTGTTTGCAAATGGGTGTGACATCAAATGCTGTCAGAGCATCCAGCAAGAGACACAGGGTGGCATTTAGGGAAGCGGTTCAGCTGTGTTTTCTCAAAAGCAATTGCATTTTGCCCCTACAACTCTCCTCTCTACACAACTAAGAGACTTAGAAGAGCAAAGACAACTTGCCACGAGTTTGCTCACCTAGCTTTTTATTTCGTGCTGTATCTACTGTAGATTGCTCCCATGCAGAAGAAAAAAAAAGGATATTTTTCAAACTTTTAGAAAATACTGATAGATACGTGATGTTTCAAGCAGATTCTCCTTTCTGCTGTTTCGGAAACCAGGACTTCTCCCATCCTAAAGGGCAGCTAAAGGAAGGGTTATCAATTCCTATTGTGTTTAACTTCAGTCCCTGCTAGAAAAACATGCCAACAAATCAAATAGGAGACACGACTTTTATGAATAAAGTGCTACAAAGTTATACAGATACAAAAGTGTTTCTTCCAGAACAATCTCTGTCTCAGCAAGTGAATAGTCAAGTATGGAGGAAACACCAGCTCTTCTTCCCTCTCCTTTACTTCTCATTGTCTGCCCCTTCATGAGCACGATAAGGAAGTTTTAAGATGGAATCAACTTTTCCTGCTTTCAGATCTTTCTAATTGTAGACTTCTTTACACCAGTTACAGAATTTATTGTACCCTTCTCTGAAAAAAGCACTCCCAAACACATCTTCTGAATCTGGCTGGCTGCAGTTTTGGCCAAGGGTATTTTCCCTGCAGACACTCTAATTTTCCAGCAGCTTTATTAACTGAAATCTGGCTTCAGTGATCTAACAGCCAAAGCAAGGGGAGTCCATCATAATTTCCTCCATTACATCACCTATAGACTGAGTAGTGATTAAACTGGATTTATAGATAGATTTCATCAGAAGTACATGTACTTCATTAAAAAAAAAAAAAGAAAAGAAAAAAAAAACCCAAGCATTTTGTTCAAATGATTTGGCTTGAGCTTATCTTCCCAATGTACAATTTTTTATTTCTGTTGCTCTTATTCCCAAAACAGACTTATGCTTGAAAATACAAGCAAAAATAAATTTATCAATTTTCCTTTACAAATTTTACACGTGTTCTGTCAATTGTCTTTGAAAAACTGGAATAATTCAACCAAAACTTCTCTGAAGGAAGAAGTTCAATTCCGATTGAGAAAGCACTTTTGGAAGCCTAAACCAAGAAAGTTAATGGAAATATATTGCCCAACTCCACTTCCCTGTTCTGTTTTCCATTGAGCCAGTGCTAATTTTGAGGTACATTTATCCTTGCACTTTGAAGACAGAAGAGCTGAGCTAAAAAGTGAAGGTCAAAGTTTTGCAACATTTTTCAGGGCTGTCTGTGGGAAGATTTGCTGGAACTGCTGTATGAGGGTAATTACACTGCTAGAGCTAGACTGGTCTAACTCATTGCATTGACACTTTCATATGAAGCCATCTCATCCTTTTTCTCTGACAGCAACTTTTATCTCAAAGAAGCAAACACACACCAGGAGTGTAGAGACTGCCGGTGCCTTTCCCCACCAAGACAAAACCAGTGGCATTTCTCATGGGATGCTGTTCCAGCCAGCAGAAACTGTCCATCTAAGTCAGGTGTTTTAGGAACTTAAGCCAAACAGATATTAAACTCAGAACTTGCTTTCACATGCAGTGGAAATTCCCTTTTCAAAAAATGGAGCTCCACCTCTGTTAGGGCTTCCTTCTCCACTAATCATGCTGTAAGGGTGTCCTTGCACTCACTGCTCTCACAACTAGAAGTCTTCCCATTTTCAATCCAAACCTCTTCATGGTCTGTTTGTTCTGATAAAAGTGAAGTCCTTAGCTCAAACAGCAGTCCTGCCTGATTGTCTTCCCCACTTCCATGGATTAGTAAAGATCAGCCATATCTCACCAGCCTGTTTTTTTTCTTCCCCTAGGATGAATAATCCAGCTACTGCTAGTCTGTTGCATTAGACAGTTTCATTTTCATAGCATTTTGCACCTTTCCAGCTTGAGTTCTGTTTTCTTGAACATCAACAACTCAAATTTAGATACAGAAACACAGAAATTCAATGCTCCATTTGTACAGCCTTTGAATAGTATTTCATACAATTTTAGACAGATCTTGTAGACAGCACTGACAAAAACTTGAAATTAAGTACTGCATCTCAAACCTACCTGTCTTTGCTTCACAGTACTAAAAATCCAAGGGATCTTATTTTGTCTCAGGCTGATGAAAATAGAGTAATCTTTTTTGGTGACTGAACTCACAGCACTATAACTCAAGTACACATGAGTTCATGGTTTAACTACAGACGAGCATTTGAGTTAAGCTCCACATTAGCATTAAACAGATGGATGCTAAGAAGAAACTTTCCATACACTACAAGCATCTCTCCAACAAATGACCCATGAAAAGCAGGATGGGGTTCCTGTGCACTACTGAGTCTTGAAGCTGACAGGCATAGCCCAATTAATTATTCTAAAAGTGGCTTGGTTTAATCTCCTAAACATATTTCCAGTTCCAAACAAAACCTTTTGCTGAGACCAATCTGAGATCTTTCACCTCCCCTTTTGTTTCTTCACTGTTTACAGATGTCTACCTTTTCCACGTCAGCCCTGATAAGCACATCGAGCAGCAAGATTGCAGAAGGCAGCAGAGTGAGACACCATTTAATGCACCTGACTAGGCATAATCAGAGCAATCCATCACTTCAGTTTTCTATTCCCAGCCCGCAGGAATAGTCAAACTGTGTGGGAAGCCACTTACCAAAACTTCTTCAAACCTCTTCTCATCACCATTTCTCTTCTGCTGGGTGGAAAACAGTGCCCTACTATATTATTTTAATATCATAATCAAGTGTCATTTTATTTCATAACTGAACTCAAGGTAGCTCAAGAAATCAAACTGACAAAATACTTCATGTGACATTTCTGAGAAGTCAGAACCACCATTTGAATGGGTTTTGTACCTGAGAACCTCCGTTCTGTGGTCCAAGACCCAGAGTGGTAGGACTATACAAATGACACAGAGTAACATTAGATGGTCCCTGACTATTTACAATTCTCCCCTGACACTGGGAACTACCATCTACCCTTTCCAGACATGGATACCAGAGGGCCTAGTCACAAAGAATACAGGTAAGACCAAGAATCTGACAACCCCCAACAAAGGCAATGTTATGAGGAAAATTATTAGTCTGTTCAACAAGGGAGAAAACTCCCTGGGAGGATTATTTGAAACTGTTTTGGCCAAAACCCTGGGTAACATCCTCCAGAACTATTTCTGAAGTGATTTAAGTCTCTTCATTCTCTTTATATAAGCTTCACTTTCCAGCTCTGAAGCTTATATAAATAAGAAGCAGCACCACTGAGGGTCCACTAGAGTTCCTGTCTATACGACAGGATAATAATGACCCTTCACTGCACTACCCCTCCCGTGCCTTCCCTGTACTTCCAGTGCGATATCATCTCATACTCCTTAATTTGGAACTGGAGTTGCAGACAGATGCTAAATATTTGGAATGTCAGGAAGGATCTTACACAGTTTTGTGGAAGCCAAGTTTCCTCCACCACACGTTTCAAGGAATCAATAGACATAATCATGTGGTGGGTTGACCTGGGCTGGCTGCCAGGTGCCCACCAAGCCACTCTATTACTTGCCCCCCTCAGATGGACAGGGGGAGAAAATAGGATGAAAAAACTTGTGGCTTGAGATAAGGACAGGAAGATCACTCACAAGTTACCATGATGGGCAAAACAAACTCAACGTGGGGAAGAGTAACGTATTGTCAATTAATAATGGAGTAGGATAGTGAGAAACTAAATCAGAATTAAAAACCCTTCCCTCAATCCCTCCCTTCTTCCCAGGCTCAATTTCACTCCTCCATTCCCAATTCTTCTATCTCCTTCTCCCCTCCCCATTCAGCACAGGTGGATGGGGAATGGGGGTTGTGGTCAGTCCATAACACATCATCTGTGCCACTCCTTCCTCGTTATGCTCTCCCCCTGCTCCAACATGGGGCCACTCCCAAGGGATAGAGTCCTTCATGAACTGCTCCAACATGGGTCCTTCCCACAAGCTGCAGTTCTTCAAGAACTGCTCCAGCGTGCATCCTTATCATGGCGTACACTCCTTCAGGAACGGGCTGCCCCAGCATGGGTCCCCTGTGGAGCCACAGGTCACGCCAGAAAACCTGCTCACATGTGGGCTCCTCTTCATGGGCTGCAGCTCCTGCCAGGAGCCTGCTCCTGCGTGGGCTTTCCAAGGGCAGTAGCTTCCTTCAGGACACATGCACCTGCTCTGGCGTGGGATCCTCCATGGGCTGCAGTGTGGATATCTGCTTCAGCATGGTCCTCCGTGGGCAGCATGGTCTGCCTCAACAAGGTCTTTACCCCAGGCTGCAGGGGAACCTCTTCTCTGGCGCCTGAAGGTGTCTGCAGGGCTGTTTCACATTTTCTCACTCCTCTCTCACATTTTTTACCCTTTTTAAAATATATCACAGACATGCCACCAGCATTGCTGATGGGCTCAGCTTTGGCCAGTGTTGAGTTGGAGACAGCTGGAGATGACTCTGTGCAATATGGGGGCAGCTTCTGGTGTCTTCTCACAGAAGCCACCCCTGCAGACCCTGGCTACCAAAACCTCTCTACCTAAACCCAGTACAGACCAGTAGCTATGTTTTATTTGTTTTATTTGCTTGCTTGGTTGCTTGTAAGCCTTGGAACTAACACCTCCACTTCCAAACTTGCTACTTCATTTGCTGCTGGGTCTCATTTGCTTTGCAAAACCACAAGCAGTTTGATGGAGCTTCAAGTACTCACACTGAAGCTGAAGTGGTTTCCGAGTCCTGAAGACCTCTTGACTTCCTGGCTGTGTAGCAGTAGCAGAATTATAAACCTGTCAATATTTTATTTATCTTTGCAGAGGACTAGCTCTCAGCTTGAAAGAACCTGTCCCAAGAGGAAGACTCCAGTAAGCATCAGCAGGTCTACAGGGTAACAAAGTTGCTTTTCTTACTAGGCAGTTAGGTGGAACATGGCCTAAAGACAGAGAATCTGAAAATATACTTCAAAACAAAAGAAAAAAATAATCTTCTTTGGCTGCACTGCATCTCAAAGAGACTTCTGTACTCACTGGCCTGTTTCTCCCATCTGTTTCTTCCTACTTCTTTTCCATACATACCCTTTTCCCTTCTTTTTGGCCATATCTATTCCTCTTCTTCCCCTGATTCACCTACATCTTACTCCCATGCCATTCTCGTGCCTTCACTCTACTTGTTTTCATTTGCTGTTGTCCTCTTCCTTCATTCTCCTATTTCCCTCATCTGTCTTGCCTACTTTCATTCCCATCTACCCCTTCTTCATTCTCCTCTGACTTTAATATGGCAGACACCTGCCTCCTTAGGCAATGCACAGTAGTTAGAAGAACTTCATAGCCTACAATCACCCTATACAACAGTTGCTCTATGGCCATAATTGCCAACTGTAAACCATCAGCCTTATCTTTGCAGTCAAGATTAATTCTGGCATGGCGCATTATAAAATTAGCCATCCTTGGCAAAGCAACTGCCCTTTAGTTTTCACAAGAACACAATTAAATGGCATTTGCACAGTGAAGCTAGAGGAAAGCTAAGTGGGGACAGACATCATAAAGTTTGTTAGATTAGAAAGTAAACCAACTATTCTTTGGTTAGATCAAGCATCCCAACATATCATATAATGTTTTGGAGACAATATAATCAAAATAAAACTGCTGTTGAGCACTTTCCCTCCTTCCCTCCCACCCCAGTAAGCCACAGTGAAGTGCAAGGAATAACAGCAAATGAGGAAAGTTGCTACCAGATCTCCAGATTTTGGATTTGCTCAGAAGGTAACTCGTGCCACACCAGCATAAAGGTTAATTCGTTGGGGACTCCTGAGCGTGCACACAGCTGGTGGTCTTTCCTAATTAAACACAGACGCATACATCATAATCAGGGCTGCTCCCTCACCCCAGGGATGGATCTTCAGCTCATAAAAGTCTGGAGAATGCCCCAGAGGAGCTACTTTTGATTTATGTTGGCTAAAACTCTAGTCCCAGAGCCTCCATGCGTACCAGATGATGTTTGCATACTGGTGAGTGTCTGGGCTTAAAGAAACCTTGCTCACACACAGATTTACACCGCACAGGTAGGCACTTGTGTATATAACAGTAGCAACTCAAGCCTCACTTCTTCTCCATATCAGCTTTTGATTAGTGATGGGCAATGCTGACGAGTTGGTGTCCACAAGCTCCATCCTGCTGGAGCTAGCTCCTCCACCCTGGCTTTTGGATACGGTCCAAATGAAATAAAATCAAGCAAATTTGCTGAGCATGCCCTACTTTATTATCTTAAAGGACCTCCAAATCACTGATGTTGGCATGATTTGGAAAGAAAGGTATAAAACTCAGAACAGTTTCCATCCACATCTTTTTTTTTTTTTCTCAGAAGCTGCAATGTGGCTTGCTCATGTAAATTGGAAAACTAAAACATTTGTCCAGCCACTTTTAAACATCTATGCCTTGTCAAAAGGTAAGCTTCCATCCCACTGTTAGGAAAATAAGGATCCCAGTGTTGTTCTTCTTTAGAGGAAGGAAGGTAAGAAACACTGGGTAAGACCTGTAGTCCCTCGGAGTCTATTGAGGCCAAGTGTCCCAGGCACTCAAATCATTACACAGTGATAACACGTCCTCTGGGAACTGAGTTCAACTTTTGATGACCCACACAAGTTTTACGTGTGAATCCTGTTCAGCAAAGCTTTGTTTCTCCATCCTCCCGCAGCCAAAGGAGCAGACTGGCTTAATTTACTGCTGTTTAAAAACAGACGCTGGCCCTCAATTTATCTCCATCAAGAGAAAAAATACGCGAGCTCCTCAAATGAAAAGCCCTGCAGGATTTTGCCTGCACGAATGTGAGATGGAGATTTGACAATAAAAAAGACATTTCATTTGTCTTATTAGTGGCTGACTACTGTGGAAGGTGTTCAATCAATTAGACTGATCTTGGACTCCTGAATTATTGATAGAGAGAGCTGGATTATACTCTCAAATGCTTTTAGCTTAATTGTCCAACCCATCATTGCTTCATTTTCCTCTTCTTATGTATATAATTTTGTTGTTGTTGTTTTGTTTTTTAACTGTAGCAGTTTGCCAGCGGCTGACCGTGTCACTTTGCCGCGGTTGCCAGCACTGCTGATGCTGGTCCGAGGAGGGAGCACCGAAGCCCTGGTCGGGCAGCGATCGCTGGGTGCAGCAGACAGACAACATCCAGGTGATGCCAGCATCCCCCAACATCAAGTGGGACTGGGGAGAACAGCAGCTTCCCACTATGAGAGAGACATTCAATGGGGGGGGATCAGGGGTGCCCCTCCAGCCCACTCTGTACATTTTTATAACCCTCAGTTCCTTTCCATGCCTTTCTCTTCATGCATCTGCTCCTCTTCATTTTGTGGCCCCTTTTCCTTCCCTCCCCTTGTGTGCAGAAATGCAGTACAGCACAGATCTAGAGCTCTTCTTGGCCAGTGTACCATTTCCAGCACCATTCAGTTGCCCCAATGGCTCTTCTTACCCCTCCTGACCACCACGGTTCCCCCCAAACCTTCTCAGCTTTCCCCCCCTCATTACCCCTCTCCACCTTCAATACCTTCCCTCACATTCCCCTCCTCTTCATTCCTTAATTCTTAAACTTTCTCCCCCATTTCCCAAACTGGACCCATCCTCTCCCTTCTCCACTTGTAGCCTGGAGCGGGCAGTTCGGTCTAAAAATCACCAGGACATGGAAGAACAACCAAAATAGTTAAACGTGGCTATCAGAGGTAACAAGTGTCATTACGTGCAGGGCTTTGAGTAATCCAGTGTCCACACAAACCCCAAACTGGTCTGACCTTCACTGTTTAACTCTCGCTGACATACCAGGACATTAGCTGAGACAGATGCACTGTGTTTGAGCATGTTCCATATTTTATAGACTAAGCACATCTTAAATGCCTTTAGAGGCATTTATGTTTCCCTGCAACTCTTTTGCAGGCAAACTTAAAGCAGTGAGAGAAGTGTAAATGGATTTATAAGGACACGGGAAGTATTTCATGGTGAGAACAGAAAAAGAAAAAGGGGGAAAAAAGAGCAAAATAAGAAAAGATGGGAAAGAGTATGGAAAAAGAGATGAAATAAGCAGAACGAAGAGGTCAAAAAGATGAAGGAAGATATGAAGAAAGAGAAAGGAGAGAGAAAAGGTGAGAAGGAAATAAAAAGACAAGGAAAACTTGCCTGTGAAAAATGGCAGATACACAATGTGAAAGCCTGGAACAACAAGAACTCCTTCTGCCAGATGCGAAAAAGAGAATTTCTGTGATAACAGGAACATGATATGATCGGTACAGTATTGGGGGATATGATCTGAGAGAGAAATAAAAGCTGTAATGGCAAAACTGCAGTGCAGGTGAATAATATGGTAGCTCATAAGGATTTAAAAAATGAGATCGTGCATATAACAGGATCCATCTGAATACAATTCATTTTCTGGGAAGCTGTTACAGATCTCTGCCATTGGATCCAGACATGACAAGAGAACTCTGGGAAATTAATAGAAAGATAAATAATCATGGCAAATGTGTCATTTTGCAATTTTCTAGATGGCAAGTAGAGAATTACTGTTACTAGCGATACTTGAGCTCAGTCCTTCCTGGATGAAATAGGCAATAGATTTCAACCCCCTCCCCCAAAATAGCATCAGAGCCAACAAAGAGCAATTCTATTTTATACTTGGTTAGTCTAACAGTGAGGACACTATGGAAAAGTGTTTCATCAAATGTTCACTACTACTCTTTAAATTAAAAAGAAGGATAAGCAAAAGCAGGTATCCAAGTCTTTAATTTCCAAAGTGCAATGGTGAAAAATTAAAGGGATTAGCACCTTGGTACAAAGAACGCAGAGATGACAAAAAAGCAGCTTGAGATTTCTCCATGACAAATGCACAATTACCAGGACTAGATTGCAATAAGGCTCATTGAAATAGATATCGCAACTTATTGCAAGATCACAGCAATACTTATTGCATGGGAAGAATTGTCAGGGACAGTTAAAAGGGGTGGGAAAAGGACAAACAAGAATCCAGAAGTCTGCTAAGTTTCTATATGCAGGGGTAAAATGAGAACTGCATAATGAACACTAAAACAAATAGAAGAGCGTTCTTTGGATGTGTAAGGAAAGAAGGCAGCTAGGGAACAAAGGCAGGATGAGCCGTACATTACAAGAACACGTTGCTGTGGTGTTCAGCAGAAAGGAGATTACTTAATGCTTAGGCAAAGTCCAAGTGGAGACCAGTAACTGGGATAAGAAGTCACGAACAACTCTCCACATCCTCAAAATTAGAAACCAAGTATTGCTATATCAGAATTAAATAAATAAATAGATAATAAAAAGATGCAGGTGTGTTTCGTGTTGCTCTCCAGTGAGATTAATTAATATGCCCCACGGGGAATCCCTCCTCTAAATGAGGAGTGCTGAAGGTTTAAATAAGAAATGTCAACATGTTGTGTGGGATGGGAGAGGATCAGTCTAAGAGTTAATGGTTGTGTTCTATCACTGTGGTTTAAGAGATGTCTGTGGCAGCTTATGAGGGAGACAAACCTTCAGTAAAATGATGGGTAAGTGAAGAAATGTCCAAGGAAGGAGCAGCTGAGGCAGGGGCAGAGATCCACAGATCTCAGCAGGCTGAAGACACAAGATGGTGGCTGGGCAACTGGCAGAGGCGCCAAAGCCTTGCTGGAGAGAGTTGCCATCCCTGCAAGCACACATGGAGCTTCTCATGATGGGGTTGATCTTAATTAGTATTTCCATTCCTGGCACAGAAGCGGGATGCCAGTGATGAGATAAGCCAGCTAGCAAGTCACAAACACACAGAATCATAGAACAGTTTGGTTTGGAAGGGACCTTTAAAGGCCATCTAGTCCAAGCACCACTCATTGCAGAGTCAGGGACATCTTCAGCTAGATCAGGTTGCTCAGAGCCCCATCCAGCTTTACCTTGAATGTTTCCAGGGATGAGGCATCTACGACCTCTCTGGGCAACCTGGACCAGTGTTTCTCCACCCTCATCGTAAAACATTTCTTCCTTATGTCTAGTCTGATTCTCCGTTCTTTTAGTTTAAAACCATTATCCCTTATGCTATTGCAACAGGCCATGCTAAAAAGTCTTTCCCCATTAGGTGTGTAATAAAGGACAGGGCTGTAGCTGATACCACCAACTGGGAAGGTTCGCACAGTCACAGAGCACCCCTGATAAAATAGGAGGTGAGTGTCTTTGGCAGCACAGGCTGCCAGCCCCTTTCCAGGGGGAAAGAGATGAAATGCAAGGAAAATGGTATCCTGGAAAGCCTTCCATCTCCCCAGACACAGAGCTCAGACCTGACCCCACTCACCCACACCAACCCAGTCCCTTCCCACCTCTCACACAACCCAAGGACTGGGCAAGGGTAGCAGCATGTCCCTTGTAAGATCCATCCCCATCTTTCTGACATGAGGGAGATTTGGAGCTGCCTTTCACCAGGTCCGTGCCAACAGAGACAAACTGTACGGAAAGAAGGAAACACTTTGCTTACACCGAGGAACTTCGGAGAATGATTTCATTCATAATAAATCTCCTTTCTCAACAGTGGTGATCGCAAGGGGATGGGCTGTTCTTGTATTTAATTCCCCTGATTGATGTTAGTCCCAGTTTAGTGTGGTATAAGCACAGAACTGAGTCCAAATTTTCTTTGCTACTGCTTCGCTGTGTCCTTCTATTTAAACTCTTCTCTGCTCAAGTTTGCCATGATGCTAGGACACATCCTGAGAGTTTTTCTTGTACTACACTGTCCTTGGCCACTGCCTTGGGCCAAGCAACATGCAGTGTCTTGGCCATTGAGACACTTCCCCACTCCCCAGAAAAAGCTCCAGTGAGCTGGGGCTGCTGAAAACATCTGGATGGTTCCAGTCTGAGGACTAAGTAGCAGGTCCACCCACTGGCAATGCCACCAGATCTGTGTTGGCCTTGGTCTTTCATGGCCTTCTTCCAGCCCAAGGGCTGGTGCATGCCCAGGTCTCAGATCCCAGCCTGTTCCCAAGTCCATACCTTGCTCATGGCCGAAGAGCAAAGAGATGCTAATTGTCAGATCACGCTACAAGTTCCAGAGGGGCCAGAACAGTCTCTGCATTCTGGATTTGAGGTGCTCAGACAATAATTCAGTGGGGTCACAGGTATCTGTGGGATTAAAGCCATTTGAAATTAATCTGGAATAGTATATTAAGATAGTGACAAAGGAGAATCTGAATGAATGAATGGAAGTTTGGGTTAAAAAAAACACACAACAACATACAGGTTCAGTTTTTTTAAATGCAGCTTTAAAGAAACTCTCCACAGAGCATCTTTCAGAAGTGAATATAACTCCCTTCTTACTGGTTTGGGGTTCAGTCATTTTGTATCCCAGGTAAATCCACACACAATCATACATATTTTTAGCCCTCTAACATGCAGCCTGAAACCCTGATCTGGGTTCAGTGCTTCAGGAGAGACCAGTAAAGGATCCCTCTGCTACTAGCAAAACCAATTATAATGCAGTTGGTGTCAGCACACGGCAGTGCAGCCCCTGACACTGCCATACCTCTGTACGGACGCAGCATCAGCATCCCAAACCCTCCATATTCACTCACTTACCCGAGAACCCACAAAGAGTTAGCCTGATACAGAAGCAAACTCCTCAGCTTTGTGCTCAAAATGTCAGTGCAGCCAAGCAGGAGCCATTTTCTTATAGGGATCTACTGTCAAGCTTTTTCCAACACATTTCTTCATATTACTTAAGCTATTATGACCATGACCCAAGGCATTACCTGAGGACCAGAGAGCAGCTGAAAGTACCAAGCACACAGACCATTAACCCCAGACTGCTGTTAACTGCCAGCTTGAGCACTGTGGTGCACAAGTCCCCCTACATTCCTGGTCAGGATCTCCAGCTGCTACCACAGTATAGATAAATACTACGAAAGCTCCTTTTGGACAAGCAAACACAGAGAAAAGGAGAGAAACAGGAAAAAAATGAGCACTCTCTGGCCCTCATGGGGGAAATGAGAGATACCCAACATATTGGGACAGAGGAAAAGGTTCAGGGAGACATCAGGAGTCTGGGGAAGGTCCAGGTTTCTTCTCAACACCTATCCGTTGCCCTCTTGCACCCTCGTGTGCCATTCTCCTGGGATGCTGGGAGAAGTGGGTTTATGCTGTGAACAGAAGCCACCTGGGACAACATCGTGCTGAGCTCCTTCAGCTCAATAGTCCCTGTGGCTGCAATGCCTGGACGAGAAAGCTGAGTTTGATAAAGTTGCAAAGGCTGAGATGAGGTCTTCTACTGCTAGCCTTGAATTTTACACTCTCCCTCAAACTAGGAGAGTGGAAATATCAGACAAGTAAATCTATCACCTGCACTGCTCAATGAGGCTTTATGATATTCCTTGTCCCCCTCAGAGAGATTCTTAGTGTACTCCTGGGTGTTGAGATACATTCATTTCCATTCCCAATTCCTTTTTATTCACCATCCATCTCCTGGCTGCTATACACACATGTTCTCTTCTTTCCACAAGCAAGCAGCCTTCCTCCCAGCCCCTTCTTCACAAAAAATGCCTCCCACTGACCCCTGGCCAGCTGCTCTGAGCTTCATTATCACACTTGGGGTAGGAGCATAGCTTTTCAGATTAGCCCTTCAGCTCCTCCATCACCTTAAACAACCTTGCACCTACTTGTACTAGAGCACCCAGTGTCTCCAGGAATAACTGCTTTCAGCCCCCTTCTCAACAGAGACATGGTTTATTGTCCCCTAAGTAGCCCTTCACAGTTCCCCTTCTCAATCAGCACTGGGTAATGGTTTCCTAGGGACCATAATACTTAGCAGCACAGTAATTGAATGATATTATTAACAGCAGCAGCATCTGTGTTGTCTGTTTAATTAACTGGAGAGCAAATGAGGCCCTAAGAGTCATTAGTCTGATCCTTTATTGTTTTCCTAATGATCTGCAGCTTCTCTTATTTGATTATTGGCTAAGGATCCCTTTTACCAAAAAATGCACTTTTAATAAAATAATAACAAAACAACTCTCTGTACTCCTGAATGACATTTATTACTTCTCTCAAGCTGCAGATTAGATAACTGTAAACTTCTAGTCTAAATACTCCAAAGACACCATCTCTGCTACTCCTTGAGTAGCATAAGGGCAATAGGAGACACTAGCCTACCCTTCAAGGAAAAAAGAACAAAGCTGCAATAAAAACTGTATTGCTGCAGAGCTGACAAGTTCACCCTGCCATTAATGGTGGGAGCTCTGTAGGGGCTCAAGGAGGTAAGACCACCTTTAAAGACTGCTGGCAAGGAAGAGCTACACCGGTAATGGCAGCATTTCATTCTACCCCTGCAATGAAAAAGGGATGGGGACCAAACAAAGACATCATCTCCATCCCTAATTGGGCT
>JAOTQQ010000012.1:147708170-147736412 GCA_026546715.1 Gallinago undulata
CAACATTACTCTAGTGCCTTTGTATGCTCATGGACTTGGAGGAACTGCCTCTCCCAACACTAATTGTTTTTGTGGTTGGTTTGTTTTGGTTTGGTTTGGTGTTTTTTTTTAATGTGGTTGGACTCGATAATCTCAAAGGTCCCTTCCAACCACTAAGATTCTGTGATTCTGTAATCTGGAGACCACTGTGCTCAAACATGGGCTTAGTTAGGAGAGACACTGTCCCCTTCATTGTCATAACCAATGCTGCACACGGATTAAGAAAAAGGGCATGGCTCCATGGTTTTGTTCAGGTTTAGAGGTATGGGTCTTGGGCAGTACTTTTTGACTGTTGTTTGTGGGTCTGATAATCAACATGGGATCTTTGAACACCAAATCCCTCCTGGCTGCTCTGTTCCAAGTCCCAAAGGCATCTCACTGTGTAACATCATGAGTACCGAGAGGTCAAAACATATGAACATGAAATTTTGGACTAAAACTGAGGTTTTGAGGGGAACTATGGAACAAGAGATGCCAGTAACTCCATAATCTCAAAACAAAATCCTCCAGGAGTCATTGTCTACTTATCTGAATTGTCATTAAGGAGAAAAATAAACCCATTTTCTCCTGTGATGGCCTCATTCAGTTCAGCAGCATGTGTTATCAAACAGCTTCTGCTCGCACATATTAAATAAATACAGACTGAAGAATGAGCAAAACTGGATCCTATGGCTTTAAAGAGATTGGGCAAATGACAGTGTCTTGTATGTGATGCTAAGAATAAACAGGAAAATTAAATGAGCAAGGAAAGAAACAAAAATGTAATGTTTCTTGTCATCACTGGACTTTTCTGTCTCAGGATAAATTCACAATTGCTCCAAAATTTGCAGACTTAAAAAGGTTCTGGTTCTCTGGACATTTCTTCAGAGCTCCAGACTGATTCTTCACTAGGCCAATTTCTTATCTATGCTCCTTAGCAATTACAGATGTCTCTGTCTCTGACTTGTTCACCTGGTAACTCTGCTATGCTTCCAACCAAGGACTTATTTGTCACCCATGATTTTCTGCCATTCCCTCCTTCCCTGGATCCTGGTGCAACAGCTGTCGGCTCACTGCATGGATGAAAAATAAATGAATGAACATTTGAACTTGTGGCTTCCTGTAAATTTTGAATATAGCAGCTCCTTCACATTGGGCACAACAACAGGTACAACAGGAAGTCAAAAAGCTGCTGTTTCTTGGATGAAATTGCCAGTGTGATTCCTGAAAGGACCTCAAACATCCCTCTACAGAAAGTCTTGGACTTCCAAGTCCTCCTTTTACAGCCTCCACAAATTGGGAATAGTAGTGCCTGTCCATCAATAAGCAAAAATGATTGTGAGCTCTCTGAACAGCAAGCACAGGACATAAAAATGCTCCAATAAAACCTGCTGATTTGTGATTTTTCCCATAAGAGTCTTCCTTGAGATAGCTGCTTGGGAAGCCATCCTGCTGGTTTCTCCCAGCTCTTCCATTCATATTATTTGTGGGCAAAATACTCATGGGTCCTCAGCACAGCTTGCAACACATGCATTCATAGCTCAACATACCTGCTCATACACCATTAAACCATTCCTTTCTCCAGACGCCCTTACGCCTTCTGTGCACTTACCTAGTTACAAAATGCCAACTAAGTGCCACACATCTCCATGGGAGGTTATTCTCTAAACTAACACATCTGACTAAATTTGTACTGTGCTCAACCTGGATTTTAACCTTCCATAATTTCCCCCCATTACTGCTAAGTGCTATGCCCTTTGACTAAGCCAAATTATTCCCCTCCTCCTTCAGTTTTTACATCCATTAAATTTTTGTAGCTAGGTAGCACAAGCCTTTTTACTCTTCTCTTGGACAAGATCCCCAGATTTGACCCTCCCCTAGTATTTTGCATTGCCTTCCCACTGCTTTTTGTGCATTTCATTTTTTTTTTTTTTTTTGGTAATAGCATAACAAGGTCTGAATACCTGCCCTTACTGAAGCTATGAGTGGGGGACTCCTCTTTCTTAACAGGGTACAACACCTTCAGACTCTTCCTTTTTCTTCCCAGTGGCTGTACTGGTGATTGCTTCTCCCCACTGTGCTTGTGCTTGTAGGAAGTGTTGCACGTTTCATATCGTGGCATGAAGCCATCTACTCATGTCCTAGCACCTACAGTGTATCTAGAGGCCATGCCAAGAGTCCAGGAGGATTCACACACGAGCTACAATCTCTAAGCTTGTCTACGTACCATCTTCCCAGTTGCATTCTGCAGAGTTAAAGACTGAGGCGTATAAAGAAAACAGGAAAGGGATAAACAGGGAAGAAATTCAGCTCTGTGGGAGGGAACCAGGACAGGCCCTTAGGAAGGTGTATATGAAGGAAGCCCCAGCTTTTTACCAAATAATGAGACAGGTGGCCGTGTCCCATGCTGCGGAAGAGCTCAGCCACTGCCAACAGGCAACACAGGGCACCAGAAAACTTGGCTCACAGTCTCCACTCTCCATGTGAAGCCCGTGAGCGAAACCACATAATCCACTTAAGAACAAAGCTCATTTTATGATCTCTGGATGTAACAAGATGGCAAGATCAATGGTCTCTTTGCCTGTATTTGAAGGGTGCATGGGGAAGAGATGCCGGACTTGGATTTAAAGTGTTCCTCGCTGCATTTGCTGAAAGTGGCCGTAATGAAAAAGAGGAGAGAGAAATCCTCAGCACAAGAAATCTTTCAGGCAATGCAAATGCTATATTAGAATCTGCAGGACACTACCCAGCCAAAGGTTGAATTTTAGGTAATTGATTTTCAGAAAACTTGTTCTTTGCCAAAATTTCTATTTCACTGGGTTTTGCAGTCAAACAGATAATTCAGCTTATTTGGCAGATCTTTTCTGGTGCATCTGTGGGAGGGGGGACCTGTAGGAAATAACTGCCCGGCTGATGTGGAGCAAGGCTGAGCACATGCACACAACATCCTCCTCCATAATGGTGGCTGTGCCACAGGGTGTCACCTCCCATTCCTCATGTCACTCATGTCCCTGACTGACAAATTAGGGACAGTGCTCCTTGTATTTTCTTGTGTTTCGGCTGGAGAGCCATGTTACATTCATTTTTGCTCCTGGCCATGTGGGATGTGGCCGTCACGGCCTGTCGAGCCCTTCACACTCTGGCTCCTGGCAGTCTGATCTTCTCTGGCCCATCTGAGAGAAGGGCTCCAAACCAAGAGAGGACAAAGTCTCTGAGTCAGGGTAGAGAAGGTCAGCCTATGGCAACCTATGCCTGATGACGCTGTGCTGGAGGCTCCTGGGGTGACATGAAGTCAGTTTGCCTCCTATTTGCTTTGTCTTTCCAAGGAGAAATGACTGGCAAGGGATACCATGGGTATTTTGGTGGCTGATCATGATCTCTGCTTCCTGCTGTCATGTTCCGGCTAGCAGGTTTGGCCACCATTGGCTCCAAGTCTGTCCTGCCCTTTCCCAATTTCTCTTCCCCCACCTGCCACTTTCTTTCCCATCTGTCCCTCCCTTTCCCTTCCCCTTTCCACAGCAAATTCTATGCCCCTAGATAGCTTTCCATGTGCACGAGACATGCACGAGTGATTTTTGAGCTTCCTGCAGTCATTGTGTGAAAGATTTCAGCCCCTCCATGGTGCGGGTGAGCGGTGGCAGGAAGACCAGTCACCTCCAAAGACCAGTGCTGGCTTCTGCACTGCTGGGCTTTACCGGCCACTGAGGCTGCATCAGAAAACCCAGAAGGTCCCCACATGCAGAACACTGATTCAGACACTTTGGCATAAAACCTGCTGGTAAATATTACTTTTTGAGCAGGCAACTGATCTATTTTCCCCCTATGGGGGTATTTCAGAAGGGCTACCATTCTGCTAGATGATCACAATGAGGAGATTGCTCTACCCAAGAGGCCACCAACTCCTTGTTTGACAATACTTTTTGCTCTGAAGCAGACAGAGTCTCAGCTTTTTCTTTACCCTGCTGCAGCCCTTGGTGCAGTTGCCTCATCTTCTCTCTGTGGCCAGGCAGAGATAGAGTCAGAAGAGATCAGGGTGGAGAAGGGGAGGGTACAGCTACACTCCTAGCACCCTTATCGCCTCTGCAGAAGTACCTCCAAGTCTGTGACAGGCAGAGGCAAAAATGACAGCCTTACAGCTACGCTTACATACCAAGCTACATATATGCACAAATATATATTCATATAGATACCGCAGAAGCCAGCCTTGCTGCCAGCATCCCTCTCTCAACCAAGACCTGACCGTTTGTGCAATGAGCTCAAAGTCTTTAGCAAAACATTTTGCTCCCCATATGGCAACCCCTGCTCTTGGGCAGCTGAGCAGGGGAGAGCATCGATAGCCACCTAAGGAGCCTGCCAGCCTGCAGCAGAGCTGGGAGCAGAACCCTGATCCAGCGGTATTTAAATCACACAACTATCCTTCTGCTCAGCCACAGCCTAATTGTCTCTTAAGCTGGTTAGCCCTGCTTTCTGCCCATGTCCTGACTCCATGTGACTGTCTCTGGCACAAAGCAGCATGTCCCATCTATTCAGCTTGCCTTTAGATTGCCCCGTCCTGGGTGTTTTTCAGGCTGCTCTCAGCAACGACTGCTGATCTCATTCAGATTTACCAAATTGCTTCCTAATGCTGAGTGCCTGGTAACCTCGCAGCCATCTCAGTGGGAACAGACTCAGGTCCTTAATCTTTGCTGATATATAAATAATATTTTTATAAGCCTAATGCAATGAACCCGATTGTCAGGTACTAGCCACCAGGTTTTTTATAGTAGAAGAAATGTGTCTCCAGTAAAAAGCAATCAGTCTGCACAGAGAATCCCATAAAAACTGAGCTGTATATTAGCATGGGATAGATTTAGGTTTGTAGTCTGTCCCTCCACTGGAAAAGCCTGAGTCCCATCTCCAGCTCTACGATGTACTTTTTAGCACTTATCTGCACCACATAATGCATCAGGGATGGCCATAATGGAACTCTCAGCTCTCAGCACTGCCAGATGTTGGTATTAACAGCCACAGAGGGCCACGGCATATATGCTATCACTATTAATCATTTGTATAGCAATGGTCCCCAAAGGCCACGGGCATGAGCCAAGTCCCTTTAGGCCTGGGGTTTGGTAGGTGTTAGAGCATGGTATACTTTGGAGAAGGACACGTAAGTTGTGGCTGGCGCACACCAGCAGCTGTTGGCAGATGAGCAAAGAAGTGACTACTGTTTTCAAAGCAGGAAATACCTTTTCCTGCTTTAGGAGAAGTTGGGCCAACTAAATCAGTCACCAGGGGCAGTGACTGTGTGTGCAGAACCCTTACCACAGCCAGGCTTAAAGATCTAAGAAGGTTTGGGGAGCAATATCGCTGACTAGATGCTTAGCACAGCGCTAATTTTCCCCTGACTGACGCATTCCCCACATGTGTTCTTGAACTTTGATAAATCTTGTTACACGTCCATAGGGAAGTAGAGACACAGTGTTCACATAATTGCACAGAATTACCTGACACGAAATAGGGTCAAGCCCTCTAGGGGTATAAACTGTGTGATCTCTCCTGAAACCTAAAGAAGTCAAAATTTTCACGAAACAGGGAAAAAAAAGACAGGTCTGCTTCTGTATCATGCTTCTAGTAGCACCATTGGTTCAAAGAAGCTCTCTTTACATAAAAACATTTCTATAATGGGTAATCAATATTTTACCTGGCAGGGATGTCATCTTCCTTAATCTATGCAGAAAACATTTTAGGCCCTGAAATTCATAACCAGAAATGTTATTGCTGCCCTCAAAATTAGGGAGCTACAACTCTAAAAAGTTAGGCTCATCCACCGAGCAACGGGCTGCTTTGCATGCTCATCAAAACAGGTAACGGGAGGTAACAGACCGATTTCAGCACCTACCGTGACAGGAGAATAACGTTTAATTTCCCTAGCCCCTGATGAGCCAGATTTCTTCCCCTGTC
Source organism: Gallinago undulata (assembly GCA_026546715.1). NCBI lineage: Eukaryota > Metazoa > Chordata > Aves > Charadriiformes > Scolopacidae > Gallinago > Gallinago undulata. The sequence continues at coordinate 147,714,129 of JAOTQQ010000012.1, forward strand.
ATATAATCTGCAATAAATAACCCATCAGTCCTTTCACCGGGTGGCCGGCTGCACAGCTGTTCTGTTTAACATATGCACTTTACTGTCCCCGTTACACCCTTTGACATCAGGCCACATTTAAACCCTATTTTCCATTGAAAACCTCACTCAGAAGAAAAGACTGAGGTCTCTAGCAATCTACATGAGCCACCACCATCACCAGTGACTCATCCCCCTGCAGCAAACCGAAACAACTTGTCCTGGATAATCCCCTTTCATCTCCCTTTCATCTCCATCCCTTTCTGTTAACCATTTCACTGCTGCCCCTCTAGGATAACTTTTTGGGCATTGGACTGAATAGCCTCTGTATGCTGACGGAAGGATGGCACGAGTCAAAATAAGGCAAAAATTAGCATTTCGAGAGGTGAAAAGAGCATCACCACCATGCATCCACCAGCCTACTGTAGAAACAGAGGTATTGGACTTCTTCTGAAGCAGGGAAGGTATTTATCACTTGCACTTAGCAATCTAAACTTAGCAGTGCTGAAAGCAATGCAGGTCCCTTGCCAGGAAACACACTGAATTTGCCTCTAAACGCATCCTAGTTTTATATCAAAATTAAATGTGACTGGACCACCTATATGCTTGCAACAGAAGAGGAGAAACTAGTGGCCAGCCACCTCTGCCTGCCCCAGACACCTTCAAGAGATCACTTTTCTCACACCTCATGGAAGAAGAAGGAGATGGCAAATCACCCACATTTCCCTGCAGGCACCAGATGCCTCCACCAGCCCCTCGAGCCCTCCCAGGGTAGAGCAAGGAGGCTGGGAAGGAGTGGAGAGATGTGCTTTCCATGTTGGAATGGGCATAAACAGAAAATAGCCTCCTGGTAGATGAGTACATTAGTGAAGCACGACTTACCAAGCAGGAGAAATGTTTCACTGAGACAAATCTATTGCCTCTGAACTCTCCCCGAGTGAAGGAGCCAGCACCGGGAGCAGCTGTTCACACCAATATGTTTTCCACCTTTACCTCGGGTAACCTCTGGATCCTCGCTGAATCTTGCTGGGGCTTTGAGAGGACAGAGGACGTCAAGGCCAGGCCCAGTGCACTATGCTCTACATGATTGATCAGAGACTTCCATTTTGCTTAAAGTAGTAATTTGATGATAAAAATCCTAACAATATCCTGCTCCCTTCAACCTCAATATGCTATAATCTTATTTAACTCATTGGGAAAGAGAAAAAAAAAAGAAAAAAGAAATCTCGTAGTGAGCAGGCACCAGAGGGAATGTGGGCTAGAAGAGGATATTACAGTATCTCTTCAGAGGGGGCCATAAATAAATCTTCGCCTGAGATAGGTAGGCAGATCGGTGCAGCGCTCCACACAAAATTGTGCTGCTCAACAAGACAGTGACTCATTAACTTCTCCACTTCTGATAATCAGTCCAACCAGGTTTTCATTACCGCAAGGAAGAGAAGCTGGAGAAGAGAATCATCTCCTAGCCTGGCTAGAAAATGTGGCCTCACTGTCAGGGCGGGGATCTGGGACACACGGGCCCAAATCCTGCCTCCCTTGATTATTTTCTGATGGACAATGTGGAAGCTCTCCAAAGGACAGTGCTTGTAGCCAAGGCATCTAGTGCTGGGCTCCCCAGTACAGGAGAGATATGGACATACTGGAGCGAGTCCAGCAACAGGCCACGAAGATGATTGAGGGATGGGAGCACCTGTTCATACATGAAGAGGCTGAGAGAGCTGGGACTGTTCAGCCTGGAGAAGAGAAGGCTCAGGGGGATCTTATCAATGTGTATAAATATCTGACTGGAGAATGTAAAGAAGATGGAGCCAGACTCTTCTCAGTGGTGCCCACTGACAGGATAATGGGCACACAGTGGCATACAGGAAATGCCATTTAAACATAAGGAACTCATTCAGCGTGAGAGTGGACAAACACCAGAACAGGTTACTCAGAGAGGTTGTGGAGTGTCCTTCCTTGGAGATATTCAACTCCCAGTTGGATGTGGCTCTCGGCAACCCCACTCTAGATGACCTTGCTTGAGCTAGGGATGGGATGATCTCCTGTCCCTTCAAGAGATGCCTTCAAACCACCATGACTCTGTGATTCCGTGAGTCTCACCCCAGTTCATTGGCTCTTCAAGGGTATTAATATCACCTACATAATGGATTTAGCTGTTTAAAAGCAGATACATGTTTAAATAAGAAATTCTCAAGGTATCCATGTAAATGCTTTCTATAGTGCCCATCGCCATAGTAACCAGGCATTGTTCAGGTATACATATGCACAGCAACACCCTCAGTTTGTGTCATGGACTGTTCTGGTTTTCTACTGTAGTTATAGGAGGCCCCATGTAAAAGACGGATGATATGTCCACAGACAACCAAGTAGATTGAAGACTCCCAGAACAACCTGTCTGTCCTCAATTGGTTGCCAACTTGGGTTTGCTCCCTCCTCTATAGTCTCTAACAGATCTTTTCAGTTCTTTGACTCTATAATAGGAAGCTACTGGATGTTTATTTAGCCTCCTTTATCTTTTGACTAATGACACCCACCATCTCTCTGTAAAACTGGAACTGGTTCCTCTGCTCCTTGTACTGTATTACATTACCTCTACACTCAGGTTTGATCAACAGGCAGAACCAAGCCTTTAATCCTTGTCCTTTGCAGACATCTCCATCCGATTGCCCTGAATGAATTATTTGTTTTGTTTTGTTTCAGTTTTAAATAATTTTCCTTAAGGCAAACATCACTATTTTGTCTCTCCACGAGCCTAGACAAGTAATTGCATCTCCGTAGAGCCCAGGCTGCATTCTGTAGACTAAAGCGTGTTATTATTTTGCTTTCCTGTTTCCACGATCTTCCCCTCAACAAAGAGACACTGGAGCCAGTTGGAAGCTTTCTATTCATTTCAAAGGCCGCTGGGTTAGGCCTCCATTTCACAATAAACTCCATGTCCCAACTATTCACCTCCTCAGGCTGACAGCAAAATCCAATCATCCTTCCCCCATTTGCCTTTTCCACATTTTTTTTTCTCCCCAAGCTGGGCACTTTCTGCTATTAACCTCCCAACACATAAGCCAGAAGAAGGACACACCAGACAGCCAGCCCCCTCAGCAGCAGCTTTTCTTCCCCAGAAGCAGTATTGACCCCAAGGCTCAGGAGGCTGCTCAGGTGGAACTGCGCCATGTGGATTAAGGAGAAAGCTCCAGCCAGGGCCAGCGCTGCTCTTTATAAGCATTCACCAGCTTAATCCCCGCATCCTGACAGGACAGCAGCTGCGGCGAGCGAGTTTTATGTTATTTCTGCTTCCCCTAAAGTTTCCCTTGGACACAGCACTCTCTACGCATCACCTCGAACCCATGTGTGGGGTGTTTCATGGCAATCGGACAATAAACCAGAACTTCAGCTGGAATAAATCCACAGAAATCTCTGGAGCTCATGTAGTTATGCCACCCATTCCAGCTGAAGACACAGCCTGGATTTCAGTGTAAAAATAACTGATACACTCCATACCTGGGGAAATGATACCTCTCTGCTGAGCTGCAAAATCATTAGGATAACACTGATGACTACAAGAACATTGTGATGTTATCCCTCCACCATCTTATCTGGACACCTCCAAATGACTGCCACTGATTATTATTTTTTTAAATCTTCGATACACTCTTTCCTTCTTTCTTGTTTTTTTTTTTTCTCCAATACAGTATTTCTCCTCCCTTGCTCACTTGCACCCTCCACTAAATGAAGAAGGAAAATTCAAACAGACAGAAGTATGTAATACAAGAACTGCCACTCTGGGCCCTGGTCCATGCTCTTCAGCAGAAAAATAGGGCTATTCATACCCAGGGAAGGAGAGAGCTACACACAGCGGTACATATCACTTGCTCTGGAAATTAGGTAGTTGATTTCAAAGGATCGGCTTTTATATGTATTGAACAGCTATTTAAGGATGTTCACAGAAGCTTTATGGTTGTCTCCAAGCTCTGGAGAGCTCAGCTCATGATAAGTAAAGCACCTGGATTTCCAGGTGGGAGGATGCTAATTTTAATACATTACAGCTCTTTATAATGTTTACAGAACAGTTTCTCTGTAAGAGACCATGTACAGAACAAATGTTAGAGGATGGGATTGGAAGAATTTTATCAGTAGATGTTTGCTTTCTGCAATTCTAAGCCCCCATGCATTACTTAACCAGTGACTCCCACAAAGAATGTAATTGTCTCTTGCATCCTACAGGGCCATTTTGGCTCTTGCATGACTTCCAAACCAGGTAGAGGATAATTTTCAGTCAAATTATCCCACTAACTCTGTATAGTTAGAAGTCCTCTTCCTCTCATGGACAGGGTGAGAGCAGGAAGGGAGCAGACTGAGGCGGAGAACCCAAATGAATCCCAGGGACTGCTATCCCAGGCAAAGGGGAACAGAGCTGTGAGAGGACCGAGAGAAGATCAGACCACTGCTCAGGAATGGCCTGTCCCACGATCCACATGCTCTGTGCAGCACAAAGCAGCAAATGGAAATCCAAGAAACAGCTGCTGTTTAACTGTGGCAACCTACTGCAACATCGGCTGGGTTGTCCCAAAGGGTGTGGGGAAGGAGGATGACCATCCTGATACACTGATTCTGAAGGGGGCAAGTTCATACGACAACATCTCCAGCGGCAAATACAGTTTAGATCTCTACGGTCCCTTCCAACTCTAATAATTCAGTGAATTTCAGTGAAAGATTCCTGTGCCCCAAACCATACATTTCTGCCTGCCTGCCTTCATCCATCCCTTTTCCTGCTGCCACATACATTTGTTTAGCACTCTCACTTTTAGAAATACAAGTAAACAAATACATTAATAAAAAAAACAAGAGCACCAAGAGCACCCCATAAGCTACTTACCTTTTCCTCACCTTTAAACACAGTGATATGATTTTTTTAAGCTAGTTACCACTTTCCTATAGGTTATTTATCAAAGGCTACCAGTTCCAGTGACCCAAACATTGAGATCAATGCCCAACCAATACTGGAGAGGCTGGAAAGGGCTGTTAGTTTCAGCTCTTGGTTTGGATGTTCGCTTCCCTCACTCCCCTTGCCTTTGAATGCTGTCCATCTCAATAATCAGCTCTTTAGATGAGGTTTTTTTCTTCACAACATCCCGAAACATGCTTAACCTTCAGTAGGGGCATAAAGTGAAGCTCAAACTCACATTTCTGGGTCTGTAACATGAGGCCATATTCTCCCTGTCTACGTACTCTTCATGTGAGACTGAACTATGCAGTGACAAGAGTTCAAATCTAATGCTCTAATATAGAGACCCCACTCCTGTCTGTGGGAAAAACTTAAAAACAGAGGGAAAACCCAAGATCAGCTGTTCATGCTGGGTATTTAGCCACACTGCAGGAGCAGGAAACTTTGCATCTTTGGCAATGGACTTCTGGCACTCAGGCAATGCACATTGGGACAAGCTCTCAGTTCTTGCTGAAACACATTCCTGGAAGGGACAAAGGTTTATTACTGTTAATTCCAAGCCTTCTTACTTCTGACTTACCCAAAATAAGTTGGTAAAATAACTACTGTACCAGGTGGTCAAGGTGGGCTATGGAATAAACATGAATAAAAGCACCAGGAACTCCTGGGTGTTCCTGAACATGTGGCTGAGTGTTCACAACCACAGCACTCATGATCTTGTCCTGTGCTCATGACAGTGGGGAACTGCATGAAATTGTGTCTCCCATGCAGCAGGACAGCTGGCACATTGATGGGCACAGGTATTTTGAACACAGTTACCATATTAACTGCAGAGCCACAAGCATCTGTGTCTTTCCTCGACCGCCCTTCTGCATTTCGAGCCCTGGTGATAATCTGTTAAACTTTTCTCCCTTGGTCTTTCCTTGTTGCAGCTCTAAGGAAACAGTCTGTGCTTTTTTTCGTCTACGCTGGCAGGAAAGAGTAGAAGGGCAGTAAGGAAAGATCAATATTAGTTGAAAGCATTACATTCTGGACAGTGAGGGCATGTGCACGTGTGTGACTGCCCGTGTCTCTCCAGCCTGCCTCAGTTTCATCCCCCCCTTAGAGTCCAAGCACCTCCAGCCAGATGCCTCCTGGCATCCCTCCACTGACTGCACGGTGCCTCCAGGACAGAATATGCTCATGCATTTACTTCTAGGCTTATTCAGCAAGCCCATAGTGGCTTTATCCCCAGTTAGCAAAGCAATACCAGTGCAGGGCAATGTGGTTCAATACTGCCTCCCCCAGCTTTCTGATTTTCCTCAATTTCCTGCAGTTTAGAGTTGCTCTTCAGAGCTGTTCAAAGGCCAGGGCTATGATGAAAGTCACTGCCCAAGGTTTTTCTAGGGTGCTCCGTGATGGATACAAAATCACTGCTGCTTGGCTGGTTCCTGTGGCTGCCTCAGAAACCCCCCAAAGGCATGGCAGCATGGATTGAAAGGTGCAGCTTCAAAATGCCCCATCTCCCGATGACCTATCATCCATGGATCACTGACATGGCCATTAAGGCTTACCAAATCAGTGCGTGCCTAAGGAAGGGTCTGAGCCACACATCTGCAGAGGAAAACCATCGTGATGTGATTAAGGCTGAACAGCAGTGACTGCTTTCAACCAGACCCTTCTGTTTTTCTAAGGTTTTCAAATTAAACAGAACATGTCCAAAGGGGATTTATTAAAAGGAGAGACCGATGACTCTTTAAAACATTGTAGGGACTTTAAAAACCCCTTATCATTACTAATGCTTAGCACTAAGAGAATTATTCATTGGAAAGGACGTGTTTGACTCATTTTAGAAATTACCCATGATTAAGAATTACTATTTCTGGATCATTGTTGTTATGAATTTGCATACCAGCCCTGAAGCGAGGCTCATTCCCCACAGAGCACCCCAGGAAGACCTGACCTGTCCCTAGCACGATGCAATGAGGCACAGTGACAAACAGGTAGGAGGGGACAGCCTTGATGCAGAATCAAGCTTCTGCTTTACACCCAGGGCTGGCTTCCAGGAAAACCAGAGTCAGTTGCTGGCACTGAATCTCTTTATGGTATGGCCAGGACATTTTCTGTGCCTTAGCTCTCCGGTGATAATTGAAGGATGGAGCACTTCCCTGCCTTCTCAAGCAAAGGGGAGACGTGATCCCTCTGTCACATTTGATCAGTGTCTTAAGTGCTTATTTAGCACCCAGCTAGACCTTCCTTACCCTATTTGCTACCTTTGCAGGTAACAGCAACAGTACTGTGGGGAAAGGAGGTGAGGCAGGATGAGGGCAGATGACTTCTCAGCACCAGCTGGAGGACTCCAGTTAGCATAAGGCTGGGTGAGCAAACACCATTATGGGTGAAAGAGATGTATCATCAGGTACCTCAGGTGGTCATATCTTAACAAGTGGCTTCAGGAAAAAGGAGAAGAATAGAGGGCACTTGTTCAGCAACCCAACCCCATCGATGGCGTGGGGGACTGACACCTCACTCAGCAGCAGTCCTATCCATCAGCAAGCATCTCGCAGCTGCCTGAAGCTTGCTGTGCTCCCACACCAGCACAGGCATGCACAGCAGCAGTGTCCCAGCCTATGTCAGCAATTCACAGGTCACGGGCAATTTCTCAAGGTGCTCTTCAGCTTTGGGTGGATTTCACTTTGCACTTTTCCAGGGAAAATGGTTTGGTGTTTTGCTGCCCAAGAGCTGGGATGAACAGACCTGCCCATGTGTTTCATTCCTGGGGTTCAAATGAGCTCAAACATTAAGCCTGAGACTGAATTAAAGCTGATGGGTGTCTGCCAGCTGCAGTCACACACAGGAAAAGCCTCCCATCCCTGCACAAGTAATTTTAGACGGGTCTGGAACACCACACACTGACCACTGGCGACTTCTAGAGAGCCTGACCTAGAGCCCAAAACTGCCATCAAATCTGAACCATGAGCAGTTTGGAAGGAGGTAGCCCACGCTGCAATCACCTCTGTGTGCAAGGGATTTGTGCAGAGCAGCTCTTGTGAACAAGGTGACATTTCCACAGTGGGATACCCCTCTCCATTCCCAGTCTGACATCAGTAGGCACCTTGAATGTTCACAGCCCAGGACATTTTCTTTCCTTTACAGTACTAAAGTACTAGAGCCTTAATAAAAAATATATATCTTTGTATATATACATATATAAGCATATATTACAAATCTATACAGCTACCTCCAAGAAATACTTCCTCCCCTAAGGTCCACAAGCTGAAAATAGTTGTCATGTGGCCTCTGAGCACTTCTCCTCTCTGGAACAAATTGCCTTTAGCTTTCTTTGGATTCATCACTCCATCAAAAGGATTAAAAGACAAAAAGCAAAACCAGAGAGTGGCAGACGAGTTCTTCCCTGTGAGTATTAACCCTGTAAAATACGTCAGTTCTAACTTATTCATTTTCTTTCCCTGCTGATTAAGCCCCATCGCTTTCCCTTCTCACTGTACGGAGGAACCACATGCTGCTGATCATTCTCATTTTTTTCCTATTTGCACTACCATTCCTCTTCTCAACAAAAGGGCGATCGGGACTGAATTCAGCAGGTGGTACAGATGAAGCATTAGTTGATCAGACTGTTATTAGCCGCATCATTATTATTAGACACAGCTTCCTCCACCCATTCCTTAACTCAGCTGAGCGGTCCTTTCACCGCTGCAAGTCCCCGCTGTGTGCAGCATGAATCCCTTCTTTCAGTTGTTGGCAATGATGTCCCAAGGTCTGGGGCCTTAAAACAAATGCAGAAACCATCAGCATGTACAAAGAATCTAAATCAGTCCTTTCAAGCAGCATTGCCTTGTGCTTGGCTATATTGAAATTCACGTTGGCAATTTTTGAGGTTTATTAGGCCTTTATGGAGTTGCTTTTATTCCTTGCAAGTCTTCACAAACCTGATTCTGGGTGGACCTTGGTATTAACCTCTTCCGATGCTGAGAATTGAACTCTTAGCCCTCCTCTTTCTGCCCCTCCTCTTCACCAATGCTGAAGATATGTCTCTGCCTTCCTTCTCCCTCTATATAGTCACCAAATCCCATTAATAGCTTCTTGTAAGGCGCTTCTTCAAAAACATCTTGTAAATCTAAATTACCTGTATTTACCAGTCATCCTTTATCTGCTCTGCTCTTAATCTTTCCAAAGAAGTTGAGGGGTTATTAACATTAGAGACATAACTTAGTATTTATATTCAAGTGCGGCAGCATTCAAAGACATCAGCTAAGATTAGGTGGCAACACACTAAACTGTCTACAGCGAGTGAAAGTCCCTTTCCCTGTTTGTCCACAATCTCAGCAGACACAGAAATGCCTGCGAAAGGAACATTTCTTACCTTAACTCTAGAAAATGTGAATGAAAGCATGCAGAATTTTACCTTTAAAATCCATGGAGTTTTGCTGCTTTCAACTTATACTTACCCTGGTGTTTTACTGCCTGTTCTTTAATTAATTTCTCAGTTGTTCTTTCAGCAACTGAAATAAGACTGAGAAGTCTATAATTCTTTGGATCACCCATAGTTCCTATTAAATAGATGGATACATTGGCATCTCTCCAGTCCTCCCTAGTCAAATTATTCATCATAAATAGTATTTATTATGAATAAAGCCCCATTTTGGTTAGCAGAATGCTTGGGAACCATCCTGATTTTCGTTAAATATATTGATTGTTTATAAGTACTTGGCAAACCAACCTTAAGTTATTTGCAAACAATTTTCTTTGACTTCACTTTTAATGGCTGGTTCCTAGTTGGTTCCCCATGTCCCTGATCTTTTTCAACTGCTTTAGTAGAGAAGGTAAGAAGCCACATACTACGCTGGAAAATCATTGATCAATGATAAATTGATTTACCAGCACTGGACTTTGGAGAATGGAAAATGCTTTCCTAAATTCTTTGGGACTCCCTTGCAAACACCATGAAGTGAGCTAAGCAAAGGATAGTGAAGTCAAGAGCTGAGTCACAAAAAAAAAACCCACCTCTATATTAATTGCTTTATTATTCCATTTCTCCAGCTGGTTTTCATGCTGAACAGCAAGGCTATGCTTCCCTCATGTAACACTGAAGTGCTTAGCTCTTTCAAGACACCTAGATTTTCCCCACTGTCCTGACCTGTACCTCTCTCCTGGGACCTGATCCCTAGGACCAATATCCTGCACCCAGTCAGCTTCAGTGGGGTACAACAGAGGTGTTGTTGTATGCCATGTTGACTTTGGCTCACTCTCTCAGCCTCTGCGTTGCCCTCCCTCCCCAAATTATTCTATTGGCAAAGGATGAGCAAAGAAGGAAAAACTCTCTGAAATGGGATCCTGGATTACCTGCAACCCCAGTGTCCGGGCAGTCTTTTATTGACTTTGATATGATTGCACTCACAGGAGAGACGTTATGTCACAAATACTCTGGCTCACAGAGCTTTGCGTGTGGGAATAGTTCAATGGCACTCAGAAATTAAAACTCAGAAGAGGAAAGGGATTCCCTCCCACACATCGCTTCTCACCCTGCCTCCCAAACCTTTCCAATTCAATATGAACACAGCTTTGGAGTGGAGATTGATGCAAACAAGTAATTGAACTCCTTTGCAGTCTGTTTATTGCCCATGATTGCCTCCCTTTCACCTTGACGGTCTAGCGTTCAGAGTCATTGCAACTAGCTTGTAACTAGGAAGGAGATGAATCAACTGTTTATTAACCCAAGCAGGAAATGAATTTGAAAATGATGCATCACTTGGAAGCCCAAAAAGATTTATGAGAAGCTTTGTCACCTCCACATGAATGAAGCCAGTAGGAGGGGTCCCCACCTTTATGGAAAAGGCAGCTATGGTTTTTGGCTGCCTTTCTACACAACTATAGGTCAGCAGTATGAATACTGTATTTCACATTCATTTTTGTACATTAATTCAATGATAAATTGGGGACCATATTACTACCATCAATTTATTGTCATAGTAAGTTTTGTGTCTGCAGAATTGGAAAAAAAAACCCACAAACCACCCAGTTGGAGACTTCATCTTAGGAAAAGTGATGCTCTGCAGCCCCTCTCAGTACTGTCTTATGGCAAAGCACAAATGCTGAAGAAAGAGAGGAAGAGAAAAGGATATGGAAGAAAAGGATATATTTGGTCTTGTTTCCATGCTGTTCACTGCCCTACTAAATCAAAAAAAACCTTTCAGGCTCTGATTTATCACCATTTTATGCACCCAAGTTTTCCCCTGACAACCAGCAGTAAAATCTTTGAGGTCTGCGGTCACATAGTTCAATGGAAGCCATGCAATCTATGCTTTTATTAGCCAATACTCAATCAATATGTGTTAGGAGACTTTTCAGCTGGACGCCTCACGTCTATCTGTTTGATTTACCCTGCAAGTAGATACTCCATCTTTCACAAGACAAACAACTGCCTGACTGCTACTAGGGTTGGAGACCGATAATAAGACCCCAGCTGGTGTGGGCTGTATCCTTTGCGCCTATTTACCTCTCTGCCAAGCACCATGGCCAAAATCTGCAGGGCTAATGCCTTGCACACCAGTTGGACACCAACACATTTTCAATGCTGATGAAAGGGACGTGTTGGAGCAGGTCCAGAGGAGGGCCAAAGATGATCTGGGGGATGTAATACCTCTCCCATGAAGACGGGTTGAGAGAATTGGGGTTGTACGGTCTGGAAAAGGCTCTGAGGAGACCTTATAGCTCCTTCCAGTACCTAACGGGGCTACAGGAGAGATGGGAAGGAACTCTTTATCAGGGAGTGGAGTGATAGGATAAGGGATAATGGTTTTAAACTGAAGGAAGGTAGATTTAGATTAGATATTAGGAAGTAATTCCTTACTGTGAAGGTGGTGACACTGAAACAGGTTGTCCAGAAAAGTTGTAGATGGAGGTGTTCCAGGCCAGGCTGTATGGGGATTTGAGCTACCTGCTCTAGTGGGAGGTATCCCTGCCCAGGTCAGGGGTTTGGAACTCAATGATCTTTAAGGTACTTTCCAACCCAAACCATTCTATGACTCTGTGACATCAGCTGGACTTTTCTGTCTCGATGGTGCACAGGTGACACAGAGCACAGTGGAGAGTGCTGCATCTCAAAGAGGTAGAAACTACTTGTGTCTCCAAGGGGACATGTCTCAGACATGTGAGACAAGGCACTCCCATTACCACTACATTTGTTTTATGGAGGGAAAAACGGGCTCCCTAGAGGCCAAGCTCTGAAGATCCTGCTCAGATTTTTGTTCTTTATTTGCAGTGTCTTTATACTGGAAGTCTAAGTAGGTATGTATGGGGTCAACTCTCCTCATCTTTCTCTCTCTGCTTTTGTATAAGCAAGTATAAATCAGATTAGGCTTAAAAGAATGACATACCATTGTCACTGGGGTTACAGCTCACACAAGGTGGTGGGTTGTTAAAAGAATGAAATAGCACTCAGCCTACCACTGGAGGATTTCCAACATTTTATAAACACCAGGCAATCAGACCTTCTGACACTGGCGAGACAGTGAGCTATCTGCTCTGGAGGGGGAGGAGAGTGCTTACACAACCTTCAAGGCAAGTCAGGAGGGAGGAAGACAGAGCTGAGTTAATGTTCAGCCTGGTTCTCCAACCAGTCTCTCCTCTTTGGGACTGAGATGTTGGGGGATTCCTCAATTTTCCATTGGCCATGTGACACTTTTCCATAGCCCATATCAGGACATAGATGAGGCACGTGGTTTTTAATCTGTAGCCTCAGAACAACTTTTTAACACTATAGGTTAGTATTCATCTAATTAAGTAGAGTTAGTGGGTCTTCCTTCAGATAAAGAGAAGCAAGGTCAGCACTTCTATAAAGAAGCAAAAGCATCAATGAAGAAAAAGAAATGTTAAGAAGTTACAATCCACTGCTATGCCAGAGAGATCCCTGCCTGACATGGAATGTGAGGTTTTTTCAGGACCTTTTAGGATGAGACGTATTGTATGTGTTTGCAGTGAAGCCCTCAGTACAGCAGGTCCAGAACAGAGACCAGTTAGTCCACACCTTCCTGCCAACCCTTCAGCGAGGCCTCGGCTCTGGGTTTCCAGAGCAAACAAATCAGATGTCCGTCCATATTCACGATGACACCATGGGAGATGCAAAGATCCGCAGATCCTAGAAGAACACTGCAGGGAAAGCAGACTGACCATCGGCACCTGATCCCACTCTTCTGCAAAGGTGCGGCATCTACTGCCTGACAGTGGCATCATGAGCTCAGGGGACTAAAGCCAACAATTTGCAGTCTGACAGGGCCTCAAGATGTTAGCCTGTGAATTTTTCATGCCCTATCTGCACCTCTATCAGCAACGCTTCACTGGCCTGGCCCGTATTAACCTCTTGATCTAGAAGGGATTTTTGTCTCTGCTGTTACCCTCCCTCCCATCAAAACTCATTTCCCATTTTTCCACTGCACTACATGGTGCCAGTGGTTCAGACCTCTCCAGGAGACTGGAGTGGGCTTGCAGATATTATTTAACCCCTACTGGGTCACCTGCAATGTTGTGCTGTGCTTTAATGGCACATGAGCTGAATCAGTCATGTTATACTGCTATTTTGGGTGGGCTGCAAAGCTCCCAGCAAGCCCAACTGAGACGGAGCTTGAGAGTTTTTAGATTCACCCCTCGGATGAGGACACTGCCACTACCCAGACCTGAGGTGTTGCCAGGTTCCCCCGCCACAGGGAACTCCCTCCATCAAAACCCATTTATGGGAGCAAAGCACAGTGAAACGTTGCTTCACAGAGCCTGTACCTCAGCACCAGCCCACACATTCCTGTCCTGTAATGTGGGCTAGCTTCATGTTTCCAAGTGGAGCCCTAAAAACTGAGACACCCTCTACTATAAGTTTCTCAAAGAAAGATCTGTGGTCCTACAGCTATGGTTAGATGGATGTAGTTCTTTCTCTACAGCGGGTGAGGTCTATCCTTGCAAGGGCTATCAGGTGGGAAAGGTGCTCTCCTTCCCATTTAGAATAGCTAAGAACTGGGCTTTGGTGTCATCTGCTACTAACCCAAGACAGGCAAGGCCAGACTTTGGCTTTTGAGTAGCATGCAGACTGAAGAGTTCAAGAGCCACTCACATTTCAGGAACAAGGCCAGATGAGCCACAGCTTTCTGTAAACTGAACCTTCAGTTTTACAAAGTATCACGGAATGGTTGAGGTGAGAAGGGACGTCTGGAGGTGATCCTGCCCTACCAGATCCTGCCACCTAGAGCCAGTTGCCCAGGACCATGTCCAGATGGTTTTTAAACATCTCCAAGGATGGAGACTCCACAGCCTCCCTGGGCAACCTGTGCTGGTTCTCGGTCACCATCATAGTAAAAAAAAATGTGTTTCCTGATGTTCAGATAGACCCTCCTGTGGTCCTATCACTGGGCACCACTGAAAAGAGCCTGGCTCAATCCTCTTTGCACCCTCCCTTCAGGTGTTTATGTACATTGATGAGATCCCCTCTGAGCCACCACCTTCTAAACAGTTCCATCTTTCTCAGCCTTTCCTCATAGGAGACATGCACAAGTCCCTTAATCACCCTTGGGATCCTTCACTGGACCCTCTCTGGTATGTCCATGTCTCTCTTGTACTGGTGAGTGCAGAACTGGACACAGAACCCCTGAGACTAGCAGGACTTTTGAGACCAGCCCCATCAGATTTCCTAGCACAGCCAAATGAGTGAAGCCCTTGCCCTTGAGAAACCACTATCATCTCCCACTGTAGACTATTCCTGAATCTTCCCATCCCTTCATCTTCCAGGGACAACGATACATACTGTGGCTCACAGGCTTTGCAAAACTATTTGGTATGTAAGTAAGTCAGAGGATTAGGAAAATCTGTCACCCCTATCCTGCAGCTTGAAGAGAAGCTGAAGTTTCTGAAGCAGATTGAGGCATACTTGCACTTTGTGTTTACTGGTTGGTTGGAGTCACTTTAATTTTGCTATCTGAGACTTTGGCTGTGTTGCGGGTACCAACTCCCGTGCAGATCCTTCTTCTAAATAAAAGGGCACCCAAGGCATTGGCAAGGCTATTATTCTGTCATCTGACATTTAAATCAAAACCAATCTTTCCATCTCTTTGCTCATATAGCAGAAAAGTCAAGTCCTCAGCTTCTCCAGGTGCCTAACCTAGGTGGGAGAAGGAAAAGTCATTAATGTCCTTGCTTTCATAAATATCAGAATTTCTCCCCTCCAGTCCTGGCAATCTTCCATCTACCCGAGGAGACAGTCATATGACTCTAATATTGAACCCATCCATGGCACTTCCCGGAGCCACATGCAAGGGTGAACATATGGACTGGATTCTGTTTTCACATTAGTGCACATGAGGATTAACCTCGCCAAGGTCACAGAGAGCCTTATCTCCAGCAATAAGCAGTATTTGATGCAGTACCTAAACCACGAGGAAGAATTACAGCACAACGGGAGCCTGGATCTCCTGTGGGAGAGGTAATCCCTTCCCAGTGCCGTCTCAGCATAAGGACGTGTGAGACATCCACAAGCTTCAGGCACAGGAATCAGCCTGTTCATTTTTGCACTAGATTTGGTTCAAGTTTTGGTATGGATGAGGCTACGTCTGGTTTAAATTCTTTTCATTTTGTCACGTCAGATAAATGCAAAAGAATTAAGACCCAGAACTGTGCCATGAAATCTCACGGTCACAGGGCAAAATCCAGTATAGTCACCGTGACAGTTGCTTTCATTTTCATCTGTCCAGAGGGTTGGTAAAACACTACCTAAACAGGTCACCTCTGTGATTTATGTTACCTTTTGTGCCTGTGTAAAGGATGGTACAAGGCGAGAACCGGGTTAGCACACACTGATTTATAAAGAATTCTCCCTCAATTGCACAAAAGATGGGAAGCTGCTCACAAACCTTGCACTAATCAGCACCCCCCAGATTTATTAGTGTCTCTGAAGGGTCTCTAATTTTGGCTCACCTTCCATTTCACATTTCCCTCTTTCCTGGAATCATAAAGCCTTCAAGCAAACTACCTATCACTCACCTCACATCTATTTGCCTGTAATTCATGCCTAGTTCTGTGCTTTCCTGTAACCCCAGGTAGTTCAAGGTTGAATTCAGTAATAACTCTTCTCTAGTTTAAATACTTCTGACACCCTAATGTTGGTCTCAGGTCAGTTACATCTGAATAAAAGTGTTTTCAGATGTGTTACAAGAAGAGAAGATCTCTGGAAAAAAAGATAAGAAGATAAAGTCTTTAGGAGACTTGAAGTTTTGGGGGTATGTTAATGAGCTCATCTGATACCAGGAGACCTCACTGAAGTCTTGTTAAATCCATGGAAAGATTGTGTATGGCAAAAATATCTTCTCAGAAAGCATCTCTCTATAGTAAGTAACAAAAAGTGGTACCTTACACATTCCCAAAAGTTTTATTCACATCAGTATCCCGCAGTTCTGATCCTTACCCAGACATCTGGCCCTCTTGATTTTGCCAAAGTGCTCAAAAGAGAGAGGTGAGGTTTGTAAGAGATTTTCATTACTTCTTTCCCCATTTAACACAAAAAAAAAAAAAAAAGCCAAAAAACCGAAACAGGTCATAAAAAAAACCCCATGGTATTTTGCAGAACAACCGAAATTCTCCTGTTCACAAAGTCCAGCTGATGAGACTTTGCATAAAGATCCCCTTTCACGGAAGCACATTTTGACAGATCCCTAAAGATGTCGCTGGCTCTCTGAGGCTCCGGGGTAAAGCATTTTGTTCATCTCCAGAAGATCCCACACACCCACGTTCCAGCAGCAGAGTGCTGGCTGCTGAGGATGTCTCTGCCAAACTTACTAACAGCAACACAGGGCTGAAGTTACAATTTCAAAGCCATTTTAAGAGGTGCTTACTGTGCAGATATCCAGTGGAATGGATCCCAAGTAACTAGCGTAAGATTAATCCCCTGAGGATCTCCAAATGGAATCCTTACAGGGATGGACCAACCAGGTAGTCAGGAGGCTGAACAATTGGCCCGAGACTCAAAATATGTGAGAGTTTGAGTATTTATTTTCAGGAGTAGAATTCAGAAGTAAAATCTGTGAGGTCCTATGACAAATCTCCACAGTCTGCTCTGAAATTAAGACACATCATCTTTATATTACTAAGGAAAACAGATAAACTATTCTCTCTTGGCCGAACTCTCCCACAGACCCTGTTTCTTCTTACATGATTATAAGGAACAATCTTGCCGTGACGTTTCGACTGGGAGCCTGCAAATCACAGAATCAGAGAATCGTCTCACGATCTCTAGCTACGGGGTGGCAGCAATTTAAAAATGGCAGTTCAGTCACTCTGAATGTCTTTTTCACATGCTGAACAGAGAATAAAGTAGTTTATTTGCTTGTGGGCAGTAAGTCCAGCAGGGCAAACAGCACAAACTCTGTCCTGGACTGTGTCAGGAGCTCTCTGTGGGTCAGTACAGCCAGCAAGCAGGGAAGGCAAGCATCAGGCAAATTTCTTTACAGCAGACCTTGCTCTCTGTCAGAAAAAGATTCAATTCAGCTTCCAGCCTTCCCTCAGAGCTCAATTAAATCTTCACAGCCTGAAGCAGCCGAACTTCTCCATTTGCCCGTGAGTGCAGCTGTGACAACATCCTTAAAATCTTTTCAGCAACTGTTCTTGAAAGAAAAGACCGTGTCTGGCCTTGGATTACCAGGGAGGATCAGACATGGTCCTAATTCCTCTTTTGTACCAGCAGCCGGAGGGCTGAGGCGGAGGGAGCCCCATCATATGGGTCATCTCCCATTGGCCTGAAAAAGCTGGTACCGACAAGGCCAACTGAGTGGGTTCCTCTGTTCAGAATCCAAGCTGGAGCTCTTCATAGCAAACACCAAACTGAAATCTGGGGGAAGATGGGGGTATAGGAGGGAAGTTTTGAGGGGAGATGGCTACAGAGCATAGGTGACTTCTCCTATCCCAAGCAAATGATGGAGGTGGTCGGGGAAGCAACTGGTGCTGCTGAGCATGGTCAACCCCAAAACCCCAGTCCTGTCTTCAAAGGACAATCAATCCCACCCCAAAGCTGAAACAACCTCGGAACATGTCGTGCAGTGCTGTGCAGACAAACAGGAGCCGGGGAGGGGACAGCAAAGCCACTTCAATGGAGTAAATGCCATTAATATGCAATTGAAATGGTCAGGAGCCACCAAAGAGGAGAGGCGTTCTCGCGTGGTAATTGGGCTTGGCTGCAACTTACAGCTTTACACCCCTCTTGTCTTGCTCATAGAGGCTTCGCTGATGCATATTTGATGCCTTCACTGTGTAATACGTAACAATATGCCGGGCTAATAATTCAATGGCTGATGAACCCAGCTAAGCAGGACCTTGGAGTGAATTGTTCTGAACACTACTTAATTTGCCACTACTAGCCAATGCATCCGGAAAAAAAATAAATAATGAATTATTGTGCACAACAGCATTTCGTCACTTGGGTTAACAATTAGCATGTTTGGAGGAATTCTTGACTCCCACAGAACTGTACCACCATTAAGTAAATAATCCTCAGCAAGGATTCAGGAAGGCAGGCAGTGGTAGGTACCAGAGAGAAAACCAAGGCAGCAAATTTAAGCCACTCATTCAGAATGACTCAGTAAAGCAAAGGAGAGAATGAGTAAAACTAAAAGGATCTCTGCCCCAAATCTTTCCACTGAACCGGATTGACTGATATCTCAGGGAGGTTTGTCTGTCCCTCTAAATGTTTCTAGAAAGATAAAGTCAGGACAACACCACTGTGGCTACTCTGGCAGCTCTGACTTCTCACATGGCTTCCAGGAGAAACCTTTTCCTTCCAGATTTTGAGCACTAATTTAATTTTGCTGCAGATACAAAAGGCTCTTGTTACGACAGGGGCAGATTTTCTGGAGCACAGAGCACCTCTAGATGCCCCCAGGTCCTTTCTCTGGTCCTACAGACCTGAGAGTGGACTTGATGGGATGCAGGGACCTGGGATGCTTCCTGAGCTAGGCAGATAGATGGTGCCAATAAATGAAGACTGTAAGGTCTTCTAGGACTACCGATCCCATGTTTGTGACTGGTTCAGAGCACACAGAGGGGTGGGTATATCCTTCCTTCCTCTCATCCAGAACTGAGCCCCACAGTCTCAGGTGTAGCAGGAACCCTAAACCCCTTCTAAGAGCAGCATAAATATGAGTTCAACCTCCCTCCTGCTAGAAAATTGTCAACAGACAATATTCAATGAATACTACAGCAGAGGAAAGTCTGAAAGGACAAAAAATTAGGATTAAAGGAGAGTTATGTGGATTTTAGCTGGCAGGCATCCCCGTCAAAAAGTTCAGAGATCACTGTGGTAGAGGAGAACCACAAGGCCCTAGAGATGCCAAGGGTTTGGTGTGGAAGTTAGATCATGACTGACTCTAACTCCTAATAGAAAGAGCAAACAACATGGTTTATTTCCATTTTAAATATCTCATCATTTTCACTTAACCTTTGCCAGGAAAATAAAAAAAAAAAAGAAAAAAAAAGAAAACAAAACAAAACAACCACACCTTTGTTTGTCTTTGCTAGAATTCACTATTTCATTTCCTTTTCCCACCAAACATCGTTTTGCTGAAGATACTAAAAATGGTCTCTTATGATGATGATAAAGTAGTGGCACTTCTGAATAGTCAAATCAAGGGAAAAAAGAAGAGAAATGAATCTGTTGATGAAAAGTTGAATGATTCAGACAAGGGAATTGATTATTTGAGTCAATTCCATCAGAATGTGAATGTCACTGTTGTTCTTCAATTTCACTTTCTTTCATTGAAACCTTATGGTCTGTAAAGTAAAAAAAAAAGTTTACCTTCACAAAATATCAACATAGACTTAATTCTACATCATTCCTATGGAATTCTTTGGTCATCCTGAATGTGGTTTCGACTATATACCCAGAAGAAGTACTTTGGTATACATTTTCTCATTACTTCTGGTACTATAACCTTTTTAAGTTAGCAGCAGTGCATCTATCCAAAACACCTGTATTTTCTACTTTGTTTTATGCTATTTATAGCCTTCTAAATGAAAAGTATAAAAGCAACATTTGCTTATCTTGTTTTATTAAACATTTATTAACCAGAACATAATATGATTT
This sequence comes from Gallinago undulata, assembly GCA_026546715.1. Lineage (NCBI taxonomy): Eukaryota > Metazoa > Chordata > Aves > Charadriiformes > Scolopacidae > Gallinago > Gallinago undulata. Next base: position 147,734,192 of record JAOTQQ010000012.1, read on the forward strand.
GTATTTCTATACTGACACATTCAAATAGCTACAAGGGGTTTTATTTTCTAGGTGTTCCGTAGTCACTAAACAGGTCACATTTAACTAGATACTGGCTAAAAAAACAGCACATTTTGAATGTAATATTTTATTATCATTGAGATCTATACATGCTGAAAAGATTTTACACAGTATTTTTCTCCTTTTAATCTAACACAGTGTTACTACTCATGGCATTCAAAGGACTTAGCCACCAGCTATTTATTTCTTGTTTACACATCACGGCCTGAAAGCTTGGTAATTTTTTTATCATTTACCAAAAATTTTGAAATTATAGTTTAAAGAAGAAAAAGAAAGGCACTCCAGTTCCATCACCGCTGAGCTTCATGGTTACGGAGAAGGAGGCTGGCTTGTTGATAAGAAATGTCAGACCAGCCAGTCTCAGGTCAGATGTTTTATTGTAACAGCCTCCAAAAGCCTCTCTGATGTCCACCACTATTATTTTGCTACCCAGCAGCTGTCGTGACCCCAGGTCATGGCTCTTCAGGGGAGCTGAACTGACATGAATCATACGTAGTTGTTGAAGAACTTGTTCCAGTCTTTACCACTCAAGCCATAAAGGGAAAAAAAATCCTACATAAATCCTATTGATTAGAAAAACATAATACCTACTCATTCTTCTCATGCTCACGGAGAACCTCCTGACAGCACCTTAGAGATTTACTTTGGGTGACTTGCACAGCATGGAGCAGTCTCTACCACAAAATACCTTCTTGCAACGTGAAACATGCAAGTGTCCTGAGAACATTGTCACTGACAGGGTTACTCAGGGCTTGAGCTCAGACTTCCCAAATGGTCTTACATTGGTTCTCACTCTGCTTCAAATCTGGAATGAAAAAGTGAAGAAACTCTTGGCTGCACAACAAGAAACCACCTCAAATGCTACTTTCCCCACCCATTCCAAGCAGTTAGGTGACTTGAATCACATTGGCTGAGTGATTTCAAGCTTGTGCTCAAACCAGACAGATATAGTCAGACTGCATAAAATGAAGAGGGAAATACCAGAAAATAATCCTTAGTAAGTACATAGCCCATTGTAAAAATACAGCCCAGGTGCCAAAAAGAAATCCAATAGGGAATCCATCAGCCTGTGCAAGTCCCAGCTGAGTACATAATAAATTTAAAAGGTGGAAAGACTGTGTCTACAAAGTGTCAAGCGAAACAAATAGAAGCTGAAAAAGGACAGTAAAAAAGCCCCCACCCTGAAATGTGAACTCTCTACAAACAAATTGGCATCCCCACAGCTCCTCAACTGCATGTTGCTTCCAGTTCACTGACTCACCAGGACTTGGCCAAGGCCTTCCTGACAGGGCAAATATCCCTGTCTTCTCCTCTTTCATCTTGGAGAGGCTAATGAGACCATCCAAATGTCACCATAACATTAACCAACCACCATAACGTGGGCTTGGGAGATGAGTACTGACAAAGTATTAGCATCTCCCCCTGTGGTCCCTTGCATGCAACCCATATAATTTGAAAAGCCCCTACAAGACACAGGTTTAATGCCTGTGTCATCCCTCTCCTCCACAGCACCCACTCACAAGGATGACCAAACAGTCCCCACACTGCACTCTAACCGACGTTGCTGTTCCCTCCAGCTCATTTTTCTTTATTGCCATAACCTACCCTTTTAGGGTGGAAAGGCAGAGGAGTGGGATGTGAGGAGGAATCAATCCAAAATTCCCCAGCAAAATCAGAAGAAAAACACAAGCTTCATAAAGCACATCCCTCAAACCTGCAGAAGTCCTAATGACTCAGCCAGAACCAAGCGTTACCTAGAGACATGAGATTGTGCTCCCAAAAAGTGGGAGTTTGATTTGGCCGGGATTCCAGAGTCAACAGGAACATCCAATATGAGGATGTCCAAACACTGCACCAGGCAAAACCCAAGTACAGCCATATCCCCCAGAAGACTATGCACAAACGTCCCTCCTGCTTTCTATAATCCTTTCTCCAGTGATGGCTTGCACTAAAACAGACAGCCTAAATGAGAATTGTTTGTACACATCTCAGCAAATCTCTTTTAACCTGAAGCCTCTCCTAAAAACTAATGCTAAAAATGAAGCAGTAAAACTGTTTAAAATAAAATTTTAAACATGTTAATCTTTTTCTTTTCTCTTTTCTTTTCTTTTCTTTTCTTTTCTTTTCTTTTCTTTTCTTTTCTTTTCTTTTCTTTTCTTTT
>JAOTQQ010000012.1:147736761-147765412 GCA_026546715.1 Gallinago undulata
CTTTCCTTTCCTTTCCTTTCCTTTCCTTGCCTTTCCTTTCTTTTCCTTTCCTTTCCTTTCCTCTCCTTTCCTTTCCTTTCTCCTTTCCTTTTCCTTTCTTTTTCCTTATTTCTTTCCCTGTATCCCCAACAGGCTTCACGACCGGTCAATCAGAAGGTGCCCGTGGTCTTTTTTTTAGCTTCCAGAGGGTGATGTACACTTATTCTACACATAAAATCAACCGGCAGGGAAGGGAAACGGAAGGCGGGGACACATTTGTGCCGGAGATTAAAAATGCTTTACTTACCCACGGCTTTCTTTGGGAAAGGAATAAAAGGAAAAGAAGGGGAAAAGAAGGAAAAAACGAGGCTTTGAAGCCCTGCCGAGGCTGGCGGGGAGCGGGGCGCCAGCGTGCCTCTGGGGGGAGCTCGGGAACCACGGTTGTCCCCCCCAACGGGCTCCTCTGTCTCCCTGTATCCGCTGGGAAATTAGGGGAGCGAGGGGGTGTGAAAGAGCCTTCTCTCCCCTTTGTCTCTCGTATGAGAAATAAGCATCCTCTTCCCCTGGAAATTCAGCTTATTTCCCTGCATTTTGGCAGCTAGCTTGAAAATAAATAGAAAGAAGGGGGCTGAGTCAACCCGTATCAGGCCCTGCAACGTTGCTCTCAGCAACAACGACTCTTTGGGGGGCTACCAGTTGTACCTGTGCGTGGGATCAGGCACACAAAGGCCTGATCCCCAGCCAAGGCATCCCAGGCACTGCCCCGAGGACGAGCAGCGATGGCTGAAGCTGGTGGCACGTTTTTCCACCAGCTCCCGTGGGATCGCTCAGAGCCTCAGGCGTTTTGAACAGCTTCTGAGTTAATTAATCTCAACATCTTCTACCTTGGCCGCTCAGTGCCCATCCCAGCTATCTCCATCAGCATCATCACTGAGGACTGGAGTGTGCCGTTCATGCCCCTCAGTGAAACACAGCTCCTTGAACACCTCTCGCTTAGAAAAGTCTACAGCAAATACACATTAAGCATCCCCTTGCTCCACGGGAGAGAGAACCTGTGACCTTCCTGTCCCCATCCTCCTCGCTAGTCTGAATTTGGGCTCATAGCTGTGATGGCCCTTGATGTTATTATCCACCCTGAGCTTGGGAAAGGCCATGTTTCCAAGGACAAGATGGAAATATGAAGGCAGTGGGTCAGTGTGCTGCTCCTCCATTTCAGCCTAAGTTATAGATGTGGCTCTCAGTTCCAGAAGTCAATGTCAACAGTTCAACGCGGTAATTGCTGACGTACTTGCCCCATTCTTACCTTCACACTTTCGTCAGGGAAAGCAAAATTAAAACCTAAAATCACTGATGAAGTACAATGGACATGAATATTTTGGAGGAAAGAAAACTAGAGGAGCTTCTCCATAGTTCTCCTCGGCCCAGAAAGGGAGGAAAACTAATTGTACGAGATAAGGAAATCCAAAGAAAGGCAAGAGAAATTATTTCAATGTTGAGAAGAACTGACTAACAAGAGAAGATTAAAACAGTCAAACAAATATACAGTTTGACTAAATATAACCTATGGTGAGGATTTTACAACAGCCTGGAAGGATGCGAACACTTTACTTGAGGCAGAAAAACTAGCAAGAATTGAAGGAATTTATGAAACATAAAATGCAGACTAAATATCAGGAACCCATTCCAAATGCTGCGCCTATACATCAGGGGAACAGACTGTCGAGGAAAGTGATCTTTCCCAGAAAAAGCAAAGATTCTATTTAATGCGGACGTCGTCTCTCAGAAGTGTCTGACATCGGGGAGGATTCAGCCGAAATCAGTGGAGCAACCTGCAGGCTCGGGAGCCTCACACTAACTGCTCAACGTAGCGTGTTTGCAAATCGTAACGCTGCTCTTACAACTGATTCTGTGCATTTTTTTTAGCAGCTCTACACTACAGAAGGGAAAAAAACATCACTCCAGCTACAAAAGGGAGCAGCTCTGCTCTGCTCCTCGGTGACAGATCCCTCGACAAAGTTTTTCCATTCCTTTTTTTTCCTAATATTCACCTAGATGGATTCCTGGTCCGTTGCTCTTGCCCCTGTGGTCATCTGGAGGTGCAAGTGCTGGAAGCAGTCATGAGGGGCCTGAAAATCATCAAGACAGGTGAGGGAGCAGCTTTGAGGAAAAAGATCTGGGGGCACCGGTGGGCAATATGTTGAAAAGCTCCCCATAACACCATTGAAGACCCAAACTGGCCCAGACATCGACCCAAACTGGCCCAGACATCCACCCAAAATCCCAAAAATACAAATGAAAATCTAACGCCGCCTTTGCGGGCTCCAGTTTGGGAGTCAATCTCCAAGCTGCTACTTTCAGGACACAACACATCCCAACCTACAGAATCTGTACCATACAAGTGGGGAAACCACAGGACCCTCCCATAAAAGAGAAAATATGTACATGCATGTGTTTTTCTTCTTCTCCACCAGAAAATCAGCTTTTCACCACAGTGAACTTTAAATATGAATGTAGGAACCAAGAAAAAAACAACCTGGAAACCAGGAAGTTCAGAGATACCATCATGTCAGAGTAAAAAGCAGCCCCTTCTTTCTGAAGGTGGCATGTCAGCAGAAGAGGTCTTCCAATTTTGTTTAGAGGGACTCGTTTTTACTATTCTTAGCACAACAGGGTCACTGCGGTGGAGAATGAACTGGTATCTAAACTGGCTCACGTATCGCCAATAAAGCTGTTTCCCATGTGCTGATTGCAGGATATTACTGGAGACAACAGTCGTGAGGGAGAAAGCACTGTTTGATTTCCAGAACCCAGCTGAGTTTATACGGTTGGCAGTATGGAAAAGAAACAAAAACAAAAAACAAAAAACCCCAAACAAACAAAAAAACCAAATGACCAACAACACTGTTGACTTGAAAATCAAGCAAATCCAGTCTAGAAGTCATTGAGGGAGAATAAACATGGAGCCCCAAGTTGCCTTTTATAGAAGCACTTTACCATGGATAAACACACTTTGGAATGAGGCATTTTTCCAACTCCATCTTCTTTGTGTCGATGTTACGTTTCTAGCAGGAATAAGGAGCTTCTCACAGCTTTTTTTTTTTTTTTTTGTCAGTTAGATAAGAACTGGCTTTTGCTAAGTGCCCTCATCCCTACCTCACCAGGGACATTTCTGAAGTCCTTACTTCTTGAAAGCCAACTAAGAGTAAATGACTCCGTATCATAACCCAGTCCCAACCCATCAGAGAGACGAACTGTCAGGCTCGTTCAGGTTGGCTGAGTCACAACATCATTGCTTTCGTCTTCGTGATGAATGTCAGGAATAAAAGAAAAAGCACTACAGTTACATTATTCCTGCTCACAGGATATTGGAAAACATATTAGATGACTTCGAATTGGCTGAGGCACAATACTGGGCTCCCTGAAGTTTTTCGTAATTAAGTTCTTCCTTCAGCAGCAGCCCAGGGTGTGTTCTGGGGGAGCCCTCATCTGTCCAACAGGTCCTACCTACCAGCTGCCTTCCTCAATGCCCAGGATCCCTGTGACTGCATCCACAGCTTTTAAAATACCGTACAGTTTTCTTAGGCTCCTTTCATAGTTAACCTGGCTCACAAGTAGCCAAAAAAGTGAACTTTTTGTTCACTTCCATATGTGACAGATATTTAAATAGCTCTCTGGGGCTGCCCAGCAGTAACAACTCTTCCAGAGCATGGGGAGCAGTCACTCCCCTGCCCACAACACCTACCTGAAGCGAATTTGTGAGTGCAGATCTGTCCCTCTCACTTGAGCTGAACAAGACGTTCACTCTTCTCTCTTCCTCTCTGCCTGCTGAGATTTTACCGAAGGATGCAGATCTCAGGGTGCACTCCCGAAGTTCCCACTGCATTTGCAGGGACATATTAAGGAGCCCCCACTCACTTTAGGAACAGAACTGATTGCACTGAGATTGTGCTCAACTCCAGCACTGGAGAGAGGAGCACTCCCAGCTGCTTCTCCTGGGAGACAGATGGGACACTCAGGTAGATTCCCTTGCAGCAATGAGGATAGATAAACTGAATAGACAGTAATTTTCCTGTATTTCTTATTAAAAAATGTCAATTCAGCTCTTGCCCCCCTGCTTGGGAACACACCACTTGTGTCACACAGGATTATTCTTAGGAGCAGGGTGGAATTTTAGGCGGAAAAGCACCGTCATTAGAGTGACACAACTCCATTCACGAAGGACCTGAATCCTGCTATTCCACCACCAAGCTTCCAATAATACTATTTCCTTCTCTCTCCCTGGGACCTAATCTTCTCTATGGATCTTACTGAGCCATTACCAGAGAGATAACATGAATCTCCCCCAAGCTGCTATCTTTACTACCAGACTAGTCCATCCACCTCTTCAATGTTTGCTCTCTTTGGAGAGACAAGGACAAAGAAGGATCATCTCAGAAAAACAGACCCGTTTGAAAGCCAAGGGGAAACCCATGCAAACACCAGCACAACTGTGGTGTTAAACCCAAGCAGCCACGTTCTGCCACAGTGCTTTTACCACACTGCCGTGGTCTTCCTTGACTCAGGAATAAAAAGTCAACGGGCAGGAAAAATACGATCTTGTGCTAGGATTAAATACTCTCAGTTGCCCATGAAGCCTGAGGCCACGTTCTTTCTGAGAATGTTATGAATGTCTCAGGCTAGTGCCCAGTTTTGTAGGCTATTGAATAGTTTAAACAAGCACTAATTGGTACTTTTTAACTTTAACCATCACCATTCACCTACCAGCAACAGTTCTGACAGATAACAGCTGCCTGCCCTATAACTCTTCAGTGTCAGATCCTGAGTAGAAATTCCATGAAGTAGACAAAACATGGCCTAAGTATCAAAAAGGGAGTAAACAGGAGGTAGGGATAGCTTGAGATATGGTAAGAAAAAAATGGTAAAGCAAAGAGAGTGAGTCTATTAGCGAATGACAGAGCAAGAAAAAACAAGCAGAGGATGAATTGGGTGCCTGGAAGTCTACAGAGCATAAGGCTACCCTTTTTCCAAGATTGTCTCAGGCCAATTTATTTCCCACTCTACAAACCACAGATTCTTTCCTTTCCCATTTGTCTAGTAGGATGCTTTTTATGCTGTTTTATCCCCAACCCACCAGCCAGCACTAAGATTAGCTGACTATAGGCTATCTTTGTGAGCATTCCCTAGTATGAGTTGGAGATCCTGTTAAATAAATGCCATTTATAGCCAGTTTGTGGCCGTATAAGACAGTAGATATTTCTCTCATGTAGGAGACCTTCCACCATGCTCTTATGCAGAAGACCATCACCCTTACAACACAGCATGGAATGGGGCATTTCTGATTCTACCTGATACCAATCGGGTCCACTGTTACAAACCAGCTGCTGTCTCACAGCACTTTGTAAGGCAAGCAGTAACACAGTGCAGTGATAGCTTGAGATGATAATTTAGGTTGCTGCTTTTTCTTAAGTGTCAGGATTTTTACAGGCTGTCTACCTTAATTCTCTCTGGCCATTAAAGCCTCTTTGGGGAGAATGAGCATGAATTCGTAAAAGAAAAAAAAAAATAATCCAAGAATTTGGAGAATGATACCAGGTGCATATAGAAATTGAAATAGCACATAAGATTTGAGCTGGGGTTTTAAAAACTCAGCCAAGCACCTATATATTAGGTACTGCACAGACATAGTAAGAGACAAGGGAAGGATTTTTTTTCTCAGTGTAGACTGCACATGCAGGGGAAGAAGGAGGCCTATTTGCACCTATTTCATTTACAGAAAACTGAGGCACAGTCAGATTAAGGGCTAGAAACAGTAAGATACTTGAGCACCGAGAACAGAGGTGTGGCGATGCCTGTGCTTTATGCATCAAGTTCACAGCGTAAAATTGAAAACCTTGTCTCAGGGGCTTGGGAGATGTTGTCGTGACTGTTAAAGTATTTAATTAAATAAAAAATCCAGAACCAGTGCAGACAAAAAACAGATTCAAAGACTTCCTCCTCATCTCATCACCATGCCACAGCATCACGTGCTCCCTCCCTTGTACTCTCCCTTGCTGGATCCTTTTCTATAGCATGGCTCATTTTTAACAGCATGGGTAGAAAGTGCTCATTCCCTACCTTCTCTTGCTTCTCGATCTATTTATGATCCCGAAGATGCCTGATTATGTGTTAGGTGTTGAGATGATAAGAGAGGAGTGGTTCTGCACACATACAAAACTGCAACTCTTATAACTGGAACAGCTCAAAAATCAAAGGGAAAAAATAAACAAAACAGGAGAGGCATCAGAACAGTGTATGTCAGCTGTGCACCAAAGAGAGCAAGCCTGACACATGAAGACACATCGTCTAAATTTCCAACCACTAGCAACTCCAAGGCCGTGTTGATTTTACTTTATGGCAGATGGGAGCTGGGGAAGGGAACTTGCTAGGACATTGTCCCCTTTCTGGGGTCATGTGCCCTGGTTCTGAACCCAGGTTCCTGAAGAACTGTGTCACCTTTTCCTGACCTATTCATTCCCCAGGGCTTAAATGAATATTGAATTTGATTGTGCTGTTCCATCCACAGCACCTCTGCATCTAGGAGAAGAGCAAGTATGCACCTTTCCCATGTCCTTCACGACTCCTGTAACGAATGCATTCCCTAAAGAGTCTCTTTTGCCTCTCCCCTTTGCATTTCCATCGCAGCTGGCCACTTGCCATCGCAGAGAAAAGCAGCACAGGCAGCACACAGCCCCAGAGCCTGTGACAAAGCAGTGCAGAAGTTAACGCAGCCCTGAGATGCCAGTCGGTTCTGCCATCTCCAGACAAAAGCAGCAAGGACAGCAAATCACTGAGATATTTCCACTTTGTTTTTAATTTGCCCTGGGCACTACGGACTTTGCACTGACTCGCAGAGATTGCTCTCTCCCTTATCAACACCAGGACTCATCTTTCCCAGCTAGTCTGCCCAGCGTGCCTTTTTCAACAATAACACCAGTAAAGCATTTAACATTTCCTTTTAAGTTTTTGAGCCAAGGTAAAAGCGCTCAGCCTGCGGAGCGCCGCTCTCATCAGAAAGGGCTGTTGTGCTTTTCCAGGGGCACAGGAGGATCGTTAAACAGCTAAATACACCCAGGCATAGCGACAGCTTTGGAAGAAATAACTGGCACAGTCAGGTCTGGAAGGCAGCACGTAAACAAGACCAGATTGAGGGTCCTGGCAATGGGCATCCTAAGAACAGATGAAGGAGGGGAGCAGCAAGCCATGGATTTTCCACCTAGGAGCCGGGGAGGAAATTGTAACCTCCAGGTAGCACAAAATAACCTTCTATTTCTGAGCTGCAACATTTTTTTTTTGAGTCCTGAAGCTTTTTGCCTGTAACCAAACAGAGCCACAGCGTAGAAAGGGGGAAGAAGTGCAATCCTACCACATCCTAGACACCATCCATGCTTCTGATATGTCTGGTACACTGGACCTAAGAGAGGTGCATGTCAGCATGTCCACCCTACAGAATCACAGAATCTCCGTGGTTGGAAGGGACCTACCAAGGGAGACGTGCTGTGGTCCTATCACAAGACAGCACTGTGCCTTCTCGTTGGCCTCTTCTCAGCACGCTGAAAAGATGATGCCACCTGCCAGGCAAAAGCAGTCCCGGGGATGGCTAAAAGCGTCTAACACATGGGGATCATGGGAAGCGATGTGCAAAGGATCAGCCCCATGAGGGAAGAGAGCCAACCCTACCCTCCACGTGCAGGGCTGACAGGCCCGCAGTACGTCTCAGTGCCAGCCCAGAAAGACCACAATCAAAAATGAGAAACACTCCATCTCTGCAGAAGGTGCTAAGGCAGGTGGCATCATATAAGGAAAAGATGAAGAGCTTGGCAGGAGCCCTGGAAGGGGGCTGGGCGAGGGGGTGGCTTTGAGTGATGTGAAAACCTGGCTGCCAGAAGTTGGACTGAGATCCACCAACTCATTCCACACAGCTCCCCAAACAGACACACTTCCTTTTCTTAGAAGCACAGATGCCTATATATATTTAACACACTGCTCAGGGGTTGTACTAGCTGTAAATTTTGAAACTGGGGGGGGGGAGGGGGGGAGGAGGGAGAAGGCACTGAAGATTCCAGTATGTAATTTTCTCTTTTTTGGCTTATTAGATTATACCCTTGTTTAAGAACTAACTGTTCTTTTACTTGGTGTCCTTTTGGCAACCATCTCTACCTAGCAATACGTGGGTGTGTGCACTCCCCCAAGTTCGCTTGTACTTGCATAGCAAGTTCAAATGAAATACAGCTCAGAAATTGTACTCCTGCAGTCCAGGAGCAAGAGTATTTAGAGCAATTAATCATTAAAATGAAGAAAAGGCAATGACTGGCACTGTAGAGGAAGAGAAAAAAATATGTTAACTCAGAGCACTACTGAAACGTGCTCAAAATACACAATCCGGAGAGGAAGCGGCACGTCTGCCTCAGCATTACGACGATGGCAGCTGAGCATCACGGCAGCTTGGAGTTGTCCTGATCACAATCAAAATTCTTCTTCACCCTGGCGGGGGTGACACCACCAGGAGAGTGGATTTGACCGGTTCCTTCTTCCCTGAGGTAATTTTTCTCTGTGCAGTCACACAAGTAATACCGACAGTATTTAGTGCTCCCCGAGCATGGTTTAACCTAGAGGACAGCTCCGGGGAAGGCTTACATGGCCCTGCCCCCAAGACTGAAAACAGAAGCATCAGCATATCTGCCACACACCTGCGATAGAGCCTTCCCTCCTTAGAGCTCTGTTGAAGACACCCAAAGCTGGAAGGTGAACGCAAATCCAGCTGAAGTCATTAAGCAGTACCTGGTCTTGGAAAATTAGGATTGCAGATTATAGATCAACATCCTGCCTTCAATGCCATAAGTCTAGCATTTCTACTTGGGCATTATCTAATCCTGCTGAGGTATGATTTTTTCCACAGCCAAATACCTCCACAGGTCAGAAGAGTGGGAAGAGTTTTACATCTCTCTCACCGGTGTTATAACCTTAAAGTTTGCTGAAAAAAAAAGTGTTGGTGACTGTTGGAGCTGTGCTACTAGTGAGAGGGATGCTTAGGAGATGTGCTGAGAGCCCACAAAACCTGTAGGTTCAGGCAACACTCTACTGGGATGCTTCAGCCCTGCCTGCATTGCAGCCCTGTGAGCTGTGGGAACCTCCTACCTACCTACAGGTAGCTGTAGCCTGGGAACATGCAGTAGTGCTTATCTCTAGAGACTTAAAAAATAAAATAGGTAGCTTCAGACTCTCTCAGAAAGAACGGCACACCCCGCATCCAGATCCCCACAATGATGTAAGGCATAAAGCAAGCCCTCAGCCAAGTCCAAATAGCACCAGCATCCCAGGGAAGGTCAACTGAGTCATGTTCTAAACAGCACTCACATAAGCTGTGATGTTCTATACCTGAAGGCTATTCCATTCAGGTGGGACATCCTCACCAATCTTGAAAAAAAAAACACATCAAAGGGAACCAAGTTCGACACTGCTATTCTGAGAAGCACAATACCTCAAGAACTTCACCCTTCCCTCTCTATTGACTTCTTTTCTTCCCACATCTTCAAACTTTTCATGACCACACAGCCCTGCTCCATCTTTCCCAGTTCCCATTTCTCCTCACCCACTTCCCCATCTGCAACACCATTTGTGCCAGCTGTGACTAGCATTTTTTGGCTTCTTCAAAAAAACGTCTCCAGGCATTGTTCCTCAGAGCATCTTGGACATAAAAGATGCCCTGAACTAACCTACAAGGCCAATATCTTTCTTGGGATAAATTCTTCAGCTAGTCAGTGATGGTGGCACCTGAGAGCAATTAGTAGAACATAACTGCTATTATTTTTATTATTTCTTCTCCTTCCATCCTATTACTTGTTGCACTTAGTTATGTCTTGTTTCAAAGCAACAGAAATTTCTCCAAGGCAGTGACTTACTCCTGTGTTTCACAGGTATTCAGCAAGCTCCTGTGAATATCAACGGGAGTTGGTACCTTGTGAGCCAACATGCAGAAAGAGCAGTTTTGACTTCCCTGTACAAGCAGACAAGCACCTACTGCAGCTTTCATTAATACTTCATGTGGTGACTTAGTCCCTCAGGAGTAACAGGAGAGGAAAATCTTCCAAGGGAAGTTTATGTGACAGGTAGCTGAGGAGGTGGATTGCCAGAGGACTCAGAGTTACCAGGCACCTGTACCCCTTTTTTTTCAACTATCCTGAAAAGCATATTTTTCACATGTTCTTCAATGACTTCACACCCCAACCAACCTGTTTTCTAAACCTGTATTTGGCAGGTACAAACTTACTTGGCTTGCAAACTAGCCTCCTAAGTGCAAAAGCTACTTTTGAAAGTGGAGCTTTAGTTCTGTGGTCTTCTAGACACTTTTTTGAAATTACCCTGAATTTCGTGCTGGTACAGAGCCCGGTGCATCAGGGCTCAAATCCAAGGACAGGACCAATCATCGTGACTGGCTCTAAGTTTCAGTGAGTGGCAAATCAGAAGAAAACCAACATCAAATCCAACTGCAGATAGAGCTGTGCTGTTGTCACTGCCAAGTGGCAAAGGCACACAGTTCAGCACACAGCAATTCACCTTCTTCCCAGGTGGGTCTCTCAACCTGAGCCAAGTACCACGCTAGCAGCAATGCACTTAGGAAGGCTAAATCTAGGAGAGGTATAGCTGCTGTAGGTTGAGATTTTGGAGCAGATGCACACTGACATCATGAAGGCTTCAGAAGACAGCCCGCAGGCACAAAGAATAGTTGTGTGTAAGGTAGGCACCTCCATTGGGTTGCCCCTATCAATGGCCCCCAGTCTTTTTGGAGGAATCCTCAGTGATGTTAAATGTGGTGTCTATGCCTCACCTCTCCCACATCATGCTGAACTTGAGTCCACTGCATCACTGTGTCCCTACTTTTTCCTGAAACTCTCACACAACCCTGCTATTGTTATTGTCATGGTCATGGCCACCAGCCACACTGCAACAACTGGTCCCCGACTCCATTTCCTGTTGCATTGCAACCAAAGGAGAACCAGCAGCCAAAGCTACACCACCTCCACCTCCTGAGTGCTGCCACCTCTCCCTCAGGCCCTTGTGCTCAGCATAGCCTTCAGACACCTGGAGGAGACAAACCTGAGCCTTGTGACCATGCTCAGCTCCACTCATTCCAAACACAGGCTCAGTCCCTTTTACACTGACCATTCCTCCTCTTCCCTAAACTTGGGGAACATTGTCCACAAAGTTTCCCAAAACTTTTCTGACAAAAATATTTCCTCACACCTCCAACCAGTTCTGAAAAAGAGCTCTACTGATCTCAAAATGCATGTACTGCTTTCTAGCTAGACTTACACAGCAGGTTGATGTTGGCACATGTGCTCCACCATTTTGCCACTTGCTAAGACACATATTTGGGATTAGTAAGTGGACACAGACATCAATCTGTTCTCCCTGCCTCACCACTTCTGTTTTTTTAACCCTCTGCTTTACTGAAACAAAGGAAGAAAGTGGAAACTTTCCATTACCTTGAGTGTCTGGCCCTGAGCTTGCTGGTGCCTTCCTAGAGTGCTCTGCAGTAAATAAAGTTTGTACAGTGACATGAAGGTTGGAGGATGCTCTGAAGCTGAGTAGGGATCTCTGCTCAAGCAAAGGTTGGTCCGTCATTAGATCAGCCCACGGGTGAAATGAAAGTGTGGTGACATTAGCGAACACCCTACTAGAAACGAAGAAAAGACTGCAGACCCACAGATGAGTCACAAAATCTGTCTGTTCCAGTGATCTAATTACATTGTTCATCCAAGAAAAGCCTCTTTTGGAGCCATTAGGTCGGAATCTGTTCTCCCCCCCAACGGTAAATCCCTCATAACTCAGGGAAGTTGATCGATTCTTTTTGGTGTAAGCAGAATCAAGTGCAGTGCGGTTGTACAGCCGTTGATCTTTCTGTCTCTCTCTGAACACAAGCTCACAGAATGCCATTCAAGAGACAAGAAATCCAGGTCCCCAGGTCTCACACGTGCTGCAGGCACTCTGAGCAGCAAGATCAACATCAAGCACGGCAGTTGGGAGGTGAAGGAGAAGCCAGAGAGGAGACAAAAGACTTCTGTCTCTCCTTCAAGATGAAAGGCTTTGGACCTCCCAGAGAGCCTACGGACACTTGTAAAAGAGTTGGAGCACGACACATTAAAAGGTTACATACAAAAGAAAATAAATTATCTGTCTATCTATCTATCAATCTACTTTTCAGGTGATACTATCATTCCAGTAGAAAAGCAAACACAGTGCAGCACACCTCCTGTGGCTCTCCAGCAGCCTCAGTGAGCATGCACGTCTTTTTTGATACACAGAACTAAAACACCAGGAGACTGAAGACCACCAAACCCAGACGTTTCTGCTTCAGGAAGTCACCTGAATGAAGGATTCCAAGAAATGGTCCATTTTGTCCTAATAGACATTTCCAGCTTCTTCCTCTTCTTCAAAGCCTCTACCAATGTGCTGTGCAGGAAAACTCACCAGCCTCTCCTCAACAAAGAGCTCTGCGCTGTGAATGGAAGCAAAAGTCACCATTCAAAACACAGAGTATGCTCCCCCAGTATTATGTGTATTAGGCAAGCAAGTAAAGAATGGCCCTGGGTCACAGGACCATTTCCTCCTTTTAAATCTAACACAACTTCCACCAAGATAGTTGATGACACTGTTCTGGTTAGGAAGATCATCAACCACCTGCTTAGTCCACAAGTCCTGTCTCTTGCTTCCTGGATCAATGGGGACATCAACTTCTCAAAGGAAGAAGAGAAGAGGGAATGCCTTCAGCAGCCAAGAGCAGCTTGGCTTGAAAAAAATTGAATAGAGAAGCCTGAAAGGATAGACTGAGTGTTACTGATTGTGTTGGAAGATGTGAAGAGTAAAGTAAGAAGGCCATGAGGCATAGACTGGAAAGCATAAGGACATTCCTCCATCTAGGATTCCCTCCAAGCAGAAGAGCAGCTGAGGAATATAAAGCTTTTAGAATGCAGAAAGCTGAAAGGCTGTCCCCTCTTGGACATCCTGAACCTAATGTTTGTTCTTACAAAGTCATTTTTTAAGTAAGTCAGTGGAGATGACTCAGAAAAAAGAGCTTTAGAGGAGTTGTTTCTAATATCATTGAAACACCTATTAATATATAACCGTTTGGTTATATTTACACTTCTTTAGTTCAGATAATGCTCTTTTGGGGAAAACCTTTTCTGTTATTTAACATCAATCTTTGTCAGACCTTCTATCCCAGACCTTGCATTTAATATACCATCTCCCAGTTCTGAAATGAGGTCTCCTGGGTTATACATTTTCCACAGCACTGAAATGTGTGCAGTACGATGGAGACAAAGACAGAGGTATCTGTAATAGCTAATAGGGAACTGTATTGATTTTGTTGGTTATATGATGTTTATTTACTTTTTTAAGCCCTGTTTGAGAACATTTTCTCTTCCTTTCAGGCCACTGCCACATTTTCCACTTGCCACAAGAGTTAATATTGAGGCTACACTCTGTGTGTGTGTGTGAATTTGTTGGGTGAGTAGGAGGGGATGCTTCCTTCAAAATACAGGCTCTCCAGACCAGATTCTGTACTCATTCATCTCAGCTTAAAGCCAACAGACACACAAAAACAACCAGGTTGCACAGGATTTACAGAGAGCAACTGTGATCAGAATCTGCCCCAGTCTGTCAGGATCCACCATTTTTGTCTGTTGGGAAAGACGTAGGTGGTCTCTCCCACTCCCTGTTGATGGAAGGGGGCGGGAACGCAGTACCACATGGGAATAATATGCAGCTTTACGGTGAACTGATATATGAACAGGAATTAACAGGGTGGTGGGAAGGGAATGAATCAGCCAGTCCCAGTGAAGACAAAGAAATTTTTCAGACACTACCCTGGATCTCACCCACTCAGACACAGCATCTTTTCTTGGCCCCAGTGATAAATCATTTCTTCCTCTCATAAAAAAAACTAGTATTGCAGTTATCAAGTAAACTTGTAAAAATGACCCTGAAAGGGTGTGTAAATGACGCCCAGACCAACACTGAAGTTGAGAAATTAGAGAAACCAGACAAAGTTTGGGCATCTTCACTTCCAGAATTAGAGAAGAAGCCATGGAAGGTGAAAAACTATATGGTCATGATCTCAAAGTTATTTCAAAAACAACATGTATCTGTCTCACTCTTAGAGTATAAAGACCCATCCTTGAAGCCCATGGAGGGGAAAGGAGGTTTTGAAATACTAAAAGGAGGTTTGCATAAAGGCTTAGAGGGCTCTTCTAGAAAAAAAAAAAGTGCATTTGGGCTTAAAATCTATGTAGTAAATTATCCGTTCTCCCCTTGGTGCAGGCAAGTAATTCCTCTCACTTTAATGGACAATTTTATGGCTGCTAATAACATTTGTAGCTAAGATAATGACAAGGATAATCAAATCCCATGCTTGAGGGCATAAACTGATTGCTGCGGGGGTTAGCAACGAAATCACCATCGTCATATATTGCACAGGTGTATTATGGGATAGATTTCCTTCCTCCAAAGTAGAAAGGCATCGGTGTCTGCCAAGATAACAGATTGGATGATTGTCTGTGTTATGGAAATTGCTGGTTTGTATGCATGGAATTTAGGGAAAGAGGAGAAACCTCTTTGTTTCAGCACGACAGAATCTGTAACCCAAAATGCAAAATGAGCAGGGGTTGCAAGATGCATATTGATGCCCATTCTAGCAGAACAGCTGTCTTAAAGGCAGGTTCAGCCTTGACCATAATGAAGTCCACTGCCAGATAACAAATGTTGCTATACATTTAGCACAGTACTCAGAAACATCTATAGAGTATAATCCCAGAAGCTGAGGGCTGGGAGAAACCTCAACAAACTATTTGACCTGTTTCAGCATGCTTAGATCTTCAGTCCATCACTTAGGGCTTACTTAACTCATCAGTCAGCTCCTGTAGAGCAGCTATCACCTACCCAACTCCGAGGAACACATGGCTTGGAGGGACCTCAGAAGGTAACCTAGTCCATTTAGATCTGAGGCAGGCTGAGGTACACCAAGCCCATGCATGTTGGACAAATCTTTAATCCATTCATATAAATATCCTACTACTGACACTTTGGAGGTTCCTCACAGGTCACGTTACAGCTGTTCTCACAGCTGATAATGAACCTACATCTACTGTGCTGAGGAGTAAACCTTGAGGAGATATGTAGAAAAAACTTATCACTGTCCTCTTTACAATAACTTTTCACATAATCAAAGCCTGTTATTATTCCTTCCTTCATATATTTCTTTTCCAGACTAAACAATCTCTGTCTACTTCACACTTAATACAGATCAAGTTTTCTCAAGGCATTTTGATTTTTCTGTTCCTTTCTCACAGCAGTGTGCCCAAAACTGGACCTGGTTTTCAAGGCGAAGCCTTATCAACACCAAAAAAACCACCCCAGAATATCTACTTCTGTGACTTATATCCAACACTTCCTTATCTTGAACATCTCACACCATAGACTCCTATTTAAACTGCAATCCACTTTATCAGCATGATGTTGCAGTGCTTGCATCTAGTCAGTTCACATCATTTTTCGATGTGTGCATTTGATGTTTCCTTCTGCAGTGTAATACTTCGCACTTGTCTTTATTGAATTTCACCATACTGATTTCAGAGCATTTCGACAATTTATCAAAACCATTTTGTATTCTGCTCCCGCCCTCCGAAGTCCAAGCTGCCCCTCTCACAATTAAAATGTGTACTCTCTGTTCTATCAGCCAAACCATTAATCGGAAAATTTAGATAAGTCCAGCCACAGTGTAACCTCTAGTCCACTGTGTGTGTGCATCCAGACATTGCACCCACCTCTGGCAATTCCATCCAGTCTATGTTTTTCTACTGTAATTATGAGAACTCAATGCTACTATAATGCCACACATGTAATAAATTCAAAGATCTACTGTTCCCCCACTATCAGCTGGACCAGCTACTCTATTGAATAAAAAACCCACAAATAAAAACCAACAGAGGTTTTTATGTTGTTACTCAAGAAAAGTATGATGTTACTCAAGAAACATTTGCCTTTGTTCTAGCTCATCCCTTGTTATCCTCTAGGTACTTTCAAGTTTAACAGCTTGGTCAAATATCTTTCTGAGTATCAAATTTAGGTTGACTGAGCATTAACTCCCCGTGTTCTCTCCTGTCCCTTTTTTAAAGATAGGCAGTATGTTTGTTTTTCCCTGCAACAGCCACTGGTAGAGCTGTTCAAACAGCAGCCGTAAAAAACTGGTGACACTGCTGACAGTGAACAGTTGCTGCTTAGAGAAGAGGTTTGATTCTTATCCAGATATTCAGCTGGAGAAAAAATTGTTGAATGCACTGATAATCCCTCAGGGAAGTAGGAACCTTCAGCAGAAAAGAACAAGATAAACTTACATAGATCCCAAACAAGATCCAAGACAAACTTCAAACAGCCTGTGTGTGTACAGAACCATTAAAAATAAGGCAGGAGGAGGTTAGTCCATATGTTGCCGCAAGGCAGGACAGTTTGCATAGGTCATTCTTGACAGATGCTTGTCTATCTGGTTCTTCAAGACCTAGCAAAAAAGAGCCCGCACCTTCCCCAGGCAATGCATTTCAGTGTTTCCCTAGTATCACTGCTTGAAAGTGACCACTCTAACTCTTCCTTGCTGTTGTTTAACAGCTTTTCTTATTCACTCTATTAGACTCAAGTTCTTCAGGAACAGGCCGAGGTTTTGGTCAGATCCGAAAAGCTCCCCAGGCTGGATTCTTTTCAAAGAGATCGTGGAAATATCTTTTAACTGCTCATCACCCAACCTGTAGTCAGGTTTCAGCTAGTCATCCCAATCAGGACCACATGTGCTCAAAAGCCAGCAACTTCCATTGTGATAACTCTTGCTAGATATGTAGAGCCATATCTACCTCTTCAATACCATATACATCTGCCTCTCTACCATCCTTTACTGTAGCCCATCCTGAGAAATGGAAAACCTCCTGAAACCTTTAAAAATGAAATACCAGAAAGCCAGCAGCTGAGCTAGCTACATCTTAAGGACATTCACTTCAAACGTCATAAAACAACTGCAACGTAGTAAGACTGAGGCTTTATGAAAAATTATCTCTGGTGCCAGTCCAACAAGTCAAATCAGAGCTGAATGCAAGCCATACTGATCAAGCGGTCACAAGCACAGCGGTACAAAGACTTCTAAATGAAAATATAACTGGGGGTGGATATTTGGGAAGAAAACAAAATTGAAGCCATTCTGAGTCTGAATCATACCTGGTGCTTCCCAAACATCAAAATAAAACTTGGACATGTAGCACATTCATGAACTGACTTGTAACACTGATAATTTACTTCTGTTGGCCTACATCGTAGGTATCAGCTTGTGTTGTTTCCTCTGATTGGCAGAGTGCACTCATTAGGGCAAACACATTGCTACTAAAGCCCTAATTGTTTTGAAAAGTGCCCTTTAAATAACGGGCCTTTTACTAGTAGGCAGGATGTGGTTTAAGAGCAAATCATGAGCTTAAGCCTTTGCTGCCAGAAGACTGATCATTTATTTGTTTGTCAGACAAAAACACCAGAAAAGAATTCAAAAGCTGATAGGGCATCAGTACAGACTGGACAGCTACCTTCTCCTTCATCTGCTCGGGATGTTCATTCCCAGATAAAACAGCAAAGGAGAGGAAAAACTCTGAAGGAGAGAGTTTGAGAATTTTCAATATATGAGTTGAAAGGTCGACTGAAGAATTCAGGTCAAATCACTGGGATTTCCAGGTGCTTCCGATGGCACAGATCCAGCGTTGCTGTTTGAACTATCTGTTGCCTAGAATTAGCTTTATCTCGTTTCTAACACACCTAAGCAATATTGCAAAAAAAAGCCTGCAATGGTAAATCATATTTGGTGTCCGGGAGCAAACAAACAGTAGATCAGGGACTTTTATGGATGATGTGGTGGAGTTGTCATGGTTTAACCCCGGCTCCAACCAAGCACCACGCAGCTGCTTGCTCACTTCCCCCATGGTGGGATGGGGAAAAGAATCGAAAGAGATAAAGTGAGAAAACTCGTGGGTCGAGATAAAGACAGTTTAATAAGTAAAGCAAAAGCTGCACATGGAATCAAAGCAAAACAAGGAATTAATTCATCTCTTCCCATGGGCAGGCAGGTGTTCAGCCATCCTCAGGAAAGCAGGGCTCCATCATGCTTAACTCTTACTTCAGAAGACGGACACCATAAACTCCAAACATCCCCTGCTTCCTTCTTCTTCCCCCAGCTTTATATACTGAGCATGGCATCATATGGCATGGAATATTCCTTTGGTCAGTTGGGGTCAGCTGTGTCCCCTCAAATTTTTTATGCACTCCCACCCTACTTGCTCACGGGGTGGTGTGAGGAGGAAAAAAGGCTTTGACTGCTTCGCAACACCAAACAACATTAGTGCACTGTCAACAGTGCCAAACCCATCCCAAACCCAAAACATAGCACTATATCAGCTGCTAGGAAGAAAGTCAACTCCATCCCAGCCAAAACCACAACAGGAGTGATGGTGGGTAGATCCCTTCAAATGCTGGGAGAGACTCGCATTCCCTCAACATTGGTCTCCAGACTTCCACATCCCAAACATGCTTTTTTCCTCTTCAGTATTCTAGGTCAACCAAATTTTTTTGACAGCCTTGTAACAAACCTGAATAATGCTGAAAGGGCACCTCTTTACTGGTCTTTACTGGTTTACTATATGCTTTGTCCTGTAAGGAATTCTTCTAGAACTCCTGGTTACCTCTGCAAGCCCAAGACATTCCCAAAGACCATCAAAACAGTGGGAGAGCACTGAGACTTCAAGTCACCTCTGCAGGTACGAGGTGTTTCTCTTGCAAGATTGTAATGGTGAGTTTCATGAACAGTTTTAAAACATTTCAGACGTAGTATCTTATACGACACGGCCTGCATGCAGAGCTGTACGTTTAGGGCTCCACATCCTTCTTGCTGCTGGAGTTCATTTTATTGCAGGTCCTCAAGTTTCCAGAGCAAAGTTAACATAAGTACCAGACTGCAGATTTTAAAAAAATTTTACTGTCTATAACACTATTTTCACTGAGTGGTCAGAGCTGTCTCACCATACAGTCCCAGCTATTAACAGCTAACAGCTGCACTCAGTGATCTTAAAGGTCTATTCCAACCTAAATGATTCTATGATTCTAACAGTAACTGTTCATTTGTTCAAGTAATGGAGGCCTAGACCTTTGAAAGAAGAGTATTCGATGCCTTTTCCTACTGTGTCTGGTCCTGAAAACTTCCAGATCGGTGTGAAATGCAACGAAGCATCTTAAAACTCCAGGTGGTCACAGGCTTGTTGTGACAGTTAATTTCTGATACAGTTCCCATAGCAATGGCCTGGGGCTGTTTAAACATAGGAGGTCATCCTCTCGAGAGGACATCAAAAGAAAAGAGGGTGGAAGAAATAAAATATTCCATCTGCACCCAAAAACACCTCTGTAACGAGTTAATAGTAGCACACATTAGAAACTGCTGAACAGTGTCAATTGCCTTGGGAGTAGATCTCTTTTATTTCTACCTTCCCTTCAATATGTCAAGGATATCCCTAAATTGCGAGTCTACAAACATTTCCTCATAGCTGATCTCCCCGCGCTATACAATTAGAGGGAGCTGCTGCAGGTTTCATTCATCAGTCTGTGCCCTAAAGCTCTCTGAGAAAGGCCCCCACAGCTAGCAAAGGGAGAGATCCTCTTCTGTGATGGGGAGCAAGGAGACAACCAGCTTCCCATTAGATATCTTTTAACCCCACTACTTGCCTGCTTTTCTCTGAAGCTCTTCTTTCTTGCTGGTGCAAGGAATAGAAAGGACAATAGAGCCTATTTCCTCCCAATCATCGTAACAAGTTACAAATGTCCTTAATAGAGATATGTCTTTCACTGACATGCCCTAATCATCTCCATAATGAAAGCAGTTAAAAAGGACACTGAACCCTTTAACTAGCTGAGAACTGCACAAGCATCTTGTGGCAATTGGCCAGATATTTTAAAAAATGGGCACTTAACTCCTTAAAAAGAAAAAAACTTCGAATTCTAGCCTCAAAAAAAAGAAAAGAAGTGTGCAATACACTTTCAAAAAAAAACCAAAATGCTTCTCAGTGGAGCAGAAGAGACTGGATCAGAAGACACTCTTAACTGTCTGGCAGCAATGAAAGAAAGCAAAATGAAAAAAAAAAAAAAAAACAACCAGCACCAAAACAAATAAATGGAACAAAAAGCATCAACACTCTTCCTCAAGATTTCCTTTTGCTCCAAGTTTAAGGTATGGAGTAGGCATGTAGTTTATCCTTTCACTTTCAATTATAAAAATAAAGATAAGTATAAATGCCAAAGTCAACATATGCTCTAACTCCACAAATTCTGTTTGCTTTATTATTAAAAAATAAATAAATCTGAAAACTGCTGTTACAGATATTTTTCAACCACAAGTTGGTTTTGCTATAGAATAGAGCTCCTTTCATTGTAGAATTCATGTCAAATAATGGCCTGATCCAAAACTACTGTGGGTCAAAATATTCTCTTACAACATTACAAAAGACTTTGGATCAGGCCTTAACTTCTGGGGAGTTTTTGCCTAACATTCCCTAATCCATCAACCCTTTCGCTTTAATCAAGGAAACTGCCGTAGCTACATCACCAACAATATCAATGTTGGTTGAAGGTAATCAACAAGCAATCAAACAGACACCTGGTAGAGTACAGGTAACCTGGGGGAACAATTCTATCCATATATTTTAATTTGAAGTCAGCATGTTTCATGGGCTGTAGGCTAGAGAAGGTAACAAATTCAATTTAATT
Organism: Gallinago undulata; assembly: GCA_026546715.1. Lineage (NCBI taxonomy): Eukaryota > Metazoa > Chordata > Aves > Charadriiformes > Scolopacidae > Gallinago > Gallinago undulata. The sequence continues at coordinate 147,757,609 of JAOTQQ010000012.1, forward strand.
TGCATCACAGTAGTCTACGTATGTGAAATTTCAGAAGTAGTCTATGGTTTCACTCAAAAATATCCACAAGCTGAAAAGAGATGACTAGGCCTGCTGCACACAGCAAACATCTGTTGCAAGTCCACAGTAACCTCTTAGTTCAACTCAGAAGCAGCAAGGACTCTTACTGATTAGTTCTGCATCACCAGCAAGCGTCCTTGCTAGCATCTGTTGCCAGGGAGGGGGATATTTGGTGTGGCATTTATCCAGATCCAGTCAAGGATTTTTATTAAAAAACCACAGAAACGGGATACCTAAAAACCCTAAAGGGCCTTTGACAGAAGACACGTGGTAATAACATGTAGAGTTAATTACCCGGAATCATATATGCTCCTTCACATAAAGCTCCAGGTTCTGCTGTTAGTGCATGTCAGGAGACCTAAGCTGTGGGAATTCGGTAATATCACCTTGAAATCATTATGGATCTCTGCCTCTGGTTCATCTTCACTGTTTAATCTGGCCATAAACTAATGCCATGTGGTCTGAAAGAGAGAGAAGTGAGCTGTTTGGCAATTAGAAATATTTCCCAACCTGAATCTTCAGAAAGTCATTTCATCTTCTTGTCTCTAAATTGAGGGTAATTTTTACACAGAGGTGTTGTGAAGATGAATCACCTAATGTCAGTAGAGCATTCTGAATATAAAGTGCTGTGTAACTCCAGCTCGAAGTCATGAGCATGGTTTTCAGCATTTATGAAGGCATATGCTTCAACATTGAAGGAACTAAGCACCTCAGCTCACATTGTCTTCCTAAAGAAGACAACAGCATTCTGGTTCTTGACCAGACGAGCAGCACCTGTCTCAAAACCCATGGTGTCCAAAACACAAGCTCTCCATTAATCAGTTTTCCTTTAGATCAAGCCTCGATCGTTCTGATGCTGTTCCCAGAGAAAGCAAAGGTCTTTTTATTCTTTTTACTTGAAGCAGGAATAAGCCCATGGCTAACAGCTAAACTTCTTCCTTTATTCTTAGCCTAGAACACCTCCTCTCCCTCCCATTTCTGCCCTGTGGATTTTTGTTGACCATCCTTGTATCAGCAGGATCATTTTCTTCTTCAGAAAACTTCTCTCCCAAAAGACTCACCAACACCTCTAACTTGTAGCCTTGTCAGTGGACAAACACAGATATTTCTATGCTGACACTTGCAAAGGCACGTAAATGGGTTAACTGCCTAAAAAAAAAATCAATAAGCAAAGATGATATAGTGTAGAAAATGGAATTTCAAACATCTTTGGTTTTCTCTCAAGAAAAACAAGCTAGTCTAGAAACTATTAAAGCTCAAGAAGTGGAAAAAGGAAGATTCAGAAAATCATAGAGCATATGGCTGATAAAGACTTCAAGAGGTCAGCCAGCCCATCGTCCTCCCCAAAGGCAAAAGCAGCTATAACTTAAACTTCCCTGACAGACTTTTGTCTAAACTCTTTTTACAGTGCTCCAACGGTGGAGATTCCGGAGTCTCCTAAGGCAATCTCTTCCAGCATGCAACCACCCTGACTGCTGGAAAGAGTTTCCTCGTGCCTAATCTAAATCTCACTCGCTTCAGTTAAAGAAGAAAGTTATGAATAGTTAGGAGGAAATCAAAGGACACCAAATCCTAAAAAAAACCACCAAGAGACTAATTTCTCAAGCTTGGTTACACTAAGTAAATCTGCTGACAGCATCACCCAGCTGAGTGGCTAGAGGCTTCTCGATGCTTCCCCAAAACTGTTTTCAGACTCATACTGGATATTGCATTTCCACTGACAGTAAGCCATACAGCAGGAAGTTGCGGTTTGGTATCAGTCTGAGCTGTATTTTTGCCTTGCTTATCAGTGATTTTTAAAAAGCTTTTGCTAATGTCTCTCTGGCAGGAATGTGAGGTATCATTGCAAAAACAGTTTTCAAGAACTCCAGGACTGTTTCTATGAACATGTGAGCAAAGTAGCCACAAAGTCCCCTCTGTGTTAGCAGAACACTCTTTTTTGATATTTTTTTTTAATTCTCCCTGGGACAATATAGCAAGAAAAGATCTTGCAGAGTATTTTAGTTATGCAGGGCAGCAAAATCCTATGCACAGTACATCTTCCTGAAGCTCACTGAAGCCGACCTCCTCCTTGCCTAGGAGATACCAGTAACAGATATTACAAGCCCTGATCATAGAATCATAGAACCAGAATGGTTTGGGTTGGAAGGGACCCTAAAGATCATCTAGTTCCAACCCCCCTGCCATGGGCAGGGACACCTCCCAGTAGAGCAGGTTGCTCAAAGCCCCAATCATCCACTATTCTCCACTGAAGCTTCAGATGGTGTGAATGAATAGATTCATTACTCCAGTGTATCGACTAGCATTCCTATCACCAGAAAATCTTGCTCTTCACTTTCGCTTGAGTTTAATAATAATTAAGTAGTTTTAATCTATTCTGCTTTTATTTAGGATTTTTTATATGAGATATGACCTCCATGGTCCTGGCAAGTCATGAATGTAGAAGTTAACTGACCAAAACATTGGTGTATTTGTTCTCTGTCTTTCCCTTTTCATGTCTTGTCTTCTTCCTTTCTTTTTTTTCTTTCCATGGCAAATTGTCCATCTGCCATGATTCCCTACCCAAAGCTTTTCAGTGGACTGCCTCTAAATATTACCATCCATCAAAAATCAAGAGCAGAATCAAAACAGCAGAGGCTGGTCTTAAAGAAGGAGCAATACTACCAAAATAATTCACGCATAAAAACACATGTATGTTTCTAAACCAAAATAGAGACATTGCAACACTACCAACTTGCTATTTTAATACCCATTTTAGAAGAGTAAAGTGATGCAGAGAAAGTATATGGAGACTTAACCACTATCCTGAAGAGGATTTAAAGCATGTGCTTGCTTAGTTCACTAGTGCAGGTTCAAACTCCCTGTCAGGCCACTGTCTGTTAGAAATATGTGATCTCCTCATCTGGCTGTAGACAGTTCCTCAGTGTTTAGGTACTCAGTAGACAAATAGCTGTCAATAGGTGCATTATCCATTCACCATTACAGGTTTTGTACCACATTCTTAAAAATTATTTTGTCTCTGTTCACCAGGATAGTTCAGTCGCTGCATAAAATAGGTTTGAGACTGGAAACAAAGGCCTAAAAGCTAGAAAAAGAGACTAGCAATTCACAGCAAACACTGTCTGAATTTTGCTATCCTTACAGTCCTACTTCTCAGGGAAAAAAAAAAATAAATAAAAATCCTCAATCTGTTTGTTGTTTCAGTTCATTTTAGGGTGACATAAACAGCTTTCAGTTCTTTACATTCTGCACAAGTCTCCAGAAATATTCAGTGTTTACTAGAGCTCAGTGGTGTTAAATCAAGTATGACTATCACCCTTTAAGGCCTAAACGATGGAGCGATACCCATACCAATAACACGTTTTGACAGTGTTGACACCTGCTTACATAGAAGAAGTTTACCCACTCTTATAAACCAGTATAAAAGGCCATTAAAACTTAGTAGGAATCCCAGAAATCACCTTTTATTTTCAAAAAGTTAGTGTTTTCATCCATCCTATCTAGCCTTTTCATGAACTCTGGGGAGTATTCTACAGTGTATCTCATAAAAGACAAATAGCTGGATGGAGAACTTGATTAAATTGCTCCCTGTCATCATTTTGGCTATGTAACTGGAAATGGATAGAAAATAAGACTAGCTAATTCTGAAGTGAGAATAATAATCCCGAAATAAACTCAGCAACTGGTGAGAGCCAAGAACAGCATATTTGTTGTTTTTGATCACCTAAAAACTTTCACAGAATTCAAAGATGACCCAAAAATTGTGAAAGTAGGGTCTTTTTCTTCTGCTAACGGGTTTTAAGAGCGAGTTATCAAATGTTGTAGCACTTGCGGTTGTTAAAGTTTTTGTTGTTGTTAAAAAAGATAGAAAAAAAAACCCAAACCCACCGCACCTGGAGCGTCGAAAAAAATCTTGTGTCACAGGTGAAAAAACCTGTTTCCATTTACATGATTAGCCCTCGCTTCTTTAGTACTCAGCTCGACAAGTGAGCGCCAACCCCCCCCCCGACCCCCACCCTCTAAATGGAAGCCAAACGCAGGGATTGGAGGGAATGGGAGAGTTGACCCAATCTCAGCACTTCGCCTCGCAAGGGGACTCCTTCAGTTTTCCGTGCTCCCGTCCCAACAGGGCTGTAACGATGTCTTTCCACGGGAAGCCACCAGCCGGTGAGGTTGCCCGAGGCGGCGACGCGGGGGACGGGCCGGAGCTGTCCCTTCAGCACCGCGCCGGGAGCTGTCCCTTCAGCACCACCGGCAGCGCCGCGCTCCCCGGGGCCGCCGGTCCCTGCCCAGGCTACCGACCGGCGCTCGCCGCTGGCTCACGGTCCACGGCCGGCGATAAAGGGCTGCGATGAAATGAAAGCCACGGTGGTTTAAATCAAGGCAGGAAAGAGGGGATCGCTTCAGCCGCGCTGCCGGCACGGCAACCTCGAGGAGAGCAATTAAGTTCGACATCAATGAGTCTGCTATCGTCTGCGTATCGCTAGACTTTGAGGTCCGCTGATTCCTATCGCCCTCCTCTGAAGAGAAGTTTTGTGCAGAGAGTTGCACCACTCTAGATTAAGCAGTGAAGTTGCTTATTCACTCTCTTTGGAAAATCAGCCTGTGATGGTTAGTTAGATGCACTTTTGCAGGAACACCTACTGACTACAGCGTGTTCACTAATGCGTACACCATCGCGTGTACCTCTTCAAGTCTGTTTGGAAGATTTCAGAGGGAGAAGAAAATGTACGTGGGAGCTTACACACAATCAGATTAAAAAGAAGAACCATCACAAAAGATTAATATGAACATTTAAGATCACCATCCCATGCAAGAAACATAGAGAGAAACCTTCTCTTATTTTCCTGCAAACTTACGTATAGAAAGTCTTTTTTTTACCTCCTTTGGACCAAATTCTTTTAGGATAAATAAGAAATTAAAGAAAACCCTTCCATGTTCAGTTTTACAGACTACCTGTAGACCAGGTAACATCACAAAGCTACTTTAGCACTGCAAAGAGGATACACAAACCAGAAGTGCATTTGGCAAGATGCAGATAGTAACTATTAATAAACTTTTGAAAGATGGATCACATATCCTCCTGGAGCAGGGTTTCCCATATGATCAATTGTTAAAGAACGTCTGTCTTTCTGCACCATTCTTTATTATCGCTCTTCCTCCCAGTGGTTCCCAGTTGCTACACACCACTTTTTAAATTTAAACAATTCTGACATCCAAAAGCGCCTCTGCCTACAGAAATGCACGCTATCCTCTGCACGCTAAGGCACTCTGAGCTTCCTAAACAAATCCCAGCTCTTTGCAGGAGAAAATGATAAAACTTCCCAAGCAAGTCGTACTTGGTTCCAGGTAAAATATGATCAAAACAGCAAACTACTGTAAAAGCAGCCCTTTCTACCTGTCCCCAACAGAGTTTAAGAATGCAGAAAGTATTGTAGCCACCTCTTAGGCAGGAGTATAGGACACTGTGAGTACCCAGACGTGTGCGTGGAAGGTTGGTTGTAATCCAGAGGGGCACGACAGCCCCATATTCACTTAGCACAAATAAATGACAAGAGATAGATCAAGGAAGAGAGAATCAGTGACCAAAGGAGGAAGGAGATTTCTGACATCATAAGGAACAGAAGGAAATCTAAGTCATTAGCCAAAGTTACATTCTACTTTGTATTCTATAACCTATTAATATGTGCATTTTATATATAGGTATATACATAGTAATAGAAAAGAAGATTATCCCTTTAAAATCTTATCTTTCTAGGGACAAATAGGCTTTACACAGTCAGATGGTCTTTCAAAGGAAATTTTTACTGCCCCAGATATAATCCAGTCAAATACAAATGCAAGCAGACACTGCTCAAAGGGCAGTAGACGGCTCGTTCTACTGTAAACTGTCAGTATCTTCAGGTGGCAATGTGCAAATTTCTTGTAACAAGCTCTAACTGGTACAAAGATCAAGTCCTTCTGTATTAATAAAAGAGCTAGTCTTTCGTGTCCTGTTCAATATAACGCACTATCAAAAAGCCACCGAGCTAGAGAGGTCTTTCCAGATCTCGTTAGGGGGGAGCATCTAGAAGTGCTGGGAGAAGAACGTTATCAACAGCCTCAGTAAATCCACCTTGGTGGATACAAAACCAGGAAGAACAAACCTGCTCATCAAGCCAAAGCCAGAGCTGGAGCGGAGTTCTGCATGCACTCCGCAGCCTCTAGTTATCGGTGTATTTATTTTTACGGCAGAGAAGGCAAACTTTAGGCAAAACAGTCCGCTTTAGCTGCGGGAAGCAGAGACGTACAGCGTGACAGCCTGTGGCTGTGTCCACTGACCGGCCCTCGACTGTCCAGGGAAATGGCACATCTGGGAAGCTGGACAGCATGGATGTGACAGTGGGCATTGTTCTGCCTGTCAGACCGTGCGCCCACAAAGAGGAGACACGGACTGTGACCTGTTGGCACACCAGATGCTCCAGCTTGCAATAAAAACTTCAGGAACACATTGGGAATACCCGGGAGAGGCCCAGCGATGGGACCACAGCTGTGGGACACCTCCCCCCCCCAGCCTTTGCCAATGCCAAAACAAAGTTTGCAAAAGCAGGGCTACGCTTGGCTACATCGAGGGCTTTCCCAGCTGATCCGGTTCCCATGCCCTCATCGTCTTCATCCTCACCCAGCTGCCTTTTGTCTAAGTTTTTCCCAGGTCTCTTAAGCAAAGGCGAAAGGAAGAAGGTGGCAACAGGACCTCCTTCTTTCTGTAGGGAACCCCGGGAGAGTATCACCCTGCCTCTTCCCTCCTCCTCCTCGCCACCCAAGCCACAGTTCAGTGGTAGCCACCTGGCCAGCACCAACCCCTCAGCCATGCCAGTCCCACTCCTCTCCAGTCCCACCCATTCTCCATCTCCAGAAGAAGAGGTGCGGGACACCACCAAGTCCAACAAGTGCCCACGAAGAGCAATAAATTACGTAACATGGGAGGAAAGCCAAAAAGACTCATTACACACTTAACCCTTTGCACGCCATGCCCCCTCCTCCCCCCCTTTCTCCCAACCAGGAGGGCTTTTGCCCCAGCCCTGGCACTGGCCCCCGAGGGCCACCCCACTCACCGATGGTCGTGATGACCGTGATGGCAAAGTAGAAGGAGCCGGCAAATTTCCACTGGACGCCGGCCCGGTGAGGCTCGGACTGCATGATCACCAACTCCAGCTGCCGGTAGTCCTCGCTGGTGATGTTGTACTTTCCTTTGAGCCGGATCTCCTCGGCTTTGAGTTTCTCCTCCTCCCGCATCTCGTTGTCGGACTCCAGGGCGTCAAAGACGGCGGCCCCGACCAGCAGGTAAGTGAACGTGCAGATGATGAGGGACAAGGTCCGCACGTTCTGCCTCTTCATTGCCGCCAGCAAGGGGCGAGTGAGGGGACCATGTCCCCCCCTGGCCGCCCGGGGATCCGACAGGCCGCAGCAACAGCAGCACGGGGGCAGCTGCCGGGGGGGCTGGCGGCGCCCGCCGCCGCTGCCGCCGCTCCGGGGCAGCTTGTGCTGCTGCTGCGGCGGCGGCGGCCGCTCTCCGCCCGCCTGCTCCGGCTCCTGGGAGGAGGAGAGGCACAGGAGGCTGCTGGAGCGCCGGGACCAGGTGCCCTGGAGCCGAGAAACTCTGCGCAGGACCTGCCCAAACCAAGCCGTCCCAGTGCGCAGGGCCATCCAGGGCACCCCGGCTCCTCCCCAGCGCCGAGGCCAGGGGCAGGGGGTCCCCGCCGAG
>JAOTQQ010000012.1:147767282-147793144 GCA_026546715.1 Gallinago undulata
GTCACCACACACACACACACACACACACACACACACCCCACAGCTCCATATCATGCCCTCACTAATCCACGCACACACAGCTCCCCACATCACCGTTACCACCCACACACACAGCCCCACACACACCACAGCCCCCCACGCACCACAGCCCCACACACCACACACGACCCTCCACACCCCGGTCCCTCCCAGTCCCAGGCAACTGCACAACAGCATCACACACACCACAATGACCCCCCCAAAAAAAACACCACACAGCCCTACATCAGCCGCACAATCACGCTGCCCCCATCCCACGCACACCACACAACCACATCACAGCCTCCCCAAGCACAGGCACACACTCCTCAGACCCACGCGCGCCCAGTGCCACGCTGCCTGTGGCTCTTGAGGAGCCAGCCCTGCTCCACACCACCCAGCCCCACGGCTCCTGAGCCACCACGTTGCTGGGGGTGGGGTGTGCACAGACCCCACAGCTGCCCCAGCCCCACTGTCAACCTGTGGCTTCACACCTCTCTCTCACTTCACCATCAGATTCTCGGCAGCAGGTGTTACCGCAGAAGCCTGCGGCTGCTCTCACACCCTGAGATGATGCTGTCCCTTCTGGTGTCACCTTGGCCATGGTCACTCTAGGCCCCCTCCTGCTTTAGACCTGGGATTTTCAACCTTACACAATGAAGACCAAGCTGCTTCTGGCTTCTCTGAGCCACAGGTGATGTTCCCTCATTTTAGGTCTTTCTTAAATCCTAGGACCCCAAGGCTTGTTATTGTCATACTCCATCCCTAAAAGCAACTGTATCTATCTCATTCCTGGCTACACATTGTCCAAGGCCTTTGGATACCCTTTCTGAGATAAAAGAGGGCAATGGGCACCCCATGACTTGCAAATGGATCAAATGTGTGGGCTCAGAAGGCAGTCTCCAAGACTGAAGCCCTCTGAAAGGTGCACCTCCAACTGAGCAGACAAAGCTCTTTGTGAAACTCTTGGACACAGGGAGGAGGAGGAATTCATTTCATCAGTTCAACAAACAAGATTTCACGCAGGGCAAATTCTCCATCATGCCACCCGAGCATTGCCAGAATCCTCACAGAGCCACGCAGAGCAGGAAGGTCTCACCTGCTAAAGGAAGCTCGTACCTGACACCCAGAGGGGGAAGGAGGAGAAAGAAGGAGAAAAGAGGAAATACCTGGTTTCAATCAACTCCTTAAAAATAGAAGTCTGATTACCATTGCCCATTTCTGATTCCCCAAGGGAGAGCAGGAGAAGAAGAATAATCTATAAATAGTTTGCAACACCGAGAATCGTATAGCAAAGTTGCTGGGAAAGATCAATAGCATGATTCAAGGAGGGCTCCAAATTACATCTCAGGGGAGGAAGGTGCTGAACAGAATTGATAAATGAGTTGCAAATGCTGTGTGTGTTGTGTGTATCTAATTAACAGAGGGTGACTGGGATCAATAGCAACGAAGGAGCTGGTCTAAAAATAGCACTCAGGCAGGGATTGCAACCTGCGGGCAACAGCTTGGGTGGAAATGTCCCCTGGAGTAATTAACCTTTACCTGGAAACTATTGGTTAGCATGGGGTCAAAGCGGAGTCTGTGAGCAGCTGGGAAGGGATGAGGTCTCCGTGGGACTTCAGGGCACAGCGTAGTGTGACAGTCGTGGAGGGTACAGGCAGCACGGCCGTGAGCTCACAGCCGCCTTCTGATCAGGCTGCAGTGTCAAGCTGGAGATCAGTGTAGTGCTTTCTGAAGAAATATCGGAGTATTAGCATTTTGCTGGGGTTGTGGAATGGGAAATATTTGTGGTTCTGTTGCAAAGATTTCAATATTGCTCAGAGAAAAGTCATGGTCATCTTTTAAACCTCTATTTGTGCCTACAAGGATTCGTGATTTTCTTCCTTTTTGCTGCCCTTGTTGCCAAGAAAGTGTCCACCTCTCTGAGGACCAGTCTTTGCTCATCCAGATTCACCATACTTTGAACGACAGAGCAAATAACGTCCAAAGAGAAATGTCCTTCAATCCTTCCATCTACAGCAGAACAGTAAGGCAAACTTCAGGGAGAAGGACTGACATTGGACAGGATGATCAATGGCTCAGCTCGTGGTCTCTACCAGAGTGCCAGGCTGAGCTGGCATCACCTGAGTGAGGCAGAGACACATACACCCTGAACAGAAAGTTTGTGGTCAGCCTGAGTGCAGGATTGGGACCCAGGGGTGTACGGCATGACTTTAAAAAAAAGGAAACTGTAAAGATGAAGAATTTCGAAAATACCTCTAAAGCCGGCATTGAAAGGATTTAAGGGGTAAGGCATGAGTGAAGAGCTTTTCTCCCTTTAATATAGATGGAAATGGCTAAAAAGATCTTTCCTGGCCGAAAGTTTTCTCCATAAGTTAAAATAAAAAGTTGCTTATTCTGTGGAAGAGTGACTGAGTGCAGACCTGGACAGTCATAGACGGAGCTACTGAAGGAGGAAAGCTTGATTAGTCACCAAAAGGAAGGTTAACTCGAAGTGTCAACACATATCTGAGTTCCTCTTGATTTAGTCTAACTCGAAGGAGAGCAAGCAGGCTGGAAGATAGCCCTGAGCTGTGCAGTGGTTGCCCTGGCTGCTGACAGCTGTGCTAACCCAACATTTCACCTACTGCCTCTACAAGAAGCCAACAAGAGTTAGAAGTCTCCCACGTTAAAGGTAAGAGTGCGTGCAGCCCTCCTGTTTTGCCAGCGTTTACTCTGCAACAAAGGAAGAGGTAGCTTCAAGGGCAACGGGCATCCAAATTGCTTTTGTGGTCCTTTCCAATTGCTCCCGTTGACCTGCCAGTGATGCTCCTTGAGAGAGACCTAATGTCTCGCCCTCTCTGCAAGAAGGGACTGAGAGCCCCCAATCCATGAGCCGTCTTTCAGCTGAACCACAGGTGTTACAACAAATTGCACACGGAAAAAAAAGCCCCCAAACCAGGAAAATAACCAAAAAGCATGATCAAAACTTGAAAGAAAAAGTTCTAACCTATTTGTTTTCCTATACAGGTTATCAAGAAAACATTTTCTTTCTCTTGAAACAATGGCATGAAGATGGTCAAAATGGCAGCTCCCATTCAGGGCCAAGGTTCATTTAGTCCAGAAATCTCTCTTTCACACAGGCTGTAGCAGACATGTAGGGAGAAATGTGAAGAGAACAAGTATATTTGATTCTTTCCACCTCCTTAAATATTCTTGTAACCTCAGACTATTTTAATTTAGGAGATTTTCCGAGCCTCAACTAGTTGCTCTATTTAGCAATCCACGATGGATCTTTCTCCCAGGCATTTATCCTGAGTTCATGAATTCAGGCATTCCTGAATCCAGCTAAAACTTTCATATCCTCAGCAAAAATCCTCATCTTCTGCTCAGGAGGTGTTCAGCAGATCTGCTATTCAGAGAAGGAAGAGCATTTCCTTTAGTTCGTTCAGACCAGGCTTCCTTCAATGTTCCCTTGCCCTTATGCGGGACAGAGAGTGAGCTGTGTGATTTCTCCATGCCACTCATGGTTTGGTAGAAGCTTTTGAAGTGGAAGAAGCCTCATTTTTAGCTACTGTCCCCGTGTAGGGGAGTGATGTGACAGCTCTGTGTGAGTTCCCCATCTGTCTGCCAATAAGACCAAAGGGCTCCATGCCAAATTCTTTGCATACGGGCAAACAAGGCAGAGGTGTAGCCCTTCTGGGGATTTCTTCGAATTACTACAATAAGAGTACCACACGAGGTGTTGTCCTCTCTGGTGCTACATGACCTAAGGAAGTTTAAATACTCAGGCAAAAGATACATGTGAAATTTGTATGTGAAATTTCCTGTGGATGTTGTTTTGAGAGGCAATAGGCAATTACTGGTGGAAGGTAGCCACACAGGGAATTATGAGAGGAGTGCTTCAGACCTTTAGCAATGCAAACGCCCAGCAAGATCAGGGATCCGTAAGAAAAACACTGCCATTTCAGTGATTAAGAATACCTCAGCAGAGGCCCCCCATTATAATTCTTCCCTGCAAGCTGCAAAAACTCATTCACAAAATGATCCAACCATGAATGAAGGCTGTCCTTCACAAGGCGGCTGCAGCACCGAGCTAAACGTTGCCATTTTACCAAGTGGGAAATGGCTCAGTGGTGCCTGTCACAGCCATAGCTGTCAGCAGCTCTGGTTGCCTTTAGATGAGGCTGTTGCCAAAAACGCAGTGAGTATCTCAACGAGCATTAGAGACTGGATTGTGAGGAGTCAAATTCCCTTCAGCTTTACATACCCTCTTGTAGAATAGAATCATAGAATCATTTGAGCTGGAAGGGACCTTAAAGGTCATCGTGTTCCAACCTCCCTGCCCTGGGCAGGGACACCTCCCACTAGAGTAGGTTGCTCAAAGCCCCATCCAGCCTGGCCTTGAACACCTCCAGGGATGGGGCATTCATGACTTCCCTGGGCAACCTGTTCCGGTGCCTCACCACCCTCACTGTAAAGAATTTCCTTCTAATATCTAATCTAAATCTCCCCTCTTCCAATTTAAAACCATTGCCCCTTGTCCTGTCGCTATATTACCTCGTAAAGAGTCCCTCTCCGGCTCTTCTGTAGGCTCCCTTCAGATATTGATAGGCTGCTATGAGGTTTCCCCAGAGCCTTCTCTTCTCCAGGCTGAACAACCCCAGCTCTCTCAGCCTGTCTTCATAGGAGAGGTGCTCCATCCCTCTGATCATCCTCGTGGCCCTCCGCTGGACCCGCTCCAACAGGTCCATGTCTTCCCTGTGTTGAGGACTCCAAAGCTGGACACAGTACTCCAGGTGGGGGTCTCACGAGTGCAGTTGTCCTCTGCTTCTGCCAGCTGTGGGCATTTGCACAGTCACTGAAGTGTTCATTGGCCATGGCTTTATTTGGCAGACTGAGGGAGGAAGCCGAGCTGGGGTTACCAGGTGAACACACCCGTGTCCTTAGAGCAGTAGCTCGGGAAAATGATGGAGGAGGGAACCTTCCCCGTGCAGCCCTCGTTTTATTCTTTGTACCTTTTTCCCATTGATGTTCAAAGGAGTGCAACCTCTATTGGATACGCTCGGGCAGGTCGCAAATGATTCACCAGCGTTCCCGTCCTCAAGCGGTGTTTGTGCAGAAGAAGGTAGAAGAGGGGACTGGAGCTTTAATTCTTGCCTCCTTCCCCCTGCGCCTGCGACACGACAGTCCTCTTGAAAGTAATCAGAAGTGACAGAAAACAGGCACAAAGAGTCTCATTGACTTAGGGAAAGGGTGCGTGTGTGAAGCAAGTTCACACATGGGAGAAAAAAAGAACGGGATCAGACCTACGCTTCGTGTTTTTCCCCACACTCCTTTCTTTTTGCAGGGAATTCGCTAATATTAAATCAACCTAGGTGGCAGGAATGTGAGCATCTGGTCCAACCTAAATAGTCTCCTCTGTTCTATTTTTATATTCATGTATCATTTTTATTCTGCAGAGCTGGTGCATGGCGGAAAGGGTGAGTTCACAAACAAGCCAAAGGTCTCTTCCAGAACGGCTGTGAAGGATTTGGAAGACGCTCCACTCAAACGCAGAATTTATATATAGGCACAAAGCTTTCATTAAACATGAGCAGCTGAGGGGACAGCATCAGTCACTGATGGTAATGTATGCACATCTTGTAGACACGCTGTAGAGGAACAGGCTGCCTTGGAGAAATTAATACAGCAAAGGTGTTGATTATTGAAGCATTTGTTCCTGAAGTGACTCCGCCTAAGCTTCCCCAGCCAATGTGTCTTCCAGATCTATTTGTAGATTACCAAATGCTCCCAGTGCGACTGTCGCTTTTGCATTTACTGCAGCTGATGCCTCGATGTAATATTTGATACATACTTTAGATGACTACCTGGGGTACCAAAACTGACACTGAATGAGTCTTGAAGGAGAACCCTGGTGAAGCAGAAAGGAAGACTCCTCTACTGGTGCAGCCTTCCTTTCTGTAGCAACGGGTACTATAATTTGATGCAACAACTTCTGAATGAATTTGTGGGAGTTTGCATTGTGGTAACATCACCACTGAATGAGGAAAATAATTTCTTTGGGAGGGGGGCTTCCCGGTTAAGACAATAAGCTACTAATGGAATGCCACTCTAAAAGGAAAATAGGAGCTATCATGAATATTTACTGTGGAAATGTCTTGTCCAGACGAAAAGATTCCATATCGCTTGGAATATTTAAAATAAGGCTGAATAAAATGTGCTGATTTACTTTACTGGCTTCTCTGTGTTGAGTGCTTGAGCAGCAGGACCTAGCTTTTGCCTCCTTTGAGTAAATGGTTTATATGTATACACCATTTTTATTTGGAAGAGATCGAGTGGGCTCTTCCACACCTCCTATTTTTCTCCTGTTTGAGGACACATGAACGCACTCACCCTTCAGATACCTCTGTAGTTTTCAGAGTGCATTTTGTTCTAACACTTTTTTTCTGGCTTCCATTCTCATCATTTATGACCTGACCACCTCCCAGTAATGGAAAAGTTTTTTCCAATCAACATTTTCCTCCTGTATATACAGTCAGGGAACAGAGAGACTTACCAAAGCCGTAGAGAAAGTCTGTGGCAGGTGGGGTACCCATCTGCAGCCTTAGTCTGGATCTTTCACAAGTGAAGATGGACATCTTGTGGGGTGCCTCTACTTCCATCTCTTGAAAACCTGTCTTAGTGGTCCAAGAACTGAATAATCCAATGTCCTCCCCAAATGCTCCAATTGTGGGTGCGACTTTGGAGTCTACTAGGACACACTAGGGCCAAGCAAGCCCATCTGTTGTAGAGCAAGTGGAAGAACGACATCTTCCCTCTTCTCCATAGACATGCTGGGAGTGTCAGCTTTACCTCACCAAGATCAGGCAGCAGCTGGACTAACCAGTAATTAAGAAATAGATGCTAAATATTGTTATTACCATATCTGACTGTGTTGGAGTGGAAGTAAGAGCATAGCAGTAGCTTAAACCCCAGCTAATTCAATTATATTTAGCTGTGCCAGAGTCTCTTACAGCAATTTTCCAAAATAAATTCCAACCTGTATGTACACACAAGGCTAAACTGTTTCTTTGAAAGGAAGATTATAGTTTTACTCATAGAGATCAAGCAGGATATATACTTTAGTGAAAACCTTTCCCGAGAAACTCAGTCAGGGCAAAGACAGTACCATTTCATGGAGAGAATTTCCCACCACCTCATATTATCACTTATTTTGAAACTGAAGGAGGGAGGGGAAATGAACCTTTAATAACTGCCCAGCTCTAAAATCAATTTCAGTGCTCAAGACAGCTTGTAAACACACAATATGCTTTAAAAAGGATTGATGCTGAGGAAAGGGAGGTGCACGTTTTCCTGCTGTTGAAGTCAAATAAGGCTTTTAAATAGCTTCCATTTTCGAGGGTGCATAAGTGGCTACAGTACTAAGAGCCTTCCTTTGGCTGAAGATGGGGGATTTGATTCTCAGCTCTGTTACACACTTTTAAATCAGGAGTAGCCCACTGAGAATTGACCTGGTGTAGACACGCTATGAGAAAAGACTAGGACAAAGACCTGTATAAAAAAATTCTAACAAGGACATAAATTATGATGATTTACACTTTTGGGGCAGGAGTTGAGAGTCCTTTTAAAACCACAGTTGATTGATGAAGCCTCACAACATGCCTGTGATTCAGTAAGTACTCTACTCAGTTTGCAGATGGTTGCTCTGAAGCACGGCATTGCTATAACAGTTACAAGCCCAACAAATGAATTAGTGGCAGAGCATGAACCACATGAGGGTTGCCATATCCTAACTATCATACAGCAGGGCTTTGGGACAGCATTTCTTCCTTGTGGATGCTCAGTACAGGCCAGTCTAACTGACTGAATAAGTTTATAATAATACGTAAACAGAGTGAGAATTTCTGCATTTTTTTTTCTCTCTTGGCTACCAAAAAGGATGAGCTCACATTCCCATGGTTCTCCTTCCTTTATACCTGCATAGTGTCGCATCTCACCACTCCAAGACCCATGGCTTTGCTCAACAATCCACACTCATTTAACTCATAGGAGTTGAAAAACTAGTAGGTTAAGAGGTGCTCGACTGCTCAGCAGGTTCAGTAAGGTCCTCTTGAAGGACCAGCCAAGACTAGGGATGGTTACCACTGATGGCTCACAGTCTACATACGCAAGACAGAAAAAATCAGTGGTAGGGGCAGAACGCACGAAGAGAGTGAAGAGTATGACAGTGATGGTTAACCATCATGCAGGGGATCTGACCCAGATGAGGGGGAAATAGCAGACTGGAAAGAAGGTGTGGGGAGACTGAGGAAGAAACTGGACAGAGAAATTAGTAGCTGGGCTTGAGGGACTAGGAGGGAGAGGGTTGATGTAAGTGGCCAATTGTCACCAGGCAGGAAAATATTGCATTCAGAAAACTGCAGAAAATATTTATCAATGTCCACTTCAGCTGCATCTGCAGCTTTTCCAGATATCTGGCGATTCTGGCTGAATACTCTTGGCATCTTTTTTCTTGCAGGCAACAAAGTAAGGGAGGAAACTGATAGCACCCACATTGTAATTTCCCCAGGGGGGGCAGATAGTCTGTCATGCAGTGTTCAAAATCTAGAATATTCTTGGGAAAGGCACATTACGTTCAGTGAAGTTACCACTGTACTGGCAGAGTAAAGTGGCCTCTCAGACCTGAACTGTGTTTCCAACAGACATTGTGCCTTGAAGATTTCTGAGCACATCTCTTGCTAAGGCTTTTTTTTTTTTTTTTCTTGCATGGACGTAACACTGCAGAGCCTTTTGCCTGTGCTTGCATGTCAAGCTGATGATGTGAGCTAAAAAAGAGCCAGGGCGCCACCAGCTCCTCAGCTTTCTGATCCCAGCCTCCCCGAGTGCAGGTAGAGAATCTTTGTGTGTGCTGATAGCTGAGGGATATATTCTTCCTAATGCACCTCCCAAACTATTCTTCCCTCCATCGTCCTGAAAAGACTGCTTAGGATACACCATTCAGGGGGGAAATTTGCTGCCGAAATAAACTTTCCCCAGGAGTAAATTTATGTCTACAGTAGATAAATTTCCCTGCTGCTAAATTATCTTTGCAAGTATCCACAGATGCCTGCCCGCAAAGCAGAGCTTTGCACAAGCTTAGTAGCTTCTCCCCATCAGCAAAGCAAGCTGCCTGATCATAGCACACAGCTTTAGCTGTGTAACTGCATTGCTTTTAGGACTTGGGGCCAGCACAGCTAGACAGTCACGGTTCACACCTCCTCATACCCCCGGGGCAACGTCGCTCGGCCAGCGAAAAGCTTGTGGTTGGCGTTGGCCAAGTGGCGTGGCTGGAGATGGCTCCGGTTCTACAGCGTGCGTGCTGCTGAGCTCTTCCTCACTGAACCTGCCCTGAAGCCACATTAAATAACAGGCAAGAGCTACAGCTCAAAAGTCTCCGAGAAAATGGCAAATGGTATTTCTGGTCTGCTGAGTCGGGCAAAGGAGATGGGGAAGGGCGGGCTTGAGACTTTTTGGTTTTCCCTGAAGATCATGTCTTGGCAAGGACAATGATTTCTGGCAAATTGAAAAAAGTCCTTCAGGGCAGATTGGAAAGCCCTGAAAAGGTCTGTTATGGGTAGATTGAAAAGGCAGAAATCTGAGCTCTGAATATGAAACTGCTTGATAGCTTCGTAAGACCACTTACCATCAATCTCATCCTCTTAGCAACTGTATGAACAGCAGGGCCTATGATTGAATGTTTTTCATAGAAATGTTGTAAAATAAACTGCACTCCATTTCCTGCTGCAGGCTTCCTTCAACGGTAAATGTCAGGTGTGCAAGATAAAACAGAGTCTGAAACCCTCTCCAGATCGCTGCATCTCCTGCGTTTCAAATGTATGTAGAGCTGCCTTCTCACAAGCTACACAAGACTGAATTCATCGCATTTTCCAGCACACTGGTAAGCAAAACAGAAGACTGATATACTGCTAATAGTTGAGGCTTCTTATAGCAGCCTCATCTGTTATCACATCCTCTGCCATCATCCAACTTCTACACCCACCTTGCAGTTACTCTGGCCCTCGTGCTCTGTTTATCTTGCTCTTCCTCTCCTGACTCCATGCCTACTTCCATACCTCTTGTTTTCCTGGATTCAGTTTTCCTGCTGACCCTCGATGCCACCAGCTCATGCAAGTCCTCAGTAAAAATCACTTGTGCCATGACAGAAGCCGAAAGCTCCAGACAACCTTCCTAGGATGCCACGGTAGGTCAGTGTTCCTGGCTCTTCATGAGGTGACTCTGTGGCATGGTGCAACTCTCTGCATTCCTCTTGGCCTCCATTTCTTCACATATGGAAAGAAGAACCTACAACCTGATGCCAAACCTCACTCAGGACTTGGTTCTCCATGTGTCTTGAGGTTAAGTAAATCAAAGTCTGGGTTTGGTGGAAATGGCTGGTTTCACTGGGAGCTTGCATGAGCAGAGTCTGAAAATGTATGAAAAAACATCTAGGATTTAGTCCAACGAATTAATTATGAATATGTCATTAAATCCATCCTAGCATAACTTGTGTGGTTAAGGAATGGGACAGGAGCTCCAGGCCTGACTTGGAGCAGAGACTGAGGGACCTGAGGAGGGAGGGAGAATTTAGTTCCATGTAGGGTCACTATGCTGTCACGCTGCTTTAAAGCAAAGGAGAGGGTGTGATTACAGAGGGAGAGCAGGAACTATAAAACAGCACTTTTATTTTTCAAAACCTTCCCATAGCTTGGCAGAGCAAATGACAGCAGAAGTTAAAACAACACTTTCTAATTTTCTGTTTTGTTTTTTTTTTTTTTAATTCCCACACAATTCTTTGCTGGAACTGCAATTAGGATATTTATTTCCTTGTCTTGTGCTTTTTCAACACAGAACATCAAATGGTTTGGTAGCAGATAAAAAAAACAAAGCTCTTATCTCCATATAAATATAAGAGTGCATCTTCCTGCAGGACTAGACCCAGGTATTTACGATGCTCATCGCCACCATTACTCTATTACCTAAATGCTCTGCATTAATGGATTTCTCCCTGCATCACTTGAGTGAGGAGAAATTAGTGCGGAATTACTATCCTCATCTTACAGAGAGAGAACTGCATCTCAGAAAAATTACAGCACTGACTGGGAGCTCACAAGAAATCTGTGCAGATCAGAAACATCAATCAAAAGCAATGTGAACACAAAGGCTATTAACGGGAGCCAAATCTGCCTCCCCAGGTACCTACGGGGACTAGATTTCCCTGTGACTGCTCCCTGGCCAGGCCCACACACGTGAGATTTCCAACCACTACACAATAATCTCAAAGCCACACTGAAATCTTTAGCTGACAGAAACTGGGGGAAAAGCATAGCTTCAAATCTGCCGATGATGTCAATTTACACCTGCTGAGAATTTGGCCAAATACATTCGTTACATCCAATTACACAGACGATAAACCACTAAAATTGTCAGATATTATATATCTTTAATATAAGATCAAAGCACTCTTCTAGACTGTAAGATCTCAGGGATTTTCTCTCTACTGGATTGGTAAGAACAAAAATTTTTAATGTGAGGCGAGGATTTTCTTTTCACAGTATTGGTAATAAATTTATTAGAAACGGGGAATTTCCTTTGTGTGAGGAAATGTGTTCTCACAAGAAATTACTTTATGAAGAAAATTTTCTCCATCTCTGTATTTCCATCAGATATCACTCAGGATCCTGGTGAGGATGCTGATTAACAGTAAGTTTCCCAGACTCATGTAAGGTCGGAAACAAGGGTACTGGACCTCAGGTCATAAGGTGATTTGGGGCAAATGTATCGACATTTTCAATGTCAATACATTTCTTTATCTTCCTGATAAAGAAAAAAATGCTTTAGAAAGAAAGCTTGGAAAATCTGGCTCAAGCATAAGGTACATAAAGCAGGAGTTGATCAACCTTCAAAGGTAGCCAGCCTTGTCCATCCAAGTGCTAAATGAACACCAGTGAGTGACTAACAGTCCTGTAAAGGCAGTAAATATTCTTACACCCCCTTTTCAAAACAGTACACCAGCATTTTGACCCCCAGCGACACCAATCGTAAAATTCTCATTGATTTCAGCAGTGCCACGAGTTCACTTGGGGAATTTAGATGATTCATATGAGGTCCACACACCTAATCAATGGCTAAAGCAAAAGAAGAACTCAGGTTGTGTAGGAGGAGGTGCTTTGGTGCCAGAATGGTTTGGAATTGCAGTGCTTTGGTAATTCTGCTCAGTTTCTGGTATCAAAAGGATTGTGTAATCCGATTTTTCTTTCTTTCTCAGAAACCTGTTTTCTGTTAACATTGTTGTTAGCCTGTTGCAGTTGTTGGCCTCTCGCAATGAAAGAATGGCTTTATTTATTAAAAAAAATAAGTCAGTCTGTTTGCCTGCTTCTCTTCCTGTGGCAATTTGATCGAATTTAGCTTTACAAATGCAGAAATAATTCCATTCAGAAAAGAACCCAGATATATTATCGTGTGTGTGTGATATCCAATGCTTTGTTTCAGAACTGCAGGAAACAGAGGCTCCATTTTCCAGCACTGAGACTCTTCCCCCCTAACTAAAGCAGCACATGAAATCTTTTCACAAAACTTCTCCTCTTCTCCCCACCTGAAGGCTTTTCCAGCAATCTCTGGCTCCAGGTCATGTCCTTCTAGTCTTTTGTCAGTTTTCAGATTGTCTCACCTTTTCATTCCTATTTTCCTTTGCACCTGCTCATTATCTCTCTCCTTCATTCTCAGCAATCTAGTCTTTGGTTTAGGTAAATGTCAACTTTTCTCTCCACTGGCATGAAATGATATTTTAACATTTATGCTCTTGCTTTGCCTCAACTCATAATTAAAATGATCAAATTAGCTATTTCATGAAGTCAATGGCCAGACTGCAAAAAGAACCCCTCTTTTAGTATAATTTAACATCAGCATAGAGTGCAATGAAGGTTCCCAGCACTTAACGTACACCAGCATCAGTTGGAATAGATACCAGTTAGCTCTGAACCCACCTGAAATCATTTGACACAACTGAGCTGGAAAAGGATGCCCTCCTGGTCTTAGTGGTGGCCCTTTGTTTGCTCCTGGCATTGGTTAAAGCAGACTCAAGGTTGTCACTAGACATCCCACTGGCCATGAATAGCCAGCAAGCAGCACTGCTCTGCCAGTGACCTCCTTCTTCCCTGTGTGAGCTACAAGACCCCTAATATGAGAGCTGGATAGAGCAGATCATTTAAAATTACTGTATTGACTGAGTGCCTAGGAGAGGTCCATGAGGACTATGGAAAGGCACTAAACCAGTTGTACTGTAATGAGAATGGGTCTGACTCGTGACACACATGTGCCGACAATTTCCTTGAAGGACTAGGTTAGCACACACAGGAGAATAAGGGCTTTGGTATTTAACAGTTGTTTTATTCTTCCCCTTTGCAAAAAATGAGCCACTTGATATATTCTCTGTCTTTTCAGAAATGAACCACTCAGTACTGATAACAATAACTGAACCACGCTTGCCTTCTGAGGGATGGATCTGGTATTCTTCTCTAAGTGTGCCCCATGAAGGATAAAGCAAGTTTCACCCAGACAAATCTGCATATTAATGACCATACTGAAGTCCTGCTGTGGGAACAGGGAGCTGGGACAGAGAGCTGAGAAGTCCCTTGGACAGCTAAGCTTGGTGTTCATACTGCCTTCAGGCGTTGGAAAACCACTGCCCACGTGCCCTAACTGCGTCCTTCAGCCACATGAGTAAACCTCATCCCTCAGGACTCCAGCATCAGCAAGTAGGCAGTGTGTAAAAATCAGAGGCTCTGCACCACGGGTACCATTAAAGCTCACAGTCCTGTAACTGTATATTCCCAATGTCTATGCTAATCTCATCTGAAAAATCCTCCTTGGCAATTACAGTCATTACAGTGACTGGTATAAACCACTCTGAATTTATCCTGCTATTACATTTCATATGGCATGGCCTATGGAGCAGATTTACTTCCCACAGAACAAATGCACTGCAGTTTCAGTGGGACATGGTGGGGGGATTTGTTCTTCCTTTCCTCTGGTGTTCTAGATGGGAATCTCTTAACGCCATAAAACTATTTGCAGATTGCAGAAAATCAGGTGTATTTGAGACAGGTCCCCTGAGCACTGCACGCACACACAGGAGTGGCAGCCAGGGTGAGGGCTGGGCGTTTTTTGGGGGAGAAGGAGAGCTTTGCTGTAATGAGAAACATTACAGACATAGAAGCTATTCTATTCATTAAATATGTCTCTGTTTCCTTTCTTTGCTTTTAAGTTTCCATGTGTTCTGTCTGATTGACATCTGTGCTGATTAATTTTGTTATTAGAGGCAAGGATAATATCCCAATTATTAATTTTATAAGTAGCTCACCTTTGGACATAACCTTAGACACTTCCAGTGTTTCATATTTGCCCTTATTAAGGCTGAAGACTTTATTAACTACCTAGTGGCTGCTTCTAGAAACGATGGAGCCAGATTCTTCTCAGGTGTGCACAGTGAAAAGATCAGAAGCAATGGACACAGGTTGCAGTGAGGGAAATATCAGCTATTTGCAAGGAAACATTTTTCACAACGAGGATAGCTAAGGATTGGAACAGATTACCCAGAAGGCTATGGTATCTCCATCCTTAGATGTACTTAACTCAGCTGGAGGGGACCTCAAGCATCCTGGCCCAAAGCTTTGCTTTGAGTAGGACATTGAACCTCCTGGAGGTTCAGACCTCCAGATGTCCTTCCCAATCTTTAGTAATCCCTGATTCTAAAACACATTTGTAAGACAATTTCACTGTCTAGATTGCTTAGGCAAATAGTCATACTCTTCATTTTAAATGGCATGAAAGATGGAACTGAAGGCTTCTATACTTAAGCTCATGAGTTTCTCCAGCTTTTGAGTTGAAGAGGCACCAGGTTCTTTGTGAATGACAGGTTTTAGAAGGTAACAAGTAATGGGTTTTGAAAAGCTTAAAAGAATGGCAAAATATAACTGAATCTACCAGCGGGCAGACTGAGAATTTGTTTTTAAAGCTGTTTTCCCAGAAGGCTTTACTCTGAGATTTCCTGCCATCCAGTGATGGAAAAGAAACAATCCATGTAACATGTGTGTAATCAAAGCTGCTTGACCTTTGTCAATCATACATTCACAGAAAAACATCCAGGATAGATGGAGACACAGTGGCAGAAATTGCTCAGCATGTAATTCCACTCATAGACTATTCATGAAAAGTTTTTGAACAAAACTAAAAAAAAAAAAAAAGGTAATATTTATCAGAGAAATCACTGATGGCAAATTACTCTCCCAACTCTGCTTGTTCCCTATACTCCATTAATGTTACCTTACCTCACAGCTCAGAGGAAGAAAGGCTAATATATTAGCTTGGCTATTATATTAACTGTCACTCAACAAATGAGCAAATCATTATATTTGCAAACTCTGCAAGCAAATCACTGTAAGCAATCTTCAGGAACACGCACGTTGACGTCGCTTTCATGTAAATCTTGGCACGTCCGCAAATAGAACTGGCACTGTTTAATTTAAAGTTTGATTTATGATCATTATTATGGTGAACACACGTTCCCCCTTTTTTGTTGTTGTTGTTGTTTTGGGGGGGGTTGTGTTTTTTTTTAAAATAAAAGCTAAATTTTTTTTCAAATCTGCACAAATATCTATAATGGCTTCATTAGGTCACTAAGGCCTAAATGTCAACTACGTTCAGACCAAAACTATAAACAAGGCTGGGTTTGCATTTTAAAAGCACCTTGTTGTGGTTTAGGCTGGGATGGCCAACAAATGAATGACAGATGCTCTCTTTAACTTCTCTCCTTTCAAAGAGAGGCATCTGTCATTCAGAGAAGGGAGCGAGAATGAGAGAGAGCACTTATGGACTGAAAAAGAAATAAACTAATGAAATATTAATAATAAAATAATAAAAAGAAAAGATAATATTATTAATAAGAAAATAATGAAATGGAAGCAATATATACAAACCCCTTATTGAGCTCCCAAGATGACAATCACATCACCAGCAGGCACTGGGGAAGTCCCAGACTGGACTCAGAGGCAGACGGGATCTGGATTCCGGATCTGGATTCTGGAACGCAAGTATTGGGATCAAAGGTGGATGAACAGAGTCCTCCTCAGACACCGGCCACTGAAGAAAGAGGGCTGACTCTTTGATCCCTCAGCTTTTATACTGAGTATGATGCAGATGGGATGGAATACTCCGTGGACCACTCTCCCCAGCTGCAGTGCAAGCCATGTTCTGTGTAAGCCTTGACTACACGAGGACTTTAAATCTTACAAATGCTCTTACTCTGCCCTCCCCTGAAGCTTGCTTAGTCGTGGCAAAAAGCATGAAGTTGTTCTCTGGGACACACAGGGTGCGCTGTGATCTAAAAGAGAACAGAAAAGCAAAATAAGAAACTCAAGAAACTTTGTTCATTGACTATAGAGATCAGACAGCACCTGGATGTGAACCCTCTTCAATTTAATTTCCTCACAGGATCCTGGCTATTCCCGGGCTTCATGACATTATTGAACAGGGATGGGACTACCAACCATCTGAACATCAAGCTCTTTGAATATGCTTTGAGTTGAGTTCCAAAAATTGTGGCAAAATACTGATCTGTTGGACTGTGTATTCACAATGTTTCAAAGAATTCTGAAGGGCTCCTAGTGCACTTGGAGTTATGATTTTGAACTCAAACAGAAGCAAACAGTGCTCTGAGACCTACCTGGTACTCCTGAACTGCATTTCTCATCAGCAGATCTTCATTGCCCTGTTCCACAGATCTTCTGTTCCACATTCCACGTTCAGCTTCTCTTCCTTACAGCTAGATCCCTGCAGAAGTCCACTGTTTTTCATGAGGTAACAGCTTTTCCAGGTAGGACCCAAGTTTCCTTCAGCTCATTATGCCATTGCTGACATTGGTGAGAAGTGAATTCCTGAGTAAGACAAAGAACTGAGTCAGCGTGTGCTGGTACTTGCCCAGCTTCCGTAAATTGTCTTCTAGGAATTCCCGACCCAGACATTGTTTCTATGCACTTAACAGTCCTTAGCAGATATTTTCTTCTACGAGCCTGCCTAATCACTTCCCAAACCCTTGTAAACTTTTAGCATCTACAGCATCCCATGGGAAGAAATTTCACAGCCTAATTATACATTACACAAGGGACTGTATCCTCTTGTTTGCTCTGGACTCACAATCTGCAGACTGCTAGTTTCATTATTATCTCCTCGTACTTGTATTGAAAGAGGACATGAAGAAAACTCTCCTCTCATTTCCTCCGTACCACTCAGGTTTTTAAAGGCCTCTTTAAAGTTCCTCCTCTGCTGTTCCCTTTTGAGGGAGAAGAATCTTAGTCTTTTAATCATCCCTCAGACAGTTATCCCTTGGTGTGTCACCTTTTCCATGCCTTTCAGTTCTACTGCATCTTTTTGAGATAGACAGGACACTACTCCCTACTGTCATCAGGATGTGAGCAGTGTGGAGTTACACAGGTATGACAAAGTTCTCTCTTATGTTGTCAACTGCTCTTTCCAACATCTGATTTGTATTTTTTGCCCCTATGGAGCAGCACATGTTGGGTTTGTTTCATGCAAAGTATTGTTCTAGCCTCAAAACCTTGCTCCTAAGAAGCATCTCCCATTTAAGTCCCACAAAAGTTCCTTCAGTTAGTTCACCTGATCTTGACCCAGTAGTTATTCTTGCATGTTGATCCCACATCAGGTGGTAGATGCTGTCTTCAATGGTAGAGGATTTCTGCCTTTTTTGCAGCTCCACAACTTTAATAGTTCTGTAGCTAGTGGAACATTTTTATTTTTTTTTACATAGGAAAGATCCGAGAGTCTCCAGAGGGATTTAAAACTACTGGCACATTGCGCTGGAAAGGATGAAGCACCACCTGAAAAACCCACACAGAAATGTTCACCTGCATAAACCAGAAACTTTCACAATTGCTTTCTATTGAGCATGTATATAAATAAGGTTATTACACACCTTCCCCGTGCAGACATGCAGTTCTGAGAAGTGCAATTTCAAGATCTAAAATGAAATGAAATGAAATATGGATTAATGATTCGTTTGCCGGGAAAATTTTGCATGGTTCCTAATAGACAGGGCAGAGACCAGCACCACCCATGAATGTGTCAGAAAAGCAGCAGATGTGCAAGCATCCAACCAGAAGTATGGCTGGGTCAAGTTCGTTTCTTCTGTCTTCTTGCCCGCTGGTGGCAATGGGAATAAAAATATACATGAAAATGCACAAATGTACAGGTTTTGGGAGGAAAAAACAACATTAAGACTACCCAAGCTGAGTGAGGAGGATGGAGCCCTGAGTGTTCCTACACTGAGCTACAACTCCCGTCGTTTTCTTCAGCCCCTCTGTTTAGTTTACTGCCCCATTTTTGTGAAAAGCTGCTGAAAGGAACCGTGTGGCGCAAACAGCAATGGATTCTCTGAACCATGAGGCAGCGTGACCACCTGAGAGCCCTTTGAGTTGCATGGTGCCTGTTAGTGTGGCATTATTCTAAGAGTCTTCTAAGATGTCACCACCACCCTTGTCACTTCTCTGAGCCCTTTAGTCTATGCAAATCAATCTTTTTAGCATACTATAAAGAGAGAATCCTTGAAAGGTTAATGCTTAAGCTTATTATCCAGCCAGACATTTCAATGTTTTACAAAGGTGGGGAGTGTATAAGACTCACCTAAACTTAGTCCTATATATAAAACACAGAGTGAAGATTGATCCAAGATGAATCTAAAATGGCCAGACGAAAAGTGGAACAAGAAATCTCCCTGACCTCCTTACGTACCTTTGTTATACTGTTCTTCAAATCCAATTTATGCTGGAGCAAACAGAGGTTATGACATAGTAGCCATTCTGGACAAAAAATTGCCTAAAAGTTTGGCCACTGATCACAGGAAGTGTGACCATTCTGTAGATGGCTCCAGCCTAGAATGGAATTACCAGCACTGGTACTTCTACGATCAAAAAACAGGCAAAGTAAATTCTCTAAATGTACATTAGCTAAGTTAAGGGGTACTTTTTCTCCTAATGCTTTTGCAATACTTCATTTAGATCATGATTATGGGTACCAGTGGGTGGCCCGTGAACAGAGATTGAAGACCAGCCTTCTAGGTCTTTCAGCAGAAAGGCTTATCTTCTTTCAAAACACCTCAGATCCATAACATATTTCAAAAAGCTAAGCTTTTCTGTCTACATCTGCTGAATGGAGAAATGAATTTGGTGAGCTCAGAGGAGGAAAGTATGTGTCTGCCAAACCACTGAGCTGGCAAAGATTTTGCTGAGGACTTCAGCAACTTGCAGCTGGCCAAAGGCCTGTTAGTTATCTAATTTACTGACAACAGTGTTACGTTATTTTCCTTCTTCAGGCATCAAGCTGAAGGATATCGTAATGTACTTGGGCTGTAGCCCCACAAAAGAGAGCAAAGATTTGATTTGCTCCTCCTATGTCTTCCCCAGAACTCTTGACAACAGTTTTCCACTTGTCCTAAAAGTAAATGGTTCTGGTAGATATAAATACTAGGTTAGCTGGTTTATTGTATGCCTGTAGGTTCCTTCACAGGTCAAACAGGACATTGTGTCCTTTGGATTTCCACTGTGATCTGACAAGTAAAAGTACTGCAGAAATTCTGAATTCTGTGAACTGAGCTTAGCTGGATATTAGCCAGTCAGTCAGAAGAAATTGAAGTCCTGGAAAACACAGGCAAGTGTCTCATCCAACTATTCAGAGGGCTTACTGAAGGCTGGAAGCCTGTGTTAATTTCTTTTTTCTGTCTGAGAAGATGGACACAAGAGCCCACATCTGCTATCCATAAAAGCACCCAATCTCCAGCTGTCCTTAAAACCCTCCTCATGTCTTCTACCCTTTGACTAAGGTGAGGGAGCAGCTCCATCCATCACCTTTGTTGAAGCCGTTCCACATTGCCAAAAAAGAAAAAATAGAGAAAAAACCAAACCAGATTCACTCAGCACAGAGACAAGAATGAAAATGAATCACCTATTGAGTGATGAGCATATTCTTCTGGGAGGGAAAGAGTTTGAGACTCCAGCTCCTCTTCAGAAGATGATGGTTTTCATATATTTGTGTGATGGACACTTCATCTCACAACCCAAGGCTTCTACCACTCCAACACTGAACCAATTACCTGCCAATCAGACTATCAGATTAGTACACACACTTTTTTTGGATGCCACCTCTGGTTTCCATAGAAACTGTTTTAAGCCTCATCCTCTCTCAATTAGAACTTTTTATAATTTCTCCACCCTTATGAAATCGTTTGTGGTTCCCATGGTAATCACTGAAAATTTGTTATCTCTCAAGTACTGCTTCTTAATCAGAGGCTTCACCAATAGCAATGTCCTGCTGGAGCAGTAAAAGGCATGAGAAGGTTCTAATCCTCTTTTTAGGCAAGGAGTGTGTCCTTTACTCATCCATAAGGCCACAGACCACACAGCCATACTGAGCCTCCTAACTCTGACATCAAGGTTTTGGCTAATGTAGATCTTGTTCTATTCCCAGAGCATGCTACAATGTCCCTATTTTATTGATTGCAAAGATGAGGCATGCAGATTTACCCTGATTTTGCCCAAGGTGGTTCCATCACTCAAGTTACCTCAATAGAACTTGTAGGAAAATTCTGGTCTCCTTTGGCTGAATGTAGCTCCTCTCCAGTTCCTTAACTGGATCACAGCTCCATGTACTGTCATACAAAATAGATGCCAATTGTCCAGATTCTCCATAGACGTGCATTTCATGTTCAAGTGTTTAAAACACCACATAGTCAAAGCCAACCAAATTTTTTTTATATATCTACACACTATGCACACACACACACACTACATTTACAATGCATTTTATACACTTTCCTTCAAGCCTAGGTAGTAATTTCCATCACTGTAAACATGCCAATCCATGATAATATGTCCTACTACAGACCCAGGATTAGAAAGTGTGCTTTGGCACTAAATGCAGCAGTGTAGCTGATCTCAGCCCGTTCTGTCAAAAATCAGCCCACGTTGCTCCTCCTCTATGACAGTACTACTTCTTGTCCTGCTCTGATCCCATTACCAAAGTTCAGCAGCAAGGCTTACAGGTACTATCTTCTGGCCTTTCTGACTCAAGTCCAGCATTTCAGCAACTGCTACCTTCATCCATCTGTGATGCTACTGGACACCTTTCCATCAAAACCCTTGTACTTGCCCCTTGCAGCTCATTCTGGAGTCCTTCATGTCCTGAGTGACACAAAACAAATTAACTATCTTTCAAATTTTGATTTAATATAAAATACAGATACATGCATATGTCTTTTGGATGCACAATCAGGGTGTCATCACTTGACGTGCTAAAAACCCATCCCCTCCTGTTCTAAAACCCTGGGACTTCATCCAGGGTTTTCAAGTTGAGAGGGGACTACTGTAACCAGTTCTCATGATTTCCAGACAGCAGCTGCTGCATTCAGTTCCCCCTCCCTCTTTGAAATAAACCATGTCTTCTGGAAATATATCTACTTTTGATTTGAAAAATTAATGGGAAAGCACACCACTTTTCCTCTACAGAACTGGCCCTAGTAGTTAGTTGCTTGAGATATGCTTTTTGTTTCCAATAAAATGTGCTACATGACACACATTGATCCTATAGAAATTATTATCTTGTATATCTCTCTGTGTTCAATTTTCTTTTGCTCCTGCTCCCTCAGTACAACATATCGTCCCACTGGGACATTTCAGACAGATCTTTGAAAGAATCTTACTGTGTCTTTTAAATGTGGAATTTCTCAATTTTACGTTAATCCAGGGTCTGGGCTGGTGGGATATGATCCTGGATGTGACTATATGAATATCATTATGTCTTAGCAATCTTATGTGTGTTGGGAGATCTCCTCTAAAAGGGAGAATGCCATCTGCATCACTGCAGAAGGGGTTCATTGATGGAGAAAATAGTTAACAGCAACCTCATGTAGAATTGCTCAGTGTTGTTCCTCAGGTCAGTTATCTCCCATGCCCACAGAAACCCAGGGTTCATAGTCTGTTCATACCCCGTGTCAGGATTTGCTCTTTATGCTTCACAAGAAGGTAAATTTTCAAGCCAGGACACTAGCTGCCTACCAGAAAGATTCTTCAGCATCCTGTTCTCTCTGTGCCTGGCTACAGTCAGAGATTTCCCATCAGAGACAACTGTAATTATCTTTATCTATATAGCTGGTAGGCTTTAGGAGCTGTTCATTAGTACTAAGCAGAGTATCATCTTATTTTAAAGCTACGTATAGTATTTAAAACAACAGCATCCTAGAGCTGTTAACACACATCAGAGGTTAAGAGGAAGTTCTGTAGCTTCGTATTCAAAACGAGGAGGCATCTTGAAGCATTTGACATTTTGATGTGTCAAAAAGGTTAAATGAATACCTGATAATCATGTAACTGAACACTGGAATCCATTTGATCACCAAGTTATTTGGAACCTACAGCAGATCAAAGAGCAACAAACCCCATTTGACTTATATGTTGGAAAACCAATGTGATGTCACACTTTTTGAGGGCCTTGTGAACAAGGCATCAGAAGGAAACAAATTGCCACTGAGGTTTGTTAGCAGCTATATTAGACACAGACAGTAACCACAGCTTTGAAAGAAAATAAGAACAATAAATAAAATAGCATTATTCTGGTACTGCTCCAGAAAGTCAGTACCTCATCATAAAGAATCTTTTTTTTTTCTCCACAAAACATTAAAGCTACAGTGGGTTTCAGCTGTCTAGTGTCTCCCCACAAACAACACACCTTAGAGAAATAACATACAAGGAATTAAGTGGCAAAAAAAATCTCACAAGCATTTTAAAGGCTCTCAAGGCCAAGCTATCAGAAATCATAGAATCATTTAGGTTTGAAAAGACCTTTAAGATAGAGTCCAACAGTAAGCCTAGCACTGCCAAGTCCACCACTGAACCATATCCCTGAGTGCCACATAGAGAGGTTTAATGCATTTATTAGTATCCTGCCCCTGGGAGAAGGGGAAGGTCTCTGCATACATGCTGTGTTTGTGTGTGTCTTGGTTTTACAGACAGTAATATGCAACCAGAAGTACCTTTTGGTATGAAAAGCTTGTGTTGGATCAAGGGTTTGCCTCAACTTCTCACATCTTGAGTGCATCTCTTGGAAAATCCTTGTTAAACAGAGCATTTATACAAAGGGTGTAACGTCCACTGCAGCGCAATGTGCATAGCTTGCTCCCAGCAGCACATCAGTCCTGCTTCCATCCCACCCTGCGTTATTTATTTCTCCCTCAACGAGCCTCTGCTTTACGCCTTCAGGAGTACTGCCCAGACAGATGCCAACAGAAAACCAAAAAAAAAAAAAAAAGGAACTAGAGATCAGGAAATCAACATAAATCAACATTTAATTAACATCTCAAACTCGAATTGAGTGTTCGTTTCTTAAATTGCCCATGTCTAACAGTGTAAGCATTTTCTGGTCCCCCAGCAAGGTTTGAAAATAAGAACTGACAGAGGTGAATGATGCAGTAGAATATATACCTCATTGACATGAAAAAAGGATATTGCAGTTATTGTTGACCTAGAGGTAAGTTTGTCCAAGGCTGAATTAACAAAATGACAATACTCTGATTAGATTACCTTGTTAATTTTGCACTAAGCTCACTTGCTCACTTATGGATTTCAGTTTTTTTCCATGGAAAGATGTAGGCACCATAGTAGCTGCCTGGGATGCAGGATCGTAGGCATCTGAGATGCAGGGCTGAGCACTCAGTGCTGAGTCCCTGTAGCACTGTACAGGGAGATTGTGAGACTGCCCTGCAGCCCTCCCTGAGGAAGCAACTTAGGTTTATCCTCTGAAAGACACGAACAAGAATTTCTCTCTATTTCAGAGCAACGCTGTACTACTCACAGTTGTCATTTCTGTGGTATTTAACAGAGATGCTGACATCAGTGTTCCCCTCAAAGCAAGACATATCTCACCCGTATCTGTAACTCCAGGCTTCAGAAGGAGGTTTGGGGAGGTGGTCTCCTTATGTCAAAAGAAGAAAGGAGCAAAACTTTCATTGACCCATGGGACAGAAGCACAAGAGAGCTACAGTCTGCTTGTGACAGCACTGATGGGGAAAGGGGAGGTCTGGGTTCCTCTCACTGCTTCTGTGCCTGTTAAAAATAAAGTGTATGACCAGCCCTTGGAGGAAGACCAGAACCTAGGTGTTCTGCTTCCCAAATAAGACAAGGAATTTGAACTTTTTTTCTGGATCCCATATGGACTTCAGTGTAGGTTCCAGCAGCAGAGCACAAAAACAAGAGTGGAACTTCAAGAACCTGGATAACATTGGTGTCAAATACACACCAATAGAAGATGTGCATCTTTCTAGAGGGACTTGAAAAGAGGGGTTTAAGCTCACAATTTTGGGCTTGATTCTTGTTTTTCATGTTCATATTCTTACTGCAAGAGTCAACTCCTACTCTTTTCACTCTCCAGTAATATCTTCTGAAGTCAGTGGGTCTGTTGAGAAATCAGATAACCTTCTCTCATCTGAACTGAGTCACCGTGCAACAGCCATGCAGGAGAGGGCATAGGATTCCAGTCACCAGTCTTAAGCCATCTTGGGCTTCACGGGTCCCTGATAGAAAATCCAGCTTCACTAGTTTCTGTACTGTCTCAGCTACAGCCGTAGCTAAAATCACAATGTTACCTGGGGTAAAATTCCAGTTCTGAGAATAAATAAATGTATATATACATCTGTATAGCATGAGAGATTGTGCTCAAAATTGCCCAAGTGACTTTATTTACATCTGTGTTAGCGAGGTTAGAATCTCATCCAAAACTTTCAGCTTTTTGAGGTGGCTAGCAAAAATGTTCATACTCTTACTAAATCTGTCTTATAAATCACCTTGACAGCCCTCATAATTCAACATAATAGGGTTCTTCACAGAAAGAATTGTCTCTCAGCTGATGCAAGAGGATGGACAAGATAACCTAAGAGGGTTTTATGTCTATGAAAAATATGGTTCTTGACTCTTTTCTTATTCCTTTGTGACTCCGCCCATTCAGGAGCAATTATATCCTGAACATTAAGGAGATTTCTCTCCATCAGCTCCCAGATCTCTTTGCTAGTCAGTATGCTGTGGCATTCTCCTAGTTAACATATTCTCTCTTGATATTCTTTGCTCTGAGACTCATTATTCTACATTTATCTGAACCAAACTGGATTTGTCATCTTTTTGCCCAATTACTTAAATGATCTAAGACCTTTTGTGTCTAACTGCATTGTTCTTCATTATTTACCTTTCCTCACCATTTACTGTCACCCAGAAATCTTGCTTTTAATACTATCCAACTCAGGTCTATAAATAATAAAGCATTTAAAGAGCCATGGTATAACACTCATAGTGAAATGTCTTCTCAGTTGAGACATGGAAAATAAACACAGTTTCTGTATGTTTTACACATCTTAGTCTGATGCCTTCCTGTCACTCTCTGCTACCTGCAGCCTTCAGATATAAAAGGCACATATTGAAGCTGCCAACGCAAATGTTAATTTATGAGCTGACTATCTGAGGACCATAAATCAAAGGAATATTTTCCACTCTAACTGGACTCCCTAGGTTGGAAAATAACCTTATGAGTACCTTGATGGCTGTGAGACTTTCTGACAACTCGATTGGCTGGGAACAGAGGAGATGTGGTGACTTTCTTCACGCTACATTTTCCCATCTCCTCATTGGTATGGTATTGTCACGGTTTGAGGTAAAACCGAACCAGTTTTGTGTTCTGTAATTTTACATTTTAGTTAGGCCTCCTCTAGCTCTCTGAAA
>JAOTQQ010000012.1:147797993-147811697 GCA_026546715.1 Gallinago undulata
GGCACCATCCCTGGAGGTATTCAAGAGACAAGTTGACATGGTGCTCGGGGATATGGATTAGTGTTGGGTTGGTGTTGGTTTGGGTGTGGTGTGGGTTTTTTTGTTTGTTTGTGGGTTTGGGGCTTTTTTTTTAATTGTTTGGGGTGGTTTGTTTGTTTGTTTTTTTTCATTGGTTGGACTAGATGATCTTAAAAGGTCCCTTCCAACCTAGGCGATTCTGTGATTCTGTGATTTTGTGAACACCGCTAACTACTGTGGCATTTGCTTTCTCAGTGCCTGCCTAAACTTCCTCCAAGGCTTAACTATTCCCTGATATTTCTTCATTCAAGATTTTCTCAGTTCTTGCTCCTAGTCTGATCACAGGATGTGCCCATATACATTATGTACACATCAGTTGGTGTCAGTAGGACCAACCCTACATATAGGCCTTTGATGCATGGCGGGGAGGAGGGGAGTGGAGTATAGAAAAGGTATCCAAAGATGTGGGTGAAGAGCTTAGCAAACTTTCCCTGCCAGAAGGAAAGATGTTAACTCAATTTCTTTGAATCGGTGCTTCATTAACCATGAATCTCATCAACTCCACATCTTCAGTTTAACCCCTACCCAGCATCTCACTAACCTTGATTTTGAAAATGCTGCTAAGCTCGCCTGTGTCCCAAGACAAGCAGTCCTACTGAGCATCCTGTACACATTTATTTGCTACAGACCTTGCTGATATCAAAATATGTAGGACTGCAAGGGACCCTGAGCTCTCGGTGCCGCTCTGCTTGGCATTTAGTTGCACAGATTCATCCCTCTTCATTGCACAGAACTCAGGAAAGCAGATGTGTCTGATTTACTTGGTTTTCCTCCAAAAGTGCATGTCTTTATATGGGATATTGTTCTTTTATCAGCATCGGTTTGGATGTTGCTGTCAGAAGTGGTCAAGGACCTCGAGAGAGACTGCATTACTAACTGAGCCTGGGAAGTTGTTCCCTGTCTCATAATGTTCCTAGTGATGTTTCTTACAGGAATTAGTGGATAAACTTTCTAATATATTTTTTTTAAAAGGCTAATATTTTCAAAACTAAGAGAACCCAAACCTTGGTATCTGTTTATCAGCATTCAGTCTTACCTGAGAGCACGTGGACAGAGGTGGAGAAGGACATAGTGAGGTGACAGATACAAGCCATTACGTTGACCTCTAGCAGGTTCAGTTGAGCCACGAGTTCAGTGTACTGCGACGGAACAGCGAGAAGATCTGCAGCATGCAACCAAATGGTTTATTTCCAATTTGGAAAAAAAAAAAAAAAAGAAAAAGAAAAAGTTAATGTGGAGCTCCACAAGATCCAGAGAAGGTCTTGCCTTTTTAAAAAGCTCTGTGATCTGGAAAGCTATGGAGAGAGCAAAGGGTTAAATGAATGGGCACCAGCAAGCAAAATGCAGCCTGAATAGATAAAAGTAACACATGATGGAGGTGAATCTCCACTTTAAAAAGTTTAGCCCAAAATATGCCTCCGACTGTGTCAAAGAACTTCACAGAGCCAGGATATTTTTTCCCTTAACATTTTTCCTTTAGCTAAAATTATACTGCTACCGTGTTATTATTTTATCACAATTGCATTTTTTCTTTCCCCCTCTCTCTCCCTCACACACACACACACACAAAATCAATAGAAGGAAATTTTGAAAATGTCCTATTCCCCTTCTTTTATTATAAAAAGGCTTTTGCATCAGCCAGAGGTTGTGGGGTTTATGATGAAGTGGCATTGCTAACTGGACCTAGATAAATAGGAACGTGAAACACAACAAAAGGTTGAAAATTATAACTACATTTAGGGTGGTCTGAGCCTTGATTTTTCAATTCTGACCCCTTTTTTGAGTCTTTCATGGCCAGGGAAACAAGTTAATGGGTCTAGAAAATGAAAAGGCCTTTTTCTGTTTTGTCTTTTAATAATTTAAGGGCACCTCCAGCAACCAAAACAAATATATTTATCATCGCACACAAAGCCTTTAGGCTCGAACTCTAAAGAGGCACATTAGTGTCAATGCATCTGGTACACTGTCACTTTCCAGTTTAGCTTAACTCTTGCTTTTCCATTTTTCCTACCACTCATGTCTGAAGAGATGCTGTCTGCTGCTGTTTTTTTTAAAAAAAAAAAAAACAGAGCAAAAATATATAAAATATACACTGATGCAGAAACCTTCTCATAAAATTCAATAGTCTGGCTATGCAGAAGATCAGATTCAACAATTATAACGGATGCACTTGATCTGGGACCTATGAAATACCAGTACCCTTTCACTCCTCAGAAGTCTGTTAGCTTGTGAGCAGGGTGGTTTCATTCACTATAATGCAAAAAAAACTGATACAGATGCACAACACAATATCCCCTTGAAGGAATTTTCTCAGATTAAGTGAAAGTAATACATGAAGGATTAGAGCAGCAGCTATGCTGTAGACAACAGGACTGCAAGCTTTAAGCTGAAGGCAGTGAAAAGATACAGCAATGCATCAGTGTCCTTGTGTTCAATATCTCATCAGAAGCCGTATTTCATGGTGAAATTATATTATGGGGATCAGCTTGGGGTAATGTTTCTTTTGCATCGTTACATCCAGCAGCCCACTCTAGTTCATGAAGCAAGTCAAGTGAGCAATAAACGGGAAAAATTACAGCTCTGCATGTTAGTAAACAGTCTTGGAAAGGCCGATTGCTGAGAATTCGTAAACCCGTTTTTTACAGATGGGAAAATAAAGGCAGAGCATGTGGGACAAGGTCATGTAGTAAGTCATTGCTCAAGGCAGACCGAGATGTCAGCACTTTTGGCTCCCAGAGCCGTGCTTTGACTAGTGAACCAAACCTTTCCGTTCAGCAAGAAGTGAAATGATAATGGCTGAAGAATGGGGTGAGTTTGCCTTGGTACATCAACAACGCAGCAGGTTAGTCAGGGGAAAAACAGCCCAAGTTGTACTCCCAGAAGCCATGAGATGCTGAACTGCAACTCCAGTCTTATGACAACCTGCAAGGGTCACACAGTCCGGCTGCCTTGGACCACCAGGGCTAACCTGCCCCTAAGTGGGTAGCCCAGGAGGGGAACAGCATATGGGCCTCCACATGGAGCCACTCTCCAAAACACAGGCTGATCTGCAGGGCAAAAAAATCACACCAAGCACATGTTTGTTTTCATCCAGTAGACCTTTGTGAGCAAACTCAACACGGCACAGTCCTGGAGCCAGGACGTGTGTTGGAGGACTGATTTTGCTAGGTTTAGCCCTAGTTTGGGTACTCAGTTCCCTCGGCTTCAACGGCATCAGCCGTTATTTACCTTACTGTGAAAGCAGAAGCAACACAGAGGAGGTTTTCAGTTTCCCACTGGGGCTTTTTCTTGGACACCGTCTTGCAGCCAGGCAAAATTATCAATCTCTTCTCCTGAAAGCTCTCTTCTCAGGGCTGGAAATCCTGAGATGCTGAAGGTCAGGAGGTTTAAGGTACATTGGCAGAACTCTGTATCTCCAGCTTGCATTATTTTGGGTGCTGGCCAATGCTATCAGTCTCTTGCCAAAAAGGAATAGCTATTACGGCATTGATTTTCTGCCACACACACACAAAAAAAAACCAACCAAAAAAAAAAAAACAAAAATCAGGGAGAGTGACTTCTAGTTAAATGCAACAGTAGAAAGTGCTCCAGCCTTTTGCTGCAAAAAGGGCTGTGTCTTGATATGTGATGGCTGAGACTGACACTAAAACCTTTCCAACACCAGTTCTGCACAGAGGAGTTAAAGAGAAGCAGTAGAAACAACCAGTATGCAAAGAGCAGATTTTAGAAGTTGTTATAGATTGATCCCAAATACCAAGAGCTGCCAGTGACAGCAAAAATGGTTAGACAGCAAATAAATTGTGTGGGAACCCTAAAATTCAATGGTGGGTTGAGATCTGTAGACTGAACCATCATAGACGGACAGAGCTGCACTACAGCAGTGATTTATTATTTTCTAATGTCTCTCTGTTGAGACAAACTTAATATGCTTATTAACAAAAATAAGTCCAGTCTAGACTACACCAAACACTTCACCTTTAAGCAAAAAAACAAAATGAAATAGAGACAGTAAACATCAAACAGTCACTAAGTAATTCCTAAGGTTTGTTGATTATCCAGATCACTTGGCCTCTGAGAATATGTTTTCTTACCAGATTCCTGGTGCTTTCACTGTGTTTTGGGTAATTTTTGGTTTTGGCTTTGTCATGTCTTTTTTTTCAGGGCTTGGCCAGAACATCCTTCCAGGCAAAGAAAAGTAAGAAAGAGATGAAGAGAGAGAGAGAGACTTGTCAGTAGAACAGAAGAGATAGCTAACCTGTTCTGAACCTTAAATAATCACCTACTTCAATTCAGTTTGAGCCATTGGGGATGTGAAGGGTCATGTTTTATTCTTATTTCCACAGATTCAAAGAAGTCAGAGACAGCTTAAGCTCATATTCTCCAAGCTGAAAATGAATGTGAATTCATTGTATCCAAAAGCCTAATGCATTAAAAAGAGAGAGAGAGAATTCATTCCTAAATTCACAGTTATTTCTGCTGCTTACGGTTAGTGGATAATGCTGGACATGTGCCACACGACGGAGGAAAGATGAACACAAACAGCACTTAAATTCCCATCAGCCCCAGTTTAGGAGGGTGCTTCTGGGTGGCAGCAGAGGGGAGTTTCACCTCTGTGGCATGGCCAGTCTATGCCAGCAGCTGTCAAGGTACCATCTGCTGTGATTTTATTTTTAGTTTTAGTAGTACGCACATTTTCCCTCAAAGACTGAAACTGGTTACAGATTTGTTGCCGAGGGTTTCCAGCATCACTGATCAGAGCCAGCTGGGGACCAGGGCCCAGGTGTCCATGCATTAAACCCTGTCTACATGGACCAAGGTAGGTGCTGAGCCCCTCCTGACAGAGCGGTTAAAGCATGCTGCCAAATGTCAGCATCACCCCAGCCTTCCTCAGCACGTACACTTCTTCCTAAAGCTGTCACAGAGGACACACTCTGGATCCAAATGATTTATAGACATAACACAAGTAGAAGACTTGGCAAAGTTTTTGAAGAGCAAGTGCTGTCTAATACAGGATCGCTTCATCCATTGCAAACAATGGAACCCTCTTTTCATTGCTGCCGTCGTGCTTAAATTGTTCTACCCAAATCCTCAAGACAAGCCATGTTTTCTAGTTCCTTTTCTCTTCCAAATGAAATTTAGTTTTGATTCCACTTGCTGCAATGCACAGTACTTTCACACAGATATGGTTCCTTCAGTGTCTCTAGGATCTTCTAGTACCAGCAGCTAGAAGATGAATTCAGGTACCCAGGTGGAGGCTAACCCTTGTGAATGACTATCTGCAAGTGAACATATACCTTCAAACCCTTTTATGTGTGTAATCTCAAATGTATTCATCCTTTCCAGAGAGATTCATAGAGAATGGGAGGAGTCACATACAGAATCATAGAACGGTTTGGGTTGAAAGGGACCTTAAAGATCATAGAGTTCCAACGCCCCTGACATGGGCAGGGACACCTCCCACCAGACCAGGTTGCTCAAAGCCCCGTCCAGCCTGGGCTTGAACACCTCCAGGGATGGGGCATCCACAGCTTCTCTGGGCAACCTGTTCCAGTGTCTCACCACCCTCACAGTAAAGAATTACTTCCTAATGTCTAATCTAAATGTCCCCTCTTTCAGTTCAAAGCCATTACCCCTTGTCTTATCACTCTACTCCCTGATAGAGTCCCTCCCCATCTCTCTGGCAGCCCCTCTTTAAAGGGTCTCTCTGGAGACTTCCCTTCTCCAGGCTGAACAATGCCAACTCTCTTCGCCTCTCCTCACACCAGAGGTTCTCCATCCCTTAGATCATCTTCACGGCTTCCTCTGGACCCATTCCAACAGGTCCATGTCCTTGTTTTGAGGAGTCCAGAGCTGATGCAGTACTTCAGGTAGAGTCTCATCAGAGCAGAGTAGAGGAGCGGAATCACCTCCCTTGACCTGCTGGTGAGTCAGTACACCCAACTCCAACATCCCCACATGCTTGAGCTCCCAGTCCCATGAACACACCAGCGTCGGTGCGTGAGATGCAGAGCCAGTAACTTCCTTCTGTAAGAGAGAAATGGGGCATGGAGGCCCAGATCACCACCCAGCTCTGTGCAGAATCCTCACATCTTCAACCTCAGGAGTTGTGTTTCTCAGCCCCAGCAACAAAGGTTGACTCCTGAGCTCAGCCTGTACGCGTGACTCATGCTCTTAGCTCTAGAGGCTTTTAATTCAATCCCAGGTGTGCTAACCACTGGCCATCATCACCAATAGACGCGAAACAGCTATATTAATTTAGTTACAACATACGAAGGTAGAACAGAGTCGTTTCTCAGTAATGAATCACAGTCATGGAGATTTGAACACGGGGATTGGAAAGAGTCAGATTTCCTGTATGGCTCATTCTCCAGCCCAGCACAGACTCAGACTGGGGAGAGATTTCTTTTTGTTCATTAATAGCTGGGGCAGATCAAGCACCCCTTGCGGTTGACTGTGCCCTGGCTTGGACACCAGTGACCACGTGATGCCATTCAGGATTGGGGTTTGAAGCTCCCCAGCTGCTGTTCTGCAGTGCCTACACACATAAAGCAGGTGCTACTGACTTCAGAATTATCTGAGCAGAAACTTAAGGACTTTGGTGAAGCAAAGGCTCATTACATTGGCTCTACAAGTGCCAACTCTGAGAAGGAAGTTGGCATCCAAAATTAAGTATCATGGGTCCAGCCAGGCCATCATAAAGAAGGATCTTGAGGAGCCCTGATGCAGGTGGAATAACGACATAGCTGAGCAGCTAGTTACCTTTATAAAAACATAACAATTTATTGCTTTTTCTAGACCTTTGAATAATGAGCAACACAGTAATCTTATTAAAAAGGACTTTAAGGGCATGACCAGCTGCCTTCAGTGTCAAGCATGACAGCCCTTGGA
Source organism: Gallinago undulata (assembly GCA_026546715.1). Classification (NCBI taxonomy): domain Eukaryota; kingdom Metazoa; phylum Chordata; class Aves; order Charadriiformes; family Scolopacidae; genus Gallinago; species Gallinago undulata. The sequence goes on from JAOTQQ010000012.1 coordinate 147,804,960, forward strand.
AGTGCTTAGTCACAATTTAACTGCTGTTATTATTTTCCAAGCCTGTATTTAAGTCAGACAGAAATGTGGCTTTTCATCACCTGGTTCTATACGCCAACATGTTTAACCATAACCATCCCACAAGAGCAGCAGGGTTGGTATTGCATCTCCTCTTTCATTAATGCAAAATAAACAGGCTGGCAAAATTGCCTCTAGGTTTAATGTTGTTGTTGCCTTCAAAACATTTATTCCCAGGGCCAGCTTTTGCAGCAAGTCCCTTTGATACACTAGGTGAAGAACTATCCTGAAAAGATTGCCTTTATTAACTACCACAGGGCTCTGGAGCTGTAGGGACCAATAAAGCAGCAATATGTCTGGGTGAAAACACAGGGTGAAGGCACTAAAGAGAGAGGAGAGAGAAACTCTTGAACATGCCACTGAAGGGTGACAATTGCTTTTCCAGATAGTGTCCCTCAGTCCTAGCCAAAGGCTATTCTTGTGATCTTACAAGGCTGGAGATGTAGGAATGAAGCCAACAGATTTGAGAAATTAGTCCTAGAAAGGGCGAAGAAGATACTAGATTAATACACCCAAAATGGACGGGTAGGTATGAGAAGGGCTCATATTAAATCCATAACCAACAGGAAAAACTTTGGTGTCACTGTATGTTTAGAATCTGAACTGGGTAAATCCCCTCTACTCTGAAGGTTTTTGTTGCTCTAGCAACTAAAGGGAGGGAGAGGAAAGAAAGAGAAGGGGGAATGGAGGGAAGAGAGGAAAAAAAGATAGCCTAATTAATATGAAAGTCTAGAAATCAGAAAAGGGGAAAAGTAAACTGAAAGAAATGCTGGAGTTTTGGGGGGAAGGGGGAGAGGGGGGGAATCTTATATATATATATATATATAAATAAATAAATACAGCAGCAAGTTCTCAAAAATAATAGCTTTCAAATTAGTGTTTTCACAGCTGCAGGCTATGAAGTTTATTGCTTGCAGTAGGAAACCTGATGATGTGATGAAAAAAAATATCTGAAATCTCTTCCACCCAGTCCTAGACAGGCTGACAGCCCTAGAGATCAATGTCCATTATTAACTTGCTGACTTCATGCACAACAAGGCAGAGTATGAACTTCTCTGGTTCTCTTCAAATTTGGCTTAATTGGATCACCTACAGGATGAGAGGATAATTTAGCATGCAGGTCCAACCACATCTTCATTGCACCCCTGAGCCTAGAACAAAGGCTCTGGTTAGGAGGATGTGGACATCTAAGCAGTGAGATGCCCTGAACCCATCTGTCCATGTCTTGAAACCCTCTGATCACAGAGGAGAGGGCAACCAACCCAGTCACTATTGATCTGAACTGTCTCCAAGACTGTGGCTGGAAAGTGAAACGCCCGTGTCAGACTCTTTTCAAAGGAATCCTAATGAGACATCAAAGGGAAAGGGAAGGGCCACATGGGCCACATTTCTGCCTCCATGCCGTTCTCTTTTGGGATTTAATCTAGCCTTACTGAAAGCAATGGGAGTTTTCCATTATTTCAGTTGACGCAGTATCACATCTATGTGGTCAGAGATGGGGCAGGGTCACAGACCACAGGTGATGCATTACACGTCCTGGTCATCACTCAGAAACGTTGTCCTTACACAGATGCATCCTGAACGAAAGCCTTCTGCTGGAGTTTCCCTCTAGAAAATTAACAAAGGCCTTGGTTTTCTTAACAAATTGGGCTTTAAGAAGAATTTAAGCCATCACATAAAATGTCACAGAATTGAGTTTGCTAAAGTAACTAAAAGAGCTATGAAGAGTTTAAACCATCATTTAGAGGAGATGAGACTATCCATAGTATAGAAACTCATTTCTCTGAGGGAAGCAGCAGATCTGTCACCTCAGCAGTGAGAAAGCCTGGGGCACTTTTACCCTCTAGCTTCAACATCCTTTCCCCCATGGTTTTGGTCTCCAGCTTCCCAAACAGATCTGCCAGCAGAAGTCTCCTGCAACCCCCAGAATTCCCTGGGTAGCCCTTGTGCATCACTCAGACCGTGCAGACCCTCTGGTCCCAATTCTGACAGCAACTTCTTTTAACCTATTGAGCAGAGTGTCAGAGTAATGAGGCAGGAGTTGTCCATTCTGCTGCCAACTCCGTTATCTCACACATTATCAGGAGTGAAAAAATGGCTGCTGGGTTTTTTAATGGTCTGGCAGAAGCCTTGTCGATAACAATTCTTTACTTGGGTTTGCTGGAAATTACAGCCAACTCCTCTGCTCAACTCCATTTCTCAGCCTCTTGGAATTCTGTGGGAACTAATTTTGAAAGAGCTTCTCTGGCTTTAGGAAAAAAGAATATTGGAAAAAAGGCAAATTTGTCAGTTCTGAACATGCCTTTTTCTTTCTCTTTTTTGAGCAGCAATAAACAAGACTCTCTGGTTTCTTATCTCTTACTCTCCTGCGTTAATATTTAGGAGTTGGTTCCAGGAAGACCATCTCTGGTTCTCAGTTACTGCAGCTACTGCTTTGGATTTATTCTACTGATCTCAGCAAACTTCTGGATTCCTGACAGCAACTAACTTACACACATCTCATCAGCATCCTTTGACACGGGGTAATGTCAGAGAGACAAGCAGTGGAAATCCTCCTTCTATCATGTTTCTACAGAGCCAGAGTCAGGGTGGAGTTGGCACATGCTGTTCCTCACGGTACCTTCCCCAGGTCCCGTGCAATGCTCCAGAAACCTCTTGATCTCACACAAGGTGCAATAATTGCCTAGAATCCCCTGCTGTAGCTGAGCCTGTGCTGGGCTCCTTCCCTGCTGCGAGGGTTTCCTGTGACACTGGTAGCAGCTTTTTCCCCAATGTTATTCTGCTTTTTAAAAAAAAAAATAAAAAATCCAGAGGCCCTGGCTATGAACTACTGGTTTGTTTAGTGCAAAATCCATCTCAGCTGAAGCCCACATTAAGTTTTTCAGGTGCTGGAGATTCAGCTAGTTGGAATCTGAGCTCTTCCCTTGACGTAAGTAGACCCACCTTAAACCAAGTGCAGCTCTGCTTTTAGGTGTTTAACACATTTCTCCTCTAGATGTTGTGCTGGCCATCTCCTGAGAAGACATTTTTCTTGCAAGATGTTGCCTTACTTTGTGCTTCAAGGAGAAATAATCTTTGCCCTCTGTTATTTTAATGACATCCAGAACTGTTGTAGGCACCTCCCACCACAAATGGAAAGAGCTGAACTCTCTTTCACACACCTTAAAAGTTTCAAAAAGGCTATAAAGAAAACTTGTCCAGACTGAATGGGGCTTTGAGCAACCTAGTCTAGTGGAAGGTGTTCCTGTCCATGGCAGGTGGGGGTTGGAAGGAGATGATCTTCAAGATCCCTTCCAACTCTAACCAGCCTATGATTCTATGAAAACTGTCAGGTAAATCCGTTACCACAAGCAGTGCATCAGTGTGCTGGCTCGGTCATTTGGAGAGGGCAGGGATCTGAGGGGAAGGGATGGGCAAACTCAAACATGGCACCTATGTTTTGGGTTTAAGTGGTGTGAAGAACAGTGCTGCTTTAGACTTGGCAGAGAGAAGACAAAAAGTCCTGCATCATCCATCTCTGCCAACAGTGCAGAATGAAATATTCTTCTATTAAAGAAGCAGCAATGAACCAGGAAGAGCAGTCTGAGAGTGGAGTGCCTACAAAACGTCCACCTAGAAATGTTAATGCCATCCACTGGATCCAGGGAAGTCACTGATTGGACATAATGTGAGAAGAAGATGAATTTCTGTACAGTTCCCATGAAAAAATGGAAAGAAGAGAAGGACAAAATTCATGCTGGTGGGATGTCCAGGAAAGGGCTGGGAGATTGGTGTCTTGTGGAAGGCAAGGAGGCAAAGAGAATGGGACACATAAATAAAACCACTTGGAGAAAGGCATTGCATTGCAAGGGTTCTTAGCTGATGCTGTGTGCCTGCTACAGTGGGGAAAAGCATCCAAAAGATGGCAAGTTGTGGAATGTAAGAATGAGACACCCCAGAAGAGGGCAAGGGAGAGATGATGAGAAAGTCATTTGGCACAGAAAGCACAGAAAATCTCAGCCAATGCTTAGGATGTCAAGAAGGAACCACTTCCAGGAGAAACATGGTCTAGAAAACAACAAAATAACTGCCTCCAAACCAAATGGCTTTCGGAGAGACTTTGAACGACAGGACTCAACAAAAGGTTGATTTTTGTATGAATAAGTTCACCTCATTTTAAGCTCCCAGGCTAAAACAGCAGCTACTTTCAAGGCCTGTCAAACCCTCTCTCCTGTCCTCCAGCTAGCAGGCTGAACACAATGCGTTTGAATGTCATCTCAGCCCACGCAAAGCGAAAAAAGTGCCAAAGACCATTTAATGTCTGTGGACCTCTGAACATCAACCATCTTTTAAGCTTGACACAGTCAGTCTTTCTAATTTTAAACATAATTGCCACACAGCAGAGAAAAGTTAGGACCTCTTTGCCTCATCTTTTATTCTATGTTTCTTCCCGAGTTAGCTGCTGCCGCAGACACGGACAGGCACCTCATGGATGAAGTGTTCCATCAACTTCCAGGCTTTATGTCCTGGATCCTAGTTCTTTTCTTAACAGGGTTAAACTCAGACCATTATTAGGCAAACTGAATCCAACACGCACATGTTGCCAGACAAATTGAATTTGCTTTCACTCAGTTAATTAGGATAAGCTTCCATTCTCACATCAACTGTTTCTGCATTCATGTGCAGGCACAGTCTCCTGCTTCCTGCAATTGCCAGCATAACACCAGCAGATTTTCAGACATACATACACCTCGGGGCTTTTCTGTGGCTGATTCAGACCCACCTCCAGGTTCTCACAAGACTCTTTCAAGACTTTGATATCTAACACCTGCCAGAGAGGGCATCTCAGTTGTCATTGTCACATCTCAGCCCTTCAAAACAAGAACCCCAACAATAAAAAAAAAACCCAAAAAAACAAAAACCAGCCAAGAGAGAAGACAGACAGAGAGTTGGTGAAAAAGAAAGCATCTTTCATTTTTCACCTTGTCCCAAACAAACAGCTAGCTTCGGTCCTCTTGTAGGCCAGCACTGATTAGCTGAGGAAACCAGATCAAGCAGTGGGCTAGAGAACATCCACCCCAGGTCTTGGTGCTCTGGTTGCTAAATAATCAAAATAGAAAGCTTTTTCTGTGCTCTTGTACCCCATCTCAGTAGCAGGGATAGTCACACACACTTGTCTTTCAATGGGCTTCTTTATATCCTGATGTATAGAGCGACATAAACATGATTATTTTATTATTATTATCTGAAGGTTCCTGGCTCCTGGATCCCAATGAAGGCACAAAGAGTGATTGTTCAGAGAGGGCAGCTCAGATACGGATGGACACCTTTCTCTTTCAAATTTTCAAGCATCATATCAAAACTTTTTCTCCCCAGTGTGTTCTGTGGACCGGAAGTGCAATGTTATTTCTTTTAGCTGCACAAAGGCCTACAGAGCAAGGCCATGTTCTCTCACCTACCCTCATCAGCTTAGCCCACTTCTTTTAAGATAGATGCAAACACACAGGAGCCTAAAGTGCTGCAAAACCTGAATCTTAATCAGAGATATCTGGTTATACCAAGGCCCCAAGAACATCCTTACCTAGCAGCAACCTTTTGTCTTTCGACTGCTCTTTCATGTGTTGTCCTTTGAATCTGTTAAGTCCATGCAGCTTCTTACCCAAATCACCAAAAATGTGCTGAACAAAATAATCAGCTTGTGATTACATTTTAAGGGATAAATAGCACATGACCAGCATTAATCACTCAGTGCACCCCGGGTGGGTGGCTGATTCCCAAGGACTTTCAATAAAAGCTATAAAGTGCTATATTTTTCCTCGAACGCAGTAGCCGTCAACTGAATCAAATGGAATTTTTTTCTTACAACTAATTTGTTAACTCTGCAGATCTCAGAATAGAATTGACAGTGCAACTAATAACAACATTTTAAAGTTATTATCCTCACTGAAGGCCTATAGGATTTTATTAGAGCTAATGTAATTCCCCCAGAATCTAATGATAAAAATGCACTTTTCAAATCAACTTACAGGCGTATGATTGCCATTACTGCACTTATTGGTTTCCTTAAATACCAAAATATATCAAGGAGGAGAAAGATATTGTTTTAGCAGCTACATTTCCCCCGAAACATTATAATAACTATGCTCTAGTATACCTCTAGAATAGATGGATTTAAATCTGGGGAGACAAAAGCAGGGGGTGGGTTATTGCAAACGGGTTGGTGATGAATCTTGGCTGAAGACATGACTTTTTAGTTCACATACTACTGCAAATCCCAGCCCCCCACTGCGTTTTGTTGTGTTATGCTCGCTGCTCGTCCCATTACGCAACGCAGTTTTAAGAAGTGCACCCTACAGATTGTGGCTGCCTCACTAATACTCTCATCAAGCCAAAGTGTTCAGTTATTGCAGCGCAGTGGGTGGAAGGGGGGATATAATCTTTAAAAATAGAGCCTCGAGTCTTTTCTTAGATTGCAAAAATTTTCTTAAAAAAAAAAAAAATAAAATCCAAGATACCACACACTCCCCCGTTTGTCTGAAAGTGATTTGTTGGCAAGAATAGAAGTTTGGTTTCCAAGGTACAGTGAAAGAGCATAGAGACCGCCCGAGGAATGGGATAAATATGCCATATTCCTCAGTTACACAAGATGCTGTAGCTAAGAGGAGATGCGGGGGGGGGGGGGGGGGGGGGGGGTTTACCCAA
>JAOTQQ010000012.1:147820233-147834784 GCA_026546715.1 Gallinago undulata
TATCAGGAAGAAATTATTTCCTGTGAGGGTGGTGAGACACTGGAACAGGTTGCCCAGAGAAGCTGTGGATGCCCCATTCCTGGAGGGGTTCAAGGCCAGGCTGGATGGGGCTTCGAGCAACCTGGTCTGGTGGGAGGTGTCCCTGCCCATGGCAGGGGGGTTGGAACTGGATGGTCTTCAAGGTCCCTTCCAACTCTAACCATTCTATGATGCCATGATTCTATAAAGGAAAAGACTTCTCTGCCTTTTCTTTCCCTTTTTCTAGCCAAACTCATTGCATAGTTTCAGCCTGGTGGGGCCACGTGAAGAGGGGAATCAGGCAAAGGGATGGGGAGGGAATGGCATCTGTGCTCCAGATCCGAACTGTTGGGAAAGGAGGTGGCAGGCAGATGCCTGAACTGGACCATAGCATCCCTTCAGCCATCAACCTGGACCCCTCTGTAAGAGCACGGGCAGACTTTGGATAGCAAAGGGCCCTTTTTCTGACACAGATTAGCAATGACATCCTCATAGCCATTAACAAGATGCTCATTGTTAAATTGTTTCAATGGTTGGCCTGATTTCCTTCCAGCAGTGTCTACCTTGTTTTGTTCAAACTGCACACATGCTGAAAAGGGGCTGAAATTGCCCTTCTTCAGTCATGATATCAAAGTACTTTGGGCTGTAATGAATTCTTCTCTTCAGAGGATCCAGCGCTCCCTCATCACAAAATTGATGCCATGTTTCCTCATTGTTAACATATGCCTTCCCTAATGCCAAGTAATTTCTGAACAGTTCCTGGGGAGATTCCCTATGGATGTGGAGATGGGGAGGCTGAGAGGACGTCAGCGCAGCCTGTGCTGGTACCAGCCCTTAGAGGAAGAACCCTTGGAAGGGCAACTGCGAGCAGAAGATGGATGAGCACTGTCTCATCCCGTACAAAGTCACTGGGCACAGCCTTTGGGTGTAACGTGATTTCCCAAGTCTATTCATGTGATTTATGCCTCCAAGGTCCATTACCGTGGTTGATATACACTGAGGACACACTGGCCTGGAAGCTTCTCTGCACTCCCAGACTTGTTTTACATATCTATTCCTCATGTATTAAAATGACAGTGCCCCATTTTGATGAGATATCTTCTCCTCAGGGTTCCTGGGAGCCAGTGGTGATCCAAGAATAAGATGGCCAATGCAGTGTAATGGAACAGGGGCCTCAATCTCAAATCTGCGAATTCAGATGCACATGGTGCATCTGGACACAGGTTTAGCAAGTTCCCCAGGCAGATCTGCGAATGAATGAGCTGTAATCAGTGAGTCCATTAATGTTCTTAACATTAGGCACATGCTTAGATACCTGGCTGAATCAGGAACACGGGACAAGAAGTAATCAATATATGTTAAATTACATGTCATCTACACAGAGCACAAGGCCCGTTGGTGTTACGGAATTGATGCATCATGAACACAGTAGCCTAAGTATTGCTCCAACAACCAACACCAGATGGCAACAAGATAGACAAGGTCCCATTCAAATGAGATATCTCAAGATGCTTTTAAGAGAGGATATGAGAGCCACTCATAACTCCACTTTAACAACTGAAATAGGATTTGAAGCATATTTTTTTTTCCCCAGTAGGTGACCGAAGTGTTAGGAGGGCTCTTATGGAGATACAGAGGAATGACACAGAAAAAGAAAGGGATGTCTTGATCCTTTCTGTTGGAACCAACCAAAGAAAAACAGAAAAGCATTAAGTGGAAGAATGGGAAGGAAAAATGAGATGAAAAAGAGACATGAGAAACCAAAAGCTAAAATAGAAAGATGCTGGACAAGGACCCTGACCTAAGCCCCAGAATGGTCCAACCTACAGAAGTAAACATGGATCATTGAACACTGAACATGAAAATTGTCCACATCTACATGTCTTCTGTATTAAAAAAAAAGATCATTAGTGTTTACAAACCTCTACAAAGCACTTACCTGTAGCCTTCAAACCTTACCTGTAGCCTTCAAATCCCAGCTATGCCCAAATCCAGCTGTGCCCAAATGGCTGAACTGCAAGCCCAGAGCTGTAGATGGTTTGGTTAACGTCCTGTGGAGCAGGGAGATAGCACCGTTCCAGCGTGTGTAGTGCAAGTAGGATGGATGCACAGTCCCACTTCAGTGACAGAAAAAGTGCCCACACCCAGGAAGGGAGCCAGAGGATCCAAGGAAGGGAGAGTGCTGGTTCTCACTAAGGAAAGCTTGAGAGCTTCTAGGTGGGGAAGGCAAACACAGGAGCCTCAGGACTGTTTGACAGAAGGGTTGCACATCAGATGGGGCACCTAAACAAGTGCTTCCCATAGGTCTTCCCAGACATACCACCTCCATACGTGGTCCTCCTGCCAGCCTTTAAGCTGTTTCTATAGAGGATGGAAAGAATCATAGTGTCCCAGAATGGTTTGGGTTGAAAAGGACCTTTAAAGGTCATCTAGTCCAATCCCACTGCCATGGGCAAGGACCTCTTCGACTAGATTGGGTTGCTCAGAGCCCAATCCAGCCTGACCTTGAATGTTGCCAGGGATGGAAACACACCACTTCTCTGGGCAACCTGTGCCAGTGCCTGACCATGCTCAATGTCAGTATTAGGATATTAAGGCATAAATAACCTTTCACGTGGGTGCATCTCTCTCCCCTCAGCTGACAGTTAATAGACACTGACACGGGAGCCACATGATGGAACACACATCTTTCATCAGCTCTGAGCTCATCTAGGAAGAGAAAGTTTGAGTGAAGCTGAAATTTCAGTTCCAGGGTCAAATATATTCTTTCAGCCACAGAATGCAGCATCACCAGCAGAACACACAAGAACACTACCAAGAATTATAGACAGAAGAGACAGGCAGAGGTGTAAATAACACAAGATAAGTGTTTATTCAGACAGTCAAATATACACAACTTCAGCTTCTCCGATGCATACATATATTGGACCAACATCTGCTCTCAGCAATGGGGATTTAAATTAGGCATGATTTAATTCAACCGAGTGGGATCATATCAGATTTACATCTGTGTAACAATGCGCAGTTTGGCTCACCGTGTTCAAAATAATAGCTGGGTGGTTTGGAGAAATAAAAGCAAGTTTTCACTTTCAGAAAAAGAGAGCAGAACAGAAAGCTATCATCCTTTTTTCAGTCACTGCAAAGACCAATCCTGACAGCAATCCCAGTGAAAACTTGCATTAAAAAAGAAAACCCAAAACGATGCAGTATTCTCAATTCAAGTACCTTTGCCTCAACCTTTTCCAAATTATGCTGACACTTAAATATTCTCCTTTTGGACAAATCACAAATGATACCCAGAAGGAAGAATTTCTTGTGTTTCATCTCTCTCACCAAGACAAGTAGAAGTGTGAGAAAATTGGGAAAGATATCATGAACGCCAAAAGCAACTAAGCATCAAAGTTGACAAGGGGCAGAGTGGTCTACGAAATAATGAACAGACAGAACATTAAGGGTCAGCTCACACATAAGAACTTATATTTATGAGCACATATGGCAGATTTATAATGGCATATTGGAAATACGCAGCTTGCTTTCGTTATTATTAGAATAAAACCTGTTCCCATTCCAACAGCTTCAGCAGACTGGGGATCAGGATCCTTTGTAAGGGCACAGGAGTGCTGCATCCCAGTATAGGCTTCACAGGACAATATCCTCTGTTCTCAGCTCAAAAATAAACCAGGAAACGATCCCTTAGCTGGGTAAACTGAAGCATCCTGACTGCAATAGCATCTGCTTCACAATATTTTTGTTTTGAATGCAATGTGGTCCTTACAAAGCCTGAGCTGTATTCCTAGCATCTGCAGATTACCTGCTGGGAATACTGAATAAAACCCAATTTGGATTTTGCTGCAACAGTGTTGTGTAACATAGTACAGAGACACATGTCAAAAGCAAGCTTTTATGGAGAAGATTAACTGGTCTAATTCCTGCTCTCCCGGGATCTTATTTTTGTCTGTATATGCCTATGTAGAGACAGAGAACTCAGCCTCATGGCCCAAACTGGTCAAGGAAGCTTCACTAACTCATAAAACATGCCCAGCTCAGACTCTTGGACCCTCTTTCCATGGGTGGCTCTGGCCCAGAACCACCGTGGAAGTCTAAGGAAGAGTTTTCTTACAGGACATTGCATGCTGGCAGCTGACAGAGCAGGACATCATCACAAGTCTTCAGTCGGACTCACATTTCCATCACTTCAAGACCGAAGACATCCACTCTGGTGTTCAAAGCTGTGTACAGAGCCACAGCTCAAGAGCAAACACTGGTAACATTGCCACAATACAGATTTTGAGAGATAATAGCCTGCACACACTGGAAATACAGCTAACATGCTATAGCTATAGTTCCCTCGAATTACAAATATGTTTAGGATGAATACATTCTAGTCATTTTACGGACATGCAATGAATTGAGTTTTGAGCAGTGTCATTCCTACAGAAAAAAAACCAAAACCCAGTCACATCTAGAAGCACATCCAGGCATGGTGCAGAGAGCCAGAATGAGCTATCTGGGCTAGTGCTCCACAGCAGGAGCAGGATGGACCAAGTCAGGCATGAAGTGGTGTGCCCACATTTGGACGAAGCCTAAACAAATTAAAAAAAAAAAAAATGCAAAACCTGCATAGGTTTAGCACTTACAGAGCTAACTGGAGTCCCCCTGCCACATCTTGGTGTACCCACTCCCAAAAGTAGTCTACCACCAAATTTAAGAGCTGCAGGCTGTAAATTTTAGAAAAGACTGAGACAGGTTTGAAACATATGGTCCATGAAATAGCATATTAATCATAGAGCTAAGACATTTCCCTGCTTTACATGGGGTAAATGCAGGACTCTTTATACAAAAACATTATTCTGAAAGACAACAGGCTAATTTTTCAGTACATTCATCAACTTTTATGGTCAGGAATCCCATGGCCTTAATTGCCTAATAATTAAACTTAATCATTCTAAAAAAAAAAAAAAAAAAAGAAAAAACAACCACATAATCAAGCCCAGTCTATTAGCATGAAAAGAATGATCAGAATAGTTTGCAAAAACTCATGCAAAATGGTATTAATGACCAGCTGATTAATTCTGGGGGCCCTTTAAGTGTCTGCAAACGTTCCAAGCGATTGTGATTGTATAAAACAGAACTGTGAAAACCCAAATTCACAGGCAAGCCTTAGGCAACCCAAAAGTTGGCTTATTTCCTTTCTCAAGGACAAAACTCTTTAGCTCTTCGTTGCTGTCTTTCATTTCTTATTCACAGATCTACCAAACCACAAGCAGTGACTTTACCAGGAGCAAGTGACACTGGGCTCAGGGGAGGAAGAGAATAACCGGAGGCACATTTGCTATTCTTACTTACAGAAACGCAGGGAAAAGCATCACTACTGCTATTTACTACCAAAGACACCAAATACTCAGCAAACAAGTGAGGAAGAACAAGGCCGAGAAGAAGTCTGAGGGAGAAGCACATTTCAAGGGTACATACAATGGGTCCAGCATAAGCCAGGAGGAATTTCATACAGATATGCAACTCTTGTTGAAAAATGCTAAAACGGGATTATTCAAGTTGGAATTGAGACTTTCAAACATACGGTTAAACTCAGCCCTCAAGACTCTTTGAAACCCACTGACATCAAGAGAGCATATGAAAGTATAATGCATGTATTAGCAGTTTCAAAGGCTTTTTGGAAACAGAGGAAAACTCTAGCATAGTTATAATCTCTCCCTCTCTGAAATTAGCTAAGGCAGCTGCCCAGATGACTATCAGCCAATTCAGAAAGTGTTCAGCTGTTCCTCCAAAGTAGGGACCGTGGCCTGGGGTTGGACAGAAACAAGCTGGGGTCAAGCAGAGGATGTGCCAAGCATTTCTGCGCGCTGTGGTGAATCAAATAGCACACAGTCCATTTACGGCTTAGTTTGGACCACAGGCTCCATAGCACGGATGTGGACACTGGGAAGGCAGAACCAGGAGAGAGGCAGGTCCCTGCTGCAATTGTCTTCATGGAATTTGATATTCAGGTAGAAATCGCCTGTGTAGAGAATGAGAAGTGCTCCAAAGTACACAGAGTCTTTGGTCGGCTTCACCTGGAAAAGAGAACGTGAAAATCAGTGCAATTAAACCAGCAATAAAACAAAATAATTGCCCTTTGCGGTTCAGTAGCTCCTTCAAACGATCTCAAAGTACTCTAGATTCACTTCTCAATATTGCCTTCTCACAAAAAGGAGCGAAGATCTTGTCCTTATTCTAGCAATGGTAAAACTGGAGCACTGAAAATCAAATCCTGTATTACTCTCCTATGCAGCAAAGTTGTGGCACAGCTCAAACCAGAATACAGATCTTCAGAATTCATTGACTCCAGAACAGAGTAGTTTTAAGATGGAAATCCCCTAAAAAATTCTGAATATCCAGGAACGTCTTTCCTCAGACTGCAATTACCAATGTCTATATTAAAGGTCTAAATCATGGCTCTGAACTCCTGTTAAACACATGGTTAAATTCCATTTAACAACTTAGCAGTAACTAAATTCATCCTCACTTATTATTCCAACACAATCTGACTGCAAATTCTAATCAGGAATCTTCAATATTCACTACCATTGAAATAAAGAAGTTTAGCAAGAAACATCCCACAAAAAAAGTAGACACCCTGATTTAACTTGTCCAAATTACATACAGAGTTCACACTGTTTCTACATTTATACGACTCCTTTCATCACAAAACCATTCACAATCCATATCTTTACAATAAATAATATATCCCAATCCATCATTTGAGCGAGACACTGAAGTCATTTCTAACTTTAACAACCCCATAACTGTTTAGCATGTGATAATGCTTGAATTAATATCTGCTTCCACCAGATGTTCAATCCAGTTTCAGGCTGCCTAGAACGGGGTTGAAGTTGATGCAGATGCAAAACATGGAATCAGCTCAAAGCCATTCCATTAGAATGTGAAAAGGCAACTATACCCCAGCAGGAAAGACCCAATAAAAGGCACCTGATGCTTCTCACGATTGGTCTTCCCTCAGCCAAGACCATCTTACCAGTTCCTTCTGCTCTCTAGACCCTGAAACCATCAGCTCAAGACATATCATGGGTTCATCCCACAGGTATGGCTGTGCCCATATATTTATTTTTTTTTACTTGAATACTCATTGGTAATGGGCCTTTTGTTGGTCATCTCCAAACACTTCAGTGTCCATCATGTTGCAGAGTCCAGCATTGATTCCAAATGACAGCATGACATACCACTGGTCAGCCATGCCAAGACCACCAACAGAAACTCTGGTGTTGGATCCAGAAGCACTGAGCTGTCTGGATGCAGGGAACTGGATTGGGTTCAGGGGGAGAAAACCTTTGTGAGGGACATTACTGGGAACCGATGAGACATTGTCACCTGGAACTATGAAGGGATGAGGCTAAGGCTCCAAGATGGGTTATGAGGATTCTCATTCATTGTAAAAAATGTGGTCATATGGTAAACTGGGACATAACAATCGGGTATTAACTGGGAAAGTGTCTATGGCCACTCCTTGCTGAAGGGCACCCTGCCATTGCATAGGAAGGCAAGAACAAGGATGATGACTAGACCATGGCAGGGGAGACAGAACACTAGAAAAAGTTTCCAGGGATGTGTGGCACCTCTAGAATATAGAATCATAGAATGGTTTAAGTTGGAAGGGACCTTAAACATCATCTGGTCCCAACTGCCCCACCAGGGGCAGGGACACCTTCCACCAGACCAGGTTGCTCAAAGCCCCATCCAGCCTGATCTTGAACACCTCCCAGGGATGGGGCATCCACAGCTTCTGTGGGCAATGTGCTCCAGTGTCTCACCTCCCTCAGAGTGAAAAATTTCTTCCTGATACCTAATCTAAATCTCCCCTCTTTCAGTTTGAAGCCATTATCCCTCATCCTATCACTACATGCCCTTCAAAGAAGTTCCTCTCCATCTTTCTTGTAGGTCCCCTTTAAGTACTCGAAAGCTGCTATAAATTCTCCCCAGAGCCTTCTCTTTTGCAGGTTGAACAACCACAACTCTCAGCCTGTGGAGCATATGCCAGAGAGCTGAAAATTGTCTGCCACCACCTCCAGTGAGGAAGGTTTTCTGTAGCTTTCAGATGTGAGGGGAAGGAGCTGTTTGTTTCTCTTTTCTCCTATTCTGGGTTTTTTTTTGGACCATTGAGGACCCTTTGCTGGGTCCTTTAGCCAGCAGACCTGCACCTCATGTAGTCCCCTGAGGTATCAGGCTTCTTTGCTGAACCTGTCTAAGCTGTTGCTCCTGCACAGAGGCCTGTCTTTTCGCAGGCAGCAGCAGCATCAGATGCTGCCGGAGCCCAGGCTCCCTTCAGCTTTGGTGTTGAGCACTTTTGCTGACCTACAGCAAACTTGTGTCACCATCGTTACATCCACGTGAGTGATCAGAGCAGCCACAGCTGTTCTCCTGACCCCTGTCCTTGGCATCTCCCCTCCACGCTGGGTACAAGCTCTTGCCCTCTGGCATTGCGTCTGGACATGCAGAACAACATCAAGCAGTCTCCCCTCTTGCTTCCTTCCCGTCCTCCTGGGGCTCTCTGCCCTATTTCTGCCTCACTGGAACTGAAATGGACTTGCATCCAGAAGAGGACAGAGGCGGGCACTAATGTCAGCAACAGGTGAAGGGAAACAGCAAAGGAACCCTCCTCAGGACCCATATCTTTTACAATCTCCCAATCCATTTTTCCTAATCACAGAATCATAGAATGGTTTAGGTTGGAAGGGACCTTAAAGGTCATTGAGTTTCACCCCCTGCCAAGGGCAGGGACACCTCCCACTAGAGCAGGTTGCTCAAAGCCCCATCCAGCCTGGCCTTGAACACCTCCAGGAATGGGGCCTCCACAACTTCCCTGGCCAACCTGTTCCAGTGTCTTACCACCCTCACAGTATTCTTCCTGAATGCAGCTGCACCATGAAGAAGTATCTGTAACAGATCAGAGCCCTTGACAAAGAACAAGGTGGCTTCAGGCACATCAGCCTAAACACAGTCTTTTCACTCATTTGAAGTTCTGCCTAAATCGTTGCTCATTCCTCCCGTCTTCACAACAAAGGTCTCTGCACTAGCCATCAGTTTCTTCATCAGGAGTGAGAACGGACCAGCCAGGCAGGTAGTGGTATGTGTCCAGTTCTGCCTGCAGCCCATCTCCCTGGGTGCAGTATGCACAGACCTGACAACGACGTTCATGGTTTGGGGACTATCCACTTGTACGATCACTACTCTAACCAACACTTGTGGTTTGGGGAAGAAACAGGGAAGCAAAAGTAGCTTAAAACCTTTGCACCGTTCAGATGGAACTGCTCTGCAGAAGGTAGAAGAAGTTTTTTCCAAAAGAGTAACTTACTTTGTAAAGGAAGGTTGCCTCTCCAAGGAGGCCGCCTGCAAACATTCTCAGAAACCACAAGTACAGCAACAGCAGTCAGGCCAGTAGATGGCCAGATCCAACCCAAATGGTATACCAGGCACAGAACTAATTTTGAGGTTAAAACACCTACATTTAGGTGTCTCTCTGCACCTAGGTACCCAAGCTCCTGCTACAGTAAGAAGACATCCACTCAATGCAGCCAGTGGACACAATGGTCTACTCAGCCAGCCTATAGAGTCAGGTTAACTGTTTAAATAGAAGCACCTCATGACATTTGGGATGACCTAAGGCACTGAGACACCTGCAGAGGGCTGGCATAATTTATGGGATGAGTTACAGGAATTCTGGCAGTAGATGAAGGCCAGGTGGGAAACCCACAATACCTAAATAATGGCAGACACCGACTTTTAGGCAACTAAATCTCACCCCTGGTGTCTATGTTAGGTTCTACTGGCTGCGGACTACATCTCCATTGACTAATGAGAGCTTAGCTGGCCAGCGTCCACGGTAAAAACTACTCATTCAGATGCCTCCCTCTGGAACTGAATCTACCCAAATGCCTGTGAAGTGGATGTCCACATCTGAGCCAGCTGTTCAACGCAAGGACTCATCCCGTCAAATGCAGAATGAGTTAAAATATCCGCTAAACTCCATCAGATCTTGATGACTCGCTCTCCTCTGCCTTGCGAAGGGAGCTCAGGGTGACTTGTTTGGATGTGTACGCAAGTGAGATGTTTCCTCCTGGAGCTGACAGTACACACCATCCCACCGATAGCAATGTATGATCCAGCCAACCTGTGAGAAACATGAAGATCGCACACTCGTGCCTGATCCAGACCAGATTTATACTGTTGTTCCATCCAGTGGCACGCTGCCTCGATATCTGCTTATATGTTGTGCCAGTCTGGGGTGCCACTGAACACACACTTCCTGAATTGAGTCAGAGTCAAAAGAGATTTCACTAAAATTCCACCAAACCCTTTATGTGGAGACCCAAGATGGAAAGCTTCTACCCTAGAAAAACATGACTGAGAAATCAAGAAAAAAATGCCCACATTGCTCCTCTGTTCCACTGAGATAGAAGAAAAATTAAGTTTCTAGCTCCATCCTAATCCTTCCCCGATTCAGGCTACCATGTGGGACTGCGATTGCTTAGAACTAACTACTACTTATTTATACTGCTGTAGTACTTAGGGAGCTCAGTTGGAGATTAGGGCTAGTGCCAGCTACTGTTCGCTGCCCCAAAGAGTTTACAGTGTGAGTAAAACAGTGCCAAGAAAACTAATTTGTTCCAGATGGGCCACAGAGGACCTGCCAGAAGTGAGCAAATGTTCATCATAGCTTCTGAGCTGATTCAAAATGACCATCTACTAATGAATTTCTTCTCATCTCCCACTACCAATCACTTGAGCCTAGTGCGTGATCACACATACAGGGAGGAAAAAAAAACTGCTGGAGAATAGTAATGGCAAAAGCAGGCACAACAAGAAAAAGATGAACTGCTGGTAGTTACAGGAATCTCCATGGGAAAAAAAAATATTATTTTTTTAATTTGGCAAGAAGAAACTCTGATCAACTAATTAGTAAAAAAAATAAATTGGTAAGAACTAAGAATTTTTAACAATATGGCCAAAGCTAAACTTCAGTTTGTGAAGTGAGATAAAAAATAATAAATTGATAAATTAATGCAATGTATTTTAATGTGTGGGGGCTCACCCTGTTATCTCATGTTTCAAAACCCCACACTGAATAAAAATGTCTACTATCTAAAGGATAACTGCTGAAGGCACTTCTTCTATTAAATACAGACATAGAAAGGTTAGGTTAACCAAATTAGAAGTTGTGCTTAAAAATAAAGGTTTTACTTGATTTAAAATGCATGGAAATATCTCAATGTCCTTTAAAAATTTCAGTAAAATAATTTTCTTTTTGAAGTAGTATATCCCAGCAGGGACTTTGTGACACAAACCCAGACTGCTGCATTGAATTGAAGTAAGAGCGCAAAAAGGTGAATAAGCCCTCATTACGTTACTTCCAAGATAAATCATCTAACATGGACTTCAAGCTGCCAGAAAGAGAAATACAAAATTGTGTGACTTTTACCCTTTAAAAAATTTATATTCACACTGTGAAGCAGCATGTGCATGCTGAAGATTCCTGTATATATGCCCTGTCTTCTAGATAGCAGCAGAAACTGATTTGAAACTTTTTAGTCTGGAAATAAAAATAATTGTGATTTGCTGAGCATCAAGCTTAAAATGAAATTAACATTTAGGAAAGCAGAGGAGGGTTTGGGTTTGTTTTGGGGCTTTTTTTTTTTCCTCCCAGAGAAATCACATTCAGTTGAGCACCAACAGTGTAGTAGTTTCTGCATCAGCGTGACAACAGACCTGATTTTCAGGGCACGAGAATTCTCTTCTCTTGCTGTAATACCTGATGCTCCCACTTGTTCTTGACCATACATTACTGACACACCAAACCACAGGCTAGTTCTCCATCCTTCCTCCCACCCAGCTCGGCAGTGCAATAAATCATGTCACCACCTCCTTGCCAGTGTCAGTGTAAAGTCAGCCCAATTAGCTTAAACTGCTGACAAATGTAGTTTTTGCTAAACTGGCTAACTTTGCACGAAAACAAATGCTCACACCATCTCTCCAGCTTGGTCTGTCGGGGAAGAGAGGAGCATCTTCCTGCAGAGGGGCAGAAACAAGCAGCTGGGAAATGGTCACCTCAATTAAACAAGAAAAATAATCAGGTGCCCATGATCCTAGTTTATAAAAACAATGAGCAGATGTTTAGTAGCTTTGACAGAGCTGCACTGAGCTACACCAGCAGGGAATCAGAATCACAGAATGGTTTGAGATGGAAGGGACCTTTGAAGGCCATCTAGTCCAACCACCTACAATGAGCTGGGGCATCTTCAACCAGACCAGGTTGCTCAGAGCCCTGTCCAACTAAACCTTGAATGTATCTGGGGATGGGGCATCTACCACCTCTCTGGGCAACCTGGGCCAGTGTTCCACCATCAACACTGTAAAAAATGTCTTCCTTATATCTAGTCTAAATCTTCCCTCTTTTAGTTTAAAATCATTATCCCTTGTCCTGTTGTCCTGTGGCAACAGGTCCTACTGAGAAGATTGTCCCCATCTTTCCTGTAGGCCCCCATTAAGTACCGAGTCCAGTGTTTCAGCTTTCATTTGGAAAAAAAGAAAAACTCTGAATTTCTTTCATCTCACCCAACCATGAGCTTCTTCAGTGTCTTAACCAGTGTCTGTCTGAGCTTCTGCCAAACTCAGAGCATGAACACAATTCTGAGTGTGTTCATTCTCCCCTGAAGCATCAAATGCACAAGCCAGGACTTTCTTCTTGTCCCCAAAACAGGTGCGGCTTTCTGAAATCTTTTTTCCATTACTGAATTAGTTATTATGGGGGATGAAAGGGCCTCTGACAGCATTAGATACACTGTTTGAAGAATTTTCTTCCATGATCAGGGCTCTATGCCTCAAAGAAATATGACTAAGCATTTTCTCTGTGAGCCTTGTGTAGGAGAAGTAACAATACTACATACCGTGAAATATAACGCTTCTTGTCTAAGAGTCGACATTTTCTTCATTTCACCTTTTTGGATGAAAAGGAGGACAAACAGCAGAAAACAACTCTATTTTTAACTGCTCAGGGACTGTGTTTACAGGAGAAATGTCACTGTAGTGAACAACGGGGCAAAAGCGGGGCCCGTAACGTATGAGAAGGCTGCCTGGGCAGGCACAAGAGATGTGACCTCCTGACTTTTTGCCCCATAGGAGCCTCAATCAGAAGGTAAGAATACATCACGCTGACATCTCCCTTTCCCCTCATTAGCCTGAAGGGTCAAGCCCTTCGGCAGCTGGGCATCCAAACACTGCCACACTGATTAAAGAACCCACCTTGTCAGAAAGAGAGTCAAAGAAAGCCATCTCTTGATTATTTCTGTCGACATATTTAAATTATTCAGCTAAGAATATAGTTAGCCCCCATTAAAACTCAAGTTGATGGTGTATTCCATGCTCATTAGCTTTTTTTGAAATATTTTCTTCCCATGATGTGTAATTGAAAAATATGCATGTTGAATATCCCTGTGGTTAACCTTTAATTTCTTTCTTACTGAGGTTCACTTAAATATTCAGTTTTGACAGGTACATTTTATTAGCTATCCGAAAAGCTGACCTAAGCAAAGGTCCTAAGCACTATCCCATACACTCACCCTCTTCTTCATGTTTATTTTATAAGTTACCAGAAATACTGCTTATTCTACTCTGCAGTACTGTCCGTACATTCTTCATTCCTGTATTTTTGTTGTTTCTGTTTTTTTGGGAAGGATGTGAGAGACGGTAGTTCTATCTGTATTTTCAGTGTCTTGCCTTAGAAGCAACAGCTCCTAGACTTGAATTTTCTTAGGAAGAATTTGAGAGAAAAATAAAAATCTCGTTTGTTCTAAAAAGGGACTTTTCTGTCTCATTTTAAGCATGTTTTCTATTTTTCTTTATGGTTTTGTAAGAGTATGCTAGGCGACAAGGAAATGAACCGGCACATCATATTGGTCATTAATGTTTAGCATTTTCCTTTTGCAGTCTGTTGCATTTCCTCAGGACTTGACTAAAACTGATTTGCTGAGTTCCTTGGCTCAGCCTGGGGAATATTTCTTACGTACTAAAGAGAAAAAGTTACTTAAAATCTATTACTGCAGGCTGCACTGGACGGCTCAAGGGACTGGCTGTGTGGTATTAAACATTTTATCTAGGTTCCTCATTCACATTTAGTCAGATCTGGAGTGACCAAGAGTTACTGTCTCTGATAGTTTACTAGTGGTTTACATGAAGGAAATTACAGTCTTAAACCATCTCAGAGAGATGTCTCTATATCCCCAAACCCAGCAGCACTTTTAGCAATAGCTGCCATGGTTGTGGTGCTTTCCAAAAATAAAACTGCCTTAAAATCACAGAATCATTGGTTGGAGTTGGAAGGGACCTTGCAGATCATCTAGTTCCAACCCCACTGCCATGGGCAGGGACACCTCCCACCAGACCAGGTTGCTCAAAATCCCCCATCCAGCCTGGCCTTGAACCCCTCCAGGGATGGGGCAGCCACAGCTTCTCTGGGCAACCTGTT
>JAOTQQ010000012.1:147834884-147880937 GCA_026546715.1 Gallinago undulata
TTCCCACCAGACCAGGTTGCTCAAAGCCCCATCCAGCCTGGCCTTGAACCCCTCCAGGGATGGGGCAGCCACAGCTTATCTGGGCAACCTGTTCCAGTGTCTCACCACCCTCAGAGTAAAGAATTTCTTCCTTCTATCTAATCTAAAACTACTCTCTTTCAGATTAAAACCATTACCCTCATCCTATTGCTACACTCCCTGAAAAGGAGTCCTTCCCCATCCTTCCTGGAGCCCCTTTAGGTACTAGAAGGGTCTATAAGGTCCTCCTGGAGCCTTCTCTTCTCTACGCTAAACAACCCCAACTCTCTCAGCCTGTTCTCATGTGGGAGTTGGCCCAGCCCTCTGAGCACCTTCATGGCCTCCTCTAGACTGAGTCCAACAGGTCCTTCCTATGTTGGGAGCTCTAGAGCTGGATGCAGTACTCCAGATGGGGCCCCACCAAAGTGGAGCAGAGGGAAAGAATCCCTTCCATTGCTGGGCTGGCCATGCTGCTGGGGATGCAGCCCAGGATACGGTTGGCTTTCTGGGCTGGAGCACACATTGCCACACAAAATGCACAGCTGAATAATGAAGCTCTTTTCTGCAAATGCACGTCATCTGGAATTATGATCCATTTGTCAGAAGAACTTACTGAATCGATGTAGAAGGTGTTGGATCCCACAAAGGTGATAGCATCTTGTAGCTCATAGTTGTGCACCCCGTTTTGGTAATCCTGGTAGGGCGTCACGGTGAGAGCGAAGGGCCCCACGCTGTGTTTGCTCCAGTTGGTCAACTTCACCTCCAGCGGGATGGGGTCCCCCACTTTGCAGTCCACCACGATATCGCAGTCACAAAGCTTGCCGTCAACGAGGATATCTGCACATCAAGAAAACAATTCCAGGTTATGTTGGACTCCTGCTTCAGAAACTGTATTAATCTTGATCTTTAGGAAATTTAACAGAAAAAAGTCATCTCAATGAAACCAAGGGTGCATGATGGTTAACCTTAGGAAAGAAAACCCAACACTGCAGTGCTGTGCAGGGCAGTGCCACAGGGAAACTACTTGCAACAACCAGTTCCTGAAGGTCTAATATCTGTCCACAATTGTTAAAAAAGCTATGGAAAAAACCAATTATGATCTATATGCAGGCACCCCAAGATATCTTTTTCACCTCCTCCCTTCCAGGCCAAAGCCACAGACAACGTCTCCTGCTTCTCCCACAAATCAACAGCATCCGGTTAATGGAAATGCAAACAGGAATCATCAGCATAAATGGTGGCTAGATAGATCCAGGGCTGGATGCCCATGTTCACATGTTACAGCCAGAATAAATCCTCCCGTATGGAGGTGACCTTTTGAAGTAGGATAGACACTGCCAGAATTTGCAATGTAATACATATATTACAGTCCAGATTATAAGGAAAAAAGGGATTTTAAAATTATACAGCAGTACTACGAGCTTGTTCACTCTTTGTGCTTTAATTCATTCTGGGTTTTCTATTTTTAACTTTCTACTTTTCTTTCCCTTACCGGGATAGCAGAAAATATAAAGCCTCTAAATTGGTTACTGCTGGGACAATGACAGCCGGAGTAATGTGTCCACTAACCTTGCCCATTTGCTTATACAGAACCGAAATGTTTCATTACCAACATGCTATGAAATTGCTAGTCCAATTCCCTGCTCCGAAAGGGTTCCCAGTTGGGCAGTATTACTGTATTTTTCAGATGGGGGTTATCTCCGGTGCACTATTAATACAGGAACATTTCTATTTCACTACGGGTTCATGTTCAGAGATAAGAGAAAGCCCTGGGCACGTATAAGAAAGCATCCTCCCCGTGAATACCTATCCCCACCATCTCATACGCCCATGAGGCATTTTGATCACTCCAGCTCCTCCTCAGTCGCTCGCCTTATGACAGACAGCATATTATTCCTCTGCCAACAGCATTGGATTTACATTAGTAATATCTGCTCTTCAAGAAAAGACACTATTTTTATACTTCAGAAGCTTTCTGGGGGGAAAAAAATACACCATTTTATACCAAAGTGATTTTTTTTCAGTACTTATTTTTGTTTTGTTGCTTTAGACAAAAAAAAACTACAAAATGATGCATGTTCTCTAGATGCCCTTTAGCCTGGCAAACTGAATGAGATTTAGCACAGCAATTGGAAAAAAAAAAAAAGAAGGCCAAGGAAAAAAAACAACCAACCAACAAAAACCTAGAGCCAAAGAAGAAACAAGTTCAAAAAGGGACATTTATTCCAGAGGCTAGGTCAGTAAAGATGAGCTCTGTGATTACCCAAAAGGAGGTTGTACCAACGTGGGTATAGGTCTCTTTTCCCAAGTAATAAGCGACAGGATGAGAGGAAACAGCCCCGAGTTGAACCAGGAAAAATTTCTTCACCAAAAGCGTTACCAGGCATTGGAACAGGCTGCCCTGGAAAGTGGTGGCCATCATTCCTGGAAGTATTTAAAAGACATGCAGACATGACACTTAGGGACATGGTTTAGGCAGTGTTAGGTTTACGGTTGGACTTGATAATCTTAAAGGCTTTTGCAACTGAAATGATTCTATCACTCTGTGAAAACCCCTCCTTGACCAAAAATGCCCAAATGCAGCAGCAGTCCCAGATACAAGAGGCTCGGCAGAGTAAGCACGAAGAAACCCAGCACTGCTCAAGCTGCAGCTATCCCAACCCCATGTCGGTGTCGCAATTAGAATAGTCTCTGTGCCAAAACTTCCCTTTCCAAAGGAGATGTGGAGTTTTTGACAACAAGAGCACTAGTGAGGCCACACCTGGAGTGCTGGGTCCAGTTCTGGGCTCCTCAGTACAAGAGAGACATGGACATGCTGGAGAGAGTCCAGTAAAGGGCCACAAAGGTGACTAAAGCTTCAATCACAAAGGTGATTATGGCTTCAAGCTCCAACAGGGAAGGTTTAGACTGAACATTAGGATAGAATTTTTCACAGAAAGAGTGGTCAGGCATTGGAATAGGCTGCCCAGGGATGTGGTTGAGTCACCATCCCTGGACGTGTTTAAGAGTTGTTTAGACGTGGGGTTGGGGGATATGGTGGAGGGGAGAACTTTGTATTGTAGGGTTGATGGTTGGACTCAATGATCCCAAGGGTCTTTTCCAGCCTAAATGATTCTATTCTATTCTATAAAGGACTGGAACATCTTTCCTATAAGGGGAGGATGGAGCCAGGCTCTTTCCAGTGGTGCCCAGTGGTAGGACCAGAGGCAACAAACTGAACACAGGAGGTTCCACCTGAACACCAGGAAACACTTCTTTTTACTCTGAGGGTGACCAAGTGGTGGCACAGGTTGCCCAGGGAGGTTGTGTAGTCTTGGAGATACTAGAAAGCTGAAGGATATGGTCCTTTGCAAGCGGCTCTAGGTGGCCCTCCTTGAGCAGGCAGTTAGTCAAGATGACCTCCAGAGGTCCTTGCCAACCTCAACCATTCTGTCATTCTGTGACAGGAAGTTATAATCCCCATTGCATTTCAGGAAAGAGCTAGAAAACCTGTTTAGAATTGGGTTTCATTTGCAATAGCACACTCTAATATTACGGGGTCTCCTGCCCAACATGATCAAATTGCATCTTACAGGGTTGCGTCAAGATCATGGAGGCGAAGTAGTGGTTATAACAGTATCCCATTATCTGGGATTAACTGACTTGACTTTTCAAAACACAAAAGTGTGTGTACACGTATAATTTTTATGCTTCCCAGCCTCCTGACACAGAAGTGAAGTCCAGTTGCTTCCTTCAAAAGAAATGCATTTATATAAATTCATGACTTCATATCAGTTTATGTTTTCAAGCTTCTGCCTGCAAGATAAGTGCTTTCATTAAAAAAAAAAAAACACTAAAAACCTCCTTTTTTTTTCTGGTTCCTCCAGCCAGTGGGTATTCCAGCTATGAGAACAGTTAGCTCCCCAGACCAGCATGAACCTTCAGAAATATTCAGTAAGCTAAAGGGATGAATCTTTTTCAAGCTGCTCATCAACTTGCCTTTTAGTTTTAAAATTCAATGCTCTGCTTTAGGAATTGTAAATGAACCCTTTGCCTTCTGTGTCCACCTTTGTATCTAACCATAGCTCAGAGCATTGCTTCCCAATATCTCAATGTGAAAACAGAAAATCCAAACAGAAAGGAGGCAATTGAGTTTGGCTCAACTAGATTAATTTTCTTCCATATTCCTAAAAAAAAAATAATATTAAATTAATTTAAGATTGATTGAAGAGCGTGTGTGTGCACATGTGATTGTGTACATATTGAGAGATTATTTCCTTCCCTTCCAGCACACCCTTCCCTCCTGCAGTACTGAAGCCAAGGATCTCAATGAGATGTCAGATGAGAAAACACACATGGCTGGCGTGCAAAATACTATGGAAAGGAGTGTTTAAAAACACTCCCCTTTCATCAGAGAGAACAGCTTGGTTTGACAGGCAGCTTTACTCCCTTCCTGACATAGAAAACATCTCATGGACCATACGGATTTGCTTTAATATTTTCATCCATGAACAGAGGAAAAGCCATGTGCACAGGGTCCCATTTCTGCAGATTCAGCTCACTCACACAGATGGCATATAAAAGCTGAGACTGCTCACACCACTGCTGTGAGAGTGAATCATTATTGGCTTCGCTATACAGGAGCTCTGAATCAGAAGATACAGTCACTAGCTCAGAAGACAGTGGTGGCCGTATCTCCGTATTCCAAAGATTCAGATACAAGGCAAACAGTACTTACGAAAATTAGAAGGACCCAGTTAATGCAAAAACATATATAAATTACGTAAAAGAGGTGAAAACGTAAAGTCTGGCTGTCAGGGAAAAAAAGGCAGAAAGACCTAGCAGTTTCCTTCTAATTAAAAGTTAAACCCTTTTTTAAAGTACTTCAATAAGCCAACAGAATGCTGCTTTTTTATATAGATTTTTTTCCTCTCTCTCACGCCTTTCCTGCTCATTGACCTACACATCCACTATGTGGGCATCCTTGGGTGCCAGTATTACCCTGCAACGCTTGGTAGCCACGACAAAAGGAAAGACACAGTCTCTACCCCACTCCTGTGACCACACACGGGACCGCTCTGAGGAAGCGCAGGGTATTTTATCCCTAGGACCTCCCCTAAGAGATTGTTGTACCAAGGGAGAATATCCCCTGGTCCAACGTCCAACAACACTGGAAGTTGAAAACGTGAAAACGCCCAACACATTTTGGAAGGCAGAAGATGAGAATGATACAAGCCACTAAGAACCATAGAATCACAGAATCATTTAGGTTGGAAAAGACCCTTAAGATCATCAAAAGAATGGGTGAGAAGGTTGACTGGAAAGCCTTGTTTTTTGACTGACAGCCTTAGCCAAGCCTTTTAAGATCTCAATGAATTCACCTTTTAGTTGGAAAAACTACATCATGGCCCAGTTGATAGGTGATGCTTGTTGACACCACAATGCCTGGGAGACCATCATATGAAAATAATACATCAGATTTCACATAGTGTCTGTCTTTCAGGATCTCAAAACTCAAGAAAAGGGAATGAATGTTACAAATGGGAAGAAAACCACTATTCCACAAGAGAAACATCATTTACCATCACCTGCCAGGTGCAGTTCTGTCTACAACACCCAAAGGAACAGCTTGGGAATGAATACCAAATATTATGAACATCTTGTGTTATTTGCTCTGCTCATGTTAATGCACAGTAAGTTGTTCTTGCTACTTTGTCAAGTTTCTGTGTAAGCACCCGCAACTCATTGGCCCACCTGTACGTCAAGAGTCCTGAGACATGGCTAATTGCATTTCCGCACCCAACTCCCTGTTTGCCACTGTGAAAGTTTAATTTTGGAAAGCAGCATGCAAACACATGGTTAATCTCAGTGGAAATGCATAGTCTAGCAATGTTTACTCTCCTCACTCAAGTTGGGGTTGATTTAAAAAACAGACTGGAGAGGAAGGCAGGGTGTTTGTGCTCTTCTTTACAGTGGGGGACGGAGAAATTTCCATTGCATATTTGCTTTTAAAGTGAATTTTGAATCCTGAACTGAAGCAGACACGTTGGACTCTGCCATTTGCTGCACTTGGGGTCCTCAAGACTCAGAGCAAACACCTCACAGAGGCAGGACTTTGCACAAACATGTAGGTCAACAAAACTCAAGGCATGAGATGCCCAAATGAGTAAATACCTCTCACACAGGAGGTAAAAGAGATCTTCAAGCCCAGCAAAGCAAGCCTTGCTCAGCTGTACTGCGATAGGGGAATTTTAGTCAATTGACCATGTTTTGGTGCTGTTAGAGCTGTTCCAAAATATTAGTTTTACTCAACTTGGTCTGGGAACTGGGAGAGCCATGGTCTGAGGAGGGAAGAGGAGCAGGAGCATCTCTAGACAATGCCCATCAGGTGCTTCAGTGGAGAAAAGCCAAAGACTAAGAGCCCAAGCCAGAGTTGCCGCAGAGAAAGTCTCGCAGAATGATTCAGTTTTTCTGTGCTAAATCTAAAGTGCTGATTAAAATGTCTGCCCAGGCCAGCTTTACTTCTAATTGCCTGAAAAGAGCAAGGAAAGGGCCAGCTATTCTGTCTGGAACAACTCCTTTTTTTTTTTTTTTCTTTTTTTTTTCCTGTCCTCTTCTGCAAGAGTATTTGTTCAGGATTTTGCACAGAACTGAACAGTGCAAAGAGGATTCTTTTTTTCTTTCTTTTTTTTTTTTTTTAATCATTCATTTCGAAATAGGCTGGACAATTCTATCCGTTTCTGATCTAACTCATTATGCAGATGGGAGAAAGATCAGAATGAAGGAAAAAAAAACCCTGTAATACAAGTAAATTCTGTAAAACTCTGCACAGAGCAAGGTGATCCTGCCTTTCTCCAAACAAGCAAGATCCCAGTCCCTCCTCTTGCGCTGCACGGCAGGTCAGCAACGTTTTTAGCAGCCTGTTAATTGGGGTTCGGTCGTCTGCTCCGAGGAGCTGGCAGGCAACACGTGGCATTCTGTTAAGACAACAGGTTCCTTGAATATTCTTATGTATCTCCTCCAAAATACGGATCTAAACACTGTTTCCTCTCCTCCCACTCGTTCTCCCTCACATTCCCTTTCATTTTCTAAACCATTCATGCAAATTATTTACACAGAGAGACGCAGCACTGGTTACATTTGTTTGTCCGTTACGAGGTCCTGCAGTCTCTTCCGAGCTGCATACATCCATGCAAAAGACATCTCTATGAATATAAAACCCGTGTTCCCTGTCACTCTCCTCATGAAAATGCTGAATGGTTATTTAATAAAACGAGAGCCTTGTAGCTATTTGCATAAAACCTCCTGTACGTGGTTTGGGTCTGCTTCTCACACCGAATCTGGGCGCCTTGACCTGGAATAGCATCCGTGTGGTCACTCATTGTTACACCAACACAACACTGAGCCAAATCCATCCCTGGCATAATTTATTTGCCTTAACAGAGGTATACAGATGTTTGTACTGTAACAGGTTCAAAATGCAGGAATATCTCACCAACCTCTGCTAGTCCTGTCCTAGGAAGTGCCCTCATACTCAGCGTCTGCTCATCCAAAACCCCTACGGACCTGAAGAGTTCAGCCCCTCTTTGGGTCAAGGCCCTTGGACAGGGATGAATAAAAAAAGAAATACAGGAAAATACAGGAACAAACTAGTACAAATTCCTGCAAGTACCAACAGCCCAGAGACCTTCAGCTGACACAGGGGCACGGACCCGAAAACAGGAAAGCTGATAGAAGATGGGATGGCTGAACACGGATATAGGCTAGTGAAAGAGGCAATTGCTTCCACAAGACCTCTGAGCTGCCTCATTCCTGGCAGGCTTCCCATTCCCAAACATTTCACAATTGAATTAAGGACACACTTTATTCGCTCCAAAAGCAATTAAAAAGAAAAACACATTTAAAATATAGTTCTAGCAACAATAAGCAATTAGTCTCTGATAATTGTCTATGTCTTCCTATTTAATCACTCTTTTGCAGTGGCCAGTATGCTGATGACAGATCCCGACTGGTCCCATTATCGTTCTTGCCAAATTGTTTCGAGTTTGTGTCTGTTCTTAACCCTGTGATGACAAGGGACTGTGGGTGCTGCAGCGTCCCCGTAGGACTCGCTTGCAAAAGGATTTTTCAACCTTCTCCACCTGGATTGAATAGGCTGCCTTCCTCCGAGTCAGTGGAATGTTTATGTCCAATTTTAATCTCCGAACCTACCCTGCTCAGACACGTGATCAGCGCTACTTAATCTCAGCTATAAACGTTCAGTTGTAGTATAATATTCCTCAATTAACTTTTACTTGGGATCTTAAACCAGCGAACCTGAATGCACAACAACCCCGGATTGAAGAAATGAGTTGTTCAGTTCAACCTCTCTAGTTTTGGTAGGAGTTATTTTATTTTGCACGTGCTTTTGGTGATAGACATTTCTCCTCCTGCCCTGTGAAACAGCTGGCACGTGGATGGCACCTGCTTGTCTCATTTCTCCTCTGGCAGCGAAGACAAACTGTCATTTGGGGACTTGCCCAATTTGCTATCAACGTGAAAATCACTTCTGAGTTCGTCCTGCTTGTGTCCAGTCCTAACCTAAATGCTTAAAGGCAGACCCCCAAAATTTTAAAATTCTCAAAGCTCTGTGTTTTCAAAATTCTCAAAGCTCTGTCTTTACCAGTGAGCCTGAACTCCTTTTGAATTATTTTAAAATAGTCAATGACGTAGCCCCAGCTTGCTTAAATAGTATCATTTCTGAATGTGGGACAGCCCCTTTTTATCTATTTATCACAAGCAAGCTTGCAGAAGACTTCTTTTGATTATCTGCTACACAGCTAGAAGGTCAGCCTGGAATATACTGTATGCCTGTGCTTTGAAATTTCACATTCCCAGTATTTGCATGTTATTTTAGGTTACTGAAAACTTCATTCCTATAGGTTGGTTTATTTTGGTTTTTTTTGGGGGGGGGGGTTTGGTTGGTTGGTTGTTATTTTTTTGTGGCAGGACTACTTTCAGAGTGTTCTTACCCTGCCTTGCAGGAAAAAAAAAAAAAAAGAAAAAAAAAGAAAAGGGGAAAAAGGACCCTATATTACATTTAAGCAAAACTAACCCATACTATAATAGATCATATAACACTGCTTTTTCTATACTGAAAGGTTTGTGCAAAACGACTGCCGGTCATGAACAGCACAGCTTAACCTACAGCTTACTAAAAGAAAATCACTTTATTCCTCACTCTTTGCATAATAAGACCTGAAATTTTCTCCTTCCTTCTTCAATTCTGCAGTGATGGACATGAGACAAACCTCTCCCTCTGCAGAGGAGGTTTTTAAAGGTGTCATGCAACCTTTTAAGAGTTTCTGACTTGTGGCTGAAAAGTCAATGGTAAAAAAAACAATCTGTAGCCCTTTTGTGCTGGTTTGGGAGTCTGTCAAAGCAGGTTTAGTCTAGACACTACACAAGTAATTTGGAGACCTCCAGGGAGTGTTATCTGCTCTAGAAATTGGTGTTAAAGGTGGTGATTGTGCCACATTCCCTATGGAGACAGGAACCAGCCAGCACATGGTTGCAAAAGAAGTGATGCCCACTTAACAGCAGAGACACCAACCAAGGCTCCTGTGCTCAGTTCTGTGCATGCAAAGTTAAATATGTGGAACTCACCACACAATCTACTTACCTAAAGTCTCCCTGAATATGACAAGATGGAAGTGGAAACTTCTGGATTTTCTACTGTGTTATGAGGAAACAGTATTGTCCACATTATCTATTCAACAGGCACACAGTCGTGCTCCGAGCTCTCAGACAGATAAGGGGTCGTACATAACAGGTAGCTATTTTTAAACTTCTAGTTAAACTAATACTATGTGTAGCATAATTGTCATATTTGAGGAGTATCTGGGGCTCCTGTATGATGAAATATACAATATAGTGTCTGAAGCAGAAGGAACTCAAACGCAGATGAGAAGAGAGCTGAGGCAGCAGGTTATCTCCATGCCCAGATGTACAGAGACACGGGGGTAGGATGCTTTAGGAAAGCAAAAAAAAAGAAATGCTGATTATTTAAAGAAAAAACAATGGCTACATGACCCATTTTCCATGCTTGTCTTAAAGAAGAACTGTGAAATATCACATGAGATGTATGGGCCCTAAGAATTTTTCCATCCTTGTAGAGCAGCCAAAGCCTGGTACGAGATAATATATAACCCCCTAATAACAGGCGGGTAGATGATTTACCACATTTCAGTAACTGTGTAAATATGAGCACCAGGACACTGAGCCTCCCGGGCCTCCTTTAGCCCAACCATGATTGAAACGCAATGAGCTGAGCTAAATGAGAGATATTAAACAGCCCCAGGTACAAACGCTGTATCGCAGCACTTTAATGCGTGGGAAGGTGTGACGTGTGGTTTCTAGACGACGTGGGGCTAATGTCTACAGACCACAGTGGCTCAAAAGCAGAGGCAAAACCTGCTAAAATGGACATATTCTCATATTCTTAATGAAGTTTCTTTGAATTTCAGTCACAGCATATTTCATAAGTTGTTTGACTTACCAGTGGGTTGAATTAATTTTTTACTCTTTTCCTGATGTATGGTTAGTCCATTCTGCCACTTTTGCATTAAGACTCGAAGCAATAAACCAGATAGATATGACTTAGAGACTAAGGAGGCTACTATGGTGCTACAACTTCTTCATCCATCTATATCATGACCTGTCTCAGAATCGAATTTGAACACACACTAGAACTGCACTAATAGATATATGTAGATGGAAGTTTTCAGGCATCCTTGGTGACACAAATCCATATTCTTCCATGTTAGACAGGACGTGAACACACAAATAACAATCAAACTTACTGAAAACAAGAAATCTTTAAGCCTAGCGTCATCAACCCAAACAACTTTAGGCCTCTCTCTGAGATCTTTCTGTTAATAATTTACTACTTGCTAAAACCGAACATGCTCAAAACCTAGCTCCTGAATTTTTCATGAAGTCCTTTCCATACCTGCCTTAATTTCAGAAATAAAATCAGACTCTTTCCTGCCAATCTTGGCTTTCTCTTTGACTTGATCTGTTCTCTCTCATGACTCACAGCTCCAGTCTGTGAATAAAGCCTGATGCCACCTTCTACAAAACATCTCCAAATTTGACCTTTTCACTCTGCCTACATTGCCAAACCCTTGTCTAAGACCTAATTGGATTATGAGCCTTAACAATTAAAATCTCTTCATCTCTGCTTTTGACACCTCCCAACTACAGCCTTTCTAATCCACTGAAGACCTTGCTCCAAAGATCACCCTGTAGGTCTATAACCTGGTTATGTCCACATGGCACCTTGCAGAGACATCATTCCCAGCTTGTCTACTTTCTAGCTCTAGCAGTAAAGCTCAGCCCAGGCTAAATCTTCTCACACTGACCCAACTTCTCCTGTGCAAGCTGAAACCTGTTGCTGAGGTCATTCAGTAATACAGAAACCTCTGACTGCTACAGAGATGGCAAGTTGTGCTCGCTGCTACTTATGGGCTACAACTTGCGTGCAAAACTACTTCTCTCTTATTATTCTTATACTATTTTCCAAATTTGTCTTCCCTGATAAGCTTTTTTTCATATAACCTACATACTTCTATACTGTATATATCAAATAAATATACATGCACATACGTATGTATATATATAATACTAGCCTACAAGCTCTTAGTGACAACACTCATGTTCCTAAGAGCTTAGCAGAAAAATTTGGATGGCACCTAGAACTACACAGACCTATTTTCCTGGGATGTCCAGCCAGCACTGCTAGAGAAATAGACATCTTAAACAGGTGTCTAAAAGAAATCATCTTAGACAAAATATTAAAACATAAAATAAAATAAATATATACATATATGTATTTATATATCAAATCTCAATCTATCTCAATTTATCAATGAGGTAAGGAAGTGAGCACTGTACCAGCTTTCCAAATGGGGGCACTGAGACATTTTAAGGAAGAGTTAATCCGTCCTGTGAAGAGCCAACAGGAGTTTTTATGGAGCAGAAATGAATGCATACGCTACCCAATAGAACTGAGAAGGGAAGGTGACTTCCAGAAGATAGAGGAAAAACATCTTAATTGTAAGCTTTCAAAATCCCCAAACTGGCTCATCGAGGTACCAACTCCGTACGGGAATACTGTCTTACACTAAACTGAACGTGAAACCTGAGGATTTATAGGACATGCAGGAAGGGAGAGAGAGGCTAAAAGGAAAGCCAATCATAAGGAAAAGTAAATTGAAATAAAAATCATGCTATTTGAAGCAGAAACTCTTTGATAAGAGAGTAAAGCAAGAGCCAGGAAACTCTTCCTTCCCCATCACTACATTCTGAAGGAATGGAGACAGGAGTATGGTGAAGTTCAGAGAGGACGAAAACTTTGGGTTTAAATAAAATTACAAATTAAATATTGGGGGGGGAGGAGAGGGGGCGAGGTGGAGGGTGGAGAGAAGACAAGAAAACCACTGAGTTCAGCTAGTGAGTGTAAAAAAATTAAATCCCTTCCATACCCAAGGTTGCGAGCCCTGCCTTGGGCTTCACCTGTCGAGGGCTACAAAGCATTCCTGCAAACCCCCTTCTCCGTTTAATCGGCCATTCGTGTGGCAAAACCCTCCTCGCTCAAACCTTGCAACCGAGCTCCAGCCCGCCCAGCCGCCGGAAAAATGAGCAATGAGCAGGTGTCAAATTCTGCCCTTTTATCTTTGGCTTTTAAAAGACAGATACAATTATGTGCAAATCAGCGTAGCGCGGCCGCTGATGAGGTCTCTTTTCTAAGAATTATTTGCACAAGGCTCTGTGTGCAGACTGGCCAGAGCTATCAGCTCATCTGCAGACACACGATTGTGTCTGCTCTACCTTCTAGAGACCCACAGAGGCAAAAGCAGAGAAGAGAAATTGTTAACTCCTCACCCTCCACGGCAGGCAAAGGGACACTGCAAGGTCTCACTGGTGCAATCTTTCAATGGTTTGTGTATTTCGAGATGATGCGTGTACGTTTGAGACACATGAGTGGAATGCCAAAAACATGAATCACAGAATCCCAGAATGGTAGGGGATGGAAGGGACCTTCAGAGATCATCCAGTCCAACCCCTCTGCCAAAGCAGTTTCAACTAGAACAGGAACACATCCAGGCAGGTTTAAGAGAGGCTGTGAAGCATAAGAAACTGAAAAAAATGACAAATTTGAAGCTAAAAGTCTTCAAAATTCAATGCATGGAAAGACTTCATTGCTTCCTTAGTTTTTACCTCGGAATTCATGTATTGTTTTGTGGATAGGACAAGAGGAAATGACCTCAAGTTGTACCACACGAGGTTCAGATTGGATATTAGGAAACTTTTCTTCACCGAAAGCATTATGAAGCATTGGAACAGGCTGCCTCATGATGTAAAACAGGAGAGGAGAGAGGATCATTGTGTCCTGATCCTTTCTAAACTCCTACAGAAGTAAAGATTTTCACTGCAAGCGAAACCTTTTCGTGAAGTTTCCAGGTCTCCAGCAGGATTTTGGGCTATGCTTTTCCATAAATATTTTTGAAGTAAGAGAGTGAAGAAAAGCTTGTGAGCTGGTTGGAATGCATATAAAGCAAACAGTGACAAATAATGGAAACGTTTCCCAAGAGCATTCGCGGTTTCAGCAAGTACAGGGCATTGGGAGTTAACCACTCTATTATGTGGTTTGTCTTTTCCAGCATTAATTTGTGAAAAAGTCTATCTTTTACGCACTTGCAATCCAAACAAAAGAACAAATTAAAAGAACTAAGCACACAAACCATGCTGGGCAATAGACCGTCACAGCCAAACGCTGCCAGTAATCTATATTCTCATTGTATTACATGAACTGACCCAGAATTAACTATGGCTGCCCTCTCCTGGAAAACTCTCTAAAACAAATGAAGTTCTCTCTCATCCATTTCCATCAATGGCATTAGCATGCTTCGTGGGAAGAACACAGGAGAACATGACAACCGGATAAACAGCTACAAGGAAGCAGTAACAAAGAGAGCAGAATTGAACTATCTTTCCATAAAGCTCCTGAGCAGATATTATAGTCCCCCTTGGACAGTGTACAACCCGTGTACAACTGAGCTCACTCAGGGAATACAGACTACGTGGTTCCTGGCTTAAATTTTCACAATGGATGTCAAATGTCAGGATGGGAGTAAGAAGGAAACAACTTGCAGTCACATTCCGAGACCTGACTGTGAGCTTTAGCAACCTTTGGCTGCGAATCTCAGCTCCCTTGAGGTTCAGTGGTCAAGCACTTGCACCACGAGCGCTTGTTCTCCAAGACAGGACTCAGTGTGGGCACCAGGCTCAGCAGATCATAACGTGAGAGCTTGCTGGTGTTTGTGCACATCCAGGGAGCTCTCACTTCGCTCTTCAACTAAAGATGGTATTCCCAGGTGATCTGAGAACAAATGAGGATGGGGCAAGGAGGATATAGCCAACTGCACTACATGCATGGGAACAAGCAGAGCACATCCAGCTCGACCTGGCACAGGTGATTTAAAGAAGAGACGCTTTCAAGGAAGGGAAAAAGTGCATTCAATCTTCACAGATGTTAGTGTGAGTCAACAAAATGTCCTGACCCACAGTGTCAGATGTTATTGCTGGAATACAGTATCAGTGCAGGTGGCTTCAGCCTCCTGTCCATGGCTATATAATCACCCATTAGTATACCACTCATGGGCTTTTCTCTGAAGAGATTTCTTGCTTGAGCCTAGTTAATAAGAATCTCTTAAAATTCTTTCTTGAGAAACGACAGACATCATAAGACAGTAATTTGGGAAGATCACTGGTCAAATCCCAGTTATTACTTCTTTCATAAAGGTATAACTGAAGTTCCTGAGCCATATCTAGTGATAAAAATCACACAGTTAGAGGCTAACAGGGTAGAAGCAGGATGAGATTTCATGAGATTTAGATACCAAATTGGTCAATAGAGTATCCTTGATCAAAACAAACAAACAAAAAAATCAGAGCTGAAAAATTCATGTGTGAACTCACCTTTCAGAGGTGTGGCTTTGAAAGGGCTCTAAAACCAGCATTAGTCTTAAACATCTCAAAAATCTTAAAGTGAAGCATCTCATTCAAAACAATAAAAAGCATTCGAAATCTATAAAGTTGAGTTTGATCATTTCAGAAACTCAGTAATAAATATCTACAGATGCAGAACTTTGCTCTTTTCTTCCCCTTTTTCCTCTCTCTCCACATTGTTCTTTACCATTTCTTAATGTCTCTTGCATTTGCCTCTGACAGCAACCCCAGCATACCAGGCACTGTATGAAAACAGGCAAAATCTCTGCTTTTAAAGAATCACTTTGTCACGTAATGACCAGTGAAATCTCCACGCATGCAAAGAGCCCTTTCAGATGCCACATTCAATGTGCCTCAATGAACAGTAGCTGTAATGGCAAGCAGATGCTCCCCAAGGAGGTTGCCAGCTGCTGAAGTGACATACAGATGTTGAGCACACTGAGCTTCAAATAT
Source organism: Gallinago undulata (assembly GCA_026546715.1). Taxonomy (NCBI): domain Eukaryota; kingdom Metazoa; phylum Chordata; class Aves; order Charadriiformes; family Scolopacidae; genus Gallinago; species Gallinago undulata. Next base: position 147,850,386 of record JAOTQQ010000012.1, read on the forward strand.
TCGACTTTCGGTACAAAAAGGACTCACTCCCAGTCTTAAAAATACTGAGCCAAGATCTTTGTTACCGTAAAATGCAATCAAGTTACCATTACTCTCAGGTTTCTTACACAAGCACAGAAGCAGCAGCCCCAAACAACAAAACACTGAGAAATTACAGAAAAATAGTGGAGAATTGTCTTTGACAGGAAAGATCAATTCCAGTTGTCTTTTATGACCTGATTCAAACGAAACTCAACCAGAGCATCCATTCTCTTGTTGTCCCAATTTTATTTGTAGCTAGGCTTCATTTTTACATTTTGGAGCATGGCAGCCTTAAGTAAAAAATGCTTCGTAGGAGTAAAGGTCCATTTCCTCTGACACTTTTCTTGGAGATCTGATTTAAATTAATACCACTACCTTCTTTCTAAAAAGCAGGATAAAAAAAACTAATAAAATTGTTAATTACAGGAAAATCAGGCAAGCTTGACCTACTCTTAGTTAATTTCAGTATTTGTCTAAGAAAAGAAGCCAGCATCTGCCACACTCTGCCAACAATTGTTATTAACAACAATCTGAAAATCAGCTTCTTGCAGGGGGACCCTAGCTGGAATGGAATATTCTCTCACATCAAAGAACAACTACCAGTAAAGACCAACAGGAGATATATTGGCACTTACAAGTTTTACTTATTTTTTTAACATCTCAAAGTCACCCAGCAGAATGGGCTGCTGTCTTTACCATCCCAAAGCACCTCATTAAACGAGTGAGTTAATCAAGTATATTCTGCTAATGAGAAAACATAATTTAAAAAGTTCAGAGAAGTGAGAATGAGGAAAAAAATTAACACAGCAGTTAACTTCTTTCCCACCTAGGAACAAGCCCTTGGTTGACACAATGTAAGCTGCAGTTTCGTTAACAAATTATGAGTTGTAGTTACATCCTCTGTGAGTAAACAGTAATTAACCTGGTCAAAAATTCATGGGGATAATTTCTAATAATTTTTTTTCCTGCCTACGTTTTGGCGGTTTAGAAAGGAAGGCTCTTCCAGCTTTATGACACATCAGATAACTGTAATTAATCTGCATGACCTGTACGCTCTCTGCACAGCTTTGGCATTGGTTCCTCCAGCATTTATTCTGAATTTGGTATTAGGACCTTGCTGAACTCATGATATGTATAATTATCCACACATACATCCAGCAGGTTTATAGAGAAATACATGTAATCGCTCATTCCGGGTACCGACTTAAGATAGCTAATTGACTTACTATTATTTACTAGTGGCCATATATACATAGAGCTCCATCATACACTTTCTACCATGTTGGCTTCCTTTCCCCATTGACACACTCATTTGAGAATCGTTGAACTCATTTCAAATCTCGGGCATTTTCATATATCCCTTGTCCATCCCTGCTCACAACTCATTAAGTTTAGAATTTTCTTCCAAAGTATGCCTGTCCTGAAGGACTCCAACCTGGGCCACTGCAGCTTTTCTATGCCTAAAAGTATGAGGTCTGTTTATATCTGGACTATTTCTATTTGACACTGAGATGGAGAAAAGGCTATGTTTGCTCTATTGGCTTTTCCCCTGCAAATGCAGGAGTCTTTCACGCACATATTTTCTCGTGTGTTGTGAATCCATGAAATCACAATAACCCCAACAATACATCTAAATATTTGACAGAAATCATGGCAAAAATCATTTTGAAAAATTCCATCTGAGATCAGCATGAGGTTAATTTTCTTGCAGTCCGCTGAAATATTTACACGAATCTTTTGTTCCTTGATCTGATTTGCCTGTTAATAACACTGAGCAACAATTTGCCTTACCCGGACTTACCATCCTATCAAAACAGTCCTAAATATTTGAATCCCGGAGGAGAATACGCATCGTCTGGGGCTGGGGACTGTAATCTTCTCTTGGATCATTTGCAAGCACAGCTTTATTGCTTGGCCGCGGCGTGAATTGCCATCAAAGCCAGCAAACACCATCTCCCTCACTGCCCACTCGATAAAAATATGACACAGAGTGTATTGAGAGCCCTGGAAAACCACCTGCCGTCTTTGGCTCCGACAGCTGAGCAGTTTCTACTGGGCAGTCACAGGAATGGCCTTTCTGTTGAGATTTGCAAGGGAGAACGATACAGCTGTTAATTAATAAATAGCTCAGGTTCATCTGCAGGTTGTTTTTATACTAATGAGCAGAGCCGGTATTAGGATCGTTGCTTTTTAAGTTCTAGTACTGCCTTGTAGAAAGAGACCTGTAGCAAAGAAGATAACGGTGATTACACGAAATGAGTCCTAATACTTCTGAAAACAGTTATTAAAAAAGATTGCTTGAGTTAGGGGGAGATAAAAATTCCTTTCTTCTCCAAAGTCTACAAAATTTTTTACTTGTCTGGTTAGTTTCTCCTATGTTTCTCTGTTTTATCTTTACTAGGTCATTGTCACAAGGCTGTTAAATTGGCAGCGCCTGAACAGATGCCTCAGAAATGGTTCCCTACCTAAAGCTGGAATCGTGTATCTACCACACCAAAAATCACTGACCACCACACATATTAGACAGTTAATGGTCTCAAAGAAAAAAAAACTCTAATGAGCCTAACCAAACGACAAAATAGTGTGGCTTTATTTCCTGGGTCTATATCCAAATACAGCATACTTTCTTCTCCATAAACTCTTTCCAGTCCCACTGAAGGAGCTGGATGAGGCAAAGGAGGAGAAATAGCCAAAAGTTAGATTGGAAAGAGAAATCATCTCCAACTATAAGTAAGTCTATGATTGCTCAATGTATAGTAATTCTTCTAATTTATCCCGTCTAGTTCCAAGTTCAAAATGATGAGACTTTCACCATATCCTGTAGGAAATACCTCCACGGTCCAAAAGGCTCCTTAAATCTCAGTCTAAATGTTCCCACATTCATTTTATCCCATTACTCTTAGTTATAGCCAATATTCTAGCCTTGAAATAATTCCGCTCCTACACGAGGTTGGTATCCTAATTCTTCTAGCCTCCATTACCCTCTGGCATTGGAAGACATTAGAAAAATACACAAGAATAAATTAAAATTGTCAGAAAAACCAATGAATTTCAGATAATTTAAAAATAAATACAATTAGGGCAGTTAAAAATGGAGAAGGCCTATTAGATTACTGCGTGCGTCCCTGAATACAGGATGTCTTAAATTAACCTGATACTAAATGTGATCTAAGCCAAAAGGCCAAGAAGAATCTTGCGTATCTTCTCTAATTTAGACTTTCTTGGCCTTTATACAATCTGTCTCAAAATGCTAATACAGCAGCACCTGAAGGTGTTTTTATTTTACTTTTAGGTTTTTTACTTTTTGGGGTTTTTTTAAGAAAATGGTGCGCTTTGTCTTACAGCAAGCTTATCCCCAACGTGAAGATCTCGGACAGGACTTCACTAAAGTTACCTGTCAAGCCTGTGCCACCTTCAAACGGAGCAAAAAGGGAAATATTTCTGTGCCTGCCTGCAGACAGGTAGAACTGCTGCATCCAACCTCGTTTGAGCTGCGGTTTCAACAAACACACATGGGAATGCAGTACTGGAAGAATATTTGATTGTGTTTGTTTACCGACAGCATCGATGCCAAGCAGCTTTGCCTGGAAAAAAAAAAAAAAAAAAAAAAAAGAAAAGAAAAGAAATTTGGTTTTTAATAACACCACAACTCTGATAGGAACTGTGTACAAGGCAAACCATTTCAGGATATCAGAAGACAGATGGCCTAAATGAAACAGCAATTCATCAAAAAATCAAATTTGTAAGTCTTGTGGAAGTTATTTTAAAGGGAACATAAACTTAAATGTATATCCCAGAAGTCAGATGACATAGCATGAATCTGATCACCAGCGGCCCCACTTCAGTTAGGTTTTCTTTTAGTTTTCTTTGTGGTTATATCTGAATTAGCTCAAGATACAAGTAATTTCATTTTTTCAACAGAGGACCCCCAAAGAAGAACAGTAACATTGCTCCTAAACTTTTTATGCCGATAAACCACAGTTAAATGAAAAATCATCTAGCAGGCTTCCGTCTGTTACAGTCTGCATTTAGTTTTGAACAGTTGGCTTAAGGACCGAGGAGTTGGTTTGAAAATACCAGACGTCTCAGTCTAGAATGAACTCGGTTTCTTTGAATGATCTCAATTCAGAAATCTAGATTCAAGAAAGTATTTTCTTGTAACAAAACTCTTCATCACTGGGTGAATCAAAAATAGAATCAAGAACAAATAAGGTTCCTTAGCAATTTAAGCAAAGAAAAACCACAGTCATTGCCAACCTGTAGGGGAAAACCAAAGTACATTGCCTCCTTTCTAAATTATCTTGGTTTATTTTATTACTGGCCTCTTCAAACATGGAGAGACAGTTGTTGACAGACATAAATGGTTTCAGTGAAGATGCTCTTGTTCTGCTCACAAGGCACAGAGGAAGCAAGGCTGAGTTCAGGTCTTCCCATTTGCCTTGTTCCTGGAAAACTTGAGGCATGATGGGCTTCTAAGTGTTGAGTTGGACCTTATGTCCTCCCTTTTGTATAAGCAGCACATAAAAAGATATTTCAGTTTCATTTCTAAATACTCAAAATGTGTAACGTAATGACTTCACCTGTCCTGAAAGATTCGAGGACATCCCACACCTCAACCACAACACACTGTCGATGACCTAGAGAAAATACCATGTTCTGCTTTGGGTTCCTTCAGCACCTGGTTTAAAACAGTCGTTGCTTTGGTGTCTTGGTTTTAAGACACCATGAACAGAGAGCCCTTGAATAACAATATCCTGGTTTTTAAAGAGAAACTACTGTCTACAGCAACAATTATGACAGCTTTTACTTGGAGACCGCAATGAAAGAGATCTGATAGGCTCTGAACAAAGAAAAAGCCTTTTATTCATGATGAAAGCCTACAGTGTCCGGAATATTTTTTTTAAAGTTCTTTTTTTCAAGATATGCCTGACAGACTGTAGCTGGAAGCATATGCCCTGAACACAAGTTAAAATGCTCACCATTCTTTGGAAAGTAAAAGGGATCAATTCATATTTCCTGAATTTTAATGCAGGGCCAGTTATTTTTGCAACCAACTGTAAAAACAGGTCAAACTGGCATAATTTTGGTAGCAATTCCAACTCTCTTGATTCTGATTTTGCAAAGAGCATCCCGAGTCATGGGCTGTGCTGAAGAAGCGACGTTCAGTGTTGTCACACTCTGCAGGAAAACAGCCTAAATTATTTTTTCGGTCTCTACAAGTTAAGTGACTGTTATCTTCATATCAAGGTGAGAACTTAAAAGTCTCAAATATGTGTATGATCTTACAGACTCCGGGGAGAATCTACTTGGCAAAACCAGCTGGGAATGGCAAAGAGACCACAAAACACCTGGAAGAATCCAGCCAGAAGTCTGTCTTATGAGAATATATTGTAGAATACTGCAAATATTTTTCTCCTCTTCTGCTGGACAGACAGGTTGAACCTGGTTTTATATTTTTTAATTATTTAGGTGAATTTTATCTGGAGAAAGGAAAGAAAAAAGAAAGCTCTGCTCATACGCAGAAGCTCTGCCATCCTATACATCGCAGCATTTTCTATCTAGTGAGAAGTAACATGTTGAATGAATTTGTTCCTAATCTTTCTTAGGAGGGAAAGCTGATGGAATCACATTGCCAACAGGACCAAAGCAGAACTGTGCTGCCCACACGCGTCTCTTCTTTGTGCAGTGGGCAACAGTTTTCCCCCTTTATTATATTCCATACAGAATGAATCCACTAAGCCCTGGAAATGACAGCAACGTTTCCCATCACCCGCTGGATAAAGAACAGGTTGCTTTGCCTCGGTGTCCTTCGGTAGCATTTTGTATCCTTAAATGTTTGACCCCGAGGACTGATACAAGAGACGCAGAGGGTCTGCCCCTTTCTCCCATCTTTTTGCCTGTTTTCCAGGTTGCCTTTTCATCTTCCTCCTCAGCAAAAGAGCGAGCTGTGTTCCGCCTGTCTGCGGCTCAGGCTTCAGAGTAATTTTCAGATGTTACACGAAGGCACTTACACTAAGTAGCTCATCAAATGAAGGGTTTAATAACTAGTATGAACAGGGTATCTCACTATCACTCCGGACTTAGAAGGCCAGTCTCTGCTTTTTTATCTTCACAGCAGAAAAGCATAATTTGGTATAATTATTATTATTACTAAACACAGCTATTAACATAAAACTAAATTATCTTCTTTTCCTGACTAACCTATGGCTTTCTTTCTTCCAACATTTTACCTGCCAATACATAAACACCACCACACACTTCACGGTCCTGTTTTAAGAGATGCTTTCAATTTTTTAACCCTTTCCTTTAAGGAATAAATTCATTCTTAGCCCTGTAGAGTTGAAAGCTCAATAAGAACACAAGCCAAGCTGCACAGAGTCTGACCATCACACAACGAGGAGAGCTCAAGGAAACATAGTGCTGCAAAAACATGTCCTTTCCCCCAAAAAATGCCTGGGCACAATGTCGCTGCAGGTTTTACAAGCTTCACTCTCCCTCCTAATCTGCTTTGTAATGATGCTTGCAGAGCATAGAGAACTACTGATAGAACCACTGAATCACGGAATTGACTAGGTTGAAAGGGACCTTTGAGATCATGAAGTCCAACCATTAACCTAACACTGCACAAACCCACCAGTAAACCATGGCCCTGCCCCAGCAGCCAGCGTGCCGAAATGGCACAGGGAACGCGCAGCAGTGGTCAAAGTAAGGACCAGATCACACCCCCCCCAGATGTCCTCTGGGTTTATCTCCGGATAAGTGTCCCGTTCCTATCTCCAGATAAACATCCCATTCCTATCCATTAAACAAAACGGTGGAAGGAAGGTGCTCATAACACAAATAGGGGGCCAAGGGAATATTCCCCCCCACCATGACGTTAGCTAAAGGGCAGTTTTACCATTTCTCCCATTGCTTCTGGCCATTGCCATGAACACTAATCCTGCCAGTGGAACATCCCCACTGTTGGGGCTCTCAAAATGCTGACCACCCTGTTGCTCACTTGGACCAACAAAAATGAAAGCAAGGAGCCCACCGAACGTATCTAGCAACTCTATATTGCTCACAAATACCTACAAACTAACATCTCATCTACAGTGCAATGACCTATAATTTTACAGCCCTTCAGTAGCAAAATAAGGTCACTACTTGTCACACTTCGTAAGTTATTTTCATCAAAATTGCGGTACATTTGAAAAATGTCATTTCAAACCCTAGATGAGTTTTATCCATCTGTCCCAAAACTTTATTTTTTTTTACTTGATCGTCACCTATATGGAATTATTTTGGTTCCAGTTTGCTGTTTGCAATATGAGACCGTGATGAGATACAACCGAGTAGATTTCCACACCGTGGCACATTTAAAGAAGCGGGGGGAAAAAAAAGTCCCATTACTTCACTTCCCCAATTAAGCTCTTTTTTGGGGGGGCTCTTTCTCTTTAAATACCACCATTCCCACCCCCCTGGTGTGCTTCAAGAGCTGCAGGGAGAAACTTGCTTCACACAAGCATGGGCTGTACAACTCAATTACTGAGATCTAAAGGGAACGCGCGCCCTTGGACAGCATCTCTGAGGTTTCGCCATGAACGCTGCCTGATCTAATTAGGAAACACTCAGCATCTGTGTGGCAATTACTAAAGAAAATAATTATGACATGACCACTGTCTTCCTTCAGATGGAAAAGCTGCAGAAAATGACAGGAAACAGAAGTCGGACGGGAGTTAACGAAACAGCCTTTGGCAAGAGAGGAGAGAAACACCAATTCCAGGAGAAGGTACAATTTTCTCGACTGGAAAATGTGGGAAAAGTAGCACATTGCAAGCTAAAGACCAACAGGAAAAGAGTTTGTTTTGTCATAAACGAGCCACAGACTCACCGTAATAAAGCACAGCTTACACTTCCAGACAGCTGCCCACCCCAGTTTATTGTAGGAGACGCCCCTTTGATGGGTGCAATGGTTTGGGGCTGCCCTCAAGAGATACCAGGTGACAATGTATTAACAATCCTCCACCTATTCATGCTACGAATTAAATTTCTTTCCAACACAGAAACCAATTTGAATCACTGAAAACACTCTGAAGTCCCCCTAGGAGTTAGTCCAGTGGTTACAGCAGGGAACTGGAAAGCGACGCTCTCTTAATTGCAGCCCCAACCTTAATCACTGATTTGCTGCGAGAATTTAATCACGCGACTTAACCCCCCTGCCTCAGTTTACTGATGTGCATAATATTAACAAGCAGCTTTGGAGTAATCAAAATATGGCAGATCCTTTACAAAACAATGAAGGTGATCAGCGTGGCACTTAATGCAACACAGAGGTGCGAGTCTTAATTAATGTTTATAAAGTGCCTGAAGAACTTGCGAGAGCTGGCGCCGAGGGAATACAAAGTATCATTACATTTATTTTGCCAAGAGGTATGAATATGTGATTATAATTTTATTACCCACGCAGACTTATATGGAGGGTTTGAGCACAAAAGAAATTAAACTTTTTGACACCTTCTCTGCAGCGCGGGTTCATTATGGGAGCAGTGTATCAAATGCAAGGGATTTAATAACTCGCTCCTAAGATCTACTATGAAATCATACCCGAATCTTCACTATCTTCAAGCAACGTATAAGCAAAAAAAACTGTGTGTGAGAAAAGTGTTTTAAAACTTAGGATTGTTATGTGGATGTTATAGCATCGCACAATCTGAGTACTTTCAAAGCATTCATTTACTGTAGCAGCTGTAATTTCCCCTGTATTTTGATTATCTTGACATTTTCTAATCATGAGAGTTATAAATTTTAAAATGATATGGCAGGCTTGATAGGCTGCAGATTCACATCCCAAGCAAAGTTACTTTTTTTATTAAATGTTAAATTGCTTTTCTCCAAAAGGAGAATTATATTTTGGTTAATTTTTGCTTTTTGAATGCTACCACAGATTTCTTCTGATAATACAGTGGTCTGAGTGACAGCAGAGATTTTTCCTTTCAATATTCCTGGATAAATATTGACCGAAGATGCCAGTTCTGTCTTTCACCATTGAGATTAATTAGTTTGGGCACAATTACAGCAGGGTTTTTTTTAGTATAGCGTCTAGTATGACTCAAAAGTTTCTAAGATGTGCTCAGAATTTGTACAGATTTTTTTTTTCCTGAGCAGCTCAGGCATTTTCAGGCATTACAGCTAGGGTCTGAAATTTGGCCGGGGAGGTACAGCATGTTCAGCATAATAGATTTCCTGCTCAACCCAAAGTACTATGAATTATAAGATTTGTAAAATAATGCATTATTTACTCCTACTCAAGACTTTTTATCTAGATCCCTTCTGTGTCCCTTTTACTGAATAGTCCAATTTCAAGCACAAGATATTTCCCTCCTGAATATCCTGTTACAGCTGCGAGCGCCAAAGGTCAGAGCAGCCTGGTTCCTCATGACCCCCCCAGCTACACCCAAAGCCAAATGAGAAACTTGAAATTAAGTTAAACACTGAGGAATGGTATGGTTATGGAAAACCATGGAGATCTCATGTCACCTAATTTATGGAGGATAAGAGCCAAGGCTTTCAATAACTTTGTTCGCGAGAAATATTTGTCAGACCAGTGTGTGCACGTCCAAACCCTCCTCTTCCCTTCCTTTCAATATTCCTGGATAAATATTGACCGAAGGTGCCAGTTCTGATTTTCACCATTGAGATGATTAGTTTGGGCACAATTACAGCAGGGTTGGTCTTTTTTTTTTAGTATAGTGTCTAGTATGACTCAAAAGTTTCTAAGATGTGCTCAGAATTTGTACAGACTTTTTTTACTAATAATCAAAAGTCAGAAGGAGCAGTGATCTTAAAAGGTAAAAGGTCCCTTCCAACCTAGGTGATTCTGTGATTCTGTGTCATTCCTAACTCAGCCTCTAGCATCATTACATTCAATCCTCTAACTTTCCCAAACAAGACAAGGGATATATTTTTCAACCCAACTTTCCCTAATTCTGAAACTTCAACATCCATCAAGTTTTGGTGGTCTTTTCACTGTTGTGCCCTTCCTTAAATTGTAAAAATAGTATTTGCCAGAAAAACTTAAGCAATGAGGTCACGAGGGCTGTCCAGTCCAAGACAAGAACAATCAACACTAACATTTCCATGCTTTAAAAAGGACATCTGTACACACTTTCCAGCTATTTTATCTCTAATAGCTGTTAACCGATGTAAGAGGCAACTCTACAACTTCTTTGGTTTCAGACAGATTTATGGCACTACCAAAAGCAATTAATTAACAGCACTAGGCTACATATCTCCTAACTTACATTCTCTTTCAGAAACTATTTGACTAATAATAATGATCTATCACATGGCTTCACTTATGAATTCTAACATTTAACTTTTGAAGAAAGAAAGCTATTTGGAGAGCATCAAGCCTCATTTCTCTACTGATACGATTTGAAATAATTTCTTGATTTTTTCATAATTATTTGATTACTTAATATGTAGACATAAAGGGGAAAAAAAAAGAAGGGGAAAAAAAAGAAGGCAAAGCATTACTGAATATCCTTGCAAGGAAACCTCCTGATTTGGGAATGCAGTCCTCTGTCTGGGATCCACAACTCATGCATTAGAGAACTGTATATGGGATTTTTCTGTTTTGACAGATACAATCTAAAGATGAAAACATATTCCAAGGCAGAAGGACTTTTAGCTTTTCAAATTATAAATGAGCTTTGGCTTTGAATCCCTTAACTTCAGAGGGAGGAATGTGACCACTATCAGCCCTGGGAGCATGACATGAATTTGTATTTGAAGTTCATTTTAACTTTCAGAAGGGTTCATTTGTGTACACTGAAGTCCTACTCTCTCTGCTAAAATGGCAAATAAAGAAGGTGCAGATGTCTGATGGACAACTAGGACTGTGATCTTGAACCATTTTTCACGAGACAACACTTTGCAAATCTGCACCGAATACCAGTTGATAAGCTACGATTAACACGCTGAGAGGCATATGGACCCTTTCAGCAAAAACATTCAAAATATTCTTCCTTAGCATTCTTTTTCAAGAGATCCCAGGTTTAGTCAGGCTGACCTACAACCCCTCCAGAAAGTCAATGTACTGAGAAGCTTATTACTTCTACCTATCCATAGAACTCCCCAAGGATCTTCTCAAAAAAAAAAAAAAAAAAGTTGCGTTGCAAAGTCCTCCTTGTTTGTGGAACTTGTTCTTCCTGAATACATTCACAGTGACCAAGCTCTTTGTTTAGACACACACAGAGTTTTTCTCAAAACACAGCTATCTCAGAAAGCAAACAGCAAGGCAGAAAAGGAAAACAGTTTGCCAATGCAGCAATGCAGCAGAGGTGCTCTGAATAAATTCCCTGAAATACTTAACCCGCAGGTAAAAGCTCTGACAGCAACATCATTACCCAGGACCTTCAGAGAGACCAACGTGTAATGACCAAATGGTTATAAACACTAGGAGCTCAAAGTCAGATTCCCTTTGAAGTAATCAGATCACATCAGTCTGTACTGTAATACAAATACAATGCCTTGGAGAAATAAAAGAAGAAAAGGACTATTTTTTATTATTTTTTGGTAGATGCTACAGTGTCCCAGCAACAGAACCACATCCCTTAAACTAACTAGAAAGCTTACGGTGCTCTCAAAGCCACTACAACTTCACATGTTTCATAGCATAGCAGAAATAACCTCCTCATTTTACATTCTGTAAGAAGGGGAAGGTGGTTTAGAAATACATCCATTTATATATTCATTTCTATTCTTGGCAGTTTAAAAAGCTCTACGCAGAGAAAGGAGGAGGATGGTGGGTAATAGAAGAAATATCCTTTTATAAATATGAACAACCAGCAACATAAAGCATAAAAACGTGCGTTGGGCACCAACTCTAGTTTATTTGGATTCTTAAGTCTTAATATTACAGCCATAATGCTTCATGGTGACTTTGGATAGACATGGATGTGTCCTCTCCTAAATTTTAAAAGAAGCCTTCAAGATATTTTGCTGTGTAATAACAGCAAGGATACATACCTTTTATATGTATCTCCAGTGAGACTGAAAAAGCTTTATGAAGGAACGAAGCATCATTAGCCCTTCTTAATAGTGAGAAGCAGGCACAGAGAGGTGAAACAACTTGCTCACAAGTGCACTATACATCAGATATATAGGTGGAAATAGGTCCTCCAGACTCTTCAGCCCTGTCCACTCTTATGCAGGCTCTAGCACCAAATTCATTCCCAACACACAGAGGAAAGAATTGTTTCCAAACTTCAAAAAAGCAGAAGAACAACTTGCAGCTGGACAAAACAATTTTATACCATTTTCTGCAGGAGATTGTCACCTTTTGAGGTTTGTTTTCATTTCATTTCATTCATAGTTTATTCCCTTTCAGCGAAGCAGCCAATTGATTCATCAGTCCTTTGAAGCTGCTTTCTTTTTCCCACCCTGGCATTAGCTACATGGACAATTCTTCTCTTCCTTTCAATAGGGAAGCATGAATCGTAGTAGAGCTGTTTGGCATAGGTTTAGGATATTATTTGCTACATCTCTGTAAATAGCTGCAGTTCTGTAGTGTGTCTATTTTTTATGGCTAACTTTCAAAGAAACACAATAATAAATAAAAATGGATTTTCTAGGAATCAACAACGTGGAAACAATGAAAAACAGCCCTGCGCAAAACAGAGCATGAAATGGGGCTGGCAAGAAGAAAAAGAGAGAGAGAAAAAATGTTGATGCCAAGGTGAAGAGAAGGAATGAGAGGGTGCAAGAGTGGAGACCCTGAAATTATCTTTCAACCAAAGACCAAAGAGACAGGTACTGAGGCTAGAGGGGAAAAGAGAGTGGTAAGTTTCTGACAGTGACAGGGTAGTGGAAGAATGAAAAATCAGCCAGAAAAAGGGAGATTTTGCCAGTCTTTGCATCAGCATTGGCTAGATCTTGCAATTGGAGAAACCAGACGTAGGAGAGAGGCTGTAGGGACGAGGCAACGTTGACACAGAAGCAATCTGCACTACATGCAAGAAGAGGGAGGCATGTCCTTCAGTGAATAGCTATAGTTCCCCTGCAAACTGGCAGAACGCTAACGGCACTCGCCAAAACTGCCATACACAATTTCCCATCACCCCATTACTAGTGATCCTGGCCCCAGGGGCAGAACATGGGAATGGACCTCCTCCTTTGGCACAGCAGAAAAGGACCGATACTATTTATCTTTAAGGCAGCGCTGAAGCACTTGGCAAACACTTTTTTTTATTACAGCTGCTCTGGCCAAGTCCTTGGCCATCTAATCTACCACCCAACATGCTTCTGACTGACTACAGGTAAGTTGGACGAATTTCTAGATGTAAAGAGACTTTGTTTCCAGGGCTGTCTTCAGTCCAAAACGTGCCTTGCTTCAGTTAATGAAGTTTACCATGTGACACCGACTTTCCCTTTGTTACCATTTCAGATTTAACCAGCTTCTTTTCTTACGTTCCTTGAACAGCCTCTAAACTATTCCTGTAGGCATTAAATCTACCCGTCCTAACCTATGTTTAATCACATATAATGTATGAATCACTGGAATTGAGCACTTGGGAAATAACCTCTACTGAATATCATTTACTATTGAAATACACAGATTTGTTACTCTTTTATGCTGCTCTTTTTAGAAGAGATGTTCAAGATGTCTTTAAAGGATTGCCTTAAGAGTAACACCAGCTATTCACTGACTGTGAGCCTGTAAAATCTTTTCCTTTGTCCAGCTTGAGCTGAAAACCAGACAGCTGAATTTCCCACTGAGCATCTGCCTGGTCATTCTCTTCTGGCTTTCCTTCCTCCACCCTGCAAGGACATCACATCACTTCATCTCCACCAACTGCACCAAAATCCTGTGGCCTGTTCTGTCTTTGGAAGATTTCCAATTCTTTCAGAAAGCAGATTGCAGTGTACTGCTAATTGCAGTTAAGAGGAGTAGATGGCTCAAGTAGCTGTTATTTATTCATTTGACATTCTTAAACATACACTTGGAATACCTATAGAGTTTCAACAAAGCTTCACTGAAGTCTAAACCTGCACTTAGGTTTTTTTTATCCCTGTAATTTGCAGGTCAGCCTTGTGGTTTCTTTTATTGCCAATAATTAAGCAATTCAAGGTAGGTTATTTCCCTCACGAAAATGCTCTAAGCAAATATGCTCCAGGAACGTTGTGCTGCAAACCATTCCCCCTTGTTGTCTCTTCATGTAAACTCCAAGCACATCCCCAGACACCAGGTGCCTTGCTCCTCGCTGCGGCGTGCTGCTTCACTGATGTATAAGAAAGAATGAATGGTTTCTCACAGAGCTGCAGGATCACTGAGGCTGGTAAAGACTTCTGAGGATCATCTAGTCCAACCTCTGCTCAAAGCGGGCGCAGGTAGAGCAGGTTGCCCAGGGCCATGTCCAGCCAGGTTTGAATAGCTGCAAGGATGGAGAGTCCACAGCCTCTCTGGGCAGCCAGTGCCAGTTTTTCAGACACTCTCATTGTAAACTGTAAAACCTACTGTGGACCATCAGTACCCTCCCCTGTCACTCATATGGTATTTCTGTCCCACTTGGTCAGGCACATCCTGTCTTTTTGAATCCATCTTTGATCTCCAAAGAAGATCCCATAGTCATAAAATCCAGATCCTTGATATTGACACCAGCTGTGTGTCCACTCCTTCTCTAGCTCTACTCCTCCCCCCCCCCCCCCCCCCCCCCCCAAAGGAGAAAACCATCTGAGCCATGTCCTCAGTCATGACCTGTGAAGGCACGTAGCCATACTTGATATGCTCCAGGTCTCCTTGACTGTATCACTGGTGCTCACATGGAAGTGGATAATAACCCAAGGGCTGGACAGTTTTTCTACAGCATCCCAGATCTGAGCCACTGGTAAGCAGAAAACATCCCTAGACAGCAGGTAAGGTTGACAGATTCCCCACAGGAGGGGGAAGTTACCCACTAATATCAACCTTCCTTCTCAGGTTCAGCTGTCTCACTGGACACAGCTCCCAGGGAACTGAAGCTATTCTGTAGCTGCAGATCTGCAGGTGAAGCAGGAGCCTTCCTCCCAAGGCCAGAAATCACAACCTTCTGCCTTTCCCATCATGGAAGTCTTCATTTCCCAACCTGACAGACTGACAGCACATCCTTCAGTAGTACAGTTTGGGGTTCGGGCTTTTGGAGAAGAACCAACCAGTCTCCTTCTGGACCTCTTCTGCACCAACTGTTGCACCTGGGAGCTTTGGCCTATATAGCCAGGAACTTCTCCACAGCAAGGGTGCTTGATCTTCCCTAACTAGGCGTCAGATGGAAAAAACCACAAGCTCAAAGCACCTTCTGATCCGGAATAGCTAGCAGAGCTCATTAGAAGCTGCTAGAGTCTGCTGGAAGACAGACCTCCTGTAGCTCTCCTTTCCCAACTGCAGCCAGCACCCTGAACATCCTCAAAGAGTTCCCAAGGGTTCTCCAACAGCCCCAAAAGCTCCCAGGGCATCTCAAAGGAAAGCACAGAAAGTGCTTGTCTGTCGGCTACCTCTTTTATCTGTGCTCACCTCGTGAGTTCACTACAGTCTGAGTGAACGCCATGAACCACAGCAGCTCCTGCTCAAAGCATCCTTTTTTTTTTTTTTTTGGTGGAAGTACAGAAAAAAAGGACAACTTTAGAGATAAACAACAGACAAGCTACCAAGAAGAACTTCTGAGGTTGCAATGAGATAGAGTTACTAAAACCTAGCCCACCACTGGCCCAAAACAGTGTAAATCAGCATTAATGGGAAATACTGCAAATCTCTACGTTTCTTTTACATTGTCCCGTTTTCTTGATGCCTTGATTTTCCTGTGTAACCAACAGCTGTTACAATTCTTTATGGAAAAATAAAATGGAAATATTCAATGATTTTCTAAAAGGCAATGGGGAAAATAGCAAGACAATAATAAGTTTGCAATTTGGAAATTATTTAAAATCCAGCTCTGAAATGCAAACTGTCAAATGTTAACATTTGAGACTATCAACGAGGCATTAAGTAAACTCTGCAAATAAGGGACTGATTCAAAACTGCACTAGAGAGGACAGTACCTTAACTTCTCATGAAATACATGAGACATGCTGGCAGACAGACAACTGATTTCTGTTCTTTAATGCTGACATAAGGTAAGGCACTTTACCATTTGTTTTGAAAGAAAGCACTTGTAGGTGTTCTTGTACCGATTGCTGTTACTCTTCAAGGACTATAGGAAAAAGAAGAGATAAATGCATTGCAGTGCTGCATTTATAAATTTTTGCAAGAAGTGCAGAAGCATCTAATTCTCATCTTTCTTCTTCCCATTTATAAATTACAAAGTAATTCTGAGGGTAATGGTTGCCTACGACTTCTTTTTTCTTGTGGTTGATTGATTCAACATCAACTTGTTTTGTGAAGAGGAGGCTAAGGGAGAATCTAATCTCAGCCTTCCACTACCCAAAGGAGGGTGGTGAAGATGATGGAGACAAAAGCTTCTCAATCATGGACAAAGGGCCCGAGGTTGGAGTTTCAGATTGGGCATCTGGAGATGCTTCTTCACTTGCCGAATAGTGTAGCACTGGAAATGGTGGTCCAGGGCAGCCGTCAAATCTCCAGCCTTAAAGGTATTTGAGACTCAGCCCAGGCAAATCTCATCTGAAGTAATTTGGTGCTTTGAACAGGAAGCTGGACTGGAGACCTCCAGCAATCCCTTCCAAGGGACATTTCTACCTTCTATGACACGGGCTTGGTGGTGCCTGCAAAAGTTCGTGCCCAGACTGCAGTCTGCTTGTTAGTGCCCTTCCCTCATTTGAAGACTCTCTCCTCCAGATCTCACAGATTTGACGGAATTTCATTGTCACTGAGCTCTCCACCTCTTTATCAAACTGCACAAAAAATTGGTGAACAAATTCAAAAGATGTTGGCGGAGACAAGGAGAAAAGAGAGACAGAAAGACAGACATGCAAACACGCTCGTTCTCTCTTTCTTTCTAGAGAGTAATGATCACACACTTTTTTGTTTGTTTATCTTGCTCCCACAAAGTTAAGCCACAGGAGAACGTTGTCCCATTCAGTCTGTCCTTAACACAGAGATACGAAGGCACAAAACCACCATTCATCTTCCCATCACATGTACGGTCCCGCTCTCCAGCACACTCCTTTTCCTGAGGCCCGTGGTGCCAACTCTGCCAGACATCATCTCAGACGAGGCAGACAACTGCTCTGACCCAGTATTGTAATTCCCGAGTTCTGGCTCCCACGTAATGTTTATGTCCATGACCCGATTTGCAAATCCAGCTGAGGATAGAGGCCAGGACGGAGCAGATGGAACAGCATGTTATGACCTCCAAGTGGTATTTCTCCTAATGTATTGACCGAGCCGAGAAAGCGAGTTACGGCGTCAGGCTCTCCAAGATGCTGAAGCAGAAATCAAAGTTAGCATATAAAAATGCCAAGGGAAAGATGTTCCTGGGCATCACAAATACCAGCATTGTCAGCCAGTGAGTTCAGAGGGAAACATCTAGCTGCCCATGTTGGGAAGCAGTTCAGGAGGGAATCTGGAAGCCTTACTTAATACTTCACGTATTTAATTGGACTTTTCCACATTTAACGATAAACACAATGTGCACCCACACAGTGCACGAACTGATGTCTGAAATATGAGCCATTACATCCACTGGGGTGAGAAAATATAATTTTGGCTTGCTTGGAAGAGATTAGCTGTGCATTCTTCGCTCCCAGGCAAGGATCGTGGCCCAGTCAGCAAGGAAAAGAAGACATATAGGACTCCAGTGAGCCTTTCGAGCTCTGACTCCATCTATCACAAAATGTGATATTTATTTACCGCCATCTTTCACCAAAAACTCCTCAAACCTTCCATGTAAAAAAAATCAATACCAGAAGTCCTTAGGGTTTCTTGATAGCAACTTCCTCTATTGATAACAACCCAAAATGAGAAAGAGCTTTTTGATCTTTCTTTGGTTTGCTATTTGACAAGGTTGGTTTTTTTCTGCCTGGAAAGCGAGAGCAGCAGCACTGTGAATGCCATTCATAAAATTTTTTTTTTTTTTGAAAGAAGTTCAGCATTATTTCTTAATGATGGTCCAGGCTTGGATACGCATCATCTGCCCACGGGCTCATTCCAGAGGTAGATCTCTGCTGTCACAAATCCCTCACCCAAAGCTGAGCATGTCCGGAGCTTTCTGATCCACCTTACTCCGTCCATTTACAGTGGGGAGAATCAGAAGGAGTCTTAGCATGCTACATCATTAAAAAACAAATAGATCTTTCACGCCTATCTGAAGCAACGTGAGATTGAGAGACTGACAGCATTCATCTTCTTGATCTGAGACACCCCACTCAAGGAAAAAAAAAATAAATATCTGATGAGGCTTCCCCTGGGTTTGGCAGAAGATCAGGTACTAGCTCAGATGTAGCCACCCAACATGAGGCCAAGTGAATTTCAATCTGAACATTGCTTAATTCTTGGGCAGAGCAATCAGATCCTCCCTGACAGATAACAACAGTACTTTGCTCATATTTTTTAAGACTCAGAGTATTAGTCAGCCAAAACCCACTGAGCCATTAGAAAAGCCACCCACTGACTTCCAAATTTTATTTTTTTAAATCAAGAGGCTAAAATCATCTTTGTCAGCGATATGCAAGAGAATTGTGCAACGCAGGCTTTCTTCTACAATTTTCTCAGCTTTTCCTACACTTCTGAGCTGAAGCATCCTCCTTTTCCCCCTTTCCCTTATTCTTTGTCTCCTACTCTTATTTGCACTAGTTTTTTTTATTCACCCATGAAATTCATTAGGCATTATTGTACACAAATCTAAGCACAATATAGCAGATAAAGCAGGGGGGGTGGGGAAGGAACAAGGAAGAGTGAGCATAATGGACCCCCACGGGACAACTAAAATCCGTCTGTAATTATTATTAGCGCTAAGATTTTACAGCGTGACGATGAGTCAAAACCAAAACACAGCTACAAAAAGGAAAACAATGCAAAAGCACCTCGATAATAAGCAACCATATTAAAAGGATGAAAAGCAACAGTGAATACATGACCCTTGATAAATAGGTTTGCCGGAATCACCGTATCAGCTAAACACAATCCTCCGTAGCCTTTTTTTCTACGAGCCGCAGTTCTGCACTGTTCATTGCACTTCTGTTTTAAGCCTCCTCTGTGAACACCCAGATTTTTCCCATTGTGCATGAACTTCAAATCCTTGCCCAAACCAGTGGCCTTCAAATGGGCCACTGCAGAAACCACCATTACTTTCTATTCTCTCCTTATAATATTTCCCCCTAAGTTTTACCTTAAAGTAAACCAGATTTTCAAGTTCCTCCATAGCTATTAAATTGGGAAATCAGAGCCAAGCAATATGCACACTTTCATCCTTTTGGGTCCCCAGCTGTTTCAACAGCCTTCTTTAGTTAAACAGTACAAGAACTTACTTCCATTCCTAAATTCGGGGCTGTATTCAGTATAATCTGCTGCCGGTAGCTAATTTAGGTATCATGACTGCTTTTCTCCACTGACAGTGCAGACAGCCGGGTCTGGCAGCGCTGGATTGTAGGTGGCCTGAATCACTGATCACTTTCTCAAATTCAGATGCTAAAGATAGGCTTCTGGAGAAAAACAGTCTGAATATGGCCCCGCATCTCTGCCAATTTTTCTCCTGTGATTTGTGTTTGCCCAGCTCTGAACCTCGCAAAAATCTCATCAAAGATGGTGCAAGAAACGCTCAGCGCTTCAGTCTCTCTCTCCTGGAACCTGTACCATAACCATGTCTCTGCTTCACAATTTCTGTCCCTCCTTATTAGTACTTCCCTTAATTTGCATTATGTAAACTGTCTTTGGAAATAATTTGTAGATCCTGTTTATATTCCGGTTAATACAACTTCCAGACTATGGCTTAGAATAGGGCTGGTGTTTGAGCACTAAGTATTATTGATCCTGTAATCCTAGCAACCTCCAACAAGACAAATATTCTCTCTCATTCAAGCCTTGTTCTCTACTTGCCTAAGACCTTTTTTTTTTTTTTCTTTCCCTTTTAGCATGTCTTCAAACTTTCCTGGTTTAGTTGAGTTCACTATTAATTCATTTGTCTGCTATTTACCAAGTTTTGCTGCAATCAAAGCAAATGCAGTCAGCTGACTGACGTGAAATTTGGTCTGAAAAGCAAACGGCTGTGAGAATTTTAGCATTTGATACTTCCAGCCTCTATTCTAAGAAGTAATCCTTATTTATAAAGAGGGTCACCTTTGAGTGAGCAGCAAGGATGCTGATAAGAATCTGCAGGACTGAACCTTATAAATGTGATTTTTTGCAGGTTATTTAGAGAGGACAAAACAAGCAGACGATCAGATTCAGACGTCTGTTTTAAAGGCAACTCTGCAATTTGTCTGGAGAGCAAAACAGATTATTAGAAGGAAATGGAGTTTTCTTAATATTGAATCTGATCCTGCCCCGACTGAAAATCAATGGAATTTTTTCCCAGATTTTCATGGGAGAGGGACTTAACGTAGTTATGCTTCCAAAGACCCGGCAGCATAGAGCTACAACAACTGTCAAGGAGAAAGCTCAATTTGGTGAAACAAATTTCAATATTAAAGCATCCACACCAGAGAAAGAAAGAGAAACATGGAAAGAGTCAAACGTTGGATTTGAGTGGCATTGCACCAGTGGAAACATTCAGCTCCCTGCATGACCCGCAAAGTATAAAAACTAAGGGAAAGCAAAGAAAATCCAAAAGATTTAGGTCCACAAGAGTGTAGTTCCATGCAGAAATGTTCGCATGGAAGGAGCTGGTGCTTCTGTTAGCTATTTTCATTTCAGTGTCTTCAAACAAAAATATCAGAATATTTTACCAACGTCAATTAAGACTCAGAATGCTTCTGGGACACACATACTTATTACACCCATTTTTACAGATTACAATGACACAGAGTTTGACTCATTAAAGGCCAGAAAATGAGTCAGCAAAGAAAAAGAACCCCAAAGCCCCAATCATCCATCGTCTGTGATAACCACTAAATAACCTCTCTCTCCTCCGTCATTAGTCAGCCTTGGGAATAAAGTCACTTATCTGAAACATAAAACTATTCCATACTTGATGTTTGCCTTTTTTGTATGTTTGTTTTTCACTATGATTGCCTCCTAACATTCCCCAGCCTCGCACGCAGACTGATGCACTTAATTTTGACAGACACAAAATTCCTCTTAAATCTGCTGCAGTGTTTATACTGGGATGTATAAAAATGACTTTGTGAAACGGAGTCTCGAAATAGAAAACGAGATTAAAAATATTTTGCACATGAAGACTTCTTTAGGCTCTGAGAGAAAAAGAAGAATGTTACAAACCTTATTCTATTTCTCCCGATCGCCTAAAGGGGCCCCTCCAGCAGAACTATTATTTTTAATCTTATGTTCTCTTTTCAGCATGTATTTTATTTTCTTCTCTCTTCTAACAATGCCCTGGCCTCTTAATAGCTCCTGAGTTCACCTGCTGAAAAAGATATTCCGGGATAAGACTTCTCTGTATTAGATTTGCAAAGGTTTAGAAACAGCTTGGGTTCTCTCTGTGCTAACAAACACTTAGTGGTAAATGCCTTCTCAAAGGGAGTGCTGCAGCAGTGATTTGGTCAGTGTATGAGCCCGTTTCCTTAACAAGCCTGAACCTCCCTGGCCTGCTGGTATTACCACAAAATAGAATCATTTTCCTAAATGGTTTCATTAAAGGGACATTGTGTGGCCTGAATAGGAGATGTTGAATGAAAATGGACAGAGTGAATTTTTACTCATGCCAAACCAGTCCATGGCATCAGTCACAAAGGTTTCACTGGGAAAAAAAAAAAAGAAAAAAAAATAACCACAGTCTCGATTGCTTTATTCGGAGGTGAACACATTTGCAATGATTCTGAAAGATTTGCTGCCACAGCCACCGTGGCTATACAGTGCTCATCAGCCATGATCGAGCCAATTTATCAGAAGAACCCAGGATGAGTTATTGTCTGACAACGCCAAGACTTACACTCGCTGCGGAAAATCATAATCATCGGCTGCTTCAAACAATTCCAGTTGAATTGCCTCCCCAACTTATTCATCCAATACAAAGCCATGAGAGGAATATCAAGAAGGAAGAGCGAGCCACCGAGAGCAATGGTAGCTTCTCCTCCAAGGGGCATCACACTGAGCAGCTCGGAAGGAAACAACAAGTTCTGCATTTTAATGAAAACCAGGAAAAAGAGGGCCAGGAGAGCATCGTGTGAGAAAGCCATTGCTATTTTTAACGTACACCGATGCTGGAGCAGAGACCAAGCCTCCCATCCTTAGGGATTTTTCAACTTTCTCTGGAAGACAGGAGATAGCACCCCGATAGGGTCTCCTGAAGGAACTCCACCTACACAATAATTTAACATGAGCCATGGGAACTAGGGCTTTTTACTTCTTTTTCTGCCTGAAGCCCACATCTGAATTTCTGGAAGACTGAAACCTATATCACTAATGTCTTGAGGTTGGTAATAGTTGAGTGACAAAAAGAGTTGATGACCTATCCTTAATTTCTAATGAAACTATATGTGTATTTCCACAGAGGAGAGTTATTTAATCTCTAAAACAATATACTTCTTCCTTATACCTGCCCCATAAAACATGTCACCTGCACATAACATAACCATTCCCATCAATAGGATTAATCTCCTCAAACTGTAGGTGGGTAAAAGCAAGATCCCCTCTAAGTTCACGGAGATACAGATGCTTTCAAAGGTGCCTCCGATCCACCCACCTTGGACAGTTCTTGCAGGATGTGAAGAACTGCCATGGGACTAACTCATCTCATTCCACTGATGGTGGAAAGAGTCTGGACTTTTAGGCAATTCAGATTAAGGGAGATAAATATCACCAATAGTACACGAGAGATAATGATGCGCAGACTCCTACAGCCAGAACTTTACAGCAATTCAGTGGGATGCCTTTTTATTGTTATCAATATTGTGAAGGCACATTTCTAATGCCAAATCCATTTTCAGAGAGCATGGGCATAAAACCAGCTGAAAACGTGTAGGTGTTGCATGTGTAGGTGGGGTTTCTGTAACTCATCTTGTTTCACATCCACTGCAAAGATAAATAGCAATGCATGGCGATACTACTGGAAGTTGTTTATCTTGCTGCTGATTTATGGGCTATAGTCATTAAAAGAAATCAATGACATGAAGTTAGACTGCCATAGAGTAGGAAATAATGCAAAAATATAACGAGGACAAGCAGATATTAACTTTCAATGGCCTAGGGAAAATGAATAGTTTAGCAAATGCATCATGTTATGAACAAACTCCCTTAAAAAAAAAGAAGGGGGGGGGAGAAAGAAACAAAGAAAGAGAGAAAAGAAAGAAAGAAGGCTGCCTCATTTCCCTGAACTCTCAGCCACCTTTCCTTCCAGCTTTCTCTACATCACAGATCCAACATGCATCTCTGTCAAGCCAGCCTACGTGGTCGCACTGTAAGCTACTGTTCCTGCAAGCTGGGGCCTGAAACAAAACTGAGAGACCAATAAATCATGCTACAAAAAGGAAACTCAAAGACCACAGCGGGCTCTTTTTTCCTTCCTCTTTTGATTTCCTAGTGCCTTTTTAAAATTTTTTTTTGGCCTTATTTGATGCTTCTTGCAAAGGCATTTGGCAGATCAAAAAAGCTTATACACAAGACAATTAATCCTCATCATCCTTAGTGTGACTTGTGCTATCCAATTAAATTTAAAATAATTTTCTTTATGAAAATCTTTGGATCAAACCCTGAAATTAGAAATTAACTGAACTTTCAAGAAGTTCACCCATCATGAATTTTCCTGACTATAAGGGTTTCAGGATATTAAATATATATATGTACTAATGGAATCTATTCATTCCATACGTTGATTGAACCTTCCAATTATTGTGGTATGGAAGGCTTTTCCGTAGCCTTGATTCTGGTGTTACTTGCAATAATAATATATTTGTGGAACTTCTTTACATCTGTTCAGTTACTGAATTAACGGAGCTGAATCAGACCAGTCATTCACTGTGTCTGCCTATCTAGAGACCAAATTTGATAACAGACTGTGCTGTTAGCAACGGGATGAGTGTTCCAAGATGGATATATTATGGGGAAAAAAAAAACCAAATGAGGTGACAAGTGACTACAACATAGTTAGGGGTGGAAGAAGGTCCGATCCTCGGAGAGGATGTAATTAAGCTAGGCAAGGAGCTTTAGCTACACACAGGGCACATTCATAAGGTACAGAGAAATGGTACATTGTGAAAATAAAGACAAATTGGTATGTCCTACCCAAGGTTTCACTCCTGTTCTTAACAGTTCGTGATCAATGCTCAAAATACATCAGAAAAAAAGGCACTACTGGTACCCAAAGGTTTCTCACTCTCTCACTTCCACAGAAAACCCTTCAGTGCAGTCTCTTTGCTGCGATGACAAGCACATCCACAGAGGATTTAAATCTCCAGAGCTTTAAAAAAACAAGCATCTTAAACAAGACTAGATTTCTTACTGTCGCAGTAATGGCAAATCATTGACTCCATGGCAAAACCCAAATCTCCGGACAAATATTCAAAATTTTCTGCTTTGACTTTTTTTTCCCTGTATGTCCCAATGAGCTGTTGAGAGGCTGGTCAGAGTAGATGGTGCCATGCTCCTTTCTCCCCACCCTGAGCTGCCAAATTCTAGATCCGATTACTCCAGTCTGCACACTGGAAGTGAGAGTAGAGTCAGATAGAAAAATCTCAGTAAAAACAAACTCGAAAGTGGGCGATATTTGCAGAAAAACAATAATTTAACAAACAAACACATGGTTCTGAGGCAATTTCACTCATTGCTTTCCAGGATCCAGGGGTCTCTGTACTATGTTTTATGCAACTGCAGCTGAACGCCTTTTGTTCAGTGTGAACTGCCCAATTTAGTTCAAATGAGTTAGTTTGCCTCCTACATCAATACCTGCCAATGTTTTAGCATAAAAAGAAATGAGGATATTAGGGCTTTTTTTTTTTTTCAGATGGCATCTGGTTGGCTATTGTGAAAATACTAGGGCAGTTGTTCACATCCATTTTGCATTTAGTCTAAATTAGCCTTTTAGATTTAAAAATACCCTCGATTTCCCCTGTCTATCATTTTCTCCTTTGATACTATTTCTGAGCTAACGGAAATTTCAATCAGAATGCTGTTAACCTCCAACAAATTAAATATTGGGAGAGTATATTAAGCAGACCACGAAAACTAAATAGATTTTAGTAGAGCTGTAAAAGGCAAGGAGCAAACTGGAATAAAAGATATTTGGAAGAAAAAAATAAGATTGATATGTAGGATTGAAAACCGATTTAAGCCCAGCTCTCATCGGAAAAGAGTGCAGGATCTAGACTTTGCAATGTTACAAAACAAAACAAGAAAAGTAAGGCTTTACATTAAAATAATAGTTTCCATTTCAACTTGTGTGGGCACAAGTAAATTTAAAAAATGTTATGCCTTCACACTGGTAAATTAGTGCACTTTGCCCACACACAGCTTTTTTAGAAGAAGACAAAGTGATCCAGAACACAATTTCCCTTTTTGCCATGCCAAGTCACTGAGCCAGCTGTAAAGCTTTAAAGCTCTGGATTCTCAGCCCTGTGTTTAGACCCCAGAATTAAATTATATAGAATCATAGAATCTTTTTGGTTCCCCCTGTACTTGCCACTGGTGAGGCCGCACCTCGAATATTGTGTCCTCACTACAAGAAAGACACTGAGGTGCTGGAGCGGGTCCAGAGCTGGGGTTGTTCAGCCTGGAGAAAAGGAGGCTGAGGTGAGACCTTAATTGCTCTCTACAACTACCTGAAAGGAGGGTGTAGCAAGCCTCTTGGTCAGTCTCTTCTCCCAAGTAATAGGTGATAGGACAAGAGGAAATGGTTTACATTGGATATTAGGAACAATTTCTTCACTGACAAGGTTGTCAAGCATTGGAACAGGCTGCCCAGAGAAGTGGTTGAGTCACCATCTCTGGAGGTATTTAAAAGACACGTGGATGTGGGTCTGAGGAACGTGGTTTAGTGGTGGACTTGGCGTTGTTAGGTTAATGGTTGGACTTCATGATCTTAAAGGTCTCACCTCTTTTTTTGATTTTTCTTAAACCCAACTTTAAAGATAGCTATTACCTCAGCGTGCCCTGCTTCACATTGTCACACATATGAAATTTTTGTGGGTTATCTGTTTTGAAATCCTTGCTCTCAACTCAAAGGTTGGCTGAGGCCGGGCTACAAAATAGGGCTGAATCAGAAAATAATCACTGATAACCAATGAGCTTCCTGTTTCCAGCTGGGATGGAAGAACAGCAATAACAGTCTTTTCCATGGTACTTCCCTACCTACCTTTCTATTTGTGGCCTGTGATTTAAAGATAATTGAAAATCTGCATTCAAAGAGAGATCACTGAAAATCTGGTATCTTTTGCCAAAAGTATCTCAGAATATTTCAAAAAGGCAAAGCCCATGAGGGTGAGTTTTGAGTTGTAGCCAATACTTTCATTGACAATTTAAGTTGTAGGGGGGGAAATAAACTAAATCTAAAAAATAAAGGAAATCTGATTCAAACTGAAAGGTGCTACTTTGGAGCACATGAATTAAAATTCAACAAGGGTTTGATAACTCAGCCCAAAAATCAGTAAAATGCAATTCACTGAAGATGCGGACAGAATACTGATCTTCACCAAGAGAATACAAATGTAAATATCCAGTGGCTAAAAACCCACCCAAAATCCCAACAGCTCAGGGAAGGCTCTCATCTATCAGCTTGGCTAACCGGGCACGAGTGGCTTCTATAGCGAAATACCCACCCGTCCCTCCGAGCTGCACTAACGTGGGCATCGCTCCGTCGCAGGCAGCATCGCTGGCACTTCAGCATCAACACCAGGGTTGGGTTGGGACCACGCAACGAGCACAGGGCACTGGGAAAACCGGGCAGAAGATGACAACAAGAAAGGTAAGGGGCTTTCAGCTCACCAAGAAAAAACCTGGAGGGAGGGTGTTTAGTTGCACTAGAAAATAGAAAAAAGCTGGGAGTGGGAAGTGTGGTAATCAGCTCCTATGCAGAAAGGTTTTTTAAACATGATGGGTTTGGAGACCACAACAGGGCTCAAGCATTCAACGTGAATCTTGCGTTTATTACATCTCGAATGTCTGTTTCAGGTAGATTGTATTTAAATCTTAAGTTCCCAGGGAGACATAAATTCCCGTTTCTCATATAAATTTTTAATGCACTTCCATTATTAAACCAAATTTTATTCCAAGGAGCTTTGCCTCTGAAATGAATCAAAAGATTTTTTTTGCCGTACTCCAGATGAAGCAAACACAGAAGTCCAGGAGCCTCACACAGAAACCAGACTTCTAAAAATAGACCGTGTGGAGCCTGATTTGCTGTAAGTCGAGTGGGTAGGTCACATATCACATCTCTCTCGGCTGATCAGCATCGGTCAGGTGTTGCTTGAAAGGCAGCCCAAGAGGGAAAGCAAATAGATTGATTCAGCACAGAGCTCAGAAACACGCACCGATATGACAAGAGATAGCAGAAACTCCAAGAAATAGGGTGATATCTCTATACGTTCAAAAACAGAGTTTGAGGTTGCTTTTGTGTGGTTGGTTGTTTTTTTTTTTTCCCATGCCTGTTTATCACTCTACGTCCAAATCCTAAAAATAAAACTTGTTAGTTATGGGTAAGTGGGAGTCGGATCTCCATCCAAAACAAAAATATACCCTAAAACATCTCTCTCGGTCTTCCCAATTTGAGCAAATTAATTTCTGTCAACAGCACAGATAATTTGCATGAGGAAAAACAACAGGAGCTACAGCCAGGAACATAAAATCTAGTGGCCTGTGCTTAAGGTGTTCCCTCCGTGCTGGAGGCAGAGCTCAGCAGAAGACCTTGGAAAGGGCTCTTTGGTTCTGGAGACCCAGCATTGAGGCAGGAATGCTCGGCACAGCGGCACACAGACGCTTTGGCACGAATCAATGAAGGGAGGGTGATCCAGAGGAGGTGACAGCGGGGCACAAAAGGTGTTTGCAGGCACAGAGCAGTTGTTTGCCTGTTCCTCCTGCCTGTGTGGGGGGTTACACAGACCCACTGCTCACATTTGAGAGTGCTACAGGGTTTTTTTGTTGACAACAGGTTTTAAAATGCCATCCCAAACCTCTTCTGCAATGCCTGTTTTGGTATGTGACAAATAGTGCAGAAATACGTAAATAAAGAGCAAGATACCTTTAGTGAGATCATCTCTCTCCCTGACAGAAGTAGGAATTTGGTCTAAAAATCGATGTTCTCGTTAATTATTTATATTAACAGAAATGCTGACACATCAAACATTTTACTTGGCCTCTTATATATTACCCTCAGGTGAGAACCTTCAGCCCTGCCCCCCAGCAGAACATCTCAAAGTATTCAAAGAGCGGGTCAGATGGTGCTTTTGGGGACCTGTCCCCAAGGCTACAGGGATGCGGTGGCTCCAGACACCTGGCATTCAACCCCGGGGCTACACTTGCTGCTCTCGCATCCTTTTCCTTCAACCACACATTCAAAAAGGGCAGAGTCATCCTCCCACGTGCTACTTCAGGAACAGAGATGGGATGGGGGTGAAAGAACATTCACGACCTTCCCATCAAAGATTTATTCCACAACTGGAATGCCACAAGAATAAGAGGGAGAGTAAAAATTTCCATGGATGTGTTACTTTAATCTTACATCAGGAATATACAACACCCTCTGTCTGACTCCATTTTGGCTAGACAAGACTGGCTTTCCTCAACGTAGGAGACAGTATAGGAGTTAGATCACGTGCCTGGCTCAGTTCCAGCCTCAATCCAAAGTTGCTCTTGACACAAAACCAGAGAACACTTGGCAGCATCCTCTCCCGAGCTTGGGTTCAGTCCCGAGCAAAATTCCAAATGAAACACAAGGTCCCAAATCTGCGTGGAGCAAACCAAATGAAACACTGGCACCGATGCTGGTGAAACAAGCAGCCAAGTTCTGCTGATATCCACACGGCGCTTCTGTTTCAGCTGCCCACAAAAAAACTAATACTGCCTCGTGCGGGCTGTTTGCCCGATAAGTGGTACCTAAAACCAGCGAGAAGGATGTCAAGGAAAAGCAAACTGATGTCAATTCTCATGGTAGATGTGTCCATGGGCTATCACCGAGCCACTGCTCACAGAAGAGGTCGGAGCAAACCCGCACCGGACAGTGCCGAAAATCTCAATAAAGGGAAGCAAAAGGAAAACTTCAGGCCTGACTAAATAAATAGTTGATCATATCAAAGGAAAGAGCCCAATTTTAGCTCTTGAGGCATGGGAGTGATCAATTCTCCTATTGTCTCTACTTATGAGACAGGACTGGGGGGCTAATCTTCCCTGAACATTTCCTGCGTGATGAGGCTAAAATCACTTAAACCGTGACATATTTGCTCGCGCCAAGTAGGACGTTTGTGCACGCTGTGGCTATGGAGAGGTTGCAACGATGCTCTGAGTGAGTAAGGATGCCAGAATTGCCTCCTGACGCTCTCTGTGATTCAGCCCTCGCTCCTCCCTGCGCCGTAAGGCAGGACTGGTACCCACCGAAGTCAGAACAGCCTCCCGCGTGCCTGAGCGCCGTGAAATCACTGCACAGGTGACGCTGTACGGCCGCTAAATAAGCCTACGCCAAGCCTTTTCCTCAAACACACATGCATTTTCGTTAGTCTAAACTAAACGGTGACCAGAGGACGGAGTCAGACCTCTGCGTCCAAGCTCTGGGGAGGATGATGCTGTCAGCGGACTGGCTTACAGATTGGGAGGAAATTTTTCATTCTCTAGAAGTGGGCAGAGAATCAATAGCTCATTTTTCACGTTACGGTTATTATGCCCAGTGCTCCACTGGTATTGTGTTATATACAGCCTCTATAGCAACGGCTTAGATTCTTTGCTCCTGTTTGCTCTGTCAGTGGCAATAATTGCAAAAATCCCCAGGGCTCGGGAGTGTTTAGCTCCAATTGGGAAATACAATAGTGGACCCAGTAAAAGTAAAATAATAGCCAAAGAGAGCACCACATAAATATGAAAACAACTGTAGCGCGACACCTTTCCAGTTCCATTAGAGTGATTACCCCAGTGGCAGCCCAGCTCCTCAAAAAAAGCATGAGGTAAATGGTTGCTTTTTTATTAAAAGTGCCTTTCACCATCCAGGAGAATTGCTCCTGAGCATTGTACCAACATCACAACACGGCACAGACGGCTGAGACTCTGCTTGTAGACATCCCCCGCCGTCCTCGAGCAGCTGGTTTGGAAAAGCTGATCAGGGTTTGGAGCTTGACTCTCCCCTCCCAGGATCACCTTCAGCCCAGGGCAGGAAAACCTCACCTCCAGATCACAATTTTCAACTTCACAGAATCACAGAATCACAGAATTGTGGTGGTTGGAAGGGACCTCAGAGATCATCGAGTCCAACAACAAAAAAAAAAAAAAAAAAAAAAAAAAAAAAAAAAAAAAAAAAAAAAAAAAACAAC
>JAOTQQ010000012.1:147881037-147895039 GCA_026546715.1 Gallinago undulata
ACAGTGAGGGTGACAGAGCCCTGGAACAGGCTGCCCAGGGAGGTTGTGGAGTCCCCTTCTTCGGAGATTTTCAAGACCCACCTGGATGCAGTCCTGAGTAAGATGCTCTAGCTCTGGGCAATCCTGCTTCAGCAGGGGAGTTGGACTAGATGATCTCTATGGTCCCTCAGTGAGACTTGCACTTTGCTCAGGGAAAGCCTGTGAACATGACTCTTGTGTATGCAAGAGGAAAAATTTGGCTCTGAAACATGCGGTGATGACATGGCAACTGTAAAGTACAGTAAGGTGCTTGCTCAGAGTCCACCTGACAAGTAACAGCATCAGAATAAATATTAAAAATAATAGCAGTGATACTAATGGGGAGCACAGAGCTCTAGTAAAAAGCAGCATCTGAGGGCTGGTGGCTGCAAGAACAAATATTGTCCAGTGATTTACACCAACCCATGGATCTCCCAGATCACAACACATAACAGAAAATTCATTTTTTTCAGTTTCCAAAAGGCAGAGCCTCAGAACTGACAGCTAAGAGAAGCATCTGGCAGAAGCAGAGCTGAAAGCAGGCAGGCAATTAAATGCCCCCTGCAATGGGTTTGTCTTTCCGATAAGTGAAATGAGGCGTTGAGTGTAAAACCGCTCTTTGGTGGCAAAGTCTTCAAGCCAAGTTGTAAATCATCGAATGGTTTGGGTTGGAAGGGACCTTTAAAGGTCATTGAGTCCAACCACCCTGCAGTGAACCAGGGACATCTTCAACTAGATCAGGTTGATCAGAGCCCCGTCCAACCTGGCCTTGAATGTTTCCAGGGATGGGGCATCTACCAACTCTCCGGGCAACCTTAAAAAAATTTAATTATAAAAACTTGTATCAAGGGCTGATTCTCAACAGAATGCGGAAAGGGAGCTGTTCTGCCATTACAAAACCTGACCCAGACTCAGGTCAACTACAATTTAGTGTCGGGTGCCCCACGAACATGCGGTATACGATGGGGGAGAGGTGGTGTTGCATCTGTCCACCCCTCTGGTCCCAGCCATGAGCAGCCCAGGTGGCCAGCTATCACAAGCCCACTGAGGCAGCAGCTGTGCTGTGGTATCTCTACATCTAGGCAGGATTCTGACTGATGGGCATTCAGTCATAAGCCCTCAGATGGTAGCCTCATGCCAGTGGCTCCACAGCCAAGTGCCTGCAACAACACATCCTCAGCAGGGTAAAACTAACCTGTCTCACGTTGCTCTAGACCCAGCTCACGTTCTCTCTTAGTGGGTGAACAATCCAACCCTTGGTGAGTTCTGCTTCACAGTGATAGGATCAAAGGACCAACATCGAAGGATCAAAAAGCGACATCGCTATGGACACTTGGCTACCACAAGCCCGTTATCCCTGTGGAAAATATTCTGACTCCTCCTTAAAACCCAAAAAGCCAGAAGGATCATGAGGCCCCGCTTTCACAGTCCATATTCGTACTGAAGATCAAGATCAAGCAAGCTTTTGCTCTTTTGCTGCATGGGAGGTTTCTTTCCTCACTAAGCTCACCTTATGCTTTGAGAGGTGCATGGTCCCACTCAACCTCCCCACCTCACACTGTCCCCAGGGCAGGTCGCATCTGACACACTGGGAGCTTGGTACCCACCTCATCGGATAGGTGA
Source organism: Gallinago undulata (assembly GCA_026546715.1). NCBI lineage: Eukaryota > Metazoa > Chordata > Aves > Charadriiformes > Scolopacidae > Gallinago > Gallinago undulata. The sequence continues at coordinate 147,882,679 of JAOTQQ010000012.1, forward strand.
GAAAAATAATGAGAACGAAGGAGCTGAAGAAACACCACCTCCCACCTTTATAGAATCACAGAACCATAGAATAGAGTTCTTCATGTTCAACCACTGACTGCCAACTTTTGTCCAGCGCCAATGTTTGGTATAGACTAGGGGACCTATAGAGGAGAATCCTTTCTAAGAGCTGCCCTGCAGAGACAATGATGGGATATACTGAGAGAGCACACCCCTTTACCTTCCATTTCTAACCTTTACAAAAGTACCTTTGAGAGCTTGTGCAGCAAACATAAATTATTTGCTGCACCTTAAATTAACAACTGCAAAGTTCTGAAATTTCTTATCTCTACAAAACATACATATTCATATATATTCTCATATATATCTGTAACTGAAGAAAACAAGACTATTTTATTTTCACCCAGATAAACAGTAGCAGGCGTGGAGCTAGACCTTACAAACCTCTGCAGCCTAAATGAAATTTGCCTGGTTGTCTTTGCAGGAACGTAGAAAACTGTTTCAATAAATTCAATAAATAGAGGAGAAATGAAAAAACACTGATGATTGAACCACAGAAAAAGAATGAGAAAGCTGGTTGGACTCTCATGTTCATTTTCTTCTGACTATGCAAGCAAAAGATCTATCAATAAAACTAAAAGATACAAATTGGTAGGATAAAGCAGCACACACAGACTCTAATTCAATTAACCTGCAGAACTCCCTGCCAAGAGTTTCAAATCAGGGCTGATTTTCATGTGAATTAATATAGTTTTCACCATACAACTCACTGGATTGAAAATGTCAGAGCAGTCTATAGCACCAGAGAGCAAACTGATGGTTTTCTTTGGTGAAAAAACTGCAGCAATGTTCTCCCACCATTAAAAGGTAATTGCTTTATACCCGTTTTCCCTCGGCTACAAATATTCAGCTTTGGCCATTGTGGGAGCGATAACCAGTTTGGTCCTGAAAGGATGTTCTAGCATTTGCCTTTATTCAGTGACTTAAAAAAGAGGTATACAAATAAATAAACGTTATTAGAGGAAAGGTTTGCAGGCTCAGGAGTCGAGCAGACAGATTTACCACCAGGCCATGGCGAGGTGGCCACGCGTACACTTAACCACGTTGTGTTGCTGCACTGGATGTGGCAGGCAGCAAAGGGGGCTGAAATGCCAAATTTCATGAAGATTCTCCAGCAGCTGCTGTAACAGGAATTAGCATGAGAAGCAGGGCACAAAGCTATCAGAAGAACGCTGCACAAGTGAATAGAAACTGAAGAAAAATGAGCTCCTTATGAAATATTGCAATCACTTCTTTAAGCAATAAAGAGATGGTTTGTTAAATAATAGACTAGAACAACTCCAATAAAATAAAAACTGTCAAAGTACCCTTTTTAAAGTTGCTACACAATCTTCCAATTTTGCTTTCATTACTAAACAGTAACAGATGATCAGATTTTATCATCATCTTGTCTGGACGATATCTTACCAGCATCTAAATACATGAGAAAATGAAAGAACACCGGAAGAAGAAAATTTAATATAATTACCGCTTTCTGAAAATAGCTTGTGCATAACATTCACTTAATATAGCTCAAATAAAGTGAGAAAGAAATAAAGGATGGAGAAACTGTTTCCTATTTAAGACCAGATACAAACAGCTTGTCCTAACCATCTCCTTGGCACCCGCTCCCCTTCCTTGTGTGTTGAACCAAATGAGCAAAACCAATTGTGCCAAAAGAAACTGCACATTATTGCCCAACCAGGAGCCTCAGCCTTAATTAGCTCAAGGATGACCTGGCTTCACCATCTACAAACCTTGAGTTAGCTGGGTCCTTTCCCACAAACACCGTTTCCTCCACAGAAGGAGAACAAAAGTACAGAAACGGAGAAACAAAACTGGCAGTAAATTGTGTCCCATTGCCACCTAGGCTGAAGGGCTTAAATCTGCCCCCCCCCCCAGCCAACATATTGGCCACTACATCTTCAAAACCACAGCCCGCAGTCAAGAAATTCAGCCTTCTCGCAGCCCCCGAAGCGATGTGCAGCAGCAGCCATTCCCTTGCACGATGTCCTCCTCTGCGTGCGCAGAGAATATGTTTTCCTCTAAGCAGGAGAAGGAAAAAATGCCCAATTCCCTGCAAAAGCTGTGCCCACTGTCCCAAGTCCTGCACCATCACCCCGGCTCCCACCGGGGAGCTGTGAGGGAGGTCTCTGTGACCTCCCTCAAGGGTACAAGAAACCATCTCTGGCCCGTTGAGGTCTTGACCAAGTGCCAAAGTGTAGGAGATTTCTGTCCTATTTCAAATACTGTTGAATCCAACCACTGTCTTGAAAAATTACTGGGGAGAGGTATATAGACATAGAGCATAGCAGACACTAATTTCCTTAGGAAATAAAGCTAAAAAGTGGTTTCCTGCCTATATTGCCAGAGAGCAGGCCCCCTTCCTTAGCATCGTGTGTCTCTAGCCCTGTCTACAGCAATCCTAACTCATACCCAAGCCAAAGAAACAAGCTGCAGCCTTAGTTACATCAATCATTAACACAGCAGGAGCTGATAAGGTAAGTGCACAACGTACATGTATCTGTTTGTCATTAGGGCTGCAAATGTCCTTTGGCCTTTTTGTAATTCTCAATCAGCAGAGAAACAAAGCACAGTTTGGAGGTAAAAGGTTTTCTCAACCAGTCCTGACTCTGTTGGGCACAAACTGAAAGGCAGAAGAGAAAAAAATGAAACGCCACCTGGGTCACCGTATCTGCTCAGGGACTTGATATTAGAGTCCCCTTTCATTTATTTGATATTGGAAAGGTGCTCCACTCTAGCAAAGGCAGAATGACAGCCAGCAGCAGAGGTTAAACCTAGAGAAATTAGAATGGGAAATAAAAGATGAATCATAGGGGTCATTGATATGTAAAGGACGTGGAAAATTCAAAGCAAAATCTGGTATCCTTCTGAAAATCCTGCAGCCCATCAACCAGAATTTACTGGGTGCAGTGCAGAAATTAAGAAGTGAAGTAGTAGCACCTGTGATGTTCAGGGACAGGATGACCACAGCAAATCTCCTTCAGACCTTTCAATTATCAGATCTGTGAAAAGAAGGCAACGAAGAGAAGCAGGATGCCTTGAAGGAGAAAGTTACTCCGGTTGAAATACTCTGGCACCGGGTTCTACAAAGAGATTTCACATGTATTTCTAGTATTTTCTTGATGTTTTTTGAAAACAGGAGACGACCAATTGGAGATCTCCCTGTGCTTCAGCACATGGTGCCAGAGGTATTATTGAGCACACTCTGAAAACCAGCATTTGGTTTAGAGCCGTGCCACCGGTATGCTGGGCAAACTGGGGACTCGCCCTGTGCATTGGTTTCACCTCCCATCAAGTGCAAAGGATGACCCTGATGTCTTCTGATTATTACTTCAAGATCTACTGCTGAAAAACGTTCTACTGAAGTCACTGTTAACACAGGAAACTTTTTCATCAGTTAATTGTAAATCTTCAATACGAAAGATAACACTGTCTTTTTTTCCAAAATAATAGGCTCACACGATAGCAGGTATCTACTTTAGAAATGAAATACCTTACTCAAGTGAAGACAAAACCCTTTGAAATAAGAAGAAAAAAGATCACTTTTTTTTTTTGACTGCCAAAGTCTTTCATTGCTTTTCTTTTACTCCTCTGCTGAAATCCAGAATTTTAAAAAAAAAAAAAAAATCTAAATTATGTATCTCCAGTTTTATCAATGGGAGCTTTGGATTTTTGTTTGAAGGGTTTCTTACTTGCCACTCCCTGAGAGAACATAAAAGAATTCTGCTGCATCGATAATCCACATGTCAATTGCTAGGAATAAATTTCGGGGAAGGTTAGGAGCCACATAACTTACTGGGAACCACTCCGCAGGATTGCAGGCAAGGTTACAGTTATGTCCTTTAGCAGGACAAATAACATATCCATTCACTGTGAGCCAATCCTGTCATGTTACCTCATTTTAATCAGCCCTTTTATGATATAATATTCATGTGAAAATTGAGCTAAAAATACCCCCTGCCAAGGTGACTGAACACATAAAATTGAAAACTTATTTTGCATATTTTAAGATCAGGTTTTGTCCTGAAATAATGTAGCATATTAATCGACTTTCACGAAGGGAAGAGAATGAAAGCAAGAGGAGGGAAGGAGGACACGGGCCAGGAGCTATCGCCTCTCCATCAATGATTAACCAGCCCAGGCTGAAGCTAACATGATCTTCCTACACTCCTCAGAAGCAGAGCACTGTTATTTAGCACCTTCGATTGCATTAAAACAATGAAAATTAAAAAGCCAAATGCTGGGCTGGGATTCTGGAGCCCAACTGCTCAGCAGCATCCACAAAAATACAGGCGGCCAAGTCAGTCCTTCAACCGGGTCCAGGGAGGGACCAGAGGTGGCACACACACATTTGCCCAGGAGAAGACAATATCCTTGTGGGGATGGGCAGAGGGAGGAGGGTTTCCTCTGCATGTAATCCTCACCACAGAGCAAAGGGAGGCATCATTAGGAAGGAGAAAAAGTCATTTTAGTCTATGTGAACAAGATGTTTATACAGGAAAGGGAGAAGCCTTGACTTTGTGTATCAAAGCCACGCACGGCCATGGCATTACGTGCTCTCCAAGCTACTCCCCCAACGGGTCTCATTCTCAGTTTGATCAGATTATGAATCAAAACAAGGTATTTCACATCATTCAGTGGTGACCTTTCCCCACCAGCAGCCCATCCTCATCCCCGCGCCGAGGAGCCTGTAGACACAGCTGCGTCGGGGACCACGCTGCTGACGGGGGGAGCCGAGGGGGCACACAGCTTGATCTTTCGCTCTCGCGTTGCCTGTGCCCTGCTGACAGTGATGAAAATTTGTATCTCTCAGTTTATTAAATCGATCTCGGTGAAAACAATCACAGGGGACCGTGGCTGCGATAAGGAGAGGGCAGTTCTCCAGACCGCGACCGCGTGCTGAAGACGTCTCCCTTCTTTTTTTCCCCAAATCCTTCAACTAAGCGCGCGTAACCTTTAGGTAATCAAACTCACGAGAGGCTCAGCGCGCTCGTCTTCCACAGGCATAAGGATACATCAATATCACGCAGACCAGAACCAGTATTGGCAGTTCCGTACCAGTGGTTATGTGAAATTTGAAGATGGTTTTCAAAAGGGCATTTTGTCTAGAATATCTGCAGCAGTACGTTTGACTTTTTGCAGCTGAACTGAAACATATGAGGGGCAACAGGAAGCCTATTAGGACAAAATTGAGTATCACATCGCACACAAAAAATTACAAGAATGATCCTTTTCTGATTTTTTTTTTACTGTAATAATTCTATTCTACTACATTGCCATAAAAATCAGCAAAGAACATTCCTATTCAAGAAAAAAACCTGATATTAAGAATTGAACTTTCTTATTTCGAGGGAAAAAGAGACTTGCTATAGCCATTTAGCTTTTCTGAGGGTATAAAGAAACAATCTGACCGTAGCCAAAGAGTACTGCTACTAAGCTTCAAATTTTCAGAAGTGGGATGTTCAAAGGATGTTTCTCCGGAGTCAGTGCTGGAGCTGACAGTGTTTCCCATCTTCACCTGGTTGTTTGGATGCCTTGTGCCCTCAGAAAGTTTGTAGAAGACCTCAAATCCAGGAGGGAGAGCTGTCAAGACCCTGGAGGGTTTTGCCGTTCAGAGGGACATCCAGAAGCTGGAAGAATGAACTGTCACAAACTGCACAAGCAACGTCCCACATTTGGGAAGCAACAACCTCAGTACAGGTCCCCAGGCAGTAATGACGCCTAAAAGGGTGCTGGATTGTTCTTCTGGGAGCATGGTCTGCAAGTCAATTGAAAGGGATTATTCCTCTCTACTCACCCATGTCCAGTTTTGGGACTCTCCCAATACAAGAGAGATGTCGACAAACTGGACTGACTTCACGTGGTTGGGGGCTGGAGCGCATGATGTGTATGGAAAAACTAAACAAACTGGGAGGGGAGGCTCAGGGGGCTTCTCACCATCAAGACCCCTACATAAGAGGAGCTTACAGAGAAGACTGAACTAGATCTTTAAGTTCCTTTCCAACCTAAACCAAGACAGGGCCAGGTTTCTTGGTTTTTGCACACCAAAAGGACAAGAGGCAATGGCTACAAGTTGTAGTGAAGGAAATCTTGATCCACACTATGAGAAAATGGGGACTCTCCATCCTTGGAGTTTTGCAAAACTTGCTGGAGGCAGCTCTGAGCAATGTGACCTAATGTTGAGGTTAGGCTTCCTTTGAGCAGGGAGTGGGACCACATGGCTTCCAGAAGCCTCAAAAATTTGGTGTGACGCTCAATATCTAGGTCTGTATTCATGCACTTTTTTTTTTTTCTGTGATGGCTGTTACAGAAAAATGCAGGCAAAGGAGTCAGGTTTCCATCATTACTTTTCAGTAAGAGAGACATGGGTACAACTCATACTTGGCACAACTAATCTACATTTTTAAGCAACCAAGAAATGGAGGCATGGGAGAAAACCCAAAACCTACCGCTCGTTAGAGAAGGGATGAGGTGGCCTCCCTGTTTCTTCTGCTTTTAAGAGAGTCTTCAGCTTCCATGCAGCCATGGGACCTCAGAATGACCAAAAGCAGCTGATTTGTTGTGACTCTGTTCTCCGTGTTCCCTCTGGGGGAACCGAGAAATAAAACACAGAGGGGGAAAACGAGCATGTAGAGAATTATAGACCTACTGTTCTTCACAACAGCAACTGTTCACTCTCTCATGCTTAGATCACTTTGAAAACTAGCCCCCCTGCTATGCCTCCTGCTGCACACCGTAAGCTCATCGGGAGGCAACATCACTTCAGCAGCCAAACAATTTCAGAAAATCACTCCTACTTTTCAGGTTGAAAAAAAAAAAAAGAGATCAAAGAACAGAGCGTTTTCTAGGTAATGGTGACAGATTCCAGCACTCAGGGTTAGTGACAGAAGGCTTTATGAAGGACAGCACATGGACACAAACCCAATCACCAACGCAAAGCAGTATGGTGGTTCTAGTGAAGTTAATTAGTCCAGATAATCATGTCACTCTACAGGCCAGGCAGGGAACAACGGCTCCAACAGGGTTTCAGGTAAGACTTCCTATATTGCACTTTTAAATGTAAGTAATTAAGCATCTGCACGCGTTGATAAGTCAACAACCTTTTGACAAAGAGTAACAGATCATGAAAAGCAAAAATGGTTTTGTGATAATGTCTAATTTTCAATATTTTACCTCCATAATACTCATGTCTTAATGACTTCAACAAAGGCTTAAAAGAGAAGTTACACACAGAAAAACCATAAATTTTTCCTGAATGTAAACTATCTGGAGTTAGATTAATTCCTTGATAATATTCAAGAGAAAAACAAAATCATTGTGGAAATAATCACTGATGAAGTATGGCGAAGGACTGAGCTCTGGCAATCAGGAAAGTAGAGTAATGAAGGACAGGTAGCTCTTCAAGTATTTGTGGCCCTTCTCTTAAGCCTACTAATTGAGACAGTAATTTGTCTCAGACATATTGAGACAGTAATTTGAGTGGCAAAAGTAAAATTACTTTACCTTTTTCACCCATATACCAGAACTGCGCTTAGTTTATTTTGGGCTTTTAAGAAATTCCTGAGACATTAATGATCTAATGAAACACAAATTCAGAAAAGAAAAATAAAAAAAAAACCAAACAACACAGCCAAACACAACTCCCCCAACAGTTTTAGTACCTCGCAGCCTCCATCCTCAAAACTTGAAACAAAGTGAGCAGCAGCTGAATTAAGGGATTGCCATTTCTTTGCATTTACTTTTCATACTGGGATCATGGAACATGTTTCATTTTTATGAAAGATGTGTCCTTAGCAAAGAGGTAGACCTAAATGTCTTTATTTTTTAATTCAAATCTAGCAATTAGAATTTTTCCAGAATAGATGATGCTACAAAGCACCATATATACAGGAATTCCACACAGGGATCTCTAGTGAAAAGCTCCTAAAGTGGCAGTCTGAAAACAGCAATAAGGAAACAAGCCCAACTCTTTCATAATAACAGAGAGGCTGAATAGCACCCCAAGGAATGCTATTTCTATATAGGCAGCAGAAAATGGAAAGAAAAAATCAACGTTTAAAAAATGAAACTAAAAGTTTCTGGATTTTTATTGCATGTATGCAATCCATCATAATTCCTTTACTAATTTTAACCGGTGAGTCAGAGAAGTGTCATTGTTCTATTGACTAATCTGCTCGGACCATCAAAACAATTTTAGTTCCATTATTCACTTATTTTGTTAAGTGATGAATTTGTTGGGGTATTGCATTCCTCTTCCCCCTCCGCTTCCCCTTGTTTTTTTTATTAAGGTGTCCAAAGATTTCATTCAAACTGGAGAAATTCTTTGGTTGCTTTTTTTTTTTTTTTTTCATCTGTGGAAAGAGATTTCCGATAACTCATCTCTCTAACAGTAATATCAAAGTGAGCTGGAAGTTTAAGAAGAACGATAAAAAGCACATTTTCAGTGACCTGCTCTCAAACTTTGAGACTAAAATTAGACATGCAGTTCTCAACAACTGATGCTGAAGCACCGATAACGACTTTAAATTGCTTGGGTGAACACAAGCACTTAAAAAAAGGGCAAAAGTGTGGATGCCATTCCTTCTCCCGTGCACTGTTTTCTTTCCTGCACTCGCACACAAAGAAGCACGATGACTTCCATTTAAATTGAAGGATTAACACCGCCATGGAACAAGTATTCGTTACTAAGGAGAAAGGATTTGTGAAGGTAAACCAGCCACCATCAGTCTCAAAACTCCAGCTGACCCTGGTTACGCAGGCAGTCCTGGTTGACACTCCTTTGTTTCAGGGTTAGAAGGACTCATCCTTGTGCTAACATGATCAGACAGGAAATTTTATATCAAAGCTATAAAAAGTAATGACATTTTAAGAAAACAGAGGCCTATTAATTTTTCCACAAGCTAAAATAGGCCTTTGAAGCACAACCCAAAATTAGACGCAGTGCGCACAACTTTAATCCGTAGCATTCTGGGCCTCTACAACATATCCAGAATATTAAGAAAAAGATCCTAAAATCTTAAAAGCAGAGCAGTTTCTAGCCATGCAAGAGGAAAACTGGCAATAATGGGTTCAAAAAAAAAAAAAAAAAAGGGAGGGGAGAGGGAGGAAGAAAACCTCTTCTTCCTGAAATGAAATTTTAGAAAGCAAATTTTTGTCTTCTGTATTTCCTACAGAATTAGCTCTTCAAAGGCCGTCGTCCTGCTCTTTGAGTGACCTTTCTGCTGTTACATTTCACTGCCTGCCCTCAAGGATATCTTCTTAATATCTTGTTAAAAGGGAAAAGAAACGTGCAATGAGCAAAATACTCCAAAATGGAGGCACTTCTGCTTCAGTAAATACTTTGAGGATATATAAACTACAAAAAAAGGGTCTCCTATTTCCAAAGGCCAAAGATATTTATAGTATTTATAGAGTGCTTTCTGTCAGTGCTTCGGGAAACTGGTTCCTATACAGTAAAAAACACCAAATCTAAACAAGTGAGAGTTTCATTGACTGCTGTACATGTTGTCAGAGAGAATATCATTATTAATAGAACTAATACCAATATTTTAAAATAAACTAACAGTGGCTAAACCTTTAAAGTCTTTGAACACAGCCTGACATTTAATTAAGGATTCCAGGATGCAGTAGGAGAGGCTCCCTGATCAAGCATAAATTAAGTGATTGGTTAGGAACATCTTTTAGTGTCAGTATGAAATAATATTCTGGTCCCATCCACCTATAATGAACAGAAAAACAACTTTTTAAAAAACAAATGGAAGATATTTTCTTTCTTATCTTAATTTTTCCTGCAGTGAGAATCTGGATATATAAATCTTTTTCTCATTTAACAATGGATCGCCTGGTTCTTCCCCTTCTGTGGGACACAGTAAACTTGAAAGTCTCTTTTTGTCTAAAAAACTTTGTGCTGCATTTGCAGCAAAAGACACCAAATTAACTGTATTCAGTTAGACAGCATTTCTCCTGTATCTTTTCTTTTGAAGAAGACCCTGGCTAAGATTAACAGGCAAGCAGAACACTGCTTACTATTTTAAAGGCATTTTAAGTGAAAAAAAATCAGGCTTTGGCATTGGAACACTGCTCTTGTCAGAGAGTTTATTTAAAGAATAAATCATCAAGGAAAAAAAAAACAATGCAAAATGCCAAGGTCTTTAACACACAAGATTTCTAACTCCCTACTTTCATCTCTTCTGATCTGCTCAGTAGCAGCAAGTGCCTTGTGTGGTCCCTTCTGCTCAAATGTGCTTGACAGGAAGACTGTCAAGTTAAAAATCACTTTCTTTAAAAGATAACTTAAAAAATAATTAATTCCCACAAATCACTGGGACAGCCAGGGAAGAGAAGCAGGAAAGGAAAGGGAGGGTGGAAATTACCACCGTGTGTGTGCTCATAGAATGGATAATTAGAAACAGAAGACAGTAAATTTCTCTGTTCCCTCCACTCGTGTTGCTCCGTAGTGTGGGAGCCCCAGGCTCATGAAGCCAACCAGAGTTATGAGCCCCAAGACCTCTGCAGGTCCCCCCCAGAACAGCTTCTCGGGCAATGTGGCTCCTCTAATCCAAGGCACACGGCAGCCTAAAAGTGCAATTCCAAGCCATTCTGAAAGCCTCCACAAATCCATATTCCTCTTGAAATTGCCGAAGAGATGGCTGAGGTGAGGCAACACTGACAGAAAAAGCTCATCTTCCTCTTCTTCCTGCTCCTACACATTGAGTGAGCATTGAGTGAAGAGCCTTGACTAGCTAAAAAATTTTACTGGTCAGCTTTTTACCTTCAAATGACATTTCTTTCCCCTTTTTTAGCTACGTCTATCAAGTAAAGCTTTATATTCCACCTAATGCCTTCATTCACTTGGACATTATCAGTTTAAGCTTTAGCTCTCAACCTTTTGACCAGACTGTAAAATGAACTTGTAAAATATTATTTCATTCTCCTCTAAATCAGCACTGGAATAAGACCTGGGTGAATGTGGCTTCCAACAGGAACTGCCCATGAATGTTCCTCAAATAATTGTGCATAGATGTAGTGGTAATCACCAAAAAAGTCACTTACTAACTTATGAAATTAATATTATTTTATTTATTAGTTACTGCTCAAGTATTTGTTAATGTAGCTAAGAATAGGTTACTAAAAACCATTAAAATCCATCAGATACATTATTCCCTTATGCAACATACTATATACCTTAACATCTTTATGTTAACATTGTCACTGCACCTATATATCCTTTTGAAAATAAAACCTTCCTCAGCTTTTGAAGTTATAGCGCTCCGCACCTATTCAATTTTATACACAACTTTCAACAGTTTGAACTTAGGCTACAGATTTTAGGGTTTTCAATGTATTGGGACCAGTACTGTTCAGTATCTTCATCAATGACATAGACACTGGGAATGAGTGCACCCTCAACAAGTTTGTAGATGACACCAACCTGAGTGGTATGGTCACACGCCTGAGGGATGGGACTCCATCCAGAGGGACCTGGAAAAGCTCATGAAGTGGGCCCGTGTGAACCCCACGAGGTTCAACAAGGCCAAGTGCAAGGTCCTGCACTTGGGTCAGGACAACCCCCGGCACCAATACGGGCTGGGGATTGATGAAGGGACTGAGAACAGCCCTGCAGGGAAGGTCTTGAGGGTACTGGGGGATGAAAGACTGGACATGAGCCAGCAATGCGCGCTCACAGCCCAGAAGGACAATTGCATCCCGGGCTGCATCAAAAGCAGCGTGGTCAGCAGGGCAATGGGGAAAATTCTGCCCCTCTGCACCACTCTGGTGAGACCCCACCTGCAGGGCTGAGTCCAACTCTGGGGCCCTCGGTACAAGAAAAACGTGGACTCGTTGGAGTGAGTCCAAACGAGGGTCATGAAGATGATCAGGGGGCTGAAGCACAGGCTGAGAAAGTTGGGATTGTTCAGCCTGGAGAAGAGAAGGCTCCAAGGAGACCTTATGGTGGCCTTTCAGCACTTAAAGGGGGCCTACAGGAAAGATGACTAACTTTTTAACAGGGCCTGTTGTGATAGGACAAGGAGTAATGGTTTTAAACAAAAAGAGGGAAGATTTAGAATAGATAAAAGGAAGAAATTTTTTATGCTGAGGATGGTGAAACACTGGCCCAGGTTGACCAGAGAGGTGGGAGATGCCACATCCCTGGAAACATTCCAGGTTGCACTGGACAGGGCTCTGAGCAACCTGATTTAGTTGAATATGCCCCGCTCACGGCAGGGAGGTCAGATGACATGACCTTTAAAGGTCCCTTCCAAACTATTCTATGATTCTATGACCTGACACTCAATTA
>JAOTQQ010000012.1:147895139-147906982 GCA_026546715.1 Gallinago undulata
GCAGGGAGGTCAGATGACATGACCTTTAAAGGTCCCTTCCAAACTATTCTATGATTCTATGACCTGACACTCAATTAATAAAATCTACATTTTTTGCTCTTATCCTTGTTTCAAACGTACTGTACTTTAACCATTGACGCACTGCCAAGCAAAAGCAAGATTTTTAGCACTTATGAGAATATACTACTGGTACAAAGAGACATTTGCTTACATTTAAGAAATGATCTAATGTAAATTAAATGGCTCTTGAAGAGTTACACAGTTTAGGTTTCCAGCAAAACTTAAGGCTGGGGTTTGTTCTCTGTGACAGAAGTGCTGTTCTACCAGATTTTGCTGCTGTTGTTATATTTGGATGGGAGTGTCACCCTGCACCCACAATTCGAATTATATGACCTAGTTTTTGGATGTGCATCTTGATTATGTCCTGGCTCTGCTCCAGAGTCCTGGTGACCCAAAACCTAAACCAGGGTCCTGTTGAGTGCATCATAGCTCCCACTCTTCTTCCTAACTAACTGACTACTGAGAAACTTAGAACACATCTTTATGACCATCATGAGACTTAAAATTTTTATTAGTCATCAAGCATTTTAAAACGTGACATTTAAAGCCTCCATTTACAGCTCAAATGTACAGACGGAGGTTGTTAGAGGAGAATTGGGTGGTTTTAGGCTTTGTAATGACAACATATTCACTTAGATCTTTAAACGACCAACTTAAAATCAGCATCAAGAAGCTCTAGGATTGCTTGAGATACTTCCATGACGTTCTGTGTGAACCATCACAGAAACTATTCTCACTTATCAGTATCATCTCAGCACATATGAAGATGAAACAACCCAAGACAGGGATAGCAGTGATTTCTTGGCTGTCTGGATCGGGAGGTTCTAAACCTGTGCTGTTAGTATTCCTTAACCTGTACCCTCCTCATAGTCCTGGATCTGTTTAAAATGAAAGCAACAGTGATGATGATAAAAAAGGGTTTTCTGTTGTATTTGGCTTCCGAGGTAGAAAGGAAGCATAAAGAAAGTGCACTTCCCCTCTAATGCTGCGAGACTATCAGAAACCATTCACATTGTGCATATGCTGTACATCTCCACAGTCCGTATCTTTAAAGTCCCATCTGGACAGTTTATTTTATCTTCATTTTTAGTGCAGTATAAAACTGTGTAAAAAGCAATCCCCAAAATGGGGACCCTGAGGAAGCAACACGAACTGCCTGTGGATAACAAGACATTGTTTCGACTATGGAGAAAGGACAGAAATGGAAAACCATAAAAGTGATCCGTGAGATGAAGTCTCTAAAAAATAATGTATTCCTACAGGAAATCAGGCTTTCTTCACATACAATGTATTTCAATATGTGTAATACCATTCTGAAAAAAATTGGCTACGCTATTGAGCAATCTCAAGTGATTTTTTTTGGTTCCAGTTACACATCATTTCTGCTCATCATACAGATGTTGGAAACACAAGCAGAGCATACACAATTTTTCAGGGTTAGTTCTAACTCTGGTAATCTTCCCCATCGAACACACATGACTGCCACACAAATACACCACACCAGGTCATGAGTTCTGAAGTGGAGCCAGAGTTTTTCAAAAGCTCTCACCAACATATTAATGACCTCTCCTCTCCCCAAAGCACCCATCCTCTACCACAAACAGGAGACCTGACAATTAGGGCGTAGCTGAAGAAAGTAAAATTCTTATTGTTTCTATTATTTGTGACCTCCAGCTAAACTTTTAGCATATTAAGGGAAATGTCACACACCAGAGGAACTATCTTGAACATACAAAATAAGCCCCCAGGATTTACTGTAAGAACGGTACCTAGTGTTAAAAAAAATATGATAATTTTATGAAAAAAATTAATGTCTCTTTCTTTCTACCTGTGGATACCCCAACACTCAATTAAATTAATGGACTTACTTGCGGAAAGCCAGAATGCACAGGAATTTGCAGAGACCAGTTCAGAGATGAATGAGGAAGATTGCTTCAGTCCTCGTTAATATGCTGCATGTCTTTCTTTTTCTGGGTAGTCACAGGCATGACATTTCCTTTCTTCTGACTTCATTAAATTTTGCTATCAGTTTTCCATTACTTTCCTCTCGGACATGCTCTTAAAGCCAACAAATACAGTCACGTTCCAGCAAAACCAGACCAACATCAAAGAAGCCTATGTTTATGCCGTGTAGTCCATACAATCCAAAATCATCCTCCCAGTGACAATATCAAAACATCACACAGGGAGACAGGAGTTTGTTGAAAGAATGAGATGTCACAGGAGGATTTTAATTAGCCCACTGGGAAATTCATTCTCAAGTGGTTACAGAAAAGTGGAAAAATAATAGATATGAGACACTGGAGACGGATTATATCAGCCTTTTATGAAATTCATTCATATTTCAATTCCTCCCTGCATTAAAACTAAACAGTCTCGCAAACCTTTACGGTGACAGCTGTCCCCGTTCGCAGCAGCACTCTCAGAGATTTCTCACCCAAATGCCTGTGCCAGGCCACGAGCACGCAGCAGTAAGAGCAGACTAAACCCATCTTTCTCATCTCCCCTCTATATTGTCAACAACTGGAGCCGCTTTTTGGTGCTTAGATGATAGGTCCACCACGTCCTTATGTACTCTCTGTTTACACACACACACTGTCTCTACTGCAGTAAAGCTGGGAGCTCTACAATAATAGTAACACCACAAAAAACCCATGTTCCAATAGGGCATCTTGATTAAGATTGAGGGCTAAGCATTGCACTACTAATTACTGCTAGCATAGGGCTTTTGAGTATACAAACCCAACTCCACGCAATGGCCTACCAAAGTCATCTACAAGAGGTCGATGTTCTTCCACTATGTGTTTTAACAATATTAGGCTAGAGATAGGACAGTCTTCAAAGGGAGAAATAAGCATTTACATAACTGATTCCATTTAGGAAGGAAATGTATTCACCAAGCACTGAGCAGACGTTAGTTCATCCCCTGGCTGAATGGATAGGTGACTTCAGTTTCCTGACCTGTGTATATAATTACCGCTATAAAAGTTTTATTAAGATTCAGTTCAAACTTCTATTAAAATTCAACCAATCATGACATCAAACACCACGGTCTGAATTTATACAGATGCCTAAAGGAAGAGATAAAGGCTAAAAAGGCTTATCTCCTCCAGTGTTAGACAACAACAGTCTGTCGGAGTCAGTTCACAAGTTTATCTCATAAAATGTTCATCCCCTCGAAAAGGGCAGTTTAGCGCACGAAG
Source organism: Gallinago undulata (assembly GCA_026546715.1). Taxonomy (NCBI): domain Eukaryota; kingdom Metazoa; phylum Chordata; class Aves; order Charadriiformes; family Scolopacidae; genus Gallinago; species Gallinago undulata. Next base: position 147,898,403 of record JAOTQQ010000012.1, read on the forward strand.
GGAGCAGAGGAAGAGAAACAACTCAATGTAAGAGGCCACAATAATTGCCTGGGAACTTCTAAAGAGGAAAGAAAGCAGGATTCTTCTTGTTGCCTCCTAAGCAGCAGCTTACAGGAATACCATCACAAATAATTGGTGCAGCAGGGATTTACAGCAAGAGGAATCCTTCCAGGTGAGACGTTATCCCTGCAGAAGGGCAGAATGAACAGCAAAGTCCATCACGGTTCCCCACATCACACACGTTACCACATCTCCTCCTTCAAAACTCCTTGCCACCTTCAAAGCTTCTTAGCTCTTACAGGACAATGGAAAAAGAAAACTGTAGGTTTTCTGGAAAGCCAAGAAGTCAATTTCTCCTCCAAGGAGAATTTATATAGTTTCCCAATTACATATTACATTAGATACTCTATTATATAGTTCTCCCTCACTCATCCACACACCATCACCCCAAAATCTGGCTGCTTTTTAAAAGATATGCTTTTGGCTACCATTTCTTGAAGAAGGTCCTGATGAAGACAGCAGTTTAACACAAGGCATCGCAGAGGAAATATAGTGGTATCAGGGAAAAAAGTCTGTCTCTCAGCCTCTCAGAATATTGTTTTACAAGATCTAAAGACAGCAAGGTCAATGGCTTTAGCTGCACAGAGAAATTACGACATATTTGCAAAATGAAACAGAATTCTGATTAGTAAGGAAAGGAAGACAGGGCTAAAAATGCTGTCCTAATGCCAGCCCTATTGAGGGATGGTAATGAAGAACTGGTCTCTGAGCATGCTGAGACACATACCACCTCACACAAAGTCCATCATTTGGAAATGTGCACCCATCAAACCTCCAGCACTGTGGAGCAGAGTGTACTGTTTCCTTCAAAGCTGCTTTTGAAATGCAGCAGAAATATCATCAGCTCTCTATGACTTATGGGCTTTCAGTATAAAAGTGATTGTTACGGAAGCTTCCGAATTGCCCAGATGATGTCCATAGAGGACAACCAATAGCTCCCTGGAGATGAAGTCGGAGAACTTCAGAAGACAAAACTGCTCTTCGAACTGGTACGTAAGCAGGAGCATATGTCTGAAACTTGGACCCAAAGAGGAAATGAAAGGACCAGGAGGAACCTGCTACTGAAAGGGCCCGCCACAACAGTCAGCTATCATATTATGAATTCATGTCTAAAGTGAAAGAAAGGAGTCTCTGAAGTTGGTGTAACCCAGGGAAAACAGGTAAAAAACAGAGTACTGAATCTCCCTGAGAAACGTGTCAACTAAGACATACTGATAACATCTTACTCAGCTGTAGATATGAAAGCCTGAGATTCAGTAAAGCTGACAAAGTGCCCTTTTTATCACCCTTGTACGCTTTTCAAGGTACAGAATACCTGGATGGTGATGGAAATCGAGAGGCAGCATAAGGCACCCAAAATGAGCTCCTGCATGGGTAGACTTGCTATGCAAACCCAAATCCTGCTGCTCCCTTGTTCTCTTAGGATGCCCAGAATGAGAGGAGAAGTAGTCCTTTAGCTTGGACATCTTCCACTCAGCCAGAAGATACCATGGAGCCCGATCTATATACCTGCACAGCCCAATTGTGTCACCACGAAGCCAGATTTGGGGATTTTTCTCCATCCAGTTGACAGTGACGTGAGAAGCTCAAGTTGCCTGCCTAGAGCTGAAAGCAAACAACAGACCAGACAGAATGAAGGGGCCAGCTTGCCCGTGGAGAGCCTGCAGCCTGGCAGAAAGACAATCTGGAGAACCAATGACTTGCCCTGCTGCCTTGGAAGCGACAGGGCAGGAAAGCCCTTTGGCTGTGACCGTAAAAGTAAATAAGAACTGAAAGGTCATCGCCTACCTCATGTTTCCTCAGCTGGACACCTTTCCACCACAGGCATGGAGTATCTGAAGATTATTTTGTCTCACTACTGAAAGCTCCTACCTCTTCAACAGCCTGTGTGCAGACTGGCAAGCAGACCACGACCGAGCTGCAGGTGCAGGCTCCTGACGTTACGGATTATTAGGTTTCCTCCTGTTTGTTTTCCATCTCAGCACTTTGTAACGCTACCAATTAAGGGCTAAATTTATAACGGGTGCATTTTTGTAAAAGAAATTTACTCCACGCTTCTCACTTGTAATGTGATTATTTTTCCTTACGGTGTCCTAAAGTGTTTTACAAAATTAAAAATTATGGTTAGCTCCAAGACAGGAACGAAATATTGAAACCTGTTCTAAGCAGCATGGCATCAACCACCAATTACTGTAAAAATCTATTTATTTAATATGTCAAGGCTAATTGTGGTAGCCCACCCAACACTTCCAAATAAATAATTAACAGCTGAATTTAGGAGCATGAGGTAATCAAATTATCTGCTGCTTATGAAATGCCTAAAAAAATATATTGGTTTTATGTCAAAAGAGGGGAGCCTTTGCATAAAGAGCATGCTATTTCCGAGAGTATGAAGTATAAGTATGTGACAGGAGCGAGAAAAGTTGGAGAAAGCATAATTAATTATCTACTTTTAGCCATAATTTAAAGAAATTTAGACAGAGAGCTTATACAAAAAGTGTTCTGTTATTCTCCTCTTCCTGGCAAAGCAGAAGTTAGGGACCTAAGAGAAAAGTGGGACAGCAAGTCTGAGTCTCTATTACCACAACGATATGCATTTAGTTTCACCAAGGAAACTTTAAAACAGTCCCTCTGTGGTCCTATATAAGAAACATTTTTTATTGTGAATAGTTAACTATAAATTCAATTTTCACATCATCTTGGCATCTACTTTTCCCATTGAGTATCACCCAAGTCTATTCTCACTCTCACACTGGCTTATGCTTTTGAATCAACAGACCATCTGGTTTATCCAACAATTCAAAGTATTTTAAAAAGATAACTGCTATTTTCTTGTTCAAGGAAGGGAATTCAGCTTCTCAAAATCACAACGAAAGACACTACTTGAGATAGTAATGGCATCAAGTCCCATCACCCACCTGCCTTATAAAAAGTCACATATTTTTAAGAAAATGGACAAATGGCAGGGCAGATTCATAACAGAATGCCGATGTAGCTCACGGTTAAGAGATGTTTTATAAAGTACACAGAATCTTTAGGTATACAGCTCTTCAAATCCTGTGAGGAGGTTTGTAACTAATGACAGATCTGATCGTGACTGTTGAAATGCTAAACTTTGTAGTTTCACTCACAACAGCTCTACGAGTCAAGCTTACATTTTACCATCCCTGTGAGTACTGGGAAAACTGTGTCTCCCCCCAGATATCAGCTACAAGCATCTAAAAGACTCCTCTCTTCTCTTTGGCAGTGAGCTATGGTCAGCCTCTAGATATATTTTTCAGTATATTGTAGGAATTGTTGCAAGTTTCTAAGTATGTTTCTTCCAGGTTTCGTTCAAGTTCTCATTGAAGGCACCTAATCCTATTTGTAGGATCAGCATCGTAACAAGAGTTAAACACAGCAAAGAACCTGTGTTAGTCTTTGGTTACATCCCCATTCTGCGACTCACGTGTATTGGAGTCAAAAGTCTGTTTAAAAGCACCTTCAGTGCTTCTGGATAATGCAAATCCTGAAGGTGGCCCAAGAAGGACTGAGTCAACCAGTTGCCCCCTGAACACCCTATCTGATTGAGAAGAATCATAGAATCATCTAGGCTGGATCACTGAGTCCAACCATAAACCTAACACTACCAACTCCACCACTAAACCATGTCCCTCAGACCCATGTCTACAATGTCTGCCTCCAGAGATAGGAACTCAACCACATCCCTGGGCAGCCTGTTCCAATGTTTGACAACCTTTTTGGTGAAGAAATTTTTCCTAATATCCAATCGAAACCTCCTCTGGTGCAACTTGAGGCTATTTCCTCTTGTCCTATCGCTTGCTCTTAATGGTTCCTAACTGCAAAAATCCTACAGAATCACAAATAATACCCTAATTTGAAGAATAAATTCCCTTAGAAGCAGCCAGGAAAAGAAAGCTACCATTCGCTGTGACTAACTTTTATGAGTAACTAAAAAGATACCTGAACTATTTTTAACATTCTTGTTGTCATGACCAGGTTAGGATTTCACCTCTTCAAGACTGCAAAAAACCTGCTTCTCTCCAAATCTTTTCTCTAATCTCCTTACACAATTTCTTGCAAAGGTGCATTCAGTGTTAAACTCTGAACACTTGTAACAGACCAGTGCCAAGCAATTACCCATTATTTCCTAATGTTCCCAGTTTAATCAGATTTTTTTGTTGTTGTAGTCGAATACAGAACTGAAGTAACCTGATTTTCACCGTGGGACTCTTTTTAAGGCTATGAAATACTTTGCAGGTTGCTTTCTTTCAAATTATCACCAGCATCATGTTAAAAAAACCCACACCATCACCCGAGCCCTTTGATGCAATGCTCTTGGCTCAGAAGCCCAAGCATATGGAAAAGGCTACTCATTTGGGAGGCTGTGTTTGTGCCAGTGCCTGATGCAGGCAAGAAGAGACAAGACTTGCTTTTTGGTTTTTTCCAACAAGAAGTTCGTAACTGATCCTCTCCACAAAGAGCTGCTCAGATCATGTAAAAGCAAACCTTTGGTATTTTATATGGTTAAGAATGTATTTTAAGGATGCAAAATAAAAAACTGCAGCAACAGCACACCGGTGGGCTAAGTTCACCTGAAACCTTGGAGTTACATTTAAGACTTTCTAATCTACCTCCCTAAAATAGAAGAATTAATAGAGGTTTTTATAAGTATTAGGTATAGCAATCCTTTACATTATAAGATCTGTAAGAAAGCTCATCCCAAAAAGATCATAAATAGATCAATGTTATTTGGCTAATCCTGTTTAAGTATCTAAGATTGCAAGCTGGAATTAATTAGGTGACATTACTGTTACTGAGCTGTGGTTCCTGTCTGGGAGAAAAACTATAAAAAAGATCAAATGTCAGTATTTCAAAAAGAGGCTCATGGAGAAAATATTGCACAGAAATAATATTACACCCCTTTAATTTCTCAGCAAGCACAGACATAATAATGAATAATGAGGACAGGGGAACTGGCAAGGACAACGCAGACCACTCGGAGAGCTTTGTTTATCCAAAAAAACACCTATTGTGATACAAACACATACAAATAAATACACTCATATTTCTTCAAGTAACAAAAGTTATTATTAGAGAGTGGAAGACCTGCCATGAAAATCAGTAGTTTTGAAACTGTTATGACACAGATCTATAAAACCAAGAGTGACATGCAGTAGGTGAGCAGGGAAGGACTGTTCACAGTCTCTTCTATCAGAAGCAGCAGAGGAAGTCAAACAAAAGGAGCAGATGGTGCACTAAAACCAAAGAAAGGACATGCCTCGCCACACCATCCACAGTTAAACTTGCCAAGATAAGCTATAAACGTAAAAGGTTTCCTTGGGTTCAGGAAAAAGTGCGTGGACAAAAGGATCAGAAGAACCATCAAGATCTACTGAAGTCAGTCCCAACACTTCTTGGGGGAGCCAAGAACTGCGATGCCAACGGCTACAATTTGCTGTCCTCACTTGAGTCTTATGCCATTCCCCAGGATCTACCACTGGCTGCTGTCAGAGACGGGATCCTGGACCAGATGAGCCTTTAGTCTCACCCTGAAGGTCATTTCTATGTTCCTGCACACGAAGAATTGCAGGAATTAAGTAACTTTTGCTTCCAATGTCAAGATGGATTAAAAAAATTTGCAAACTGCATAAACAGGCAAAAAGCAGGAGGAAAAAATTTACTTTTGTATTTGCCATTAGTAAGATTAAACCTATAACCAGAATGTAGTTCTGGTGTCCCTTTCTGAGAGGGAACGCAGAACAACAGGGAGGCAGAAAAGAGGAAAAAAATAAAATTACCGAAGGCTGGAGAAAATATTTTTCAGTGACAGCTTTTTAAAAAAAGCTTAATCTGTTTAGCTTATCAAAAAAACTGAAAAAAATGACTTGATTAGTGTGTAAATATCTCTATGGAGAGAAAATGAAAAGCAATAAAGGGCTCTAATTTAGCGGAGAAAGACGTTACTAAAAGCGAAGGCTGGAAGCTGGGGCAAAAGTTGCTCAAATTAGGCAGGGAAGAGGGGATTACTCCTATCCTGACCTCTTCATATGAAGACCAATGCCTTTCTGCAATCAAACTCCAGTAGTCGAGCACAGCGTATTAGCAAGGAGTGACAGGAGTGACAGCTAAGCTCCCAGAACATGGCAGAGATCAGACTGAAGGGTATCTTTTGGCTGAAGATGTTTATAAATCCCGTGGCCTCAAGGATATCCCTTTGCAGTGGGCGGTGGGAGAGACAGAAAAGACAGCGGCGAGCTGGGGCTTACTGTGGAATAAAAAAAAGGTAAAGTCTGTTGTTAAAATCGGGGAGAGAATCTGACAAAGAGCAACACCGCACAGATGTGAAGCTGGAAAGCCTGGGTGGGAGGATGAGGAGTGAAGGTCATGAAGGGTGAATGCAGATAACTCCACCTACAGAAATCACTGAGGTGACCCAAGCAGCGAATGACGAGAGGGGCTTTCGCTGGGGCCGGTTGGGTAAGTCAAGGAATACGGGGAACCAGTCCTCATCTGAGACAGAGACTCAATCCCTCATGGTTTTCAGTGTGTTCCTGCTCCTTGGTCACCTTCTGAAGATAAAGAGTGGGGGAGGATCGCAGCCATACTCATAAAGATGTCCATGGAAGACAGAGAAGACAAAGACAAAGCATTAAGCCTAAAACAACAGCAGAAATTATAGCTTTTCTAGATATCATAGATATAAAATAGATGACATCCGAGTTGTTTTGGAAAAGTAGGAAGTCTCTGGCAGGGATCTAATTTTATTGGGTCAAAATAGCCATTAACAAAGAGTTGTCTACAGAAAAGGAGATCATTTCCCAAAGATTTTCCTTAAATATAATGCTTTATAAAGATAGACATCAAACACATAGCGGCTCGTATTGAATGCAGAAGGGAGGAGAGATCCAATCAGAGGTCGGCAAGAACTAGTTTTTCCATCTTCTCGGACTCAGAGCTTTTCATAAAACTGATTCACTGCTCACTCGCTCACATATTTACTCATTTGGCAGCCTCGTTTCCCCAGAAGGCTATTTCAATTCAACAATGCCTGTACAGCAGAGACAAACACTGGTAAACAGGGAACGATGGATGTTCCCTAATATAAGACAGTGTGAGAAGGGAATGGCAAACACCCTCATCGAGACCTCTACAAAACAAATAGAAGCGTAGAAAAATATTCAGTACCAACTGAGAAAGAAGGCAGCATCGGAAAACAAATGAGAGTTCGAGAAAGCCAGGGAGAGCTGGCTGAAGGCAGAGGTGATGGAACCAGGGATGGAGATGTCTGAACTTCTACCATGCAGAGACGATGTCTCTGAGAAGGAAAAAGCAGTATGTCAATCTGAAGCAGGAAGCAGAAGTCGAGAACAGTTTCCAGCTCTTGAGAGCAGACCACGAGCCTGAAGGCACCGCCACTGCCCCTGCTAAGTGAAACTGAAATTACATCATCTTATTCCACTACTGTGTAGTGTTCCCTATATTGTTTTGTGTCATTTTAAATAACTACACCCAGTGGGCCTCCCAGCAGGCTGGGCCGTGGCCTGAGAGATTTCACTAACAGCTGTTTCCTTCTTTTTCCTTTTCCAAATATAATCCTACTGCATAAAGCTATAGGTCCCCATGCAACTTCAAAGAATTTCTGTGAAGACTTCAGCAGTGGGCAGGGGCGAACTGGATAACATACAAATCCTTCTCCCAACTTCTTCCTTGACAATGATCGATACCCAGGAATGGGGGCAGGAGAAGAGTGGACCATTAAGGTTTCAAAAACTTTGTAGTGTGAACTGGAGACTGTGAGATCCTCAATCTGAGTCCATCTCACTGTCCATACTTCATTGGTCTGTGAGAATGTTATGGGAAACAGTGTCAAAACCTGTTCTCCTGAAATCATAGAATCATAGAATCCAATGGGGTTGGAAGGGACCTCTAGAGATCATCTAGTCCAACCTCCCTGCCAGAGAGGGTCAACTTAGAGCATGTTGCACAGGAACTTAGCCAGGCGGGTTTTGAATGTTTCCAAAGAAGGAGACTCCACCACCTCTCTGGACTTGTTCCAGTGCTCTACCATTCTCACAGTAAAGAAGTTCCTCCTCATGTTTAGGTGGAACTTCTTATACCCAAGTTTGTGTGCATTTCCTCTTGTCCTGTCTCTGAGCACCACTGAAAAAAGACCGGCCCCGTCCTCCTGGTACCCTCCCTTTAAGTATTTGTAAGCATTGATTAGATGCCCCCTAAGTCTTCTCCAGACTAAAAAGACACAAGTCCCTCAGCCTCTCCTCATAGGAGAGATGCTCCAGGCCCTTATTCATCTCTGTGGCCCTTTTCTGTACCCTCTCCAGTAGTTCCCTGTCCTTCTTGAAATGGGGGGCCCAGAACTAGACACAGTACTCCAGATGGGGTCTCACCAGGGCAGAGTAGAGAGGCAGGATGACCTTCCTCCACCTGCTGGCCACGCTCTTCTTGATGCACCCCAGGATGCCATTGGCCTTCTTGGCCACAAGGGCACATTGCTGGCTC
>JAOTQQ010000012.1:147907082-147940456 GCA_026546715.1 Gallinago undulata
CTTCCCCTTGGTAAATCCATGTTGACTACTTCTGATAGCTTTCTTTTCCTCCATATGCTCTGAGATGGCACTCAGGAGGAGCCATTCCATGACCTTTCCAGGGATGGAGGTAAGGCTCACTGGTCTGTAATTTCCCAGGTCCTCCTTCTTGCCCTTTTTGAAGACTGAGATGACATTGGCTTTTCTCCAGTCCTCAGGCACCTCACCTATTCTCCAAGACCTCTCAAAGATGATGGAGAGTGGTCCTGCAAATCCAGGGTTGCGAGCCTATTGTTCTTCTCATCTCCTCAGGATAATGAACTCCACTATCCCATGGTCACTGCAGCTAAGGCTGCCCCAACTTTCACAACCCCTGACCAGTTCTTCCTTGTTTAAAATGGACCAGAAGATCATGTCCACCCACTGGCTCCTCAATCACCTGTGTATGGAAGCTGTCACCAACGTCCTCCAGAAGCCTCCTGAACTGCTTGTTGTCCTTCCAGCAGTTCTTGGGGTGATTAAAGTCCCCCCTGAGGACCAGTGCCTGTCAATGCAAGGCTTCTTCCAGTGATGTGAAGAAGGTCTCACCTACTTCTCCCTTTAGAGGCGGTTGAGGAGGGAACACCCAACACAGCATGGTCTGCATTGGTCTGCCCTCTGAACCTGACCCATCAGCTCCCAGGTGGCTCATCATCACTTCACGTTTACATCCATCTTATGGGTTTGGTTTATGTTTGGTATTAAAACAAGAGAGTGACAAAGTGCTCTGGTTTATCTTCTCTATTTAACGACACTCTGCTGCTTCCTAACTGCACTTGCAGGGACAATACTCATCTCCAGATCAGTATCACCTCCAGATGGAAAATAAAACTAAAAATAGAAAAGGCTGCATTAAGAAAATATTAAGAAAATGCTTAGTAAGGAGTCACAGCTGGAAATGTTTGTTGCCCATTGATATTTTAGAGTTTCCCTGATCCTATGGAAGTTTCTTCCTTTCTCCCAGGGCCATTCACTGTGAAATCAGCATATTTAGATTTGCATTTCTGTAGCCAAAAGCATGCTGATAAACGTCTTTATTTTCCATTGCTTTGGGAAATTGCAAATAAAGTGTTGTTTTAACAGTTTGCATGAAAATATAGCAGTGACTAAGATCCATTACACTCCATTTCAAGCCCAGACACCTAGAGAATTAGCTAAATGTGCACAATTTACCTCCTACGTAAATGAAAATTATGGTTAACTCTGTTGAAGTCAATGCAGTTAAGTCAGTGTACGCTAAGATAAACTGGAGCAAAGTATAAAGCATTTATTTTAAAAAAGAAGGAAATACATAAAATAGAAGTAAACAGACCATAGGCTTTCTGCTGGAGAGCGCTCTAACAACCACCTACATGAAGAAAAGTAGAGTAGGTGTGTGTTGGTTATTATTCATATAATTAGGATCTGGTCTAAAATAAAATATGTATTTTTATATATGAAAAGTTACATATTAAAAATACATATCAGCAAGTTATATCATTTAAATTATATAATGGAAAACTAAAGTTATGCACCTACCATTCTTCCTGTAGATAAATCTCACAAGACACAGAAGTTGAATATTACGGAATTTGATGTTGCCGATAAAGCTATAATTTGAATATTTGATAGCCTACAAGTTGCAAGAGTTTTATCTGAAACAAGAGACTGCTGGATGTTTCTTACCTTTTCTAAGGTGTTTTCATCTAAATGAGGTAAACTGTACAAAATAAGCCATTTCTTTCTTTTCTCAGGTATCAGTGTAAATGAAGAAGGCTAGGATGAGCTCTGAAAGTCTCCTGCTGCCAAGAGAGAGCAGATGTAGGTAGGACGAAATGGAAAGGGCTGAAGAAGAGGAAAGGGGGGGACCAGCAGAGGGTAAGGCATGAACTCAGGGAGAAGTGCTCGGCTGGCACTGCAGAGGAGGTGGTAAAATGTGACACGAGTGGCCCGTGACCAGTGTCAATTAAAAGAGATGAAAAATTGCTGGAAAAAGAAATCAGGCGTTAATTTAGGAAGTCTGACCGCGAAGCGAACATACTCCGAGCTAGGAATGAAACTATGTCTGTGGTTAATAGAAAACACTGTAAATCTTATTAAGCAGGAAGTCTAAAGAGGCTTTTCTCTCGTTTTGTACCTAAGAGTCTGAAAATCATTGCATTATTAGATTAGCTTACAGAAAGGTAGTCATTCAATATCCCAATCTTATCCACGGGGAAAAAAAATTATTGAAAAAGAAGCTTTATAAAAGCCATCGATGCCAAGCCCTATAATTGGAGAAAAAGGATGGTTTAGCTCAGAGTTGGGCTAACAAATGCTAGCCCAGGGAACTCAGACATTGAGTTCAATGGGGATTATAAAGCTTAAGAAAAAGCAGTACTAGTGAGCCATAGCTCAGTTTTTTCCAGCACTGAGACAAGAAGTAGTTGCCAGTTCTGGCTGCAATTGTTCGTACGCACTGTACACTCTCTGTCTGCCCTCAATCAGAGGAAAGAAGTAAATGTTCATACCTAAAATCAGTTCTCACTCCTTGGTCCAAGTGGGACTGAGCAGCTGCACGAAAAGAAATGAACCAAGGCGGCAGCTCACAGCTTCGAGATTTAGTGACATCGCTGAAGTCGAGGATTTGAGAGACCCAGGCTTCGTTCCCTGCTCTGCCACAGTCCTTCTGCACACCTTGAGGCACGCCATGAATTCTTCCCCCTCCAGCTTCTCAGCTGCACAGCAGAGATAAAAAGTTCCTCTCTAATTTAGGAGAGTGCTGTCAGCCAAAAATTCGGGGGTGCTCAGATATAACCAAGCTCTAAAAAGTCAAATCTTAAAATTAAAAATTCAGGAAAGGACTTGCTGTGAAAACAATGCTTAAGCACAAGCTAAACATACAGGTTTCTTTAAGTCCCTGTTGAATAATAAAAATTAAAGGGCATTTCAGTTTCAGCACAGTCTCATGCGCTGTCCTAAACACAGCTAAACGTCTTGAGTACAGCCAGAGCATGTTCATTAATTCCTGAAGATGCACAGTTATCAAAAGAAAAATTAGCTGAAAGGAGTCCAGGAGCTGAACTTCCAAACTGCTCTGATTTAGTTAGCACAGCAGAAACAGGAACCTACCAGAGGGTAAAAATAACTTTTGATTTCATACAATTTTGGTGCCAAAATTCACATTGTTCTCTAAACTGTAAATCCATTTACCACCTAAGTGTAATGCAAGCTATGTAAGTTCTTTCTACTTAAAGCAAACCAAGCATAGTCTTACCAACAGTGACTTTTACATGAAGTTTTCTAAACCATCAACATATCATAACCAATCTGCTTTTTTTCAGTTGCTGAATGATAGCCTCAACAACCAGATATCAAAATGGATGGACAGTTAAATATTTTTCTATCTGTTCTTTGATGCTGAAATTTAATCTCCCACGCTACATGCCAGCTGTGAAGGTATTAGAGAGCTTCGTGTCCATCACTTTTTAATCATATGCCTGTTGGACTTTTGCACTCTTGTAGTAAAAAAAAAAAAGAATCCATTGAATTTATCTTAGCACTATTTGGGAGGTCTTTCTGGCTATTTCCTATAAATCAGCAAACAGTGACTGCCAGGTTGTTTGTCTGATGGCCTCCATATCTTTAACAGTGGTTTTATTCTTTCCAATGTCATGCTTTGCTTTGCTGTGCTGTTTCCCAAAGCTCTCTACAGCGTCGCAGATAAACAAGATGGGGAAAAACACATGGACTTTCAAGGACAGGCTGGCAAAGAAGCCTTAACCAAATAGTCAGGCTGCTTGAATCCAGAGGGTTCACAGGTTTTTTAACCGAGCATCACAGCACAAGCTCTGCCCAGTACCCGACATGCAGGCAGTACCTGCCAGCAGAGACACAGAACATTTTACACAGTATTTTTACTTGACTGCAAAAGATGCCAGTTCAAATGTAGGTGTCTGCACCAGTCTCAGTGGGGGTTTCTCTTGAAGACCTTGGTACATTTTTCTCTTGCAGTCAGAGGGCAGCCCTGTGTCCCCATTTACGGTGCTACATGGCTGGCACTCGCTAAACGAGAGCCTGTGGTGTCAGGCTATGGAACAATACTGTATTTCTAGTATTTAAACATAAAACATCCTTCTTTATCTAAATATAAAATAGGAAAAAAGGCCCATATATAGTTTCCTTCTGGTAATACCATCCTTTTCAAACAAAAATTATATATTCATAGTTGAGAAGTAGTAACGAGTTTTTTTGTCTCCAATTTTTCAAGTTCCTCTTCTTTCTCATTACCCAGTCTCTGATGATATTAAACTTACTGTGATTAATATGAGTTAATAGGTTTTCTGCCAGTTCTGGTGAATTACCAACACACATGAAAAATTTCTCTGTACTGTTAATGTCACAGATACTTGACTACAACTGTTACTATTAATATTTTAAATGAGGCACGATAAGCTGTTGGACAAAGAATCCATACACTGCATAGCTTCATGTTATAGAAAACATTGAGGGTTTTTTTTCTGATTGCTCTCTATAAGCTGTAGGAGGCTGATTTTCCTCTGCTGCATCATTCTCCTTGTTTAAAAAAAAAGCAACAGGTTCTTCCATTATTAACAAAAGCTCTGAATCACCTGAATAGTCTCGAATAGTCAGCATCCCCACACTAAAGAGGTTTTGTGGAGATTTATCCAGTTTCTACTCCTAAACCACAGGGCTTCTGTGAATTTTTTTCCAGAGCTAATAATGACAGTTATGAAACAAGTTTTAATATACTGTCTTGGCATAAGTGGGATACCTTCTGCTACACCCTAAAAAGCGTATCTTTGAATCAAGAATGGCAATGTCCTGGTAACGGCAGCTCAAGAACATTTTCCCACATGAATCTCCAAAATTACTAGTCTTCCTTCAGCTGTCATTCATGCCTTTGTAGTGCCTGTGTTGCATTCTTTTTATGTTTCTCTTCCTTGTAAACATAGATGGAGACCATAACTATTTAAGGTACAGAGTGAGGAGTTATTTTCCTCTAAGATTAATTATAAAATAGAAGAAAAGTTGGAGGGGAAAGTGAAAAAAAAATAAAAATGCAATGTTTGTGCATGCACTGAGCAGAACCAAAATAAAATGACAAAATGCCGTGACCTGTTCATTCATAATACACGTGTTTTTTCCCAAAGTCCTGCTAAGGCACCCCTCACTGTAGCAGCTAAGTTCCAAGAGAAACATCACCAAACCTTGTTGTCCGCAGAAGAGCAGATGTCCCCCACCAACAGCAAGACCCTCTGCCCATCTGCCTCATCTCACTCAACTCCTGATTTCCTTACGAGCCTTTGCAACCTGAAAAGGCCACACAGAAAAACGCTGCCTTGCAGAGATGCAACGGCTGTGAGCAACCTTGGATCCCTTTTTGGATCCAGAGGTTCTTGGATTTGTACTTTTTGCTTCACGTGAATAGCGTAACACCTAACCTTAAACTGGTGAGAGTTGTAAATCAACATATTCTCTTGAAATTCACTTAAACCCATAAAATTCTTCATTCCAAGTTGGAGAAAAATATCCCAGCACCGATTGCGAGTAACTCTGTCGTGTGGTCAATTGTCCCATTAGTGCAGCCCAAGGCAGAACTGCCTCACACCAAGAAGATATTCCTTTGCTAATTTTATTTCTATGACTACCATGCCTGCAGTTAACCCTTTCAGTCATTTCCTCCAAGCGATTACCTAGCACTCATTTTCACTTTCTTAATAAGTTGAGAGCATGCCGCAGACAAATTGATTCACACAGCTACACAATTGATTCATTCCAACTGGAAGGAGATGGCTGTTGCCATGCAAGTCAGCAGAAATCTTGATTTTGCTTGCTCTCCTCCTCCTCTCTTTTTTTCAGAAGCTCAGGCAGAAGGGAAGGACGCTGGTTTTGTCAAAATAACTTTGGGAAGGATAAAAACAATTAGCACAGGTACAAAGTGCTTTCATGGCACAAATAAAAGGAACAATCTGTATACACAGGGAAGTAAAAAGATTTCATATCTAAGCCTCTGGTTAAGCACTGTATCTGTAGTGTGTCCATTCCAAAAGGGGACAGGACACTTGTAGTAAGAGCTCAGCAATTTCAGAGGAGCAGAAGGAAAGCAGGATGACTGTCAGGCACGTCTCAGAAGGTTGAGGTACTCAATGACTTTTTTGCCTCTATCTTCACTGGCAAGGGCTCTAGTCACACCACCCAAGTCCTACAGGGCAAAGGCAGGAGGAAGAACCTCCAACTGTAGGAGAAGACCAGGTTCAAGACCATCCGAGGAACCTAAAGTGGCACAAGGCCATGGGACATGATGAGATTCATCTGTGAAGGAGGGTAGATTTAGACTAGATATGAGGAAGACATTTTTCACTGTGAGGGTGGTGAGACACTGGAACAGGTTGCCCAGAGAAGCTGTGGCTGCTCCATCCCTGGAGGGGTTCAAGGCCAGGCTGGATGGGGCTTTGAGCCACCTGGTCTGGTGGGAAGTGTCCCTGCCCACGGCAGGGCGTTGGAACTCAATGATCTTCCAACTCTAACCGTTCTATGATTCTATAGATGGTCCTCCCTTTTGTGCTTCCCCGTATGTACAAGCACACAACCAGTCTCAGGTGAGGAAGCCCAGGAGCCCTTGCCAGCTTCGTGGCAATGGGGTTTTCCACACATGAGAAAATGAAAGAAAACGAAACCTCAAACTAAACTGGGAGCTGGGAAAAATTGCAGCAGGCAAAGCAATGGTTTTGCTGAGCTCTCTTACAGATGGCCTCCATGAACCCTGCTTGTAAAGCAGTTTGAATATGTAAAATAATAGGAATTAGCATGAAGCCATGGTAGGTCCCACATCTGTATTTTGAGTCAGAGCATTGAATGAGGCCTGCAAAAAGCTTGAATATTCATCAAGATTCTAAGTCCTAGAAGGAGCCTTAATTTTTACATTTCCTAATTCCCTGAAGATTTGATTTTACAATTCAGGCTTAACTTTCCTGACTTAATACACTTTCAGTGTCGTTTTCAAAAATGATAGAGCCACACACTGACTCCAGCAGCAAACTGGCTTTTGGGTGTCTCACCACCAACACGTTTTAGCAATGCATCATAGAAAAGCTGACCAAGAACTTCATTGCTGAGATTTATAGCGACACAAATCATGGTCTCACCTTGAAAGCCTCTTGAATATAAGAAACTCAAATCTTCCTTCCATCTGCGGAAACCAATGTGGTCACATTATAGCTGAGGATCCTATGCCCCACATCAGAGAATAAAAGCTTTTTTGCCATGCTTAGGTAAAAGGCAGCATTAGACTGCTGTGGTATATTTAATGACTAAGAAAAACTACCAAAGGGAGTTCCCAAGTAGTAATGCAATTTTGTAGACTAATATTCACTTGTACTTTGAAAGAAAACCATTGAATTATGTCAGAATAAAATATGCCGAAGAAATATTTATAATGCATGTACACAAACAACTGACACAAACACATTTAAGCAGGATTGCCACAGGAGATAATGTTTGGGTTTCATTTCAAACGAAATCTATCGTAGGCACTTGATGCTCCCATACACAGGCTGAGGCTTTTGGTGGTGGCAACAAAGATGTTTATTTGCCACAGGGGCACAACAGCCACTCTCAAAGGTCTGCTGTTTCTAAGATGGGAACCCCTATTTTCTAATACTTCATTCACCTCTCAGATTTGGAGTGATTTAAATCTTTGTTAACTGCTTTCTAATCGAATAAGGATGTTATTTTTCCTACATTTGTTTTGATTTAAATATTTGGTTAAATACTTTTTAATTAAGCCAGGATGTTATTCATAGAAGAAGTCTGATACTTCATTAATGATGCAAAGCAGAGAGCTGCTTTTCTTTCCTAAGAAACAGTCTCAGATCACAAGATTTTCAAAATTATAACCTAAAAATCTAAAAGTCTGAGATTTATTTCCTCCCTGTTGACCTTAATGAATAAAAGCTAAGAATTAATTTTAAAATTTTTGTGTCTGGCATGAAGAAGCCTTCCTTCTTCAGAATACTGTCTCTAAAGATTACTTTTTCATGGAAAAGCTGTAAGGATTTCTGAAACTGTGATGTGTTAATTTTCCAGCAATCAAGCTGCACTGAAAATAGCAATGAAAACTGACATTTGACAACAGTATCAATGTTACATCATTTAGTGCTGACATTAAACATGTAATATCTTTTGCAGCCACTGCAAAGCTTTATATTGCTCCTATCAAGCACTTTTCAGGTTCCCTATGCAGTCAAAATGCTAATCAAGTTAAATAGTTACTGGGCAGATCCTGATTTAACGTTTGTTTTGATTTCAGTGCCTGCAAAGTCCACATTCAGTTATTAGAACTGAAGTTCAAAGAACTACGTGGTGTCAAAGGAGAGTGGGGGGAGAGATCACAAGTCCCAGTTCTCATAGAAATGAAGGATTGGCTAGCGAGGGTCTAGAAATCAGCTCTTTTGGACCAAGAGGTCTTTTTGGACCAAGTTAAACAAAAAAACCCAGAAGCAGAGAGATGAATATTAGGCTACACAGACTTCCCATTTGCAAGATTAAATAAGGTAATGAAATAATCATTATTTTACTTCTGCACAAATTAAATCAGTCCCTAATCTCTGAATACTACTATTATTATGCTACATTAACATGCAATACAATACTTTTTCACTATTTTGAAGACTCTACAGGAGTCTGGTGGTAAATACTTCATTTTAGAGAAGGCAACCCTAAGAAAGGGATGGCAGTACTGTGCTGTAGACCACCCAATAAGACAGAAGCATCTCTAAAGGCAATTATTTCATCCTCAGGATGTTAAGAGCATGTTAATGTTTCCCAAAGAAAATTCAAAGTCTCTGCCCAAACGCAGCATGAAAACACAGCCCACAGCCCTAGTTCCTGGAGAACCACAGAAAACCCAGTGGCCAGCGATCCCTTTCTACCTGAACCATCACGTTTCTGCCAACTCTCCAGATACAACAGCGAGATCCTGCACCACCTGTTTGCAGTACAGTGAGCTATTAGCACCTTCCCTGCAGTAATTCGTGGCACAGCACAGTTCTTCGGGGCTGTAAATGAAATTCCTGCACTTGGCAGGCACTGCCAGGACAGGGCTGTCTGCTCCCGCAGGCAAATATTTTGCTTCCCTGATTGTTAAACTCTATAAACCCCACCGGAGAAAGTCACTGCTGTCAGAGCAACTCCTATAAAGATCTCCATCTGTTTTACCACTAATTTATGTGTTCCCCATTGAGAAGTAACACCGTGCTTTTAACTGCAACTGTTTGCTTGCTGGTCTCAAAACACTCTCAAAGTGTGGGTAGAAGAGGATCCCTGCCATGAACCAGAGCAAAACTCGTCCTGTAGCAGAGGGCTGGTTGAGGAGGATGATATTGCACTTGGTCTAAGCACCCTTTTTTTTTCTTTAATCAATGTTCATGAAAAGAAAGTAGTCAAACACTGAAGACAAGTGTGTCTAAATATTTGAGATAATCTGACATATAAAGTATTACCGGTGCTTCTTCAGTAGGCTTCGAATAAGAAAAGGCAGCCTGAAGCCAGAGACATGCTAATTAAGGTATTTAATGAAGACTGAAGAAGAGAAAGGGCTACTATGAAGTGTCTCACTGCCATGTAATAATCCACTGTCCAGCCACAAAAAAGATGGAAACAAAATCTCAGTATTGCCCAGAGGATGACGCTAAGGCTCTGGATATGGGTGGGATAAAGTACAAGTCATATTTTAGGGAAAGGTGGAGAAAGCAGACAAAATCTAGAAGAAGTTGTAAGTTTGATGCCATCAATTTCAGTATTTCTTTCACTTAGACTTTATCCAGGACCCAAATCCTAAATATTATAGTCTAAATAACCTTGAAATTTCAACTGAAATATTAAGAAGACAATATGACCTCGCATAACTATGGAATAAAACATAACAAGTACAAGACTAAATACAGGAAAAAAAAATAATCTCTTTTTACCAGATCCACTCTCATCTTTCACAGATATAAATAAAATGGAGATGGGCATTTTCTCCAAAAGAAGCAAAGAATAAGGGATCTTTTATCTTTTTTTTTTTTTGGAAAAAACTCAAAATTACAAATCAGTGGCTCGTTTTTTGAACTGTACATTTGTACATCCTTTCTTTTCCTGATATTTTCAGGATACATTAGCTCAGCAGTATCTGTAGTTTACAGTAGCAATTAGCATCCTGGGGAGTCAGCCACAAATAACAAATTCATAAACAAAGTAGAATTAATCAAGTATAAAATTAAAAATAAGGAGGAGCTTGCATAATCTTAGAAAGACAGAAGAGCTAAGAGAAGCCCTTGCTCCAGACAAGGATTAGCCTGTCAAAATTATGGTCAAATTTTTAACCATGCTTCTTTTTCCTTAATGGTTTAAGAAATTGATGGAAGTTAATTATATAATTAAATACTATGGCCTGTCTACCAATTAAATTGGAACCATAATCAGCTCACTAAACTTCAAGATGCCCTTGGAACGTTTTCATTTCAGTAGGGGAAGGTGCAGGAGAGGTGCACCTCTCAGAAATGTTTAGGCAGACAATATAGTGGACAGCACCGTATGGGTTTTGAGAATGAAATCCCAGCACAAATTTTCCTGTGCCTAAACATAAAGATGTGGTAGGAAGGTCTTCTGCCACTGTGCTATTAGATTATTAAATCAACAGCAAGCAAAAATCAGCCCATCTATTATTTTATACATGCAAGATGGAAAGGGGCGATGTGTGAGAACACAGCACAGAGCTGCAATCTTATTCTCTGCTTACTGAAACCTGCACTTAATTAAATGAAGCACCAGGCTAAACTTTAGTTTAACCAGGCTTTTCTCAGACAGGGCCCCAATGTCACATCTCATCAAGTGCTGGATATCAGGCTACAGCAACCGAACCAAGTCCTACACGGATTTTTTGAACCGCAGTGGGTGAGAAGAATGGACAGAGAAGGCAAGGAGGCCACTTGTCTCATTTCTGAAATCCTAGTCATGCTTCTGCAGTAAGTGACAACAGACTTCATAGTCTGCTATGATTACACAGCAAAAAGGGTCAAAACCATTGGCCAGCCCTCTACCAATCTCAGACTGGAAGGCAATTACAACACCTTCCCACTGATTTTTCTAGTTCAACTCTTCATGTGATCAGGGCTATAATTTCATTGGTTATAATTTTATTTATTGTTCCCAGACTATGACCATCAGGCAGGAGTCCTCCTTAGGAAGGATATTTTTAACAGAGCTCAGTATGAAATACAGTAGAGCTGGGGCTGCGGCACTTCTGACCAGCTGACTGGCTTCCCCAAGAACACCAGGCTGAGATATTTTTTACTATCAGGAGGAAAACTTGTAGGATTTGGGGTCTTTTTTTTGTCAAGCTAACCCATGCTTTCTGCAACTAAGTACTTTAATGAGCATACTTATAAGGAGAAAGCCACTTTGAAGACAAGTCCATGAAGTCTACTGAGAGGCTTGCCTTGGTAAGTATAATTTACTTAAGAAGTGCTGAAATACCGACAAAGAGAGAAACTTTTTTTTTTAAAAAAAAAGCCCCAAAAGAACAAAGACAGATCAGAGACAGAATCATCTAAGCTTGTCAGAAAGGCAGGTAACATTGTCTGTCTTGGAAACACTTCCACTTGAGTAGACCTGGCAAACTTAGAGGAAAACTCACAAGTGCAAAGTTACTCACCTCCTTAAACAGTGGCAAGATGAAGCTTTTATCAAAGTGCTATAATTTGCTTTGCATTCCTATTCAAAATAGTTTCCCTTTAGAACATCCTATTGAAAGGAAGTGAAGGGCTCTGAAGCTTTATTTTCCTTACATTTGTGAGAAAAAGCCTTTGTACCGAAGGCTGGTCAAGACCCACGGTATTTCAGGATGGCAAAACCCTCTTAGATTAGCAATCTCATACCTGAAAGCACTGAGAACAATTCCACAATAGCAAATTTAATAGATACACTCTTAAAAGAGAAAAATCAAAGCAGCATTTGTGTATATTTTTTTTTCCCCTACACGAACACAAAAACATTCACTAACTAGCCTTTATAACACTCCTCCTGGCTGGGTAACAATTATCACTACCATTTTACAGGTTGCTAACCGAGGAGATTCGCTCACTTAGGAAAAATGAAAGGATCTCTGCCAGTCCACGCTGCAATTCAAAAGGACAGATGCCACTGCAGCCCAAAGTGCCTCAGTCCGACGGGTGACAAAGCAAGGTGCAATTAGTTATGCATTTACTCTGATCAAAGAGAGGAATTTCTAATGGACCGCCCAGCTACAGCTCAGTGTGCTCAATCTTTCCTCTTTGTAACAGCAAAATTGCAGTGAAAAGAAACAATTTTCCACAAAGCGAGTCCCAAGCACGACGGCGCAGAAGCTGCTTTTTGCTGCTACTGCTCGATGTTTTGTGCCGCCTCTTTATTCTTTAGGCCAAGGGTACTTGTTTCACAAATTTCAAGCTGAGAAGAGGATCTGTATACAAAATGAAGAGATCTCATGCCTTAACATAGAGAAAAGCAGGTGAGTCACTTTAATTATAATCAATGGTAACAATAATCCTCTGGCTAAGTCTTGAAAACTGAAGAGATACTTTCAAAGTGCTTCCATAAATTTTCATAAGGGGCATTTCTACCACTTAAACTAATACAAAGCAAGGGATCAATATTACAAGGGTTTCTGTATTTGTCAAGAGAGGTTTAAAAACTTTCCGTTTGCTTCTGCATTTCAGTTCAACCTATTTAAATCCTCTCTGTTCCCGCTGTCCTTCAGCCACATTCAGTAATCAAAACAAGAAGCTCAAATTTATCTAAATATTTATTATTATTATTTATTATTTATCATAATAAGGATATTTATGAGGTGAACCAGAACTGATGGAGAGCTATAAATCCATGTCAGTCGCAAGGAGGCATTTTAATTTCCCAGAGCCTTGGACTGACCAGGCCTGGCTTGCCAGGAAAACTCAGTACTGGGCAGGTGCTTCAGTTCGTGGCTACAAAAATACCTCATCTTCCTTCTCCTCACATTTCCTTCAGAAGGCAAAGTTGGGCTGAGAAAGCCTCAAAAGAATCTGGAATAGCTGGAATGTATTTGGACAAGTTCCTATGTAACCTGCTCTAGGAGGAGCTGCTTTGGCAGGGGGGTTGGATTAGATGATCTCCAGAGGTCCCTTCCAACCCCGTATCATCCTGGGATCCCGTCACTGGAAACGGCATAAAAACACCCGTATATTGTTACAACAACCATCTTTGACCACCAAGTGCTCCACTCGGTAGGTGTTTTACACACCATTTGGGACATGGCCCAAAAAGGCAGCTGGACCATCTCAGTGGTGGCAGGGAGCTCACCAGTGAGAGGCACAGATTCACACTTTTGGTTCAAGGGTCCCTGCTTCAGTCCCTCAACTTCTGGCCAAGCCTGTGATACTCTTACAAAGCAGGAGACAGATCGTAAACTAACCTGATACATTGTAGTGATGGAAATGACATACGTGGAAACACATTTTTTTCTCTTTTGGCTACGTCTCCCAATTTCTCTGCCTTCCCCCAATCGTATGGGTTTTTTTTCTATTTATTCTCTTCCATATGTTTCTATGTAATAGAGAAAGCACAAATAAACTAAGTAGTACAAAAAAGAAAAGAGACCTCTCTCTAAAATTATAATTTTTGTTGTGCGATGCTTTCTTTCTGGTAAGCATTTGGGGAAACAGATTTTATGAACAGGTTCCACTAACAATAATGGGAGAAGTTTCAAAAGTAATACAATCTGGCATACTTCAGAAATGCAAAGGCTTCAATTACAAGCTTCAGGCATTATTTTTGTTTGTTTGTTTTGCAATAACCAAACCCACTAATCTAAAGAGTAAATCTGCAGCCTTGCAGCTTGCTTCGCGGTGTAATATAGTGGCCTTTTCCTACTTCCATAGTGACAAGTGCCTACACCGTAAATCTCTGCCCAGGCACGCCAATGACATAGTGCTGCAGGGAAAAAAATATACTGTACCGCTTCCCAAACTGTCAGGTTTTTGGTCTGTGACACTAGTGGCTCGTTCCCTCTGTACGGTGCTCACTGGAGTGCTCCAAGTAGACAAAACGACCCAAGAGAAGTCAACCCATGTCAAAAAGCACGTTTCGTTTGGTGTAAGGAACACGACAGAGGACCGTGCAAACTACCAGCACACCCCAGCACAGCCACTTCCACAGAATGAATCAACAGATTGCCAGTAGGTTTCAGCTTGCTTCTCATTAGGGAATTATTTCAGACCCTGTGAATGCCTCCTGAAGGAGCAGGTGAGCACCTACGTGCATGGAGGTCTCTCATGAGATGAAGAAAACACCACACAGGTGTTCACAAGCCTTGGATCCCCTGAGGATGCTGCAAGAAGCTCCTTGGTCTGTCACAACAAAATGCATGAGAGCAACCCCAAAGTATAGTATCACAGGCTTTATTTAAAACATGAGGTCTGCAGAAGTTCTCTCCAACACACCATTCAAGAGCAGACAGGCACTAATAGTTTTTAGCTAACAGGATTAAAGAAACCATTCTAATCCCAATTTATAGGACAGGGGGATTAAGATGATGGTTTTTGCTCTGGGATGGAATGCCTGATTTCCACTGGACTTGCCCCATTAGAGAGCTGAGCAAGAGGAGCTGAAGGCTGGACCCAGACCACTGCCCGATGAACCCTCACCATCCCTGGGGCTTGGAAACAACCCCACGTATGAACTTCCCCTCAAACTACCATCCACAGTGTAAATCTTCCCATAATATGAGAGGGACAAGATACTTGTTATTTAACATCTCCTTACATGGAGGGACTGGAGACAGAACAAAAAGCCAGTTTCTGCTGGGTGAAAACAAGCCAACCTACTGCAAATGAAGCACATACTTCAAAGCCTTCTCTGTGTCAGGCAGCTGTGCCAACTACAGCACGTTACTTTTACTCAGACTCACTCAGAAATCTGAGACTGGATTTGTCTTTCCGTGCCTGCTATAGACTTGACAACACAGAAAAGCAGGCACTGATGAAAGCCATCTTTATTCCACTCAGCCATGCACTTTAGAGGCTCCTTCTGTGCCTGGTTTGCTCTCATCAAGAGTTACTGATGGACTTCTAAGAAAACTCCCCATTTCCTGGGCACACCAAAGAGCAGAGGTATGGAAGCATCAGGGAGCTCTCTCCCACCTCTGCAGGGTTTTCAACATTTGTTGTCTGTGATCTCCTCAATGTCATAACCACTGCCCAACCCTGCCCTCGAAACCCATCACACCCAGCTCCCTTCTCCTTCCCAAGGTGTCCAAGGTCTGAGCCCCTTTAGTCCACCTCATCCTACCTCTTTCAGGCAGGGCTCAGTGATTTGGTGCAAGGCACTCATCTATCTTCATTTGGACTCACCTTGTCCAGTAGTTTTTTCCCTCTATCCAATTACTCTGATGGTCTTTTTCATTGAGGTATTCGCAACCAGGCTCTATTTTAAATACTAGAAAACACTTATTTGTGATAACTTAGCTAGGCATATTTCTTTTCAATTATTCAGGGCGCACAAATCTGCTGAATTTTGCAGTAGCTGGCATGCCAGCTTTACCAAAATACATCTCCAATGCTCTTTTTCCCCCTAATTCTTTAAAGAACTCAATATATGAAATCAGAAAGTGCTGATTTGCTTTTATTGCTACAACTTATTCAAGAACCTCAAACATGTTCGATGACACTGAATGAGACAGGTAGCCAGCAACAAGCGTCACCGTAGCTCTCTGTTAGTACAGAGAAGTTTCCAACTATGTACTGAGTGTGAAATAGATATCGCTTTTGAAAAGCAAAGGCTTTGCTTAAGTCCGCTCAGTATATTTCAGATACATTATCATTAAAAATTAAAATTAACTTTCAGTTGCTTGGGCTCTGTACTCTGTTTCAAGTGGGTTTATATGCACTGGTCTGATAAACATAAAATTTCTACATTTTTGCTTAAGGATGTTCCTGTAAGATTGCCAAGTCTTCCTTTAAACTCATCACTGTTCCTTTCCCTTCCACTGTTGTGTTTATCATTACTGCTCTTATTAATTTTTAAACGTTGCCCTTCTTCACAAGAGCTCAACAAGAAAAAAAGGAAAGGTTGAACCATGGCAGATAACGTAAATTTGGCAAACAATTTCCTTCTCCATCCATATCTGCCAAAACACAAAATATACCACCCCCCCTTTATGACTTCATGTGTTTCTTGGGATTTGGAAGTGAAGTAATAATTTGTTCACTTGCATTTTAACAAACACAAGGAACGGCACATTGGTGCGGATGCTTTTTTTCAGTAGCAATGGCCAGTCATCTCCGCTGGCCAAATACACCTTTTCCTCCTTCTGTGGAGAAAGAGAAATCTGGCTGGCCCCTTTGCTATGGAGCGAAGCAATACATATCAGGATGAATCCTGTAACTCTCAAGCATTTTGTCCACTTTGAGCACCCTGCCAGCGATCAAATCCAACTGGTTTCTTAGAAATCTCAGCGGCTGCACTGAGCTAAGCACCTGCCCCGGCTCCTTTCTGCAGCGATACTGATGCTTTTATTGTTATGACATTTACCAAAACAAACTCCCAGACCAAGCCCCTCTCTCTCTGTGGTCCCTTAAGGTGGTGCTTTTATAAACCAGAGAAGTAACAGGTTGAGTTGCTTTCTACATCTCTTCTAGAGCATGTTGTGGGCTATGGGATTCACGATGCCGTTGCTTGATACAAAGCAGTCATTAAACTGCTGAAAGTTCTATCCTAAAGCCTTTTTCTTTCAATTGCAGTTGCATTTTAAATAATATACAGTTAAAAAACCTATATGCTTTCTTTTTGGCTATCAGCAAACTTTCTTTAGACAAAAAGTTAAACAAGGCGAAAGTATCATAACAGGACAAACAAATTCTGCTTAACTCTTTAAGAGCTGAATTATTCCTTAATCCTAAATCCTGAAGGTATTCAAGCTGTGGGTGATGGTGCACTATATAATCAAGGATATAACCTGAGCTGCAAGATCTATTTGCTTGTGCTTATTTAATAAGAAGAAAAAGAATACTTCTGTTTTCCATTCTGTTCAAAAAGCAGATGAACAGCTTTTACTCAAAGTTGAAACCCATGTATTAGTCTTCAGGCAGAAATCAGAATAGGAAAAAAAAATCTCCTCAGAGGGAAAATATAGAAAGGTTTAATGCTGCAGTCAAGGAATTAGGATGGAAACATTAATGCAATCCTAAATGTGAAGATTTCTGCAGCGCTTTTTGTAATCAGCGTGGATGTATTTAGGTAAAAATTTAATTTTCCAGGGAAATCACAAATGCCTCATTTTCATGAGGAGCCTGAGGGACACTACACATACCAGAGATTATACAGAGATTATATCAGACAGAGAGTGCAATATCTTTGGATATAAATAACACGAGGAAGTACAGATGCAATTTCATTAAATATCATGTCCCTAGATGACAGGCGAGACTATAGCTCCTTCTTAAGATCCGTCGAGCATCTTTCCGGTACATTTAGAGGGCCCCTCATCATAGCAGGATTCAAAACGTGTTTTAAAACATGCTTCTCGCCTGCAAGGTGGTAATGTCCTTTCTCTGGCCAGCCTTGAATACTGTTCTAAATTGCTTTACAAAATAGTACGTTGTGCTGGTAGGTTATAAAGTGCTTTCCAGCACAGCTTTGTATCCTCACTTTACAGCTCAGTTCATCTCTGTAGCTACCAGGGGGGATGCTTTAGCGCTGGGCTGGGAAGAACCATCAGGACTTGCAGCTTTTCCTAATGCAGTTTTATTTCTCGAGAGAGAGGACCGAAAGAAGCCTTCCTGGTAACCGAAGGGCTTTTGCCAAATGCTGTTCAGCACAAAGTTTACACAAATTACAAGAGAAATCTAATATTTCCACGTTTTATGAATACTAAAATAGACAGTCATTACCTGAGTGCAAATACAGATATTTTATCCATCATTAACAGGGACACTCTCCATTACTGCAAATAAAATATAGATAATTTTTCTCACTCTTCCCTTTCAGAGAAAGGTTGTAGCTCAGCTGCTTTAAAAATGCTCTTTCTTTTTGTTTTCTCAGAACCTCTATGATTACCTTTGAAATTTGTAGCCATTAACTTGAATTAAGGAGCTGGAAGAACAGGAAAGTTCTGAGGACTGTTTCAGATCCTGGCAAACATATCTGGGACATACAGATCAGCCTCCAAAGCACCAGCCGAGGAAGTGGTAGAAATCCCATTGCTAGATCTCAAAAGTACAATAAAAATTAACCCTAACAAAGAAGCTGCCTTTCCACAGAGGGGCTGGAATAGGCCAGGTTTTGTTTCGGAGTTTCAAAAGTTCAGTTCTCAAAAATCGATAGAATTCCAAATTTCATTACTTACATTAATATCCACTCTCTAGCCACACAAAGACGGGATTTCCATTAGTCTCCCACTTCTGGTGAGACTGTTAACCACTTGGCTAGTGGATGAACACATCTCCACCAGGCCCTCCTTGCAGTTGCACATTATACAGAGCACTATGTATAAGCCGATATATGAAGGGCTAGGACACTTTCCAGGAAAGGAAACCCATATTTAATCCCATGTGCCACTGAATATTTAACACAGGCAAGTCTTGCTTTCATCTCCATAACATTTCAGAGGCCAAACTTTCTTTTTATCGCTCATTTGAGGAACAAGGAAACCAGATCAACAATTGCTGTCTTTTCATTTCTCCTACCTTCTATACAAGAATTTTCTAAAAAAATCATATTTAGTTAGATTCAAATTGAATTTTTCCTCTTGAACAATCAGTTTTTCACATGATACCTTCCCAGCCTTAGCGGTTGGTGTGTCTGGCTCTTCCTACCTTTCTCCATCCCCCAAAAGAGGTTCAACAGACTTGGGAAAGCAAGGTCATAAGTTAAAATGCAAATGGAATGATGTCCTCCTGTGGCCTCTCGTGAGACCTCTTTTGTTGGGAAGATCCAGTCTGACTCACACATAAGGCACCTCTCCAGGGAGCTCAAGACAAATTTGCAAGAGTCTGTGCAGACAACACCCCCTCTCCCCACTATTCTCAGGACACCTCTGGAGATGTCCATCCTTCACTGCTGCCGACACAATGCTTTGCTCATTCCTAGGTTTAATGACAAAATATCAACCCACCAAGTGGCAATAAATCACAGTATTCCTCCAGTGCATTTAGAAAGGAAGACGAGACAGAAAACTAGGACCAGTGTTGAGAAGAGACAAATTTTGCTATCACAGTGATCAGCTGACACAGCAGCTAGAAGGTATAAAGTTGATAGAAAAACTGGCTTATCTTTTCATTTTGGCCCTTGCAAGTGTCTAACTGGAGACAAAGATGCATAATCATGACAGTTCATAGACATTTCCAACCAGAAATTCACTTCTTTGTGCAATAAACTCACTTTCATTTACACTGGCAGATTCCTTCTCCAGTTCTAAGAGAAACTGGTCTAACAATGATGCACCAGTACAACCCATCACGCTCCCAACTCATCGCTGTGATGCTGTGCTACCTACAGGTTCCCACCAGGCATAGGACGATTCCTTTAGGTTGGAACTCACCTATTCTCCAGAGGTTGAAGAGCAGAACCATAACTTAAAACCAAATTCCATAAACTGATGAGAAGGTCCTGACTCAGGGACCTTTTCAGCACCAGAAAGCACACGCACATGTAGGAGGGCAGCCTGTCATTGCTACCTGGTTTCTCTTTTATTTTATTTTTTTTTTCTCTTTTAGTGGATTTTGCCTATCATTGTACCATTGAAGATGCTCTGATATTAGGACCGCATCCCTCATAGTAAAAACTAAGACCTGAATTCCTCGCTGGGCAACGTGACAGTAACTAAAACAAGACCAAGCAGAGAGCACAGTGTACAGTGGTCTCTGCCTTTCTTGCAACCATTTGATAACTGTGTCTGATTTCAAAAGAAGCTTTTTAATTCCAAATGCAAATTTTACACACATGAAAATACCCCATGTTGATACCAATTAGCTGACTAGTATTTTAGATGCAGTAAAATCAAAAGGCAACTTCATATAAATATTTCAGACTCATTTCTCCAAGGTATGTGAAAAGCCAATGGCTCAGTAAGACGTTAAAATCATTCCCTTCTCCACCAAAAGGAAGAGACTCTTAATTAACTTAATAAAGAAGGCATGACAGGGATGTACACCATCATCTTCAGGGGAACAGGTGAGACTGTAGGAAGCCATTGTGTGTCTCATCAAGTACTTCCAGAAATGCCTGCTCTCAGCTATATTCATCTTTGCCCAAAAGCCCTGGGAGAGCCTCGTCCTGGAGAAGGGACAGTGGGTGGCGAGGACCACCTTGAGCTGGTAAAATAGATGTTATGTTCCTTCTACTGTCAAGCAGGTCTGCTAATGAGAAGACAGAACAAACTAGAAGAGACAACAAGCAAATTTTTTGCAAGCTTATTGCCTAAATTTTATTTTTGAGTTTTGTACTAACAGACAATACAATAATGGGGTGTTTATTCATGGAGGGGAGACTGCGTTCAGTTCAGCACTACAATAAACTGGGAGACATTGAAGTGATAAATCAGGAAGGCTTGGTAGAAACTAAAATTAAAAGTAAGCAAGCCTCACTAAATCTTAAAAATGGGATGGCTACATAAACAACTTGATGTATAGTTTCTATTGTTGTTTACAGATAATAGAGTTATCTATTTTCTCTAGCTATGAAGTGCTTTCTGTATTAAAGTACTACTGCCATCATAAAACACTTGTGAAAATTAACAGCCAACTTCTCTTCTGTACTGAATATTAATTTCTATATGAACATGTCTTGCCACACAGCTTTCAAAACATCCTCTCTCCCAGGATATTTAATTTCATGCAGAAAGCGATTTTTGATCAACCTACACAAATTAGTGAATGAAGAGGACACGGTGCATCTAACTGCCTGTCGGAACTCCGGGAAAGCACTCCCCACTGTGAGTTAGTAGACTTGAAATGAAAAACTAATTCAGCTTCTTATTTATAAGCAAAAATTGGTCAAAAGACAGATAAGTGGCAATGGTAGATGGCAGTGGGTTGTTTAATAAAAGCTAGAGCTGTGAGGCAAATGCTGGACCTGGATTTAGTTAGAATGAAATGGTTTCCTACAAGTCATCAGAATGAGTATTACCAATCCTGTCATGATGGAAAATGTTAAAATACAGGTATGAATTTTACAGATTATCAGAAATTGTTACAGGCAGTATTACATGGTGGTGGTGGTGGGGGGGGGTAATAATATCAAAAAGATATTTGAGAGGAGAGAAAAACCTTGAAAGCAGCAACACCAGAGCTCCCGGAGAAACAACAGACTAACTCAGACCCAGCCTTATCACCGGCCAAGACAGCAAAGCTGCTGGGCTGCTTACAGAATCCATACATTAGCCCAGTCTGGCCACACCTCACTTAGTCCTGCTCAGCACAGTGGACCTCACATGAAAGGCAGACCGTACACTTCACCACATCTCGGGGCTGGAAAGGCTCAACAAGATTTCTGAGCACAGCCGACATTAATCATTCAAAAGCTGGAGTGCCGAAATTAGTATGAAAGATACTGCAGTAAGCACAGCTCAGCCAAATAATAATTAAATGACTACTAGGGGGAAAAAAAAAAAAAAAGGCAAAAAAAAAGACAAGAAGACTGCACTGAAAAACTGCTTCATTCGGGGAAGGGGGGCAGGAACCAGCAGACGTGCCTCTCACTACTGGATGTTCTGTGGAACATTATTGGTAACAGGGCCAACTAAAAACTCTACTGGTGATTTTCTCTTTTCAGGCCCTAGCCCGGGAAACATTTATAAACAGCACTAAATCTCTGCTTCTACACATCTAAGTTAAGGTTTCTGCAAAAATGCTGGCGAGTTCCTAACTCTGATTTCTTCATCGCTACAGAAACTATTCCAGGGTTTTATAAAGCTGCCCATAAAGCAAAACCTGAAAGCACATACCTTATTTCCCTAGGAAAAGCATCTGAAATGATGCTTCACATTTCAAATTAATTAGTTGTTGGTTCCTTTCACTTGAGTCAAATACTCAAACCTCTGTTCTATTATTATCCTTTCCTTCCCACTTTGAGCTGTCATCTCATAAAACATTTTGCACAAAATTATAATGGTCAAAATCTTCAAGAAAGAGAAAGGGAAGAGATATACATAAAATATAAAACATTTTGCACAGAATTAAAATGGTCAAAACATTTAGGAAAGAGAAGTGAGAAAGAAACCAGCTTTCTAAGCTATAAAGCCTCTGTCTTGTTCTTGATAGTACGCTTATAAATAATTAAAGTACATGAACGGCAATAATAGCAAAATAATTTCCTTATTAGGCTGAACTCAACTTTCTAAGTGTATTATCACCATGATGAGCCTCTATTTATCTTGCCTGTGGTAGTACTTTATAATGATTACATAAAGAGGTCTATTTTAGGAAGGTTGTATCTGATCTCTTTTTACATACATAGAAATCATTTGCAACTGACAGATCCATTACACTTGCACATGATATTCTTCATCTGCAAATAAAATATTCCATATAAACAACTTAAAGAATCATTTTGTTTCCTTTAGAAAAGTGCATTCCTGCTTCTCTCAGCAGATATAAATTGAATCCATACTGTGCAAATCAAAGAGGGTATTGATTCCTTAGGCAACCATGTAGAAATCATCACACAGTATGTTTGTTATTTGGATATTTTTTTTAATCAACTGCCACACAAACACATCTATTTATAAACCCTGCCTACAAACAACGAGGCATTTCTAAGGCAGGTACAGCTTGTGTGATTTTTCCAGAAAGGAGAGAAAGTAAAAAAGATGAAGGAGGCTTTTTTGGCTGGCCTGACGGAGCGAGCACACAGCCAAGTGCTTTGAAGCACAGGGCTTTAGTTCACAGTGGTGCTGAACCCACCGAGCCTCCAACAACACCTTTCCCACCAGGTCCTCCAGCCCCTCTCGCCACAGCCTTGTCTTACACACCTCATTTTCCATGTATTGAGAGATGACACACTGAGAGTACAGCAGTATATACAACTACTGAAGATGTACAAACAACACGTTGGTTAAAATGTTCTTAGGTGACAATATTTTGAGCCCTCATGAACGCTGACATAACCATCGATATACCTATTGTTCTTGTCAGTCGTGAAAAACTTGGGCAACTACTGACAGAATGAATTTCCACATGCTCTTTCCTAATGTCTTCAGTAAAAGCCTTAATTAGAATCATAAATGGTCAGAGTTGGAAGGGACCTTAAAGACCATCTAGTTCCAACCCCCCTGCCATGGGCAGGGACACCTCCCATCAGATCAGGTTGCTCAAAGCCCCATCCAGCCTGGTCTCAAACACCTCCAGGGATGGAGCGTCCACAGCTTCTCTGGGCAACCTGTTCTATTGTCTCACCACCCTCACAGTAACAATTTCTTCCTAGTATCTAATATAAATCTTACTTCTTTCAGTTTAAAACCATCCCCCCTCATCCTATTGCTCCACTCCCTGTATTTTCCTTCAGTAAGCAGATTGCTGTGAGATTTGATTTCTGAATGTGGTAACTCTTATTGGTTTCTCAGTTTCAATGTAAGTCTTGGAAGACTCACGTTGAAAGATCTATGCTGTTTTATTATTACTCATACCATACAATAGACATCCCCTGATTTAAGTCAGGTTTCACCTCTGCGAACTGCTGTGTTAGGATGGCACAGGCTCATGTACACTAGTCCAAATTTGATCCTGACCATCTCCAAGCAGTTTGCTATGATCCGATGAACCATATTGATGAGACAGAAGGAACGCTGCAAAGGAGTTATTTATCTGCAAATAAATATGTATCTGCCACCAAGAACACATGATTTTGTCCAATACAAGCCCAAAACTTGAGAGATGGGGAAAATATGGTTCTGCTCCCCACTGGAGTACACTCTCTCTGCTGGAGTGTGACTAAATCTACTCTACTGGCAGACTAGATTTAATAATGTTCTTCCCCTTCCCAAGAATGTTATAAAGCTGCATTAACATCCTCAGGCAAAAGTCTCCACACAAATGAAAAGGAATATTGTTTCTATTTTAGAGATGTGATAAAACTCTGTAGCCAGCCACCAACATAATAAGTATTTCCACTCATCCTGGTTGCTGAAAACCAACATTCTGATCACCTCTAAGTTTAGAATAAAGTAGTATGAAAAGTTAAACACTTCAACAAATTCAGCATTTCAAGTACCTTAGTTAAAGTAAAACCCTGATTTAACACCCAATCCTTACCAGATATCTTTCTGTTATCTTTCCAGAACAAGTACACATGACCATATGGAAGGTTCCAAATAATATGGATTCTATGGGTTGTGGAGAAGAGATAGATTCATATATAAAACCCTCAACACCTCATTCAGAGAAAATCCATAACCAGTAGCATGGAAAAAACCCACTGGAAAAAAATCACTTCAGCACAAGGAGTCAAATGAGTAGAATCAAACTGTGCTCCCCAAAAATCCTTTAAATTCACCTTCCTGTTTTGGATCTCTGCTGAACTACCAGAAAAACAGACCCTTAAGCTCATTCACAGAAACTTTAGACAAAGCTCTGGTTTTATTGTTCATGTACAACATGAAACAGCAACTCATTGCTGACGCCTAAATACTACAAACATGAGCAAATTTAAAATAGGATAAGCACTGGTATCTCCAAGAGCAATACTGGGCACGATACCAGCACTGGCTGTACAAGCTTCTGACTTCAGGTTTTATATTAATACACTTAAATCCTTACCTATTTCACTTCTCTGTTTCAAAATGTAAGTGTAAAACTATCAAATGCAGTGCAAAAACACAGTAATTCCCAGTTACCTTATTAAAACACTGGTAGGGTTGCAGTAAAACTTACTGGAGAGGCAGCTCTGCGATGTTAT
Source organism: Gallinago undulata (assembly GCA_026546715.1). Classification (NCBI taxonomy): domain Eukaryota; kingdom Metazoa; phylum Chordata; class Aves; order Charadriiformes; family Scolopacidae; genus Gallinago; species Gallinago undulata. The sequence goes on from JAOTQQ010000012.1 coordinate 147,932,025, forward strand.
ATATTATCATTTGATGGAAGGCTACCTTATCTAGAAAGGGAAAGTTTACTGAGATGATCTCTGCATACCTCTTCTGACTGATTACCTTCTCAATAAATAAACACATATTTGTTTTAAATAAATATGGCCATTTTAGATTCCTTCATTATTTCTTCATCTCCACAAAGAAAAGCTTTTCTGGGAAAGAAGGACATAGTACTGGGCAGGGATTCACCAAAATCTTTCCAAATGCTATAATGTCATAGTAGCAGCACAAACTACCCGTAAAACCACTTAAGCTGCCAGTACCCAAAATGGCACATAAAATCCAGGAAACTTACAGGAATTACACTGGTTCTTATATAAAAGCTTACTACATACTCAAATTCCTAACAACATCAGAAAGCTTTATCACTGTCACCAAGTAGGAAACACCATATGCAGGGCCAGTGCTGAGGTGACAATTTACAAGCAAGAACAATCCACTTGAGTGACACCTTAATAAATGGCTCTTAAATTGCTGGGGAACAGATGCATTTCTAAGATTCTTCACAATGGCTAAAAAATGATCTGTCTGAAGTTCCTTTAAGTCTGTCTTTGGAGAGTTCCTGTAAGTCTTTCTGTTTACTGCAAGGATCTTTGATGCTCCACTCTACACTACGTGCTTGGCAAACACATGTGCACGGGCAGGGGCATGGCACTGCTGAGACGCGGTGAAATCCTGTGCTCTGCAGAAACGAAAGGTGGTGAAAAGGGTGAAATCAATAAAAAAGTCGGAGTTGATTTCAAGCTGCAGCTGTGCAGCAGCTACGTCTGCATCTGGTCTTCTGTGTCTCCCATCCAGACCCAGACCTGAAGGCCTGGGCTTCCTGGCTTGACCTTGGCGCTGTCTCATGGTTATGGACTCCCTGGGTGTGTGAGACACTGAGCAGTGTTTCTAGACCCAGTCCTGACCTAGTATCATAGAAGAGACCTTTAAGATCAAGTCCAACCATAAACTGAGCGCTACCAAGTCCACCACTAAACCACATCTCTCAGCACCACATCTACACAACATGCCTCCAGGTACGGAGAGTCAAGCACTTCCCTGGGCAGCCTGTTCCCAATGCTTGATGACCCTTTCTGTCAAGAAATTTTTCCTGATATCCAATCTAAACCTCCCCTGGTGCAACGTGAGGCCATTTCCTCTTGTCCTATCACTTGTTCTCTGGCAGAAGGGACCAATACCCACCGCGCTACAACCTCCTTTGAGGCAGCTGTAGAGAGTGATAAGGTCTCTCCTCAGCCTCCTTTTCTCCAGACTAAAGACCCCAGCTCCTTCAGCCTCTCATCATAAGACATGTTCTCCAGACCCCTCACCAGCTTCGTTGCCCTGGACATGGCCTGAACACTCACAGCCCCACATCCTGGCTCAGAGCTGCTGCAGGCCTCACCATCACCATGGTGGAGCTGCCGGCCATCGCTGCACCCTTTGGCCTTTGCAGCGTAGCTGCTCTCGCTCCTCGGCAGGAGACACTTGATCTTCTCACAAATCCTCCCAAAACATTGTCACTGAAAACAAAGCAAACCCAGGGAAGGGATCGTGATGTGACGCAGCAGCTGGTGCCTTCTTACATGACTAAGGCCTGACAGATCAAGAATGAAAAGGTCCACGTTCCTGGCAGTCCTCCGATTTGTGAGAGGTAAATAACACCGCTTTCCAAAACAGAAACATTTACAGTGACAGAATTCTGAGATCATACAAGTTAAAGAGACTTTTATCATAACAGACTATCATTTTGCTGTTTTAATTCTTCAGACAAATTTAGAAGTCAAGTTCTGCTCTGTTAAGACTTGTATAATTTTTTTTGCTACTGGCATTGTTATCCACCCTGGCCCGCCGAACTTTCCAGGAAAGAAAGCAATGTACAGTGGGGACACCTCTCCCGTAAGAACTAATGGGTAGAAACATTAAAACCTTGAAGGTTTTTGAGAAGAAGCACTAACATGGGCCCATATTATCAGCCTGTCAGTGTGTCAATAACAAGATTAATCCACCCAGCACAAGATCTTTTTATTTTACACGCAGTACCTGGCAACAAAGATGTAGATTCCACTGGAAAGTAAATTCCGAAATGGATTTTGAATTCCAAAGCGCAACTGGACAGAGGAACAATTTGGTGATAAGAGTGATTCCAGACCCTCCAGGCTATTTTTAGTTCTAGCACAAATACTTAATCTTTTGCTGTGACCCAAGAGGCAGTAGATAGCCCTTGCCCAGACAAACTTTAGTCTAGATACAGAACATGGAAAACACAGGCAGATCTCTGAGATGAGATAACACTAAATCCATAAATTTCTTTGAAAACTAGATTCCCCTATTCAAAGGGTAATTCAAAAATCCCTTAAAGAATAATGATTCAATGCCACGCACATGGAATTACCAGCACAGCTCTATTCTTGCTCATTTCTGGCAATTTCATGGTGAACAGAGATAAAGTCGTCCTAAACTAAAGAGGGGATTTTTCTAAGATTAAAAGTAATATGTAGCTTTAAGAGAGTTAATATTAAGGTTAGACCAATGTAGCAACTCTAAATACAGAGAGAAATGTAACTCAAGCTTTTGAGAAAACTGGAATTAAAAAATGAATTAAAATCAAATTAATCTTTGCCCTGTCCCAACGTAATGCTTAAATTACAATTATGAAATCTGTAACAGAAAAAAAAATTAAATAAAGAATAAATTACACATATAGCTGAACAGAGGCAGTGAAAGCTAGAAGAGAAATGCAGCAACTCAACAACAAAAGCGCTTTGCTTGAGGTCAAAGCTTATTATTTGCACTAGAGTTATTTGGCCTCATCTGCATAGCTGAAGATGACAAATTTACAGCAAACTTGTGAAGTTTTGAATGAAGTAGCCTGACATTTGGGAAAGAATATTTCCATAAACAAATGTTGACACGTGACAGATGGATACAAGGGCTATTTGAGGACTACTGTATGCATTCATGTTATTCATATCACATTTTTCTTTACAGGCCTCCTAGCAACAGATTTTCTATCTAAATCCATAAGAAGCCGCATGCTCTCTGAGGGACTCACTGCCCTCCCCCACAAAAAACGTTTGTGAGGGGAATTCAAGAAAATCATTCAAGGAAAGTATTAAAGAAATGCTCCTCCTGACTGACAGAGAAGTACATGTGTGATCTGAACTGGTTCAGTTGAAAATTGTTTTATATATGTTTTTCAGACCAGATTTTTTCCCAATTGTATAGCATTTTGATTAAAGCTGAGCCCTGAAAACACCTTCCACTAGACTAGGTTGCTCAAAGCCCAGTCCAACCTGGCCTTGGAACGGTTGAAGACAGGTTCATGAGGTTTGAGACCTGAGAAGGACATGGAGCAGCCCTGGAGGAGAGGGAAAGGGGCAATGCCCGTGGAGTCGACTTTGGGAACAGTGACACTAAATTTAAAATAATCAAATTACACAAGGTTTTCAAGGCACTAAATGACAGATTCTCCCAAACAACAAATATATATGCTCCTCTGCAATTGAAACAGGAAAGTGCTGTAGGGAAATCACTGGAGGATGGTGATAACTTCCTTCATTTGCCAAAGGAACAGTATAAAATTAAAAGCCAAACTATTCTTCTATAATCATGTATTTCTAGGATATTTTCTAGATTTCTGAATGCAAGATATTAAAATTGCATTGGAGATGGCCCTGATTCCTTCTCACATCTTTAACACACTGCAGCAGACACACTGCTTGAAGCATTGATTTCAACACAGAAAGAGGATCTGAGGGTATGCAGGACAATGAAAACAAGATAGATAGGAAAAAAGAGAGGATTATTGCTAAATGCATTTATATTTGTAGCAATGAACATACTCGCTTCTGCCTCAAGGTTTATTTATTATTTTGTTTATCTTTTTTTTCTTTTTTTTTTCCTCGAAGCCACTATGTTTTTAAGGCTCCTCAAAATACACAGCTCAAATAAGTGGATTCTGAGTCTGAAACACATGCAAGGTAAAACTATGGTCTGCCACCAACTCACTAACAGAGTTAACAATTTCCCAAAGATCAAAGCATGCATTTTCAAGCTACAAAGTGTGAATTTATCAGCAATCATTCTTCATTCACAGATATGTCATGAGGATCCCTTAATGGCTTAACCATGTATTTACTGGATATGTGAAACTATGTTAAGTGCCAAATACTACTATTACTGCAGTATATAATTCCTTAAAAGATCTTGAAAACGCAGAGTTATTCCTCATTATCTCCCCACATGTATTTCAGTCACCAGACCTTGTTAAGACACATACATGGACAGTCCTCTATTACCACTGCTCAGGGTACCAAACTGGTATCTCTTATCCTCCACTTTAACAAAGACATTATTCTATAATGCTCAAATGCCTTAATTTTGACTATCAAGTCTGCAGTGAAAATCAGCCAAACAGCAATTTGCCTGGAGACCAAAACCTTCAAACAGCTAATCTAAGCTGTACTTGTTCTCATTTCCACTCTGGACATTGTTTCTACATGGGTGGGACAATGCTGCATCCCCATCCCAGTTCCAAAGGCCTTGGCGTGTTCCTTTTACATTAAAACATATAGCAGGAATCCACAGGCTGCTAGCTTATCTCAGAAAATACGGGAATTGAAAAGAACTTTGTTTTTCTTCTAATGGGAACTAACACATAGGAAATATTATGCTAAAACCTATATTGCTCTCATACAACCTAGAAAAACAGATTTCTGCTGGGTAGACTGTAGTCTTTTCAAGCACCATCAGCAAAATGTCAAAATACAAATCACTGGAGGCAGAGTGGACACAGATGGATGAGGCAGAGCAGCACAGCGTTCATTTACCCGAGTTCTTGCTATTACCTCAAATACTTAATTTACTTACATTACAGCCAGCTCAGTTTTTATGCTCTAGTTTCGATAATTCACGTACTGTTTTGGATATATCATTGGCCATGTTTTCAGGGGTTATTGCCATGTATTTGGCTGTCCTCCTGTATTGCCGTGGGGTTTTTTGCCATATATCCATTATGATATGGATCATAATTTTCAAGTAGAGAATCTATTACTCTCTAGTTCGCTGAGATATTTCTTAATCCCCGTCACAAGGAAACCATAAGTTTTCATATTTAAAAGATGCAAAAAACCTCACAAACTTCTGGAATAATTTACTGGATTTATGCCACTTTATGCTTTTTAATCACACCACCAATGACGGATGCATTCATCTCCCGAACGCTGACTGAGCTCATGACACAGCAGTATTTCATCTCAGACTTCTAACGTCATAACATTTACAAAGTTAAAGACATCTTTCCATCTCTGGTCACTCATCTAGTCGACACCCCTAGCTATGTCAACTCAGTCTCTCTGAAGTAATGTCTAACTTTTTCTTGAGTCTTATTCCATAAAAATAACTTTTAGTGATGATGTATTCGGCTACTTTACCACCAGGAAGGGAAAGCAATAAGGAACGGTGCATTCGTGAGTGCTGCATACCTTCAGGGATCAGCTTAATAAGAACAACAAATTAAATGGAATAAAGAAATGAAAATCCATCTGCTGTTGGGAAAACCAAGCCTCATAGTCCTGAATCCCCCAAAAGAAACTGTGCAAATTTGTTTTCAGAATTAACATCAATGGTTGTGGGAGAGGGACACATATGAAATCAAAATATGTATGTATCACTGACTCTACCACGGTGTTTACCTTGTGAGGTTTCTGGGGAAAAGAGCTGTGATTTCTTTTGTGGAATAGTGGGGGATAGTGCAGGCTCAAAACCCCAATATGTCCCCAGGGAGAACTTCATAGACATGAAATCAAATTTTACATTGTTTTAGCTTTGATCGCTTAAAGTAAAACATATGAAATAACATTGATTTAATGTACTCCTAATATCAGCTGCAATTATCTGGATGGTTAAATTTGCTTACTGGCAAACACATTTCAAATGCTATTCAAATTTACACGCTTATGTTCATCACAATACTCTGAACCAAAATGTCAATCCCTAATTTAATTTTGCTGATGAAGAAATCAAGGCACAGTTCAATGGCTTGTTCATGCCCAGAAAAGACATCAGTGACAAACTCCTATTGAGATCTCCTACCACTAACTCATCTCCATATTATAGAGCTCAGTAAAGTGCTTCCATCTTAGATTTTTTTTTTTATCTTTCTCATTTGAAATCAGAAATGTAAACTTTTCTTTTTTTTTTTGTACCCCAGACCAGCACTTCTATATTTCTTCCCTCTGAGAGAAAAATCCTAATTATACTGTATTTCATGACATCACTCATAAAACCACATCTTCTTACTGCATTCCTTTATTAGCTTCCTTTAGGCTTAACTTACAGTTTACAGTTTTGCTGTGAAAAATGTAACTGGAATAATTTCCTCCTAAGGTGACAATTAGAAAAGAAAAAAGAATTACACAGGAACCACACGGACTTGTAATTGACTGTCATGACAATTATATTAACCCAGGGATATTAATTTGAAGAAAGGGCTCTTGCAATGAGGCATCAAAACAAGTACACTTTCTATGTCTTGGGTATCTTTTGTCAGTCGTTCTCAGTGTATCTACAGTTATTCATTAATTAAACTGTAAGACGCTCCAGTGCCATCAAGCAATTACTGCTTATCTCCCCTTGGTAAATCCCAAATCAGGGACAGGGACTGATAACTTTAAGGAAGATTTAAAATCTTTCTTTCCCAACTGACATGACTTTTATAAACAAATTAGGCAGGTATTTGAGATAGTTATGAGTTATGTGTGACACAGCCGGCGATGTGGAGCATGAGCTGGTGAACACAAATGATGTCAAAGGCTGAGGCTGCTCAGAGCCAAAAGCACTGAGGAGGAGTGAACCAAAGGAGTCCTGAGACAAATCCTAATCCTCTCTACCTCATAAAATGCACAACAGCCCCATGTTCCAGTTTTCTTTTACAAGGAAAGTTGCAATAGTGGCTGAAATTTGAATTTTCAATCAATTACCTAACCGGTTATAATTTTTTATGTACCTTCTTTGACTTCCATGAATAATGCTTTCCTTAAACAGTCTTTCAAGATTCTGAAACCCCCATAAAAGTCCGATAGTTTAAATAAGAACGTATTTATTATTTCAGTTTAACTTCAGTTAGACCTTTGCCACAAATCAGAAGTAAAAAGAGACAGAGGACTCTGCCTTCTTCTCCAAAGTAGGTGTTTTAAACTTATCCTGAACGAGCAGAAATATTTCTTTGGGGCAGAAAAGTACTATAAACACATTATAGAGAAGTTGCAGGACACAGTGAGTTGTATATATGCAATAGCCTTGCCAATTCAGGAAGCTGAGATTCATATCTACATAGGACAGAAGCAAAATTAATTTGATGGCCTCAGCACACACCTAATGGACCTAATTAACATTCCAGACCTCTTTTAGAAACAGTACTTGAGTAACTTCTTAAACAAAATAACACTGTAAAGCCTGAGGTGACAAAGCTCAAAGGGAACAGTCATTTTGGTGCATGATTATGTCTTCTATAGTAGAGGGAACAGGAATGTATATTAATTAGAATGAAGGGTTTGTAGAAAGAAGTAATAGAAGAGATGACCTCTTCTTACAAACTTTACCTCATTTATATCTTTAGACTATCAAACTCTCATGGCTACAAGAAGGTTACTATGAACAGTTCTTTTTCATGTGAGTAAATGCAGTCCAATAATGGAGGGGTTTTTTTTTTATTCAAACCTGTTTATAGAATTTAGGAGTCAGCAACTTATCATAGTTACTGCCTTTGAAAACTTGTAAAATGTTACTGGAGTCTTCCTTTGAAAACAATCTTGTACAGTTGGCAGTTCTTCATGCAGCTGCCTACGAACAGAAACTCATCAAAAGTTGGTCAGGCCACCCCTTAAGTATTGTTTGCTCCAACTTTTCACCTCCCACTTCCAGAAAATAACAAAGTTAGAGAAACTCAAGTTTTGTTTCATCTTAAGTGTTTTGAAGGATATTGTGGATGAAGATGTTTTACCAGCATAAAGCAATGCACGACTGGAAACCATGTACCATAAGCATCATCCAACAGCAGGCTCCAGACCAGATCTAAAGCTACCATACAGCTGCGATACCTCACCCTCCGTTGCTATGAGGAAACTGGGAGTAAGGTGGCTACAGAAAACCCCAGTGCTGTCAGGGGTACTGCTGGACATCCGTGTCCCTCAGGTGTCATTCCTTTGGCTGTCAAACTGACAGCTTTTCTACTCAAGAGTTGGTTGTCTTGTGTCTTCAATGCCCAAGCACTGAAGCTGAGCTTCAGGCCATTTTAGCAGCTCATCAGTCCCCTTTCCTACAGTTCAGTGTAATTTTTCTAGAATGATGTGGTTTTCTGTTACAATCATAGGTGAAAAAAAAAAAAAAAAAAAAAAGAGCGCAAAATTAAGTACCTATTTAA
>JAOTQQ010000012.1:147949862-147960941 GCA_026546715.1 Gallinago undulata
CCCAACCCCCAGCCCCAGCCCTGCGCCCCTCGGGGTGGGAGAGGGGTCAGGAGTGAGGGGGGAAGCTGGGAATGGGGAAAAAAGGGTGCTGGGTAGGGGGAAGGTGTTTTAGGTTTTCTCTGTTTCACGCCACCCAAATCTACTTTAATTGGCAATAAATCAAATTTACTTTCCCCAAGTCGAGTCTCCTTTGCCCATAACAGTAACTGGCAAGTGATCTCTCCATCTTTATTTCAACCCATGATCTTTGTCTCTTATTTTCTCTCCCCCATCCTAGTGAGGTGGGGTTTAAGAAAGTGGTTGGGGGGGGAAGTTGACCAAGGTCAAGCCAGCAAATCCCTCCTCAGGAAATCATTGCTTCTGTGCTCCTCTGAGAATTAAGGAGAACAGAATTTACTAGGTATTAGTTGGCTACTAGATACATTTAATTCTCTGTATATCCCTTCCACACACAGCTCTAAAGTTTCAATGCCCCAGACTATGTACTGAATAGACATGCTGTTCTTGAGAGACTATCATGTGGCCATGGTGAAGATAGAAATATTCCATATGGTGTTGCTACCGTACCTATAAAAAGGCTTTAATGAATTCTGACTTCATACCGTCACACAAGCAGCATGGAGATGTAATGCCTGCCACATTTTGTTGCTCTCAGCCTCTCCCCGCAGTCTGTCCTCCCGCGTCTCCTCCTCTCCCGTTCCGCACCGGATGGCTGTGCTCACCTCTAGCAGGCGTGCGAGAACATCCATCGCCCATCTGTCCGATTCTCAATCAAGCGTTTTTTTCAAGCTGTTCCTCCCGCTGCCCGTTGGCTCTCGGAAGAGTTAAGTTGCTTTACTCCCTCCTTCAAGCACCTCCTTGGTGTGATGCCCACAAAAGCTTCACGAGGGTAACGCCGCGGAGACGTTAAGAGATGGCTGCCTATCGCGGTGAACCACAGCATCTCCTTGTCTTCTTGAACCCTCCCCAACTCATTCAGTTATTTTCTTTCATCTTTTACCAAGACAGTTATTTCAGGACACGGTCTCCCATTTTGTCCTGTTGCTTGCAATGCACCAGTCAGTAGGATTTATAGGTTCTATGCTAGCAGACATAATAAATAATAATATACTTATTAGGAGTTTGGGAAAACAAATAAGAAATGTTGCCACTTTTCATGGATCATATTTTCTAATTTATTTTCCCATATTATCAATTAACTCCACTCTTTCAAAAATCAGACGCTATATTTTAGGCGTCTCCTTATTTTTCCTCTTTCTCAAAGCAAAAAAATGATGCATTTCCTAATGTTAGAACTAAAACTATTTCCCTACTTCAGAGATAGACCCGTGGAAATACAGTCTGGCTTGAAGATACCAATAGGATTTTCATTGTCAAATAGGAACGATTTATACCTATGCCTAGTGGATGGCTTTTAAAAATCCTCACCAGGATTCATAGCCATGGACAGAAAAAGCTGTGCTATTTTTGGTTACTGGAAGGAGGCCGTTATTCACAACGAACACTTTACAGTTGGTATACACTGCAGGGGCTGTTGACCACATGAACCTTTAAAGGAGAGCAATTTTAAGCTCAGTAAAACTCAGACACACACTAACTCCTGAAGAAAAAAAATTTTAGGAATTAAGGAGAAAAACGCTCTATTAAATCACACAACTCCTCACTCAACCTGTGCAGAAATTCTTCCTACAGCCACAAGAACATGGAGGAACCCACAGAAGAGCAACCTGAATACTGCAGACACACAGTCCATTTGGAAGCTGCTAATGAACTCACTTCAAATTTCACAAAAGCTGTTCAAAACCAGACAGCACTTTGAAATACAAGTAATTCCTTACCTCAGGTATGCTTTCTTTCACACCTTTAGTCTAATTGTAATACTTTCTTCAGTGGGAATACTCTATTTTCACATATGCTTTAGCACTTGATCAGCTCTAAATGCATACAGTAGAGGGGGTTGAGGTTGTTGTTGATTCTGTGGGGCTTTTTAATAATTTCCTGCATCCATAATTTCATATGTCATTTTATCTGAATTGTCTAGTGGCCAGATGTGTCGTGCAAGATAATACTCACACCGTGAGAGAGGTGAAACAATTCCAGGCTGCAAAGTCAACTGGAAGCAAAAGAAGAAAGTTGTGAGGCCAAGACAGTTTTAGCTGAATATTTCACTTTGGGTTAGAAAGTAAGGTGAGGAGTTGAAGCATATGAAACAGAAAAGGGTTGGTCCATATTTCCCTTTGTTTTTTTCCTAAATAGCCCAAAGGCCCCTGCTGTGGTGAGAAGACCACCACCTTTCTTGCGAGACGACCCACCACACAGCACTCCTCAATCAAACAGGCTTTCCAATGGGAGCCATTTTTCTTTTCCTTCTGTTCTTAATTAGATTTCATTGCATCACATAAAAGTGCACAGCACACAATGCAGAAAGTGAAGCGGTAACAATGGGAAGTAGGTATTACAGAGGAAACAAAAGCAAAATTTTTACTGATTTTACAGAAATTCAGTATCATACATTATAGCTACCTTCTGCAATGCTCTAGAAAGAGCCCTACAGAGCTGTCAACAGAGGCTTCAACTCAGGAGACCTCATTTGTTTTGGAAATTATCTCTCTTTCCCTGAGTAGCATCTAATTTCTGGGCCGCAGGTTAAAATAAACTATAACAAAGAAAGTTACTCAACTTCAAACCTGCAATAACACCAACATCTCCAAAGATCAAATCTCAAGGGGACAACGCAAAGCAAACAAACATCAACAGTTTAGCAGCCAGTTTCATTTACTTTCACATTTTCAGCAAACAAATTAGTGTTTTAATATTGCCTGAGCAAACTACAGTAGTTGTGCTGTCAGACTTCAAAAGAATCTTTTCCTCCTCTCAATCTTGTGTATTAAACAACCCCAACGGTTTGGGTTTGATCCAACAGAACTAATTTGCATCCTTCAAATATCCTTCAAATAGAATGGTTTGGGTTGGAAGGGACATTAAAGAGTTCCAACCCCCCTGCCATGGGCAGGGACACCTCCCACCAGAGCAGGTTGCTCAAAGCCCCATCCAGCCTGGCCTTGAACAGCTCCAGGGATGGGGCAACCACAGCTTCTCTGGGCAACTGGGGCCAGTCTCACCACCCTCACAGGAAAGAATTTCTTCCTCGAATCTAATCTAAATCTCTGCTCTTTCAGTTTAAAACCATTACCCCTCATCCTACCAGTACACTCCCCAATAACAGAATCCTTCCCCATCTCTCCTGTAGCCCCCTTTAGGTGCTGGAAAGGGCTTTAAGGTCTCCCTGGAGCCTTCTCTTCATGATGAACAGCCCCAAGTCTCTCTGTCTTCATAGGAGAGATGCTCTAGCCCTCTGAGCATCACTCTCTCAGCCTGTCTTCATATCCTTCAAATGCAACATGCTGGAGTTCTAAGATAACTTGATGAAATCACTGTGAGTTCTGCTCTTCCTACTCCCAAAACTGGGAATCAAGGGTTTGTTCACATGTCAGTGTTTAGCAGTCTGTGTGTCCCTTAAACCCTGCCCTCAGATGCACCGGGGAATATTGCACAGCGTTCCACATTTCCTAGAAGTGAAATCCGTTGTGAAATTTTACCTGTGACAATGAGTATTCCCCAAATAACTTTATTTTACAAAGCAAATATCTTAAAAGTTTTCTTGAAATGATATTGCCTTTTGGTATTACCAGTCTTATCTCATTTATGGCTAATATGCACAGTGCTCCCATATTTCCTTTAACGTTTAAAGATTTATATACTGGTATTGCTGTGGCATGGCACATATGCCATGTTAGCAGGATGCAAAGCAACAGTCAGATCGGTAGGCAGCACAAACCTTGCTTGACTACTTAACAACTGTAAAGATTTTATCATTTTATCCTACTAAAGCATGCTGTATGGTTGGAGCTGTCCCAAGGTTGTATTCTTTAACTCATAGAGCTAGGAAAAAACTCAAACAACTTAGTTCCTTAAAACAAGAAATAATTAAGGCAGAATGTGCAAATGTAGCTGGTTTTCACCAGTTTTAGTTCTTCCTCTGCTCCTTTCAAAGTCAATGGGGATACCAGCAGGTCCTGACCCAGACAACTATTTAGGCCAAACAACTCGAACCTTGCAAGTGCCTATTACTGTCATTCCACTATAAAGGCAGCCTAATACAACAGGATTAAGTACAGACATCTCCATCAAGTACCATGAATCTTGTCCTTATTGCTTCTGTTTGAATACATCTTCCTTTCACGGAATATTACCTGAGTTAATTAAAAAAAACAACATCATTTTTCTTGGATGCTTATGCAAACGAATGAGAAGTCTCTCAAAGGAACGCAAGGCTATTACTCACTTCTTAACTACTCAAATCACAAACCCTATTTTGCATGGTATGAAGTTGTTGATTTTTTTGTTTATTTCTACAGCCTATAGCAGTGGTATCTCTTTCTTCCAACAACCCTCCTTTGGCGTCTTTGATGTCAAATGATGGATTGGTTTTGAGGGTTTTTTTGTTGTTGTTGGGTAGCAAGGGACAGGGAAATAGTAGCCTGTCATAATGTACCATCATCAAACAGATCTATGTGTTGTTGACCTGCCATGCAAGCTCTAGATGGATCAGGAAGTAAGAAATTACATGCACCATGTTTCTTCTTTCACGGCTTTTATGTAGCCATGCAGATCAGTGAGAAAATATCAGGCAGGAACATTTATCATTTCTGCAAATAATGATCTGAGATTTCAGGTTCCTATATATCAGGTCGAGAGAAAGAACCTCGCTGCTGTTCATGATGCAAAGAGGCCAACCATCAACCCATCAGTTTGGCTTAAAATACATCGAGCAGGGTGACTAGTTCAGATTTATGAATATTTCCTTTGTTGGTCCCTGGTTCATAGACTTTACAACCAACAGGTAACATTCCACCTTCTTCTCTGACTTCTTGTACCTCCCTGGACATACAATTTCATTCATTTCTCCTACTGAAACTCCAGTCATTTCTGTTTGGCCACGAATCTCCCCACCAGGGAGTCTGGAGATTAAGTTTATGGTCTTCCCCTTCCAAGAGGTGACATATGAATCTCTCCTGGAAGATGCTGGAGATTCAAATTCCCATAGGAGCTCTGACAGCCTTAAACATTAAATTAGTATAAAAATAAAATAGAATTGACAGGTAAGAGCCACGGCAAGTCTCACATACACGTGGTTAAACCCTCTTTCTCCCCAAAGCAGTATTGACTCATCCATAGTGTTATCTCAAGCAGTTCCTAGTTATTCCCCTCTACAAGACTGACAATGCGTACGGGGTGTTGCTGACCCACCAGCCCTGCCTAGAAGAAATGCTGGTGAAATCTTTACAGATACAGATATTATCTTTCATATTCTCCTTCTCATTTTCTCTCGAAGGAAATGGAAGGGAAGGACAGAAGGGCCGATTCCTCGGCAGGAACCAGCTACCCTAGTTCTCTTACTTGCCCCTTTTATCAGCCAAAAAGCTAAAATAACCCATTGTAACACAGGGGTAATGGCCTCATAATGGACACAGAGACTGATGCCTTTGATTTTCTGGCTTCCCTTCCTGAAACATCTGCTGGTAAAAACACTTTCCTGAGAGAGCTCAATAAAAGGACTGTCTTCCCCTAAAATAAGTGCAGTTGCAGATATAATTCAGAACTGGAAAAATGCATTATGGAGCCAAATCATTATCCAGAAATAATTACTTAGCGGTTTCAAATATAGTTAGGAATTTCCCTCTGAATGAGGAAAAGCTAGCAGCCAGGAGTATTAGGAGAAAAATAATGGAGGTTCTAAAGACCCAAAGTTGAACTGTAGAAGCAACATAACTTGCTCCCCTATGGCCCCTAAAAAAGCTGATTTACCTTTTTAAGCACCTTTGAATCTGAGCACAATGTAGAAGGCTACAAATGGAGTTACTTTCTGCAGTTAATAGCATTAAAGATAGATAATGCAATACAATAAATACTATACTGTATTATACTATAAATAAAGCACAAATCCAAGAGGGTAGGAAACTGTTTGACAAACTGCTTAACATTCCCACTTGGTTCAGCGCAGTGTGAGGAAGGACCAAACTGTGGTCACTTCCACCAGGAAATTTCTTGCTTGGCAAAAAATGAAGCCAAGTCTGCAATGGGAATGCCTATTTTGGGACGTTGTGGGAGCAGGAGAAGGAGAGAAATTAGAATCTTTACCTTCGTATTAATTATTTCTTATTTTTCTTCCCCCTCAGTCTTAATGTTGTTTTCATGAAGCTATTTGCATTTATTAAATTATAATTTATTTCAGATAACTCAAAAAGAAAATAAACATCTGAACGCCTCATACTAATGAAAGTGAAAACCAATATGACAACAAAATTGCTAATATGATAAAAAGTTTATTTCTAACCACGGCAGAATATCAATCCTGCTGTTTCTGGCTCCCATTCAATCTTATGAAGACACAGAACGAAGATTTTAAAAAATATATTCATAAATAACGCACTAGCACAATCCAATTAGAACAAAAGTTTCTTTTCCCAGGACCAAAAAAATAGCACCAGGGACTCACACTAGGAAGAGTCCCAATTCTCTCAGACGTTTTACTCCTTTGGGGGAATAAAACGGAAGATTCTTCCCATTGCAAAGGGACCTTTGATGCCAAATAAAGCAGTGGGCACGAGCCGTGCTGGAAGAGTGATTCTGACACTGCAAGTGCTGCCCAAGACATCTCTACAGACATCACAGAATCATAGAATGGTTAGAGTTAGAAGGGACCTCAAAGATCATCTTGATCCAACCCCCCTGCCATGGGCAGGGACACCTCCCACCACACCAGGTTGCTCAAAGCCCCATCCAGCCTGGCCTTGAACACCTCCAAGGATGGGGCATCCACAGCTTCTCTGGGAAACCTGTTCCAGTGTCTCATCACCCTCACAGGAAAGAATTTCTTTCTGATATCTAATCTAAATCTCCCCTCTTTCAGTTTAAAACCATTACCCTTCGTCCTATCACTGCACTCCCTGATAATGGATGACAGGGCAAAGGAGCCTAACCAAGAACTCACTCTGAAAAATTTGTAGATACATGAAGGACAAGTAAACATCAGTATTTCCCCCCATTTATTTTCACAAATAATATTAGGAGGAGTCAAGAATAAAAAGTGCATATATCTATTGTGCTTACAGCCAGTGACAATTAGGTGCCTTAACTTGGTCTCATCCTGGCTGGCAAATGGTCACAACAGTTGACAAGAAAAGCAGAGTGAAAGCCAGGAAAAATCTCTCACCTCCCCAGATATAACTGCTTCCAGAATCGCTTCCATCTTTTAACATCACTTATTTGAGTTGTTGATGTTCACAGCTATCTACCAGCACAATAGCACAGTTGCAGGCAAGAAACGAGCACTGTTCTTCATTCTCAGAGGCAGCTAAGCAGTATGTACAGTACTTCCAGGGCAATTATGTTACATGATGCTCTAAAATAAATTCAATTATTAAACAACACCATATGTCACTTCCCTCCAGCTGAAAAGACAGCATACGGTTGCTTTGTTAAAAAAATCAAAACCTGCTGGAGTAAATAGTATTAGATGTCACTAAAAAGCTTTTTTCTTTGCTGCAGTATGGGGTGATAGGATAATTGTAAGTTTTGGTAAACTTTAACCTTCTCTCCGAGCATTTTTTTAATACCTTTCTCATTTCACTCTCCCACCTGC
The DNA here is from genome assembly GCA_026546715.1 of Gallinago undulata. NCBI lineage: Eukaryota > Metazoa > Chordata > Aves > Charadriiformes > Scolopacidae > Gallinago > Gallinago undulata. Next base: position 147,957,568 of record JAOTQQ010000012.1, read on the forward strand.
AAAATGTCCATGTGTGTTAAGTTCTCCCCTCCATGTTTTTTCCTTGCCTACAAGCGCACTCATTCACGAGCTAATGTGCAAATTCAACACAAACTTCACACGTGGTCTCCCAGCACAGCCCCCAGACCTCAGAGCCAGGAGGGCCCATCATGAACTAGCAACGGGTGAGGTCTTTTTCCTCCCGCACCTCCTCTTTCCACGTCTGGGAACACGGCTCCCAACCTCGTGCTCAAGCAGCCTCCCAACACCCTCCATCCGCTCTGCTGCTCGCTTTGCCTTCAGCGCAGCATCTGGATGCTCAGCAGGTCACATCACTTCCCGGCTTTGCAATGTACTGAATATCAAACACTATTCCTCCCAGCCCAGCTAAATCATTCATCCTTGCCCTGATCATCTCCTGCCTCAATTACTGAGACTTTTTCCTACCTGGGATCCAATTCCCACATGTTTCATTCTTACCCAGCCTGTTCAAATCACAGCTGCTTGAATAACCTTCCTATTCTGATAGTCTGGAAACATCCTTCCCTTCCTCCCAAGCTACATAAACTTTTAACTGCATGGAGTTGTCCTCTCCCACCCAACATGTCCCATCTAACAGCAGCACGTTCTCAGCTCTGCAGTGATCCTTGCCTTGTACCTTGGATTTCATTTCTTATTGTGGCCCTTTGCTCCTTCTTTAAGCCACAAAAGCCACAACCTTTATTTTCTCCTCACTTTTGTTCTTATATCTCCTCTGTTATCCTCTGTCATGGTCGAAACTGCAGAGTATCTTTTACTGCAAGTTTTTCCATTAAAAGACTTTTCATTACAGGAGAAGCTCAAGAATTTCCAGACAAATTAATTAATTTATAAAAAACAGCGGAAGCACTTAACATGTTATAATCTTAAAACTAGCGATGTATAACAAGAACAAATTTTGGGTTCTAAAAATTCTTCTGCTTTGCAGAAAACATTACCTGGATAACTTTTAATATTTCCTTTGGGATTTTTTTCTTCTGGCATTGGGGATTGATATTAAAGAACATTGGCAACATGGCTTGGCAATTTAAAAGCAAGTTTGGGTACTTTAATATCCATAAGACACACACACTCTCTGGTATTCATCTTTTACAACCTCCATAATAGTACCAACTGCTAGTAGCATCCAAATAGTTTTTTAATTTCAGAATTCACCTTTATGCTAAGCCTGCAAAAAATATAACAAAGAGAAGAAACACTAAGAGACTAGGAGTCTATAGTGTCACTGCTTGACACTGGAGTTTGAAGGGGGAGATGTCAAAATCTTCCAAAAATACCACTCCCTGCTCACTCCCTACCTTTACTCCCCTGGGTGTGAAACAGTTCCTCCATGGAAGGGAGCAACTACAGGTGTTGTTTCCCAAAGGAAATTAGTTCCCCAGGGAGGATCACAGCTCTGGATACCACGTGGAATTTGGCACATAAAATTCGTTTTTTCAAGTGGGAAACAGAACATGTGGAAGAGAAAATAAGAGACATAAAACAGGCTCTGGGAGAGGAGAGGTCCCTGACGAGCTGAGATCAGCTGAATCAAGGAGACAGGGGGAATAAGAAAGTACAGTCTCCAAGCTAAATGCATTTAATGCATTTTAAAAGCTACAACTAAGATAGGACTGATAAAATAAAGATCGTTATTTAAAAGGAAAAAAAAAAAAAGGCACCCTACAGAGAACATGGAGGATAAGAAAAGCATGAAAGAATAACATACAGTTATAAGGCTTCCAGAGGAGAGATCCTATTAAATATTGAAGCAAGCTCTTTATTCCCTTCTGGCTGGTAAGAAATGCGCCAAATGCTGTAGATATGACATCACCCACCAATTTAGGATGAAGAGGCTGGAAATAAAAACCAAGTAATATTCTTAGCAATTCAGCAAACTTTTATTTGATGCCCCTTAAAAATTATGAGCAGGCTTTTCAGAACTAACAGAAAAAGATAAAGAAAAGACACATAAACCCCACAACTGGATACCGACAGGACTGTGACGAAAAGCACCCTTAATTAATAAAGCTTCCAATCCTAAAAACCAAGGATGGGATGCTACCTGACAAAAATCTCATGAGCCCTGGAATTAAAGCACAAGCAGATTTAAAATTTTTTAAAGAAAATAGAGAAGTAAGAGAGAAACACCATCCCTTTACCAGCAGAAGACAATGCAGAGAAAAAAATAGGATGCTAAGCTTATGGAAAAAATAGACAATAACGCTACTCAATTCATTAGGCATAACAAGAAATATCTGATAACTGTTCAGAATAAACAGTAAAAGTTTTTTATATGCTTTATAAAGGATTATGTGGAACAGATAGATCTCCTTTATACAAAGGACAACAAACCATCCTATGGATTGACACCAGCTGCAGTAAGAAAAAGAAGATGAGGAGATGAGGCTAGATAATCCAATTATGTACAAGCTCATATCTGAATTTTACATGCTTTAAAAGAGGTTTAAAATTTTTAATTAGTTGGTTTCTTATACAAAATTTGGCAAAGTAAAGATATTTCCTTCTCCTAGAATTAAGAAAGGACAGTTGTACTTAGAACCTGGGATAATGGCTTGTTATATGAACCTGTTGATAAAAATGTTGATGCAGAGATGTTTACCAAAATGTCAGCAGATAGAGTAAAAGCTACACTAATTGGATTTATGGACTTAGAAAAGGATTTATGGTAGACAAAAAAAAACCCTGTAGGTAATCGTAGGAGGTCCTTTAAGCTGCAATAAAACATGCATAAAAAATTACTCACCGTGATATAGGCACCAGAAAGTACAAGTGGTTTCAAAGACTAATTAGATAAATCCATCAAAGAAAGTTCAGCGTGACCTAATAAACACAAAGCTGTGGATACAACCTCTGGCTCAAAAAGCGCCTAGGATGCGGTTTTCCAAAACTACAAGGGCACACATTTGGGAAAGTGTTATTTTAGGCTTGACATTTTATTCCCTAAAAAAGACTCATGCTAGTGGCCACTGTCAGAAAAAGGATACTGGGTTAGGGTGGGACCTCTGGTCTCACCAAAACCAGATATTGGTATGGCTACTCTTTCTACACCCCAAAAAGCTGAAGGGAAGTGAAATATTTAAGCGGTCTATGAGAAGATTTCTCTTTTTGTGTGTGTACCTTATGGGCACCTATTTCTGATTTGTATGAAGGCCTTAGACCTGCTGAATGGAAATACAGGAGGTTAAGGGTGAGACTTTTTGAGATGTGACATCCCACCAGCTCATACAGAGGGGAATATTACTGACAAGTTCAGCAGAACAAATGTAGAAAATGGCTTTTCACAGATCACAGAATCACAGAATTGTGGTGGTTGGAAGGGACCTCAGAGATCATCGAGTCCAACCACAAAAAAA
>JAOTQQ010000012.1:147962910-148032583 GCA_026546715.1 Gallinago undulata
CTCTCCAGCCTGTCCAGGTCCCTCTGGATGGCATCCCTTCCCTCCAGCGTGTCAACTGCGCCACTGAGCTTGGTGTCCTCAGCAAACTTGCTGAGGGTGCACTCTATCCCACTGTCCATGTCTCCAACAAAAATGTTGAACAGCACTGGTCCCAGTACAGACCCCTGAGGAACACCACTTGTCACTGGCCGCCAATCGGACATTGAGCCAATGACCACAACCCTTTGAGTGTGGCCATTACTGTCTATTTAGAGTGACACAAAAAGCTTGACTTGTACACCTGGATCCTTGTACATTAGTTCAAGGAGTCACCAGCAGGGACAGCCTTCTGAATTGAACCACAAATTTCTCAGCCTGTAGAACAGAAGAGTCCATTTCAGATCTGTACCTTGCCCTCTCCCAGTCTAATAGCTCCACCAAGAATTCCACAGTGCCAGACATACAGTTTTACTATCCTGGATGAAGCAAGGTGTGAACAAAGCCCCTAATCTGGGTTTCCCTAGGAATCCGTATGTAAATAGGTGGGATAGACAAGAGGGAAAGCCGGGATAAAAAGAATAGCAATGATGAGACATTGTTAAACAAGCTGTGACCTTCAAGGCATAACAGTGACACAAACATGACTCCTAAAAAATGAATTCATCATTTATGAGTAAAAAATAATAATTTTTTTTTTAAATAAGGCACTGAAAAGTATTTTACATTTAAAATAGTTTGACTGCAGCCCACACTGGAAGACTGGACACACCAACCAGCTATTCCTGAGGTGAGGGCAGCTTTGGAAAGCTGAACCTGCTTGTCAAATTTGACAGTAAGGTGTTGAACCTTGGCCAAAACGCACCCTTATCAGACAAGTTTCAAGAGTTTCCTTTGTGTGACAGGTACATCAATGCCTTGTTTTCACATCAAATGCATAAAACGGTATGAGAGTTGCAGTGCTTGTATCTCATTTTGAGCTAATTCAAAGGACCCAACAGAAAAAGGCTGCAGAGATGAAACAACTCTACTAGCTGTTTTAAACCAGTGATGAGATCTGGCAATTGATTAAAAATCCAAGCTAAATAGCAATGACTGACACAGAAAATATGAGAAGGAGACATCTTTCTGGAATTTCAGAACATATTAAAAGCAAACCCCTTTTTTCTATTACTTGTACGTCGAAGACCTGGAGGTGACCCTCCAGAACAACACGCTGTACTTACAAAGAAACAATGTTCTGTATTTTCATATGAGGCTAAAGCACGTTTAAGACTGAAAGTCTACAAAGTTGAAAGGAAACATATGGCTGTTTTAAACTGTTATTAGCCTAATTCAACTTTATCATTAGCTTAACTCAGAGGTTAACACATTTCATTTTTCAAATTACCAGTACTATCTGCTACAGGCATGCTGAACAAATACCATATAAATCACAGAGCCTGACAAAATTTAATAGAAAAAGCTGCTAAATTGACCTATAAATATAATGTATTACAATGTATCAGTTGGTGTTGCCAGTTTCTTGGAAATGGTGGAAGAAATGAAGGATAGTTGTCTATCCTCTTTCAGGTTTTTCACATGACCATCAGATGATTATTCAAAACTTAAACCCAGGGAATCAATCCCACATCCCATGTTTTACACTTGACTTAGACTTCAATAATGTGTTGAAATTTAGAGTAAGACTCCGACACTTTCCCTTGTTCTTATCATCTCTGATCTGTCTGAAGCAACAGTTCACCCCTTTGACACGTGCACTTATGGTTATTTTTAAATCACTTTTTTGAAACCCAGCAGTTCTGCAAACCCAATTTGCTTTGAATCTCATTGCCTCTTTGTTGGGGGAGGCAGAATTTAATATTTATAATCTCTGCTCCTGTAAAGGGAGTATTTGCAATTCTTCTGATACGTGTAACTGGGTTAATCATCTTTTCTTTCTCAAAATGTAAGTATCTTTTGTTCCTACAAGGTAATGAAGGAGAGTTACTCATCTTCATAATTAATCTTGAATTTTAATTAAACCTATTAACTGAACATGTCAAATGTTTGTCACTTTCAAAGCAGCATAAAAATTACACTTAATAATAAATGTTACTTACTCGGATATTGCCCTGGGTTACATTGCAGCCACACTATCTATAACAAGATCCCTATGCTATTTTATTTGGTATTAATATGGTTTATTATGTTATAACAAATGTATTTTATTCGCTTCTCTGTACCACCAGCAGCACAAGGATAAATTTCATCAAAGAACACGCTGGTGTGTTCTGTACAGTTCACTGTGAAATAAATGAGCTTGCAATGACATATACATGCTTTCCCTTATCTTCCCTTAACTTTGAGTAATAAACTCAAAATGCAGTATTTATGCGTCTCTTATTCTGCAACCAGACTAGTGAAACAAACAGCTCAAATACATACGAGGATATCAGAAAGCTTTTGAGAGACTGGAGACCAAATTAGCAGGGTAGGGAAATTCTTCCCCATGTTATTTGAATATCTAATAAACATGATTACATTATTATTATATCATTATCTAATTACATGATATGAAGGACACTGGAGATGAGAAACTGACTTTGTTCTGAAAAACATTCCTGGAAAAACAGCCTCATGGTTTTCCATGCTAAGAATCCATAATGTCCTATTTAATGCATTGATTCTGCTTTCCCCTAAAAGTTAGTGCTTCATGATCAACCTCGGTTCTAAAAGGGATCTAAAAGTCAACCTGCACTATCATCTTCTCACATAACGTCACCAATAGCAAAGATCTCACAAAGCCAATTCTACACCTATTACAGTTCTTAATGCCTCCAAGTCACTTGCAGCTAGGACACCCAAAATATCACCAAATCCCACCACCTTGGGGGTAAAAAATCTGTTCCTCAGATTGTGCCACGAGAAAATTGCCCAAGACTCAAAGGACTGATCTAAGGCTGAAGAAAATGCTAGATTTCACTAGCCATGTCCCCACATCCCAAATACAGGTGAACTTCTACAGTTTTGCCTTTGCTAATAAAAATATATCACGTTAATTAATTATTCACGTAAATTCACCCTATTCCCTTACACCAATATTTTTTGGGGAACGTGGCAAGGACACGACTAGAGTTTATAGCATGAGTTTTCTTGATGGACGCAATAGAGGTAATGGCACCAAAAGGAACAAAAGAGAATATTTTTCAACTATCCCAACACAGTCCTTTCAGGAAGGTTATAAAAACCTCATGATGGTGATGCACAGGCATGAGCTGGCTGTGTTTGGTGAACTGGCTTCCAGGGTCCTGACTAATAAGAAGCAGAAAAAGCACTTTGCCACACAAGTCAGCAGATGTAACTACGTGAAAAGCAGAGCTAAGAGTGGAATCTTTCTAGGTAACTGGGGGAAATCAGGTATTTGCTTCTAATTATTGTGTCTGATAAGGTAGCTCCAGTTCGCTTAAATAGCAGTGAGCTCTCTCTCCACACTCATATGTACGTGTGCCAATGCATTTTAGTTTTCATTCCCATGAGTCTGTAGGACAGGAGAACAAAGCACATTACCATTGTGATATTTGACTACTAGAAATTAGTGCTTAAAAAGTGACGTGAACAGCAAACAGGTCTCTTTACCTGGGAGCCCAGGTAAAGAAAAATTACATGAACCAGCTCTTTTACATCTTTTATATTTTTCTCAGGCAGCATCATCCCAGCCTTCTGAAAAGGCCAGAGTTCAGAAACACTAAACAACATCAGAGACACCACCATAATTGCCAACTTTAACGCATATATTCTTGTTCCATCACACAGATATTGATTTACCCTGTATTATAATAAATATTATGGAAGCTTCTTGACACTGATCAGCTTGCAAGCTGGTAATCAAAGAGAAACAAGTATAACAACTAAATCTATAAAGAAGCACTTTTTACAACCAGATAAGTGCCAGAGCAAAGCATAACGACGCCAAAGTCATGGAGATGAAGACAATCATACAACAGATGGATGTTCATACGGAAAGAAAACGTCCATCTAGACCCCTTCCTCTACCCATTAACAAAGCGCTAAAGCCGAGGTGGCCATATGGAGGCACTTTAATTTGCATGCTTTGGAATTTTAGCCACACACATGATTTGCAGAATTGCAAACATATGCAAAACTAGCCCTTGGAAAGCTACTGAAATAGTAGAATTTGAAAAAATAAAGATACGAGCATTGCCTTATATCTAAATGAGATTATAATAAACAAAAAGATAGCAAAAGGAGTGGTTAAGTGTTTAACACTAAAACCGGATGAACGTTCCTGTGGATAGAAATAATGAGCTTCAGCCAAAGAAAGAATAACTTTAGGGTGGAAAAAGCAACATTTCCCCTGCGTTTTCGAAGGCACTGTGAGCTCCCTGATTCAGGCTCCAAGTAGCAGGAATGACAGAGGACAGACTTGCAGTAGTTGTTGCAAGAGGCAGTGAAGGAACCCCAAAACAGGAGACAGTGCTGGAGACCAAGGGAAGTGGGAGGGAGAGGAGGAAACCAGACATCTTCTGCCAGATGCTTTGGGTAGAGTTTCTCACTTGTTCCAAGTGCTAGTCACACATCCTCAGTGGAGTGCAGAGGCACATTACACATCTATTTGCACTGATCCCCAAAAAATCAAAGTCAAACCTAGATCCTTACACAAATACTTTGCCTCCTTTTACTGCAACATTTTCAAAATCTCCTCTAGGAGGCTCCTCAATCCCTTTTATTTAGTAATTTAATCCAGCTGACCATGGTCTTCTGTGACCACCCCAGCACATACATAATTTATCACTATTGATATGCCTTGACTAGATACAAAACATGTCTTCAATATCTTAATGACATACAGAAGACTGTTCTGCATAATCATTTCTGTGGGATAGTTTCTATTGACTATTAATAAATGTCTCATGTACAATCTGATCCTTTCTACAGCAGGAACAACCCAGGAGAGTCTTTGGGACACTCCATCCATGGACTAGGTACAGCAGGAGCTGCTGGGCAAAGTGCCCCTTTCACACCACTCTGGCTACAACGTGGCAAATGACAATCTCGGAGCACAAATTCACATAAAACAAAATAAAGCATGCTCAGAAAAGGCTAAAATTTGGGGTACATTTTTGTTGCAGGTATAGGATCATCAACATGCTTTATGTGTAAGGTATTAATTGTTGTAACCTCTCGCAGTTGATAGGTTTAATTGGGTATTTACAAATACAGAACCAGAACTATTTAAATCTTCCATCTTAAATAATTATTTAAAGATTAGAAAACAGCAACCATGGAAAACACATGGTCCACGTAGCACTTATTCTCAAAGCAGCTGCAGAGCTGTGAAGGCAAAGCCCCTCACCTCTTGCAAGAAGAGTGATTTTTGTAAGTGGAGGACAAGAGTTGAAACACATAAATAGTTCAGAGCAACTTCCCGGTACTTGCTCTGTGTGTCCAAATATAGGCTGACTTGAAATTTGTCATGGTATTTTATAGCCACAGAACTGATTTAGGAAACTCAGACCAGTATGACTACATGTTTGGAGAAAAGCAGACAAAAAGATAAACTCTACACACACAGCCAAAAAGGAAGGAACGATTTGCTGAAGACTGTGCACAGAAAGCTATTAACTGAAAAACATGCAATTACATTAAATTAATTCATACATCAGAAGAAAAAGAAAGTATATAAGGTAGAAAGATTGGATGACTGGAGTCCATCACTTGAGATGCAAGCTAAAAGCATTTAATACCTCAAAGACGGACACTTTCCCCCAGGCTCAGGGAAGCCAATGAGCAGAGAAGCACATTCGTTCCTGGTGGACTGATAGAAAGGACGTAGAGAAAATGTTACAGATCAACCAGCCTTATAAAAATACACACCTGTATCGCTTCACTTTGTTTTCGACTCCTCTTAGATATTAATTTAGAAAAAGCAAGAAAACAATTTTTACGCTAAAAGAAGTTTGTTTCATTTTTCTCCTACAGAAGACACTGAGCAAGGATGCTCGAACGATGATTCACTTCAAGAGAAGCAGATGGATGGTTTTGGTCTGATTATCTGATGTTGTACCACATACCAATGCTGATTAACTATTAGTATTTAGCATTTGAAAAGACAAAGTCCAGAAGCACAGCCTATTCATTACTTTGCTAGTTTACATGTATTTTAAATGAATATTTTAAAAATGCTGCATCCTAGAGGTGATGGATATGAAAGAGTAATCATCAATTCACAGGCATAATTGCTTACTCTTCTATAAATGAGACAAGGGGTAGAACTGAGGAAACATTTTCTTTTCATGCAGAAAACCATGCAGAAGGAATACAACACCCAAAGGAATCTGCCCCTTACCAATCTACCCTGACAAACAACAGATAATATATACACACAGACACACACTCACACATATGTACCAAAAATTATCCTAAAACTTTTTTGTTCTCTCCCGTTTCTTTGTCTTCCACAATGAAACTATTCTGTTCTAAAAGAATGTCTAACTGGTATGATAAAAAGTCATCAAAATACACACAATTACATGCGCAGTTTACACCTCAAGTCACATAGGATGCACACCAAAGATCTGCAAACACGTGGGGTGGTTCGCTGGCCATGTCACTCTAAATGGACAGGACATGGACCTATTGGAACGGGTCCAGAGGAGGCCACAAAGATGACCAGAGGGCTGGAGCACCTCTGCTGTGAAAACACGCTGAGAGAGTTGGGGGTATTCAGCCTAGAAAAGAGAAGGCTCCAAGCAGAACTTATAGACCCTCCCAGTACCTAAAGGGGCTACAGGAGAGATGGGGAGGGACTATTTACAAGGGCATGTAGTGATAGAACGAGGGGTAACGGTTTTACACTGAAAAGGGTAGATTTAGGTTAGATATTAGGAAGAAATTCTTTCCTGTGAGGGTGGTGAGACACTGGAACAGGTTGCCCAGAGAAGCTGTGGATGACCCATCCCTGGAGGGGTTCAAGGCCAGGCTGGATGGGCCTTGGAACAACCTGGTCTGGTGGGAGGTGTCTCTGCCCATGGCAGGAGGGTTGGAACTGGATGATCTTTAAGGTCCCCTCCAACTCTAACCATTTTATGATTCTATAAATTTATGCAGTGTACACATGCGTTAAGCTTGTTGATATAAAACAGTATAAATGTGGTGTGTGTGCCTGTACAGCCATGGGCATCTCCTTCTGGGAACAGAGGCTTAAATTAGAAGTGTGAATTTAATGTCACACAAAAATAAAGAAAAGCCTCTAGGTGAGAATACAATCAGGTAAATTGTATTCCTCAAGAAGGTCTTAACCCTGAAGGATTAAAATGTGTAACATATGCATTAATTTATTTGCAAGGTAGAAAGGAGAAGAAATGAGCTACAACTGGAGGAATCAATACATGCTTTACTGTTGCTGTAAATTAATTTACTGCTTTACTTTCAATTCCATTCCAACCCATTCCAACCAGATAAGACTCTGTACATGTTGAGCTGCAGCTGGTCTAGGGGACGAAACATTCAGATAGTGTTATCAGGATCCTTTAAAGGGGACAAGGGAAAAGCCACATTCAGGAAACGTTACCCATGTAAAAACATTACGGTGATTACATATCACAGTTTTGCTTCCAAAGACATTTTATTTTGCAGATTTTATGGCACCTGCCTCATTAGCCAACTAAATCAGTGCCTTGTGGCTGGGAAGCCTGAAATGACACAGCTGCCACAGACCTCCTTGAAAATACAGGATCAGCCCTGAATGGCCAAGTGAGCCCCACTCCTTCTGCCCTCCTTACATCAAGGATATTTTGACTATTTAATTTCTTGTATATCAAGCTGATGTAGAGGGAGGACAAGCACCTTCTGAAGATGACTCAGCACCAACTTTCCAGGGAAAGGTGTTCTGATGTTCTAATGATGAGGTATATAAAGTATTAGGCACAAAGGTATTCACATCATATGTAAGGAAATAAAGGGAAGCATCTAGAACAAGATTAAATGAATAGATTAGACAGCAGAGTCTATTTTTAAAGTTCCAATAATAGCCACCTATGAGAAAACAAAATAATAGTGCTTCGGGAGATCAAAGCTAACATCAGCTGTCCAGTGTCCTCCTGAGCTTCAGGGACACAACAACATGGAACAAGGATTTCAAAGCCATTTTGGTTATAGTTTCACTAACTTGAAATTCTTGCTTTCTCAATACAATAGAAACTATCCATCAACAACGTAATTCTGCTGCCATATTTTCCCTCCCAGACATTAGCATTTGCTTTATATTTTTAAATTGGTAATTCTGAGAAAGTCCCAGGACTACACCTGTGTTATCCAGGCTGGGTTTGCAATGCACAGAGATGCAGCAGTTTGATTGTAAGGAGACCATCTCAAAATAAGAAGTGCAGTCACTAAACACACAGCAGTTACTTCTTCAGGTGGAACTGCGTTAAGGATGTTACCCCATCACGAGTATGATTTAACACGTATATTTTACTACTTGTTGAGCTTAAGGAGTCTGAAGAAGGGGCAAAAGAAATGAGGGGGGAAAAATAAAAGATCTTTCCACCCTAACTGCCAAATTCTGAACTTCTGTGTCTGTTCCTTGGAGACAAGCAGTAGTATTTCTGGGTTTGCAGAAGCAGCTCAGAAATGTGTGAAATATAAGGCATGACTGGACAACATCCATGCAGCTCCATGCTGTATTTCAGTCTGCTGCTTTTTCCATGCGGAACAGAAGGGCTTTTGCGGAGCTTAAGGGCAGGTGATCAACGCCAGGCGAAGTGCAAACCTCTCCCATCCCGTGACACAAATAATGAGCTGAACAAATAATGAGCAATACTGCAGCCCGAGAGCCGAGTGGAAAGTGCCTCGTGAAGCTTTCTCCTCCCTTTTCCAGATGGATTAATTTTTCAAGATAACTTGGCTTCTCTTTTCCAGCAGGGAAAGAGTGGAGACAGACTTCCAAAAATAGGCTAGCCTGTCACAACTGCTAACTGTCACGCGGTGCTGAGATTGGAGCTGATCTCTTGGGGAGGCGGCTGAGAACAGAGGGGAGTAAAGAAGTAAAGAGAAAGAGTAATTCCTCTTTCCATAGCCCAGCCAGAACGAAAAATGAATAGGCAACCTGCAGTCAATCACAAATAATACATAAGCCAAAAAGCAGTCATTCGGAGTAAAAATATAGAAAACGTATCGGTTTACCAGCAGTTATTAGCACAAGTGTTATATTCTACAGCATCAACAAATGATGCCCAAATGTACTCTCTGTCCAAGGTCTCACCAGGACAAATACAAGATTATTGCTGATTTAAACAAATTGACCCAGCAAATTAAACCAAACGCTCTCTTTAAATTCAATTTTCAAATGCTGTCCTAAAAAGGCTCCTGTCCGTGTGGCCTCTGCAGTAAATGGACACGCTGAAGTCAGAAGACGACGAGAATAAATTACGTTTAGCCTTTTGTGAGACGAGGTACCATTCAGATTACAGAAATGGAAAGCTTATTTAGAAGAAAAAATGATAAATAAACCCACTTAAATCCAAGCAAAATTTGCTCAGCACTGAATATGTAAAGTTACAAGAGAAGGTAGGGAAAAAAACCTACAACTGCATCGTTATTAAATGGACGAGAGTATAATCTCATTCAACAGTGATCTTAGCTCTCTGCATCTAATGCATTCATTTTATTAAGAGGTCTGAAGTGGAATATTTGAAAACAGAAATCTTATTAAGAAAGTCTTCATCATCCTTGCTGGCATTTTTCCTCTCCGCTGCATGAAGGAAATGTATTTTGTCTGTATAATCTTTGCCAATAATGGACTAATTTTTTTTCATTGCCTGCCTTAGTCACATGTTGTTGTGGAACATTAAATATTCACGTCATTAAGCTGCAACACCAGGTGTTTTCTGATGCACCTGTGTGAGATGTTAAACTTGCAATCTCAGTACCAGGACAATAAAAAAAAAACCAAAAAGGACAACATAAAACTGGAAATCATCACTAATTCATTAATTTATTTTCCCTTTTTAGGTCTAAAATGCAGCCCACTTGTCTGCAGATAACAATAGGTTTTTGTCGTGTAGAGTCATGAAACGTTGATCTAATAAGACTGAGATACTGACCGACAAAGATTATTTAATTTTTTTTGAACGGTGACCCACCCATTTTGAATGGAGGCCCCACCAATGACACAGCTGTGATTTGGGTACAAACAGTGCCAGCGTGGGCTCTGCCTAACGGCCATCTCCTTCCCTTTCTTCACTGTGCTTACTTCTTTATTTATAGCTCTGCACAGCACTATCATGAAATATAACAAACGCTGTACCTAAATTTTATTATTATTATATTTCTTGAAGCCAATACAAAGCATTGCTTTGCTCAAGACCTGAATTTACAGTACAAACACTATTTGTTATCACTTTCCATTGCGTACCAAGAGGAGGCAGCTCCCGCGCCCAGAGTCCAGGAAGGGCCAAGAGAGCAACAGCTTCAATTCCTCCTCCTCAACAGCTGAGTCAGAGCAAGCTCTTCACTAAATATCTATAATAAGCCATTAAAATAAGACTGATTCTATAGGGAACAATGATGAGTAAGGACCGTGCCAATGGACACCACCATTACAGTCATCACGGATAACCGGCGGGCTCTAACACTGGTGTGTTTTTCTTCCCCTCCAAAATTTAATTATCGAAAGAAATGACTACTTAAAGAAATAATAAACAGTGGGATTTTTTTGTTAATGTCAGATATAAAATAAAATTAATTCCAGTAAACCACTCCTGAACCCAGAGTCTGAAAACGAGTGCATGAGAAATACAAGGCTCCTTTTTAAGCAAGCCCTCGCCTGGAGCACTTCACTCTCAGACGGTAAGTGTTTATGAGAGCTTTTATGAGAGCTTTTGTAGGGCTCATCCATATCATAACAGATACAGAGATTACTGTCGGAGAGACTTCGCTAATAACACACGCAGTAACTTACTGTAAGCCAAAAGACTGCGGCGAAAAAAAATCACACAGATCACAAAGCAGCTGAGATATGAACAAACTAGAAGTTTCCCCTGGGTACAGCAGAAGAACTTCATCTGCGAAGAGAAGACGACCAGGGACCTAAGGCAATTATTTTGTTACCTAAAAGTGGCTTTGAAAGTCAGACGCTCTGCCTCAAAAGCCAAGCAAAAGCAGTGTTTAGATTGCCCCATGTAGGTATCTTGTAACCATTTTCAGATACAAACTCTTTTCTGATACAAGTAGCTTGAGGAGAACCAATGCATTTTGTGTACACCACCAGCTCTTTGGTGATCTCCTTATGAAAAATTAGACCTAACTTTAAATATTCTTCTGTTTCTATGTTAAGGATACCCATGAAATATCGGTGGGGTAATAAAAAGGAGGAGGAAAAACGCCACACATCTCTAAATGAGAAGTTATAAAAGACTATACCTTTAAAGCGACTGATTTTGCACAAAATGGGCCATTTGGAAACAATCACTGCATTTTTTTTTTCCTTGATTTGAATCTACTTAAAGGTACTTCTTTCAGGCAGATGGCAAAGAAAAAATACTGAATGTGCACCATGGCCATTTTCTAACTTATCTCCTGGAACACCCTGGCAGCCTCAAAAATTGGCAGATCCTGTAACTTCAGTTCAGGGACCAATCCTCACCAAGAACGTCCATCTTACATGGTCATCCTAGTGAAAGACCCAGGGCCAACAAACTTCTTTGAACCAGCGGGGAATGACCTCTTGATTCCACATTTCTGGCTGGAGGGGCAGGACGGGAAAGACAACTCTGGGATCCTGAACGTGGGGACACACAAAAAATCCTCTTCTAGTTATTTTCTCAGGTCAAACCTAAAAGGTTGCCAAATTGCTTGGACACCAACACGCATTTATGGAAGCAAAATACTGATTCATTACCCTCACTGGAACATACTGCTGGTTAATACTATTTGCTAATTCTCTGCTCCCACCTTTCCATTACTGAGATATGAATACATGTATCACAAAGGGGTTTAAGAGTGTGACAAAGAGTTTTGGCTACTGAAAAAGAGAGCTGCACAATTTACAAAACCAAAAGGTTATTTCAAGACAAAATTGTCATGAAACACCACCATTTAAATAATGAATGACTATGCTCGCTTGCTTGATTTCTTTCTCCTAAAATAATTTTTCTTGCTTTCTGTCAGTTGGCAACAAATACATCTTAACATTTGCATTTCAAGAAAGAAGTGAAATCCAGACAGTTGCTCCAAAAAGACTGGAAAATGTACCGTAAACTCTGATATGTGCAAACCTACCAAAGCCACCCAAACTCAGCCAGACAGGGAACGCATGAGCAGTGTGTCAGAAATTCAGGAGGAACCCCAAATTTGCTTGGAGGATCTGGAAAATCCATTTGAAAATGCTGTTCACCCCTATCCCAGGCTGCATCATCCATTCAAACAGATCCAAATGGAGCACCTCGTTCTGCTCACTCCCCATAATCCTCAGCAAGACACCCAAAATGTCCTTTGCATAATTTATGACAAAAATGGCCCAAATAGGGCCTACATCTGTTGTTGGGTTGGAGGTTTTTCAGGGGGCAGTTAGGGTAGGCAGTGTTTATTTATCACCAGAAATCACTGCATAATCATAGGTAACCATAGGTAATAAAGCCAAAAATGCCCAGCAAGGAATTATCAAATAGGTTCAACTCTCATTATTATTAACTGTAACTAGGAAAACTAAAAATTGGTTCAACTGCTACCAAAGTTTATGTTTGTGAAGGCTTAATATCTGTCTGGGACTTAAACAAACAGGAGACATGGCAAGAAACCCTCTTTCAATTCCTTATACCATCAAAGGAATGGGCAAATTTTCAGCAACAGATATTAGCCCTGTTAGTAAGAATCCAAAACTAGTGCATATGGTTGGGCAGAAGGGAAAAAAAGATATTTAAAAAAACCCCAGGTTTTGTACAAATATTTGGCCTATGAAGTCAACTGGTCAAGCATTTTTCCTGATAATTTAACTTGAGTTTGCTGCTTCATGGACTCAAAACATCTAATTTTGGAACCATCTCGCTCAATTTTGTTGCGTACCGTGGGCATTTGTCAGAGAGGTCCCAGGATGAAGGGCCACAGCTGTAGCATCCTCTGCTTCCTTCCCAAGTGGAAAGGAGCACAGAGCAAGTCTCCCTAATCACAAAATCTACCCCCAAAGGCAGCTCCATCACCCCTTTGTTGCGATGCTGTCCCAAGCTAACAGTAAAAAGAAAACACAGTAAAGAGGCAACACTGCATAGGAATACTCTTGTGTTTTTCTAATCTGGGAGAAGAGATGATAAACATGGCCACTCCACTGATTTGCTACCACACCATCAGAGATGACCAAATATAGTTTACAGCTTACGTTGCCACTTAAATAATGGGATGAGATAAATAATAAATGTAAGGCACGGGATAAGAAATCAGATTGGGAAAGTGGATATGTGAATTATACAGCTTCAAATACATACAGACGTATGTGTATACACCTATATACAGAGAGACAATGCAGATCTTCACACACGTTTCCACTGTTGACTCTCAGCTTAGATGCTGCCATGTTTGGGTGGGATGCTTTTAAAAACTGTGTCATTTTATCTTTGTCTCTAAGACAGCGTACTTGTGCAAAGAAAGAAAACATTCAAAAGGTTTAATTATTTTTTTTATCTTTTTCTGAGTATTCAGCAATCCCTCAGTGAATTATTTTCCCTACATTCAAACAGGCAAAATAAATCCACCACTGGCTAACTCCTAAGATCCTCCCACCCACAAATAAATCCGAACTGATGCCGACTTCCAAGGACAAAAGAATACTAAGCAGCAAAATCAAAGACTTTCAGGTTACGCTGAAATGAACATTAGAGCCATAGAAAAAAGCCACAAGATACAGACACCTGCTAAAAAATATTTCATGCAGAAGTTCTATGAAAGATTAGTGAAAACCAACTTGAGGAAATCCATGGTTTTTTAAAGTGGCACACTACTTTTATTATATATGAATATTTATGCAGATTGATGAACTTGTACAGGCAGAGGGTGGATGAGATGACCTCCAGAGATCCTCCTCTTTCTAACTATGGAAAGGAAGCAAGTACATTACAGGATGAACTGAGGGTGGTAAACCCCTGGGGAGAAAAATATCTTCCTAGATACCTGAATAATTTATAGCAGTATCATGCAATGGTCACTCCAGGAAAAATTCTGCCATACTCAAAGATTCTACGAATTCAGAAGTTTTAATCATTTTATATATTAAGGTAATTTTTCTGCATTAAGGCAACCTCTCAGAATTAAAAAAATCTTTCACACTATCATATCAAATGGGGGATTTTAACGGTCTTTCCAACATAAATGCCAGGGAGAAACCTGACTTACATAGCTTCAAGGAAAGAAAGTGAATTTAGAGGCAGCTATTTATTTCTGCTTTATATTCCACTTTATTCCAGAATATAACACCAATTCTAAGGGATTATAAATGCACAAATGTAACAGAAATTGGGTCTCTAGTAACAGCGTCAGAAAAAGCTGAAGAAATTAAACCACAAATCTGTCTGCAGCCTCATTCAACTGCTCTTCGCATTTAAGTCCGCAACAAAGATCTAATTCAGAATGGCTTTTGGGAACAGTTTTTCTCAAAAACTAAAATAAATACCAAGACAAGCTGGCAAGATTCAAAACAATTTTCCCTGAGCTGCGATCCTACATCACGACACAAAGATAACATCCCCAAACAGCAGTTATTAAAGAAAACAGGCAGAAAGCAGTCCTCTTGTTAAAACTCAGGGGACCAAAGCCACCATCACAGAGAGCTGTAGTACCCAGGAGATGACAAAGGTGTTTATAAAAGCTCACACAACATTGTACCCAACACCTCAAACTTTCCTAAACCAAGCAGGACATAAACCAAACCCGGGTAATAAATCCTGCCTTACGGATAAAATCTAGTGTATCTTTGTGTATGTGCGTATTTATACATCCATGCACCATAAATTCCAAGCAAAAAATCCTACCAATTTCTGTCACGTGCCCTACAACTTTTGCTCACTTTTTCAACATCCATTTCTTTATGATTTCTTTCCTTTTTCCACTCCCATGAAATTACATGAAATAAGTACAGATCAAAAACCAGTTTTTACCTGGCAAATGAGAAATACTGGTGGGAGTTCAGCCTGAAACCAAACTGTCTTTTTTTGAGATGTTCTGCACACAGATGCCACTTTGCTGTTTTCAGCAGCTCCAATATGAGGGTATCGGGGCCCATTTTAGTTTGCAAAAATGGCTGCAGGCTCCAAAACCAACAACCCTGGTACAGCTTTAACTGCAACCTCACTCCTGCGGTGACATTTCAGTGGTCGCATCCTCTTTTTAAAATACTACTCTCCAATATGTTTCACTATTTAAAAGCATACAAGGTTGGCTACTTGGTAAAGCAAACCTGACACCTTCAACGGATCTCAACGAGGAGTTTATCAAGATCTTAAACCAAGTGATAGAATTTATTCTTTGGCTTATTCTCTCACATACACTGCATAACTGAGTATAAGGATGGCTTCAAATTTGGCGACAGAAAGACCCACCTCTCATGCACTACGCTCCTCTGAAGAGTCCCATCATCTTTTTTCTTTCAGATTCATAAAAACTCTGGTCCCACTGGCTTCAGAAGGACAACTTACGCAGAGACGTTAAATCTGCCCTTCAGTACCTTGCAAGAATACAGCCAGTGATCAGGACCTTGCAGCACAGTAGGTCTTCCCAAAGTAATTTTGTTTTCCCCTATTTCATTACCTAGAGAGAGTCAATCAGTGAATGTAGTGATTTTCCTCGCAGGATCTAGACTTATTTTTAAGACATGATTAATGGGACATAATGTAGTACCAACTCTTACACTTGACAGAAAATAAAAACTCAACCGAAAGTGGTCTACTCTAAAAAATGCATAAGGGTAACTAGAGCAAAAACAAAGCAGTTATGTTCTACAATGTCATCTCAGGTCTGCTCCGAGAAAGCATTAGCAAACTAAGATATATTTAGTAAAAATTAAGGTCGCATTATGTGTCTGATTTATTCAAAACCTCATAGGAAAGGAATTAGGAACTGAAAAAGAAAGACTTTTACGTTCATCCCTGCTTTTGTGCTTCTTGAAATGTTAGCAACCATGGCTACCAGACGTCAGTAGGCTTTCATTTTCATCACCAAGATATACCAAAATGTAATATACTCCCATTAAACTTGCTCTTAGCATTTTAATTTTTTTTTTTAAGCTTCACATCCTTTGGTAACAACAGAGAAAGAGACACCTGGATCTGTTTACCTTGGAGAAGAGAAGACTGAGAGGGGATTCATCAATGCTGAGCAATATCTAAAGGGTGGGTGTCACGAGGATGGGGTCAGGCTCTTCTCAGTGGTGCCCAACGACACGACGAGGGGCAACAGGCACAAGCCAGAATACAGGAAATTCCATCTCAACATGAGGAGAAACTTCTTTACTGTGAGGGTGCCAGAGCACTGGAACAGGCTGCCCAGAGCGAATGTGGAGTCTCTTTTCTCTGGAGACATTCCAAACTCACCTGGACGTGTTTCTGTACAGCCTGCTCTGGGTGACCCTGCTCTGGCAGGAGGGTTGGACTAGATGATCCCTGAAGGTCCATTCCAAACCCTACCATTCTAGGATTCATTGAAAGGTGTTCCCAAATATCCTTGCCTAAGAACTCGAGAAATCACTACTTCTTAACCCACAGGGTAGATTAAAATTAAGAGGTGGTAAAAATAGAGCAACATCAGTCTTAAACATCCTTAAGACATCAATCTTAAGTAACATCTGGGCCAACACAATCTATGAAAAGAATGATTACGCCCCTTTTTCTCAGTGCCCACTTAGTTTAGAGACAAGAAAATTAATAAACAAACAAACAGTGGTTGTTAATGCTGGGAGGTGAACTTTGATCCCCATCAAACACATCCTGGTTTCCCATTTCAGGCCAGAGCAGTGTTTGCGGGATAACAGGCTGTCTGTCTCCTCTCCTCCCTTTTCCAAGAATAAGTGTCTGCAGCAGCTTAATTATCAAGTTACAAATAAACATATTCAGCTTGGTGCATACATTCAATTACAGATAATGAGCTCTAGACAAAAGCTATTGAACTATAACTGATACTCTACGAGCCGGTACACAACAAGCAATGATTAAATGATACGGACTAGGGACAAGAAAAGACATTTTTATTCTTCCCTTGAAAAGCATGCAAAGCAAGGAGATTTTTCTGGGGAAAAACTGACAAAGAGGTAATTGTCAATACCTATTATTTTCTCTAGTCTCATCCATTTTTCATAATATTCCAGTGAAAGTTCAAGTGGTACTCAAATTTTTCACTCTTAGTGTTGTGGTTACAGTGAGATGTTTACAAATAAAAGCTCACAGTGTTTGCTAAAAGTTGAACTTTATAGTACCACAAGGATGCACAGTAACGTGCTACCCGATTGCAAATAAAAGCTAAGACAAAGTGAAGCCTGAAGGCATATTTTGGTAACTGCAGTAATTTTAAAAGTCTGTAGTGATAAAGCAAATAAACTCCAAATATTAGAAAGTTGGAAAATTCAGACTTGCAGTTTACCTTAAAGGAAATGGAAACATCAGAAGTACAGACAGGGAGGAACAAAGCCAACTCTAACATTTGTCCAATGTGTCGGGCACGGGAACCCCCAGATTAATCTTCTCCAGCTCCAAGAGAATTTACAAATAGCATATGAAGTGCTTTGAACACGTTATGTCTATGAATGGCTATGAAAATGTCTTGCTCTCTAAAGTTTACGACGTAAGGGACTGGGTATTTTTACATTACTCTTTATAAACTGAGTTTTCATTTGCAGTGGTGGAAAGATTCAAGGATTCCTCATGCAAACCTTACCAGAAATCTTTATCTCTTCAAAAACGACGGTTGCAATGTTCCATCTGAAAGGTTTGTTGTAATCCCTCAGCCTGGTTTTATCTTATTCAGATTCTAAATATAAAATAATCTGGGCATGTTAACAATTGATTTCTCTCGGTCTCTGTCCACTGGTTGCAAGTTCATCATAATTTTTCATTTTGGTCAAGTGAGTTCAGACTGCACTCTCCTCTGATTGCCCAAAATTAAAAACTCAGGTGCTGCCTCCCTACTTCCAGCACAGCAAAACCAGGAGCACAGACAAGCAGAATGATTACAGATCACAGAGGGCTTTTGCAAGAGGCATTTCACTTTACCTGTTGCTAGAGGAAAATTGATTTCTCTAACCACAACCTGTAGGTAGCTTACAAAAGACTGCAGCTACGACCTACAAGCATCCCAGGCAGCCTCCGGATAACTGGAGGGGGAGCAGGCAGCTCTGAGCAGTGCACAGGGTTCAGCCTTAAAAGTCCAATTCTTCCAAGTCAACAAGACACTGACAACTTGCTACAGCTAAAAGTGACAAGTTTTCCTCCCGTCCAGGGTAAGTGCAAATAAGCGTGATCCACCAACAGCCAAGGAAAGTTCACCTCACACAAAATAACATTTTCCAGTAATCCTGGAGCACGCTACTCTGACAAAAAAAAAAAAAAAACCAAAACCAGCTGCTTTCTCACAAGCATAACGCTGCTGTCAGACAGCCACAGAGTCTTGGAAAATACTGCTTCTGTAAATAACTGCTTCGGTACAGTCCACACAGGACTTTGCTGCATCTTCTCTTGGAGCCATCACACTCAGCTCTCAAGGGGTCAAGGCCAGATGACTTTCTTCCCCATCCTTGCTGTTACAGCTGATGACCAGAGTAGTATGTGGAAGTGGTCACAGCATCAACCCTGTCAGAGTTGAAGGAGCATCTGGAAGATGCTCTTAGTCATATGGATTAGTTTTAGGTAGTCCTGCAAGGAGCAGGGAGTTGGACTCGAGGCTCCTTATAAGTCCCTTCCAACTCGAGATGTTCTATGACTCTATGATTCTATATAACCCTTCTTAAGTTATGGCAGACTCTAAAACCGGCAACTGCCGTCATCCAGGTCTCATTGTCGGGATGAAAAATTTTTCTTGG
The DNA here is from genome assembly GCA_026546715.1 of Gallinago undulata. Classification (NCBI taxonomy): domain Eukaryota; kingdom Metazoa; phylum Chordata; class Aves; order Charadriiformes; family Scolopacidae; genus Gallinago; species Gallinago undulata. The sequence goes on from JAOTQQ010000012.1 coordinate 147,981,941, forward strand.
AAGATATAGTCTGGATAGTTACATTATAGTGAGAAAAACTGGGCTAGAAAGCAAAATCAGGTCAATAGAAAGTAGAGTTTTGTGGGGAAAAAAAGTTGAATTTGCTTCATATTACTGTACTAGCCATTGCTAGTTCCTAGCCGTGGCAGTTCCTAACGTATCAGATTTTCTAATGAGGTAGGAGCCAAGGAATCTTTTACAAGGATGAGCTTTGAATTAATTTTCTCAGGTTTTTTGTAGCATAGGACCTGTTTCTTCAAATGGTCTGGTTCTCTCTCAGCTGTACGGATTCCTTGCTAGCACTCCAATCGTGGCAGCAGAGACATTTGGTGTTTATTACTTGGTGCCTGGTACATACGTTGTGGCCTTCCAAGAGCTGAAATGCTCAAATTCAAATGACACAGCTGGTCCCATACAGGCCATCATAAAACTCCATAATCAATGGCTAGCAGTTGAATAGATAATCCAACAACTCTTAAAAAGGGTCAGAGATTGGTATTTGGAACGATGGAGATCAAAGTATAGGAACATCTGAGGAGACTGAGGCATTAAACACGTGACTGCTGGACAAGTGACATCTGACCTGATCTGCTGTTGGCAACAGCTTCTCTCTGAATGGGAGATGCGCCTAGAGGACCACCATGGCCCTACCAAAATGTCTACAACTCAATGGAAGCTTAAATGATATGAACATATAAATAATTTCACAAATAACCAAAACCAATATAAAAAAAACAATATCCACAGAAAACACATCTACCAGCCTTACACAAAAGGCTGCTCTAAAAAGACAAGCACATAATATGGACGGTCTGGAGGACAACGCAATCGGTAAAACTGCAGAGGAGATTAACCAGACAGGTCCTTTGGTTCCATTTTAATGCTTACAAAAATATTTTTTTACCCCTACATTCATGCCTAAATCTTATCTGAAGGTTTGATTTAAATTCACCCTTTTGGTCAGCCACATTTAAACCTGGGTTACAGATCGAGCTAATTGTGATGTCTCCATCTCTCTACAGTATATTTCTGACGCTTCTGGTAGAATACCCCCAAAGGAAAAGGAAGACAAAAAACCAACAAAACAACACAAATTTGCTACTCTAAATAATGTGCAAGCAAACAAAAGAAAAATCAGTATCTAATAGAGTCATGGTTCCATTGTAAGTGACATTATTTTAAATAAACTATTATTATGACATAATTCTAAGAACATTTGTGCCTTTAACAGTCTCTGCTCCCAACAAGGTTGCACAGCTTTTTCCTTTCTCAGATGAACACATGAAAGCTCTGAAGTATTAATGCATTTCCTGGGGCACGCAGCGATGGGCAGAGATTGCGTAGATGCCTGTTGAAATTATTTTGCTTGAGCTAAAATCTAGTAGTCACCAATGAACCAAGTCACAAGGATGCTGAAAGATCTTCCCTTAATCCTGCTAATTAACTCCACTTCATCCTATTTATGAGCTGCTTTTGTTTGTGCATTGCTTTGGAAGGAGAAGAAGTGGAAACTGAAGAAGCCAGAGATGGTAGGAACTATGGCAAACCAAGGTGGCACTTATTCTGCTATGAATAATATGTGGTGATGAACAGAGACAACGAGCGCCAAAGTACCGTATCTGTGTCAAGAACTGCACTTCCAGCTCCTGGTCACTGTCATATTTTCACGTTGCAATTTTAGAAAGGATTTGGGATCATTATTGTAAAGAATGGGAGAAAAATCACATGCAGTTTGTTTTAGACTTAATTCCTAGCAATAAGCTTACCATTTAACTAGATTTAACCAGATGAAGTCTTCTGCTGCTGGAACAAGACAATGTCTGATGCAAGGACGGAGCAAATTTAGAAATGACCTCCAGAATGTCTGCAGCTCTATGGGACCAAAAGAAACACAAAAGCTGAGAGATGAGGCACACAAACCAAAGCGGTGTGTGAGCAAATAAGGTTTGGTATTGGATTTGCACAGAGTCACAATCAGGTCAACAGAAGTTTAGGAAAGAGAAAGAACCCTTTCAATTTAAGCAAAATAGCCCTGATGACGAATCTATGTGAACTTAAATGTGAGTCAAACAGTGCTATGATATATGTTCGAGGTCACATATGTGAAAGAAAGGAGTTGATCAGCTGAAAACATGAAAAAACGAGACTGGGGAAAACAGCAAAGCAAAGGATGTAGAGCTTGACTTGAGAGGTGAGAGCCACACAGACCTTTGAAAGTGAAGCCAAAGCTCTGGGTATCTGACCAGGTGATGAACTAGGATCTACGTGGGAAGTGTCTGATAAGGTCAAATAAATGAGGAAGGAATTTAGCTTGAGAGATTTCAGCTCACGTGATACTGGAAGGAGATAAAGAGTGTCAAGGGAGTCAATAAATAGTCTTTGAGAACAGCTAAGATATCCTACCATGAATGTCTCCAACAACCTGATTCTCTAATGTGTTTTGCATCCTGTATCCAGTGCCTGGGCAATACACTGAATTCAGCTCATTGCAATGAGCCAACAGTTAATAAATACACCTGAGATGTATTTCTGTATCTGAGTAAACACATCTGAGAACAGTCAAGATAGAATCATAGAATCTATGATCATGAAATCTTTGGTACCTCGTTGTAGCGTAGTCACAGCCCTTTTAAACGAGGCATGAAAGCTTTTAAACAGCCCCTGGGTAACACACAAAGGTAATTTTACACAGAAACAAAGGCCAAAAGCAAAATGCAGGTGTGAAACAACCTGATGTTACTCCCTTTGAACTGGATTTGGAGGACACTTCACTGCTACGTGGAAGACGTGTGCCCTGTACTGCTCATGCTCCCGAAGAGAGGAATTCAGACTGCCCAGCTACTGTGTCCACAGCTTCTGTCGTCGATATACAGTAACATCACATTCTTAAATCAGGAATTTGATTTAAGTAACATGTCAAATACATGGTTTTTCTGTAAGATTTGCATGAGTCAAAAAGAGATATAGCAAGTAAAACAAAACTGTACCCTCAGTGAATTAAAATTATTGCTTTCAACTGGTTATTTAAGTACACACAATTTTAAAGAAGCCCAAATAAATGAAAACACGATACACGGGGCAGTTGTAGTTCTGTTGTCTGATGTCATAAGAGCAGGTAACTGTAGCTGGATCTGCAGATAGAAAGAGATGTTACAATATTCCTTCTCATCATCTAATTTCAGTCTGGCTGAAGCCACACACCTGAGCTGGGAGGTGTGAGGGACACCAGGGCAGATGACTTGCTGTCACCTGGACTCCACAGACCCAGGCAAGCTTTGGAGGAGACATCAAGCTCAGCTGGGAGGAAACATGGAGGTAACAGGTGGATCTTTAAACCTTGGCCCTCACTGAGAGCAAAATCCTTTTAAACAGCAGGGAAGCAGTTTTATTGCCCTGAAAGCCAAAATCCTGATTTGTTTCTGAGTGAAATGCAAGTGTCAGCCTTCCTAAAGAAACAGTCACAGTGTGAAGTATTTGGTCTAATTTGCTTCATCGAACTGCATGGATTCTCCCAAAATGTGGGAGTCTGATTCTCCCATCATCCCCAGCATGGGAATTCTCCATTTATCAGGAACCCCACACTTCTCCTGCATCTGCTTCATATTTGGGGATCAAAAAACCATCAATTACTCAAGAGAAAAGGGGAAGACAGTGAAAACAGCCATGATGCCCTGTGAGGACACCATGGGGTGAAGAGGCCAGAAACACTCAAATGGCAGCCTGTGCTCCAAAGATGTTTAGAACTCTTTCTTCCCATGTGAGTTGCTTGGAGATACAACACTGACCCATGAAAACTGGATATTGGGTAAGAGGGAAAACAGCTATAAAACAAATCCCTTGCTGAGAAGAGCAATAGCAATGAAGAGCAACGAAACTGCTGAGGGATCTTGAGAACAAGTCTTGTGAGGAGTAGCTGAGGGAGCTGGGGTTGTTCAACCTGGAGAAAAGGAGGCTGAGAGGAGACCTTATTGCTCTATACAGCTACCTGAAACGAGGTTATAGCGAGGTTGGGGTCAGCCTCCCAAGTAACAAGTGATAGGAAAAGAGGAAATGGCCTTAAATTAGGCCAGGGGTGGTTTTGATTAGAAAAAAATTCTTCCCCAAAAGGGTTATCAAGCATTGGAACAGGCCACCCAAATTGAGTCACCATCACAGGAGGTATATAAGACATTCAGCTGTGGCACTGAGGGCCATGGTTTAGTAGCAGACATGGCAGTGTTAGGTTACAGTTGGACTCTATGATCTTAAGGGTCTTTTCCAACCTAAATGATTCTATGATTCCAAGATGAACATTGGCATTACCTTTCAGATGGATTCCTCAGAGCCAGGTAGTCTGAAGAATCTCGATGCTCTGGGTCATGATGACAATTTTCCTTGAAAAATGCATATGGCCAGTCTTCCAAAAACCATACAGCTAGTGTGGTTAACCACTCCCTATAACAAATCACTCCAAATCATTCAACAACCTTCTCCAATCTTCTCTTTATCTCTTCTGCTAATAAGAAGAAATTTTCTGCATATCTCACAAGTAGTTCGGCCACAAAAATATCCACTTAATCAGCAGTGAGATGTCTCCACTGGTACACATGTATTATTCATTACTACGTAATCTCAACAGCTTGTTTAACATGCCAGCAGCTTCTCTAACTTCCCACAAAAGGGCTGATGGAGAACTTTTTTCCCATTTTTAAGCACACATGAATTAAGTTTAGCCCATATGCCGAAGTTTTCCTACAGGAAAATCCATCAGATAAATGCTCGACCAAATGATTTCCCAGTTCATCACTGGGCCAGAGCTTAATCTGTTGTTAGAAATGGATAAATCTGACCGCGCTTGCACTCTTCCCCTTCCACGTGCATAAAATACAAAGCAACTAAAATAGAATTTTGACCTATTCTCTGCACAGGAGTTAAAAGCCCACCCCACACAATAGAAAAACCTCTCATTTTGCTGAAAGAGGCAGAAATTTTACGTGGAGAAAATCCTTATACAAATATTTAGAACACGAGGGCCACAGCAGCAGAACGGGAAGGAGAGAGACACAGATGAGAAACTGGTATTCGAGCCGATCGCAATCAGCTGGGCAATGGCATCTATTTCAAGGACATGTCTTTGGGTGAAAATAAATCAGTATTAGCCACACTAGATGTCACTTACCTAGTCACCAGATGCCTTTTCTTTGCTGAACTTTGCAGGTCTCAAATGTAGCTTCAACCACAGCAATGAGAGCTGCCAACCCCAGAACAGTTTATTTCTACCTCTGGCCCATTCCTCCAGTTGTTGCTTCTTTAAAGTTGAACCCATCGTATCGGCTACACTAAACCAACCAACCAACCAGAACATCTTCCCTGGAGCACTGAAGTAACTGATTTCTGTTGTTGCAAGTTAAACCAGCCTGGGAAAGCAAGATTCTTTTTGAGAATGAAAGACAGCCATTCTTTTCCTTCTTTCCTTATTTTCTTCATGTCTTTGTCCTGCCCAGCTAGGAGAGTGTGAGTGCTTGTCTTCAGCTTATGCCCTTGCAAGTCAAGTACACCAGGTTATTTTCCCAGGGATAATACGCTTTCTGCTCAGCCATTAAGGAAAGAAGTATTCTGTGTTGCCCAACAAAAAAAAAAATATGTTTTCTTTCCTGTTCCTTTTCACCATGCAGTACCTCAAATAAAGGCCAAAACAGTATTTCCAAATAACTTTTGCTGACAATCTGTCATACTTCAGAGTGTGGCTGGACTGGACACAAGTGTGTGAAGAATGACCCTGCCCCTCCTGATTGTATTTAATGTTCTGCTATACCAGTCAATAAGCAAATCACTCACAATCACATGCTAAAATCATATCAGAAAAACACATGAATTTGCTTCAACGGCAATCGAAACAGCTGAACACGGGTACAGTCAGGGGCAGCCCATGAAAAGCAGCGCAAAGCATCTTTTCAAAAGCATTAAGTTTAGATAGTTTCTACAGGCAGATAGCTTTATATTTTGGGTTTTATCTTATCAAATTTTATTGTATTCAAAATAGCAATTTGTGGTTAGCCATCCAACCCAAACTACTCTATGATTCTATAATGCAGGATGCCTTTGAAATATGTTATTATTTTCTTCCACTATAAAAAGCGACAAGAACAATTCTTTACATTTTTATGGTAAACTGAGTTATGGAGAAATGCTACTAACCTAAAGCATATTGCACTATGTCTCACTAAATCACTGATTCCAGCAAAGAATCCCTTCAATGACAGCTCAAAGTCATATGGCCAATCAGGCAAGAAAAATCAAATATCTCTAAAAATCAGAGCCTAGATAAACAGTACTTTGATTAACAGCTGATCAAATTATTAAACAGGTATTAAGAAAATACTCTGATTTACTGTTAAAGCTAGTTCTAGATGGTAAAGATCTCTTATTGATTATATTAATGTCCTTAGAGTATTAGACATATGTGTGGGAACATCTTCATACCACATAACAGTGCAGGTCAGACCCCAAAGAAATATGTTGTGAAGATCACATCATCGGTAAAAATAACTGGGTCTACAACACACCTTGAGGACTGCCAAAAATGTATGATTTTTATGAAGAAACACAATCTTTTTAAGCATGACTTTTGGTGTTGTACAGCACTGCCCCATATGTCCAACCAAATGCCATTTTTAAACCCTGATGATATATTTAGCTCAACATACATCATCCCACTGTCGTCATTTCACTGAACAAAGCAAAATGTAAGATCGTGCTAAATGATGCATCCTCAGCTTGTGTCAAGAGCACAGCAGTGAAAGGGCTGCAATACCAATGAAGTTCAAAATGTAGTCAAATAAGTTAAAGAAATAAGCAGAAAATGGCACGATAGATAAGAATGGATTTGAATTATAAAGTCAAGAATAAAGAATAGAAACATAAAATATGCTGACATACGAACTGTATCTGTTCCTGACTAATCTCTGCTCCCCTGCCACACACACAAGGCACCATCTGAGCTTTCCCAGTTTCTGCATGCATGATGAGCTCTTGGCTACAGCCTGGGCCGGTGCAGCCAAATCTCTGCGATTCCACCTGGGCAGGACAGAATGCAAGTTATCACTTCCGACTGGCACAATTTCCTATGCCCAGAGTGACCCTGCACGACAACTATATGCCTCATTACACCAGCCAAGAAATTAATGTACATCACCAGCCCAGTACAGCTTTCTGCCATCTCAGTCGAAGCTTGAATTCAGTCACCAAAATTCAAAACAACTGATGAGGTTTTGGGAGTTTGTTTTTTTAAGGGCCACACTTAGGAAAGAATAAAATTTAACTGTTCTGGCTAACAACTGCAGATACCTTTTGTTATTCTGTACTTGATACCCATCACAACAAACCATTTGTTCATCTCACCTTCCTCACCAAACTACCTTCCTGACGCTGTGCTCGCTGAAGCATGGTCAATCGTCCTGTGCTGGTTTGTAAAGGATGAAGCCCCCTTTCCCCAATGAACTTGAGTGGGTGGTTCTTTTCCTGGCACAAAGGAGCATCAGGAAGCAAAGCCAACTAATTCAATCTGCACCGAAGGACAGCACCAAGACAGTTCTTGGCATGTACCCACATATCATTGAAACTACGCTGTTGTGGGGCTTTACCCAATTTTCAAAGTAGGCTGTAAAATACGGTGTTTACTCCATTTTCAAGTAGGGTACAGAAGGTACTTAAAGACACACTTCAGAGAGATGCTTCACCATCTGATAGTACCAATCAAGCTTAAGGGAATAATTTTTTCCAACACAACAATTACTGGTCTTTATGTTGAACAATATAAGCAAAAATATCATAGTAAAATAACAGCAGCACAGTGAATGGGTTTTTAAAAGGAGAGTTTAGGTAGAAAGTATAGCATAGCCACAGGCTTGCTCGCTCCACCTGTGAGGGTGAAGCAGTCCTTGATGCACTTCAGGTGTCCACACCACACACCAGATGGCCACTAATTGCCACACCAGTTTGTTCAGAGACACATAAGAACTTGCCAAAGCAATGCCAAAACCCACCAGAGCAAACAGCAGAGCTGCCAAAGCCTGGTTCCCCAGGGACACGTGTGCTCTGCTTCTGCGCTCCTCTCCATCATAAGGACACCTTCAGTAAACAAAAGTGATTAAGCACTGGGGTTAATATGGAGCTATAAATTAGCTGCTGCCAAACATGACAAAAACCAGGCAAATTCTCCAGCCTCTTCCCAAGTCCACGAACGTTTGGGGTCTCTTTCTTCAGTCTTCTGTAAAACTGGAAGATTACAATTGAGTACTTCTCCATCCTTTTAAATTTGGTTTAGGTTGCCCAAAAGGTTAAAAACGTAGTGGGGGGTGACAGAGATAAGCACAAGCACAGAGAGCCTTATTCCACAGGAAATCAGTCTAAAAATACAAATAAATGCAGCGAATCGCAACTGAATTCATAGTACAGGTGTACAAAAATTGGATTTTGCTCTCAGCTGAGATAACTGCCTAAAGAATTGACATTACAATCCCTTCTCCCATAAATCATCTTTGTCTGAAAATACATGTTCCTTTCAAAATGTATTTGGAGAAAGAAATGGTTAGCTTTGGTTTATTCCTTGAAAGTCCCAATTAAGACATTTCTACTAAATAAGCAAGATATTTTCTGTACTGATTTTAGGGATTATCATTACCATTAGCTTGATGCACAGTTTGTAGAGTTCTTCAAATCTAACGTTATCGAGCTTAGATAAAAAACATCCATACGTAGACATTTTTGAATTTTTACTGTATTGACTAATGGAAAATGGTTCTCTCATTTGTCTCCATGACAGGCATTTTATTTCCCTTGTGCGTTTTCAGAATACATACACTGTGGCCGTTGTTTTCTTCTAAAGCTAATTAAAGCTTTAGTTTCATTTACCAATAAAAATTAAAAAAAAATAAATATAATTTTAAAAAAGAGGATATTTTCCTAGAATTACTTATTTAAAACCTACCATATCCAAATCAAGCATTTTCCAACATAACAAGGGGCACATCATGCATGCAAGCTCATTTTTGGAGACCATCTCTGCCCAAAGGACAAGCCAAGCTACCTACCTGCCCCTCTGGGCAAATCTGTTCTCATCACCAAGAAGGTGCTGGTCTGTAACAGCTTTTCTAGAATGAATTCACTAATTATTTCTCTTCTTCCCAAAAGCTTTGCTTACATTTTGTTGTTATTATTAGATCAGGCAGCAAGGGTCACTCTATACAGATTGTGCTGTGTCAATCTGGGAGATCAGCTTTTAGCCAGGGGTTTTTAAATTCAGATAATGTGAGGAACTTAGTAATTTCATGGCACAATAACGTATCTGCAGTGAAATATCTCTGTTGGCTTTCCAAATTTCCTGTTGTCTTTGCAAATGCTGGGCCTGTGGTTGATTTTTAGGAAGATTTAGTAATGCGTCCAACTCTACTACGGTTTGCTCAAAGTTCATTAATTGGGAAACTTTCGACATGCATGGGAAATCATCGCTAAGGGCCAGGCTACCCACTTCCATTCTGCTGTGCTCTCTGCTGCTGTACTTGAACAAATCTCCATTTCTCCTCAGCAGTGCTTGTTTTGCAGAGTTTGCTGGGCAGCAAGTGCTACTGCGGTCTCCAAAGCTCCCACGCCTGCTTATTTTCTGCCTATTTGAAACACCGCTGATACACCCAAGGGGACTTTCAACTCTGCTCCTCTTGTAAGTCAGAGAAGTAAAACCCAAACTACCAAAACAAACTTCATACAAACACAGAAAGAAGCCAGAGCGTGGAGACAGATATAGTCCAGGCTCTCAGCCCACGTACCAGCACACCTGAGGTTCAGATGAAAGTGTGCCATCTCAATTCAGCACCTCTCATCATCTTGGCAATCTCCTTCACAATGTAGCAAGGGAAGAAGAAGAAATGAAGACTTCAGGGGTGAAACATCTGAATTTCAATTGGAAGAAGATCCACAGAGCAAATGGGGGATGGCATCAGGGTGAAAAGTAGAAAATCTCTAATAGAAGTGGGAATGAGGGAGATAGCCTATTTTGAGAGAGGAAGTACTTTGCACCAGGTATTCTGCCAGAAAAAAAAGCAGTGAGAGCAGCACTTGTCATATGTACTAATTATTTCTGCTACCAAAGAGCATGAAAGACTTAAAACTAAACAACATAGTCTAGGCACAGAAATCATCATCTGGCCTTGACCACCAGTTTCTTCAGACAACAAGGACTCAAAATTTCAGGACACGAGAACAATTTCCGGGGAGTCAGACTGAGGCCTGTGGCTTCAGATGCAGAATATATTCACAGCAGGAAGGTTTGGAGGGCAGCTTGCTTGACAGCCTAAGGCATACATTTTCTTTCCTGTAGCACAAATACTTAGATTTGCTACCCAGAACGCTGAGATTTGCTACCCAGAAAAACATTTTTTAATAAAGCGTGGCTTGACTTACTCTGAATCCAAATCTGTTTTCTGTTGTTACGCTATAAAACTGAATACTAAGAATACAATAGCGCTGCGAGGTAAGGGTGCAAGTACTGCATGTACCATTTACCCTGTGTATATGCACTACGTGTGTCACATAGCATCAAGATGAGATACAGTTTTCCACCTCCTTCTGGGAAGTATTAAATATTTAAAGCACGGTCAACCCTTCTGTCCCAACTACAGCAAAGTGAGATTTCCCTTGAGATGGACTTTCTCCTCCTCTTATGAGTTTTTTCGTGATCCCTTCGCTGAAGAAGTCTCCAAGTCATTAATGATATCCTTCCTAAAACACTAACTCCTGTTTGGAGAAAGGCTGGGACGCGGGTAGCATTTTACAAACTGATGACACCACTGCTTGGAGAGCAATGTGCTGAGATGAAACACTTCACCTGTGTTTAGAGAATAAATACTTCCCTTATCTAATCACAGTAATTCACGGCTACGCACGCCGCAGTAGCATGAAACACATCAGACCATTAATCCCTATTTTTAACTATGACATGTTTAGATTTTTTGCTTTCTGTATTACATAATCACCTTGATTCCATTAAAAGTTATCATAGAGGTAGATTTTCTCAGGTTGCTTCTCCACAGTGCAAACAAATCACTCAGATGAGCAGCCAGGCTTGGCACAAACGTAACATTCTACCTACATGTACCATCCTTCTTCCTTCATTCTACATATAGCTACCTAAAATTAGACTTTGCTGACTTCCAGGTCTTGTTCCAGGTCTCTCTTTCAGATTCAACACAACAAACACTTCAGAAGATTATTACTTTTTAAAAAAAACATTTATGACTTTTTTCCAATAGAAAATATTCAATTTATCCTTTTAGCCCTGCGGGTGTAAATGCTATGAATACTCTTCTTTACCATCTTCTCAGGCTATTGACAAAGCAATTAATAGTGAAAATCTTACATTTTATAAGGATTTTTACTGGAACAGACTCTGCAGTACTTTAAATGCTACAAAATGCATAAACTATAAAACAAATTCTGCCTCTTCATACTTTCAAAGTTCTGTCTCTATAAGAAGAGCCAGGGCATAAGCCATGGTGACATGCTGGATTTCAAGACTTGGATGCAACATGGAGAATACAGCTGGCTGTCTATGCAGAAAAGATGCCACCATCATTTTCTCATGGGTGTTTCCCTGTGTCCACAGGAGAGTTAAAGCAAAGCCAGTTTACTTCTTTCAGCTGTTGGTATAAAATGGTGATTGTGGAACAGAGAAAGAAGTTCCTGGATGAATTTGGAAGAGATAGCGCCACTCCTCTGAACATTTAAGAAACTTTTAACTGACTTGTTTTGGGTCTGAAATTAGAATTGCAATTCAGAAATAGAATGCAATAATTTTTTTATAAGACCAGCTAATATCTTTCTAAAACACAAACCTACTTACTTCCTCTTCTGTGGTCCTCACAAAGAAACAGACAACTGCAAACAGGCCACACACTAAACACAATTAGTGTTAATGAACCTTAAGCATAATGTTCAATTAGACTAGCAGAAAGAAGAAGAGAGCTTGCCCCAGCAAAGTGTAGGGGTGTAGCAAGAGGGCTAGTGGTGAGAGGTTCAGTCAGCCCCTGCAAAGGAGAAAGAGGCAAGTGGATGAGGAAGCTCTCTACTGAACTTCTGGAGAGGGGTATAAATCAAATATTTCAGAGAAACCTTTATTTCCATCAGCTGCCAGGAATTTTAGCACTCAGGTTCATATTCTGGAGGTATTTTGTGGAACCCTTCTAAAAATCGGGAGTAAGGAAATGGTTTGTGGCAATTATTCTCCTGTGAATGAATGAGTGCTCCTCCCTGACCAACGGTGTGTGATGAAGTCCTGCTGTGTGACTCTCAACTTCCCTCTCCCCAAAGCTTCCACAGGGCATCATGCTCAGGGGTACAAATGCATACATAGTAAGATACAGACTTAAAAGACTCATTTCATGGAAGTGTTCAAGGCCAGGCTGGATGGGGCTTTGAGCAACCTGCTCTAGTGGAGGTGTCCCTGCTCATGGCAGAGGGGTTGGAACTCAATGATCTGTAAGGTCCCTTCCAACTCTAACCATTCTATGATCCTATGATTCTATGACTCTGCAGAGAGTGCTGATGATCGTTGTTAAGAAGCATCAGCAAGCTCTATTCTGTTCTTAATTTTTGGTACTAATGTGAAGCTTCCATTTGGTAACGCATCTACCAACGCTAGGGAGGTGTTTGAAAGGTAGAGGAGAGAGTAGTTTCCATTTTTCCAGCATATGCTGCAATTATTTAGTGATTTCGACATATATTCCAATGTAGGGCTGTAGGTAATGACCAGCTATGGCCAAAGAGACCTTTCATTTTGTGCTGTATTTCTGAGTAACACACAGTGGCTCATTAAAATTGCACCTGAGTTCCCTGGAGGAACATTGTTGGTGGGTGGGAGTCATGTTCTGGGGTGCAGGACTTTGCAAAACTTGTATTTTCTATCATCCACAGCACCTATGGAACTGTCAACTGTCTAACATACCTATAGCCACTTCTAAGTATTCTATATGGTCTTGAGAGGCTAACAAGGAAACAGCACAGCAATTGTATACTCTAAAAAACAGGTCAGCTTTTAAAAATCTTTAGCCCTGATCTGCTTTAGATGCTTTTGCTTCACTGTGTTTCTAAATGGGCAAAAATAAAACTTGTCTTTTTTTCCTGGAAATACTGATAGAAACTTTATTCAGTTTCCTATTGGAATGAATAGTGTAGACAAACAGCCTGCAAACAAATAAAACAAGAAAAGAAATAATTCATCTGGTGATCCTGGCTTCTGCTGACACCAAACTTCTTCTAAGAATATGCATTTCCTACTTACAGTTAATTCCTGCAGCACTCTCATGTTCATTAACTTCCTTTTAACACTACCACGGACTATTTCCATGCAGTCGAAAAAAAAATGGTACAAATGGAGCAGAAAACAGAGCAGGCACTACAGAAGTTTGTTAGTTTAACAACGGAGCTCCAGGAGCAATAACATTTTCAGACAAATGCAACACAAAATCCTCCTACACTGCAGTGTAACAATCAATTTGTTTGCCTAGAAAACTTCTAAAGCTCTTTAAGGGAAAAAAAAAAACCAGACAGACAGCTCAACAATATTGGGAGATGGAAATTTGTAGTTGAAAAGAAGCCTCCCTAGAGCAAACTGCAGGCAAAAAAGAAAGCTTCCAATGGAAAGACCACACATTATTTAAAAACAATAATTAGCATCCCCATCCTTACTTCAGCAACATTGACTCCTTATTCATGACTTTTCATGTAGGAAATTATCCCAAAATAAAGTCCAAAGTTGGGGGCTTTTTGCAAGAACTGTACTCAGAGAGAAGAGTTTCTGGTAAAAACTGGAAAGCTGTAGGAACTTGGAATGATCCAACGGTACCTTGCTTCAGAAGCAATCAACTTAATCTCATTCCCAATGCATTAACTGCAGAATAAAACAATGAATAAGACGACACTTCTATGCATATGCCTACAAATTCAGCCATTTTCACAGCCAGAATAAAGGAGAATATACACACATTCGAGAGAAAGAGGGAAAGAGGAGTTCATAGACATGCAGAAATACATTACAAATACATGAAGAGTGAGCACATCATCTCTGATACTAGAACGTATGCCTTTGTTTCCCTAAAATAAGGTTCACTTCAAAGATGTATTTCATTATAAATACTACAAGTTTAAAATAAATAGCTTCCCCGAAAACGAAACCTTTAATAAAGACAGATGCTCTGCAGATGCATCAGTGCCTGTTCATTTTTCTCCCTTTTAATTAAAAGAGCATTCTAACTTCTGGTTGAAATTTTCCCTGTTCAAGTGCAGTATATTCCAGAGGGCTGCAACGACATGACTTTGCACACACATCCGAATATGTATCAGGATATATCACATCTGCATAATGGTATCTTCACCTCAGATTCCAATTTACTCTAAAACATATTGCATGGCAGAGATTAATTCAGCTGATTTCCATAATGACAACAGTAGCTGAAAAAAAAAAGTACTTGTCTACCAAATTGAAATGTGACATCTATATCAAGGTAAACATCCGAGTCCTCTGAATGCTTCATTGGCAGACACACCATTTTAGCTTCAAAATAAATTTTCCCCAATAGCAGCTTTTATTTCATTTCAAATCCATCAGCTCTTCTAGCTTCTAATTCCCAGAGCTGCCCCTTCGCGTTTTTAATCTTATCTTCCTAGTGTGAAAGTGCTGTAGACCAGCACTTTTAAACACAATAATGCAACAGTTTTTGAAAGCTATATAAATCGTGTGAAAGACTATTCTATTAATTCCTTTTCTCATTACCAATTTTTCTCTTTTATTTACAGGGCTTGGGGACTTGAAAATTCAGTTACTCTGAGGGAAGGAAGAACTTCAATTTCACTGGGACCTCCCCTCTGGCTCTTGACATTTTCAGAAACCTGTTGGACAATAACATTCGGGTCAGCCCAGACGTGGAAATTATGCTAAGCCTAAAACAGATCAATTCTAGTTTGTAGCTCTCAGATAATGACTTGGTGCTCAAGGCGCTTTACAGATACACTAGCAAAAAAAATAAATAAATCTATCTTCAGAGTCTCAGACTCATAGTACTAAGAAAAGCCTGGCTGGAAAGCAGGATGGTAAACTGATTAAAGAGCACCAGAGGGTAAAGAAGCAACTGGTTGTTTTATTCTACTTAAGAAGACCAATATCTTTTTGCCAGATAGGAAAGAAATTATCCTGTGAGCTGTAACTAGACAACTTTTCTGGTTTAGATGCAAACATCTACAAGTAACAGGACAGAGGAACTGAAAGCAAGTGTTTATTAGAACCATCGTTGCTGAATTCAGCTAATTAACTGCGTGCAAGCCTCATGTTTTATGGGACTTGTGTTTTTCAAAAATGAAATCTCAGGGGAGGAAAAGGATAAAGAAGATGTCACGTGCCATTAATGAGCCACTGCTGAAAGATTTTGTCTTCTGCTCTGAGTTAGGAGGACTGACCTAAGCTACCTGGCAGTCATAAATATTAAAAATAAACTAAAAAATATTGTTTCTAGAGCAGAAAGTTCTTGCTGATATTATAACCTTTTTCTCCACGCTGATCTGGGCAACAAAACTCCTCCAACCATCTGGATAAGGCTTTCCCTAGACCAGCCTCCTTTTCCCTATAGTGGTGCAGCAGCAGCTGGAAACACTCTAAGAAAAGAGGGTTTGCAATTCTCCAAGCTCTTCTGGAAGAGTTGTGACACATAAAAAACTGATTTTGCTAGAATATACGATCTTACAAACACTAACATCTGCAAAGGTGGTCCTCTTACCACACTAAACAACCACCACAAGGTGTGACACCAACTCAAACTCTTGGATTCCCATTCAGGGCAGTGTCCCTGTGTCAGACATCTCCCTGATTTCCGACACTGATGGCATTCAGTGCCTTTGTGACTACCTAGACACTTCTGCTATTTCATGGGCTCAAAAGTGTCTTGCCGGCATCCCATCCAAAAATAAACCTTCAAAGACACAAGTACCCTTGGGCCGTGCTCAGTTCCTCTTCGTCACACATTCTGGTTTGCTGAGAGAATTAATTGGCTTTGTGGAGCATGAAGAAACAGAGATGGCAATATGTACCTCAATTAGACTCTATTTTTATAATAATTTTTAAACCTAATAAATTATGAGACTTTAAAGACTTTAACAAGTTTGCTTGATTCACTTCGATCAAACAAGGTTAGGGACTCATTATATGCTACACGCAGCAGTTTAACAATATTAAAATATACCATCACGTCAATCTTTCTGTAAGTGCCTTGGAAGAGCACAGTAAGCAGATCTAAAAAGCCCTGTAATTTGCAACTGGCATTCATCATTCTGGTAACACCCTAAGAGGCTTTCTTAATTCCACTGGTCTTTAAATTCATGAACCAAAACACATCATAACTTGTCTTTTATTGCTGTCAAGAACAACGATACAGATTCTCTTATTTTGCCTTTTGTGACTTATCGGGAGCCCCTGAGTGTCTGAGAAGTCTTTGCTTCACTGAACAGCAGATTGAGACTCTCATTTTGATGTTAGAAAGACACGGCACATAAATTAACAACCTTAGAGCCTGTAGTCAGAACTCACTGGCTCTTTATAACCAAGATTACGTCAGTTCTTAATTATTAGATATTTTAGCATGGCAATGATAGAGGGTGAATGCTCCAACTCAGAAAGAAAATGCCACCTTCTGCCAGAAAACTGCTCTGCCAGTACCTAAAGGGAATATAAATGGATCGAGGAGGAAACACATGATGCGTCACTGATAAAATAATGTGGCACCACAAAAGTATCTGTAGTTACGGCTCCACCAAAAGATCTATAAATGTGCAAATAGCAGCCTCTTCAGAAATCATTGCTTTCCCTTCAGTATGTGGTGACAAAGTCCATGACAGCATTTACTTCCTGCCACCAGCTTCATTAAATAAATCAGACTCTCCTCATCCACCCACAAAGCCAACTCCAGAAGTCTATGGAAGATATTGATTTTTCTTGACTACGTTCAGGTCAAAGATGCAATGCAATAAAATAGCTTAAGACAACTACTCCCTTCCCAGCTTGTAATTAGAGCCTTAGAACCGTGTTTCTAGGTCCTGATTTGGGATCTGTTGTCAATTCACTCTGACCTTAGGCAAGCAAATTTCAACTCTCAAGAACTTGCTTCTTGCTGTAAAACAAGCAGAGTTAACTCCTTTCAGAAGGCTGGTTGTTTGGCTTTGAGACTTCTTGCTCTTTTAATGACTGAGTAAAATCCATTTCAGTTTGAGTTCACTGGATGAAATGCATCAGCAAGTAAAATCATTAGATGTGAAAGACTACGCATCTGAGGATCCGGGCTAGGAGCTGAGTCTTTACATCAGGGGAGAGGAACAGGCTCTCCGGAGCACGATTTGCAAAAACCACCCTGCACCATCAGCCAGAGGAGTATTTCTTGCTTTGCCTCCCCTGGGAGGACCCAAAATTTTCCTAAAAATCGATAAAGCTTTGAACAGAAACACAGTTAAGAAAGTTAAATTAAAACAAAACAAAACAATAACAAAAAACAAGAAAAAGTGATTTTGATTACTAGTTTTAGGTAAGATGCAGAACTCTTTCTCTGCTATCGCAAGGACCAAATTCAGCCAGAATATTTTAGATACACAAATGGCAGCGAACTTTGAGCCCACAAAAGCTATTCTTGCTGTCCAAATCAAGAAAAGAAATGTGGCATCCACTTCATCCCACTGAGATCCACAAAATGTGGTTTGGCATAAAGGGATTAGAAATAGAGTTTATAATAAAATTTAGTACTCTCAGATCCAACTTCTATATGCAATTATGTTTGGCATAAAGGGATACAACAGATTAGAAATAGAGTTTATAATAAAATTTAGTACTCTCAGATCTAACTTCTATATGCAATATTTAATACACAGCACAGATATCAAAGCAGCTTGTGCCAGACCTTCCATGGAGCTTAGAACAGTTTTTATGGAATAGACGCAGAACTTAATGAATTTTTTTTTTCTTTTTGGATTCTTTGATCCTTCTTTGATTATGTTTTTTATCATTAGCAGTACAAACACTGTACAAACACCACTTTTCTTCACTCCAGACTGCAGCTGATAGCTGAGGTAGGTGCACCACCTAACAGGTACAAGGAGAACCCTTGATTCACACTCTATGCACAGAAAAAGAACAACAAGAAATTTATTCAGGTTCTGAAAGATATTAGCATGAAAAGAGTTCTTCTTCTTTTAAGACAGTAGGAAAAGAAAAAACTTGCTGACCTCTTCAACAGTCTTATTTGATCTTTTATTGCTCTGCAACTTTAGGCAGTGACTTACAGGGAACTTCTGTGAGATTCCAAAATTTGGAGGAGAATCCTTTCCACTAAAATCATGCTCAGACCAGCCTTGACAACAGCATCAGTTGTTCTTGTATTTCCAGACTGGAAGAAACAGGTCTCTAAAAGTGAGTCTTCCAAATTCAAACTGGCAAGTCTGCACTGGGATCAAGCAAACATTAGCAATCTACAGGATAAATTCAGCCTGTTCCACCCTCTTTCCTCATGTTGTCCACTTTAATTTTTTGGACAAGAACCTGAGTTTTGTGGCATTTCTATTATAACCTCTTTCTAGCTTCAGGGCTGAATATTTAAGGCATAGCAGTGTGCCTTTATGAAGTGTCAAGCATCCTTAACTACCTTCCACTTAATAGATTCACAAATTCACACGAAGTCCTTGAAACATTTGAAGTTTGAGCCTCAGCTTTGAACCAAGGAGAGCTATCACCTTGTTTCCCGTTTCCGAGAGTACAGCCCATGACAGCAGTGTGCTGACTGCGCTCGCCTAACTCTCTGATTTCAAGGTGATTTACTTTTTTGGGGCAATGTACATCCACCTGCTGAGAGTTAAACAAAACTTCCACCTTTCATTACTGTTCTGGTAATCACATAGCTCTGGAAGGAACCACGATTCTTATATAGCAAAAATATCCAGCCCATCACATGAAAGCAAATGTTTTTTCCCCTCTCTTCCTCTCAGAGAACAGAGGAATAAAGGGACAGTTCTTGACTCCTAAAGTTGGTGCCAACTCTATATATTTTTTCAGTTTTGGGCTAATATTTTCCCAGCAGTGTTCTACAGAGCAGCTGCACCCCAGATACTGGGCGCATCGGCTACAGAATCTCAAGAATATTTTGAAGACCGAAATGCTAATCAAGAGTGAAATATCAAAAATATAGGATTTTAAATCTTTAGATCTCATTTTTATTAGGTAGGATACGAGATGCACATTCAGGTCGTTAAACTGTCTCTTCAGAATATATTTCTAGGAGTTGTACGAGCAGAGTTCCTGCAGAGGCAGGGAGCTTGATTCCCATGGAAAAACACCTGCATCAGAGCAAGCCGCTCCTGGGAAACCGCACAGTTAACACTGGGCTGCCACTGCCAAATTTCATACTTAAGGTCAACCCCACCACCCCAGAAGCCACAGGAGTGCAATACACAGATTTATATATCTAGACAAACCCAAGCTAGCTTTAATCTTGTGACCGGTGCTGAGGTTGGCCATGGTGGGGTTGCACCACGGGCAGATTCACCTCTATGTCCCATAGCAGGACTGAAGCACAGCATCAGCAAGAGCTCTGAGACAGGAGCTCCTCTGCTTTCTCCAAAGCGTTAGTGTTATCTGAGCGTGGCCTTTCACAGCACTGAAAAAAGTTCTGAGCGACCAACCAGAGATATTTTTTTTCCAGCGGTGAAAAGACACAGTTCGATAATGTAAGTAAAGTGCTTTTTGGCTCCTCACCCGACAAATACTTGCCACCCACATGCTGTGCAAACTCTTTATGTCCTGGTGCAAGCAAGACCGTTTCAATTCACAAAAGATGTACGATTTAAAATCTAGGGCTAACAAAATGATTTTTATTTTTTTTAACATCGTACACAGGGCAGCTCTCAAAACTGTTCAGAGCAGCAAATGGCTACCAGCAAAAAAACAAGCAGAGAGAGAGAAAATAAAGAAAGAACAGCTCGGAAGTCTCTTCTCTTTGGGGTCTTTCACAGTAACTTCTTGTCTTGGGCACTCTAAGCCCAGAACTGTGTTTTAATACCTGCCTGGAAAAAAACTGCATAAAGCACTACACACAATCTAACAATAATGTATTATTTTATTTAGCTTTATGAAAATGCAGGAAAATAAAGGTTTTTAAAATACAAGCATAGGTTCCAATTTACTACACTGCAAGTAGGTGAAGCGCAGAAGGAAAGACAAGAACATGCTGAAACCTACATTTGCTTTCAAACCATCAAGATTTGAAACTAATTACTTTTTTTTTTCAAAAGTTACTATTTGATAGCATTTGAAATGAACAGCAGAAGCTGATGTAGAAAAAAGCTGGTATGTAGCATCTCCTCATTATTTGCCTGCACAATGCAGCAGGAATTTGTGAATGTGCCCTGGCACATGGTGCTAGAGGGTCTTTTATCACTAACCTTTTTCTTATGGTCTGCTGTGTGTTATTGCACCTAGTGATCATAGAATCATGGAATGGTTTGAGTTGGAAGGGACCTTAAAGCTCATGGAGTTCCAACCCCCCTGCCGTGGGCCAGGACACTTCCCATGAGACCAGGTTGCTCAAAGCCCCATCCAGCCTGGCCTTGAACACTTCTAGGGTTGGGGCAGCCACAGCTTCAAGCACCTCCCCCTAACATTTTCACGGAGTCGGTAAGTTCCACTAACTGATTCAAAAACCCATTTTGCTGGTACGTAAACACCAGGACTTACACTGATCTTCTGCAAGATGCTCAAATCCAACTAGGACTCCAAGTCAAGACCGTCAGCTTTGCCATAAATACTTCTAGGAAAAGAATAATCTCCATTTGCTGAAAAGTAAACCCCATTTTTTTCTGATCCACAGGCAACTGGACTGTTCCCACTCATGTACAGACACTGAGCCAGAAGACCACGAGCTTTGTAAAGAGTCACAGACTCCTGTTCAAGGCCATACACTTTGGAACTGGGAGCCCCTTCTTAGCCCCCCATTCTTTCTTGAAACCTCTCACCGCTTTGTCTTAGATTTATGGTTTCAGTATCAGTAGTTAGCTTACTTTAACTAAAAATATATACAAGTGTTAACATGTAAACACAATTAAGACCATTAAATGCTCGGTGACCTTCTGGATCATCAATCTGTTACTCAAATGTAAGCTTCCAGAGATGCGGGGTTTTGCTCCCAGCAAGTCTTAAACCCTTATTTACAGGAACTGTTAAAATCTAGAGTCTTAGAAAAATCTCTTAGGTTGCTAAATTCCAACACGACCAGGCCTAGGAGTTCTTTGTTTCCTTGTTCTCTCATTTAACCTTAGATACTTTTCTGTAACCTCAGCATATAGTTTCTGAAGAAAGGGTAAAAATAAAAACTTTTCACTGCTCCTTCTCCTGTCTTCTGCAGAAACTGAACCATAACTTTATCACCTTCCAATCAGATGTTAAATCTGTAGTTTACTGCACATCCTGCTTCCACTATTAATTAAGGGCTTTGCTGCAACACAATTATAAAACACAACGCTTAGAAAAGCCAAAGTTACTGAGCTCCGTGCTGTTACACGCTGCCAGACGGGGCGTTACTGAAATGCAATAGCAAAATAAGCAGGAAAGCAACCAACAGTTCCTATTACTGATGTCAACTTGTCTAGGAAGAAAATATCCACTGGGCAACTGAACCTTAAGAGATATTCTGGGGACGAGTGTGAGGGTGTCTATTGGAAGGAGAGTAAAAAAATAATTGGAAATTGCTAGTAAAAGGAGTCACAGCAAAGGAACAGCTCTTAACAGCATTAAACCCCTGTACTTTATTCCTATCGTACGCAGCAGCTACAAAAGGCAGGCTGGATATTTATCAGTGAACTGGAACAGCAGCAGCTTTGCTGTGCCTCTTCCATTTAAAATCATCCTGGTTCAAGAAGTGGCTCAAGAATGGAAGAAGTATTATGAGAAAACCTAAAATCTTGAAAAAAAACCACATCAGTTTGATCATCGTAATGGACCATGTCAAAACCAACAACTTCCTGGCGGATATTTCTGCCAAATATTATTTATCTGCATAAAAGTAATACCCTTTTGGTATGAAGCAGACATATTGTTAACATCTGCATATTTTTCAAATTATTAGAAGAAGTTGGAAAAGCCAGCTATCTCCTAATAAGATGGTATTCTCTCAGGAGTACTATAATGAGAATTTTCATCATCATGTGACAAAATTCAAAAGTAATACTTCGTGTTCGTTCTATAAAAAGGTACCTTGAGCAATCTGATCTGTATCTTCATATTTCAATAATTCAACCAAATACACGTCTTGACTTTTCCTGAATAAAGAATAAAGGCATGGGAAGTTAAACACATCCCCTTTTGATTCCACCATCATCCAGAAAGTGATTAAATAAATTCATCATTGCAGACTCTATTTAGCAGTGATTATTCCTAATCCCAGAAGTGCAGGAACCGACATTCAGATCACGAGGGGAATTGAAAGCCAAACAGCAGCTGGGTTTTCCTGAGCTGCAGCTAACCAAGATGCAAACATGACAATTCAGCACCATTTGTTGGCTCCATGAGGTAAAATATGCCCATTTAAGGAAAATCCTAAATGAGGTATCTTTCAGAAAGGATATTTGTATTGGAAGTATGGAAACTACTTGTTCACAATGGTTTATATGCAAGGAAGGAAGCCCAGAGGAGTCCTATCTGTGGTACCACGAATTGGTTGGGTTTGACTGCGTAATAATGTCCCCAAGAATATGTTCTTCATCCTCCCTGTACTTTTTTGGCTTGCATTTTCAGTTTCCTGCTATAGTAAGAGAAAGCAGTGTCTCCTGTGCTGCTTTTAGACCTTTCTGCTTCTTTGCTCTCCAAGGGGTTTCAAAATAAAGCTCTACTTTCTCACTATCATCTACCAAGAAGCTGTCCTTCAAGTAAAGGCACCGAGCACTCAGCCTCCCACCAGCTACTTTCCTCCTCCACTCCCAGTTGCACTGTTCTATCAGTGGCATGAAACTCTTCTCTAAATAAGAACAACTTGGAAAAACTTTCTCTACACATTCTTAGCGCTGCATTGAATCAAACTTAATGCTTTCAGAAAGAGATGTAGAGTGGTCTTACTTTGTTAGAAGCAAACTTTATAATACGGACTTTACCGTTCAGATGTGCCAATACACTAACCATCACTTCCTACACTTTCATTTATAATATTATCAGAACCTGGATGCTGTAGACATGCAGAAGAGAAATGAAAAGCAAGAAAAAAAATAAAACAGTCAAGATGTGGCAGTCATATTGTGACTTCTTAAATTTTCCATTATTTATTATGCCCAGGCCTTTTATAAATCCTTTTTACTCATCCTACGTGTCAAAGAGAGACACCTGCTTTTCAGGCCATTTATGACCAGAAAACACTGTCTATTAAATGTATAAAATAATTCAGTTTTTTTCTCTGTTGAGATTTCTCATAAGGATACATCTCGATCCTTTGTTGAGCAGAAGCTAAAAGCAAAGATGTTGTCGAGGTTCCATGAGATGGTCGCTCCGACCTGACCATCTCCAGCCAGCCTGGGACAAGTGCTCCAGAAGAGAAGACACATGAAAAAACAGGTTGCTGCCTTGCACGGGGCTTGGAGGAAAACCAGCTCTGACACACAGACTTTCTTATTTTCTAATACCTTTCACAGAGTGCCACAAATGATTCCTGGTTAGGGTCACACTTTACATGAGTTAGGACAGTACTAAGTATCTTAACATTTGGACTATCTGCCATTTGCCTCCTCAGAGCAACTCATGGAATGATGGAAAAACTGAGGAAGTTATTTCATCGTCCTACTTCAGCAGACTGCATAGGTAGGTAAGATGATGGAAGAAGATGCAATTCCCTTGATGCTCTCACCATCCACTGCTCCCACAAATCCTCCTGATTTCAACTGAACCTTTCAGGTACCCTACACTTTCTAAAGTTAAACACTAAGAGACTGCCGAAAGCAACAGAGCAACAGTCATTGAGCTGGAGAGTGAGGAAGAGAACCTAGAACCAGATTTTTCCATCACTGCATGGGAGCATCAGCTCTATATTTAACAATGAACACTTCTCAGTCAAACATTCAATAGCCTAAATGCTCTTTAATCCATATGTTTACCCAGCTAATCTTGGTATCTGCTTGCCACATATAAATGAGACAATATTAAAGGTCTACATTTGGATTAATCCAAGCAAAGTGCTCCCCCAACGTTTTCAACTAAAAGATCAGAATTAATTAGTCCCAACTTATTTTAATACATGAGGAGGGCAAGATTATGTTTCTGATCCTTCCAAATTCATTTTAGTGACTTAATGTGTGCCTCACAAACAAGTTGGCACTCAGTGGCTTTGGGACATGGTGTAACACTCAAGGATTTGTTAAGGACTAAGTCAACGATTCAGATCGAAGACGACATCTGGCAGCCCAAGACTCTGCCGAAGCGCGAAGGCTGCCCCAGACCAAGGAACAAGCTGTTGCTGCTGAACATCAGCAGCATCCACAAGCTCAGGACTCAAATTCTGATTTGTCAGGAATAGGACAATAATCAGAGCGCCAGGTTTACCATCAAAGGGAATGGAAACTTCAGCAGCACGCTCTGAATAGTAGAGCTGTTTAAGAAGCAGATCTATTTCTGAAAGGTAATACACAACTCATGGTCAAGCTCTGAAAGCATTCATCTTTCATAAATGATCTATTTTCCTTTCCCCGTCAAAAGCATCTTCACTCGGCCTTTCTGTCCTACATCGTTTCCTGCACCTTTTCCCGAATTTCTTGATAGGTATCTTTCTTGGTGAAATCTGCTATTTTTAGAAAGGATAGAAGACAGGAATGCATTGATGAGATATAGCCCAGGGAGAGACAGCAATCTCTGCAGCTGAGGCAGGTGCTGCCAAAGAGCAGAAGGAGCAGAATTCGACTCCCGCTCGTAGTAGTGTTAAGTTTTGCCACATACTTCACCTTTTTTAAGCGACACAAGCAAAGTTCTCAGAAACACTACTTATATGCAGCTATGGCTTATCCAGCATCGCTGCGTGTCCTTCTGGAAATCTCAGTTATAAATCAGGCTATGAAAAGTAGGGAGCTCAGAGTTAAGGTAGATGCTGCCTAAAGGACCAATTTCATTCTGGTTTTGGCAGCTCCCAGCTGACAGTGGGGAGGAGGAACTAAAGGGAAACAGATTTCTCCATTTCTTGAAGCTGAAGTCAGGACCAAGTGTAACCCGGAACCATTTTACTCCAATGAATATTGCACCTCACAAAAAAAGTGACCTGGAAGAAGCCTACTCTGACTTCACATATCACAGAGAGGAGCATGCTGTCCTTCAGAGTGCTCCAACCACAGGTCTACCAAAACATGACAATTCAGAGGTAGCTCCAGTGTTGTTTTATCCCACAGGTTTGAAACCCCCTCTACCATACCAGGCAACGAATTATAAGGAGTAGCTAAGCTGTCACTGCAATGAAAAGGCAAGTGTTTGGTTTGGTAATTAATTCTCTACTCAAGAGCTGGGCAAAAGAAACCCTCTATGACCTTCTGGAAAGCTGTAAGACCCAACTGGGCTACTTAAAGTCAAATTCAAAGACAGACTCCTGTTGTTTTTTCTGAAAGTATTGAGGAACATAAACAGGCAAAAAATAATTTGCTGTTCAGCTTCTTACATAAGTTAAATAATAACAGCTAAATGAATTCCAATTTATCCATTAAAACACTCCATTGTCTTTCAAGGGAGTTTTGTAAAAATGATGGAACATTATTAAATGTCTCAGCACCTGCTTTTTCCTGTGGATTTTTAGATTTCAAAAGAATGCTGCTGGTAATGTTTTGTTGATATGTCAAAAAGTTCAATGTGTTGTTGTATAATTAAGCAAAATTTAACACTGGGTAATTAAAGTATTAGGCTGTTGAACATTAAGCTTCTCCCAAAATCTTATTTTCAAAGAAATTGAAATTCTAAATAAACTCTGAAGTGAAGAGAAAGCAGCAAAGGAAGCCAATTTTCTCTGTTTAGCACTTAGAGTTATTTTTCCAAAGTTGTGCTAAAACAATGCCAACCTAAGTTTTAGGCTGAGATACTTCCAGTGTAAACACTGCACCCTCTCTTACAAATTTCAAACATTAGCAAGTGCATATAACCATTAAACACCAGACTGGTGAAGCTGAGCTGCAACACAGACCCATAACAAATCAATGCTTCCTGATGTTCTGCCTCCACCTTTTTTCTCATCTCCAACTACTCCATCACACGCAAAGTAATATGCCTAATCCTGCAAAAAGATACATACATATTTTACTTTTTGCCTATTTTCATAACCTTTTGCTTCTAGTAGAGAGATGGAAAGGTAAACACCTGAAAAAAGCGATCATTCAGTACCCAATATGTTTGTGGACACGTGAAGCCAAGTGGTTTAGATATTTTTATTTGAAATGCTGTTTCCCAGCTCTGCTGATGAAACCAAAAGCAACGTGTCACGATTGTGACAGATTTTGAAACAAGTGGTTAATGACATTTTGGGATGTGATTCTTCTACATTTAAGAAAGAAAACTAAAGAAAAGGAATAGCAGAATTCAATTAGAATATACTATTGTGAATGTTAACTTAAATTTGAGAGTGAGCTAATAAACATACAGGAACCCAGGGAAGAAATTTTAGTTTAAAAAAAATAA
Source organism: Gallinago undulata (assembly GCA_026546715.1). Taxonomy (NCBI): domain Eukaryota; kingdom Metazoa; phylum Chordata; class Aves; order Charadriiformes; family Scolopacidae; genus Gallinago; species Gallinago undulata. The sequence continues at coordinate 148,008,675 of JAOTQQ010000012.1, forward strand.
ATAAACCAAATATTATACGGAATAACCATGTTATCCTCTGTACCACACTGGAATAATGCTATCTCAGCAGTAAATAAAACAAGAACTCTGAAACATATGGGTTTCTGCTTGCTCAGCTTCAGTTAGACACAGAAATCAAGGTGTGGGCTGAATTTCACTGAATCAGTGGATTTATGCTGACATAAAAATGCAATGAGACAGAACTGAATGGGAACTATATTCCTGCAGGCTCAGCTATTTCTCCTTCTGTAATAATTCCTATAGACCCCTGGGTTGTTGACATAGTTTTTCTTGCTATTAAGAAATACTGACAATAAATATATACATATATATAGACACATACATATATATTTCCTTATAATAAAAATCTTAATTTCTCACACTTATATCACTTCCTTACATATTTCTCCTATATCATGACACACCTTCTGCTATTTTTTTTAACATTTCGAAAAGCTCATTTTTCATTCAGATTGTACCTCTTCTCAAAATAGTTTTTTGCAATGGCAAATCTCCAATGTGAATATTATAAGGGCTTGGGTCCACTGAGTTATCTAACTTTAATGTTTAATTTTAATCATATGAATTGTCTCCCTGAAATGTAATACTTATACGCTTAACGCTGGTCACAGTTATTAATGGCTTTTGTATCAGGCACTGCCTGGAAATACTAAGAGTAAAGCTTCATCCTTCAGAGATACGTATAGACTGAGACGGTCCAACACACTTCACAGCACACTCACTATATCACAAATTAAACAGCATCAGAGAAATAACAACCACCTCATCTTTTGTTTTTCCATTATTATTCACTCCGTGTTCAGGGAATCTGATTGTTTCAGATTCTTTATGAATTAGACTCAATATATTGTAAAACAGCCCTGAAAAAGCCTCTAGTTAATTTGCTCAAGTAAATAAAAAAGAAACAAACTACTTTAAATTCTTCACCTCTACACTTACAGCAAGATGAGAAGTTAGTAGGTTGCACATATTGTCTAGAATCTTTTCATGGCAAGTTTTCATGATAATCGGTTTCACAGAAATTGAATATAAAAAGGAGGAGCAGACACTTTCATCCACTCCCTGGAAATATTAACAACTTCTGCATATTCTCCGATGTTTTCCACCAGAGGAGTGAGTCCCAGACATTTGGGCATGGAGACCACTGCTAAAGGTGACTTTTCATGGACCAGTTGGTGCCTTTTTCCCAATGTGTTTAATCAAAACCACCTTGGGGTGGGATTCAGCTCAAGATTAAGACATCTAGACTTAGTCATCTGCATGTAGGTATGTCTACATGCACCTGTTGTTTATGGTCCCACCCTAGGGCATGAAGATCAAGACGCCCCAGTGGATGGCACTCAGGAGCAGGAGGAGCTGGACGGCCAGTACCAGATCGATTCTGGGATCCAGAGAACTGGTCTACCAGCAGACAAGTGATCATGCTAAACAGTCCTGTCCTTTTAAGACATATTATAGCATACATATTATGCATACTGTAACTTTTAAAATACATATTATAACAGCATAGCCTATCATACTATGTATTTGAAAATTTTCATTGATAACACAGTTTTTATACATTTTTATATGCTCCCAAACTATTCTATTTCTGGCAACCATTCTCACTATTAAGTCTGTAGACTGATGAACATCAGACAATAAATTAGGATAGCACCCATCAAACACAAGAGCCAGTCCAACCTATTTGGATTCTGACCTGGTTATTCTCTTGCTATTAAATGTAATACTCAACTTAGCACCTTCCTTTAAAGACATGAATGTACTCCCCGTGTTTCATGTAACACGCTTAATAAAGCCATTTCACTTCTCATACTTCCACTTGTATAAGAAGCCACAATTTAATACCTTCGAAGAGCAGCTGACACCTGGTGGAAAACTTTAAAAAAACATTCCATTTTGATGGAGTTTTCATAATATCAGGTAAGTTTTCTGTTGGCTTATTTGTGATATATAACACCAAACTACTTTTTAAGGCAACACCTCTTTCAAAGGCCTTGTCCCCAAAGAGAACAGCAGTTTCTACAGCAACCAGTTGTGAAATCTTAAATCCAGGATTAGCACATAAATAAAGCAAAGCGTGAAGAAAAATAGGTTCTTTTCTACTAAAATTCTTCTGTAGTGAAGAACCAGAGAAAAATAGCCTCGACAAGTAAGTCTAGCAGAAGAGCTATACATAAATATAAAGTTTCAGGAACTTTAACAGCAACATCAATTTACCACAAACATCTTCAGTAGTTATACTGCATCTGAAACACCCTCACCTTGTGTGCCATAAAAATTCTGCGGGTCTGTTCTTGTATCACATTTAATCTCCTGGATTTTCATTCCTCAACATTGTAGTGTTTTTCTTCTTGATTCCCCCCTTTTCATTTTGGCATAACTAAGCAGAGCTGAATCTCTCTTGAGCTTCAAGCAGTGTCATGTGGGGAAAAAGACCCACATTTGGAGGAAGATCAGAGGTATGAGGAGCATCACTGGGGTGATAGAGACAGCTTCACCAGGGGGATACTGATAAGCCCCTTACCTGGACACTAAGTTGAGCATCCAGATGCAGAGGAGATGATTGCACTGAAGAAGAAGAGAAGGGGGAAGGGCGCCAGAACATTTGCAAGGCAGTCATGGGGTTATACTTTTAAGCAGAGATTAAGCAGCTAATTAATTGATTAATCAAAACAATTAACTAGATGTCAAATCAGCACAGCAGCAAATTTCAACAGTCAATTAATTCATATATTCAAAAGAACAGTAAATAATTAATAAGGAATTAAAGAGTTTGTTAATTATGTGGCAGTGGATTAGTTATGCAGAAAACTAAGTGAGAAGCAATTAATTAATTATGCAGAAAATCAAATGAGCCACAAAATATTTATGCAAAGAATCCATACAAATGGGCAGTTTAAAAGCAGATGGGTGGCAAAAATGCTGAGATAAGTTTAAAAAAAAAAGTTTAATAAGGATCAATTACCAGCAACTGCAGTTAGCTAAGCTATTAAGAAAACCATTTGAATCAAGAATGGAAGTCAGGTCAGAAATCAATTGAGTGAGGAGAATTAGGTTATCAAATAGATTCTGAAATAAGGGCTCGTCCAGACATTGGGAGTTATTGACGGATTCAAGGGGCAGGTCTGTTTTAGAAACACAGGTCAGTGATACTGAAACGAACACCGAAAATACGCCTTTGCCGTAGCACTTCACTCCTGCAGCCTCGCCATCCGCGTTGCCATCTCCCTTTGCTCACTGCCCCAGTGCTGTAACCTGTAGAGTATTCAACTTAGATTACAAATTAATTAGGTTTCACGTCTTAACATTCATCTGCAAATTTGCCTTGTGTACCATTGCAGCATTAGTCATAAATAATACTCTTCGTGAACATTATCTCCAAAGATTCACTCCCCCAACATGCCTTCATTAAAACTGTAAACGAGCTACAAAATGGATTGGAGAAAAAAGCTCTATTCACATTAGTAAGAGGGAGTGAGATATACATTATGGCATCAACATAACCAGAAGGTAAGTTACACAGATGTGACGCTACAAACTTGTCCAAGCGGTGCAGTCAGCCAAAGACAGTATTAGAACTCAATAAGACATAGTACAGTCTCTATCCATAACAGATATTTGACAGGAAATAGCTGTTTTATTACTCAGATGATTGAGATGAATTTGTAACATATCAACTAATGTAACCTATGAAAAAAAACACCCAAACCAAACGCAGACTATTTCTGTGCTATGAAATAATGCAAATTTTAAAAGACGTGGTAGTGAAGATTGGATGCGGTATCAGCTGGAATTCCTCTATATTTAATGCTCATGGTGCCACTGGCTATCCTAGAGGAGGGAAGCACAAAGGCTTCCTGAAATTTTCAAATGCAAAAGGCAGCCTGGAGATCTGAGAGTGACTCTATGTATAGAAATGCAGGAAAACTCTATGTGCTTCAAAAAAAACCAAACAAATGCCAACCTCAGTAGTTGAGACAGATTAAAACTGCGAATAGAGTCCAGCGGCACTGGTTCAAGGCTCAAGAGTGTACGCTTCAGAGTATGGCCACTCCAAGGATGACGGGATGAGACCTATCTGCTTCCAGGACAGGAAAGACAGATGAAGGACTATGATACAAACTGCTGGTTTTGGAAAGCCCCCAAGTCTCCTCACCCACAGTATGGCTGCAGCTCCGCATCCTCTGGGCTCTCCCTGAGAGACATCAGCCAGGCCAGTAACGAATGGGCTAAAACCACCGTTGGGTTTTTTAGTGCCCTTGGCTTTTCTCCCCGAAACATCTGACTCCACTGTCTATACCTACAGTCAACCACAGATAGTGCTATTCTCAGGTGAAATGGCATTAGCCTTTTCTAGCTTCACTTTTCCCCGTGGTCTTTATTACAGAAACAGGATTGGAAGCAGCGAGTACACACACCTACGGCAACGCATCTCAAAGGGGTCTGCACACTCTGAAAGGGTGAGAACTCCTGCTGTCTCTGATGATATCCAAAATCATCAACACTAATACCTACTCAAAATTACCTAGGAAAACTCTTTTCTAGAGACAGTCTGAATTCCCATATGCAATGTAAAGACTTTTCACTCTTCAGGCTCTCAAAATCATCATCCATCATAGCACTGCAGTCCAGGAAAGTTAGTCTCAACTTATCTTAGGCTCCAAGAAGCTTCATTTTAGCTTTTTTAGTTTATCAGCAAATTTCCCAATGAGCAGGTGGCTAGGACAAATTTGCTTTACTTATCTCTGTATGTTAGAACCATAATTTGTATATAATACCACTAACAAGTAATTATTTGGAGTAAAATTAAGTACTTATGAGTATGAGTAATTATGTCATAGTATTTATGATGTAGCACAGAGGAATATAAGCCTGGTATGACAGTAGAGGCCTTTGAAATCTGGGATACACTGTGAGCAGGATAACAGGCATGGGAAGGAAAAGGCCACAGGCTGACACTGGAGACCCAGGACCATAAACACCTCATCAATGGTAGGTCAAAGAAACGCAGATCTGGGAGTGGGAAAAGCAGGAGTAACAAAGACATCAAAAAACATATCAAACATATGTAGCTAATATATGTAAAATACAGCACATATAGTGAACACAGTTGCACAGTGCAGTTGCAACGTGGTTAAGAAAGAGCGAGGAGAAAAAGTTTATCAGAAAACACAAACCCAGCCTCAAGTAGACTGAAGGACTGGAGGACGGCAACAACTCACTGCAACCCCTGGCTGCTTCTTCAGGAATGAGGGTACCATCAACCTTAAGACCCAGAAGGGCAAAAGAAGGCTGAGCGTTAACAGCAAATACATATATAGAGAAATTTTATATATATGTATATTTATACATATATAGAGAACACACATATAACAATTCCAACTATGTTATTATTATTATTGAGACTAATATTCTTTAAATAAACCAGTGAGATTTCAGTCATACTGTGATGGCCCCTTACTCTATGAGATGGCAAGTTGTAAATAGGAAAGAAAACAAAAACCAGTAAATGATACTTAAAATAGTATTAGAGACAGAGTAAAATAAAACGCTTGCCAACTGGGAAAAAAAAATAATCAATATTATTTAACGCATTTCTAGATTGCCAACCACCACAGCACATAGGAGCTTACAACAATAAAAATACAACTTCGATACAGTACCAACAGTGAGCAGCAACAAAATCGATCAAAAGCTAAGTGAAATGCATGAAGCTGTGGATAAAGCTGAGAAAGCTCTCCTGTCCTCCCAGAGCAGACTGCAAAAAAGAGTGAGTGGGCTCTGGGTGGAAGCCTTCATGGTTACAACAAAACTATGGAAACCAAAGTTATGGCCAAGATTTTATATCCATTCTTAATATTAAAAAGAAGAATTAAGTGGAAGAAAAAACAATTAAATTTACAGTATTTCAAAGTCATTCAATGATAATAAGAGATCTACAACATGCAAACAGTACTATTTTTCTAAGGCCTCTCTGAATTCACCACAAGATCCCCCATTAAGAGCTAGAAATACATGTAAGAGTCAGGGACAACTGTGAGAGATTTTCTCCCAGGAAGGTAAACCTAAAATATACAACGGAAAAGCCTCTTACCATCAAAAACCCTACTGTATCACCTCCCTCTGCCTAAGGACTTCCATGGAGCAATGAGCATTTCCTGTATTTACAACTGAAAGAAGTTAGCTAGCTGAATTTTAAGGGAAGAATTATTTTCTTCCAAGTGTTCATTCATTAGTAAATAACAAAATCACTGGATGCCTTTCTATACAGTATGATTTATCCAACTGGGAAATCATTTTTGCTCTCAGAGCTTTTCACTCGTACACATAAAATATGTCTCTACATTGACGTGAACCTTAGCAGCTCAGAGCACGTGAGAAAAAGAGGGAGGTGATCTTAAGCCTCTGATGTAGATAAGGGCTGCCTAGGTTCCCCCAGATATCTCTTAGGAAATAATGTTCAGAGGAATTCTGAGGACATCTTTCCAGACAGTTGAGAGGCAAGTCCAAGCTACTGACCCGATTTCTGTCCAGAAATCCAACCCACAGCGTGTGTGTGCATCAACTACATGGGCAGAAATCCCAAAGCACGTGTCCAGCATGTAGGAATAATGGCCAAACGTGTGTGTTGATATTCTGATGAGTCCAGAGCATGTGTGAGTCAACAAGCAACAGCCACCTCATGTACAACGATGTTTCTCTCCAAAAAATCCTGGATAGGGATATGTAGACATGTGCTATACATCTGATACATACATTCCAGCTGTTTCTTATCTTCTGTGTTGCCAGAGGCTCTGCTGCTCTCCTCTCTGTCTCTGGCAGTTACAGAAGTGCAAGAAACTGCAGGACAAACAGATCTACCAAAGGGCAGAGATCCATATGGTATGGAGAAATAAGGGAGCGCGCCGGCATTGTCACAAACCAACACAAAGCACTGCAGAAGACTGACACCTCCAGAAAGGGTAAGGAAGGGGGCACGGTGGGAAGGCTCGGAGCTGGGAGAACCTACAAGTGGAGCTTCATACACCAAAAAAAGTGAAACGCAGGAAAAAGGGGCCCTAATCCCATTTTACCAAGTCACAGTGTTTTAATCAAATCTAAGCTCCTCAACTCAGAATGTGTTTCACTGGATGAAATGTAATGCTTTCAGCCCTTAAGCTAAACAAACCTGTGAAAATGCTGAATTTTAACATTGGACCTGGCAGTGCGACACCCCTCATGGCCATGGTGTCTTCTCGCAAACCCAGACTTGACTTTGTAATGTACAGAAGCAGAACATCTCATTCTCTGGACCTCCAACTGGCCTCAAGAGTTTTCCAGTTAGGCAGTCCCTATTAATACGAAGGAACATATGAGCCAAATGCTTTTATGGCTTTACTAATCACCTTTATTGATATTTGCATGAAACCTGACTGTTTTCTCAGTCCATCTGTTCCTGCTGTTCATTTATAATGTGAACTCTTAATTCTGCCTTGTTAGAACTGGCTCATATGGAGGTAATTATGTCAGCAAAAACAAAGGACCATGATTTCTAATGGAGAATGGGAAGCAGAAGCTACTAGATTTGCTATTAATGTCATTTCTAATAATCCTTAAATAGAATTGCTTGTACATACAGACCTTTTCAGGATGTATTGACTGCATTAAAAAGTCAAATAAATGTTATGTTAAACTAAAAAGCCAAATCTTTTAAAAATAGAGTAAAAATAGCGTCTCTTCTAACCTTTCCTGAACGCAACCAGAGGAGTAAGTAATGATTTCAGGTGTTTAGAAGACACCAAGCTCGTTTCGCTGCCTATATCCACACTTCCCAAGAGCCACAGAGACATCAGACAACTCCTCATCCGTGTACTTCAGATATCAAGGTAGAAGCCAGAGCTCTTCACAGACAGATCTCCAATGGAGTTCCTCACTGATGTTATTTATAAACTGACTAGGCACAAATGGAAGGTCCCATTCCTTCAGTGGCCGAGTTTCACTTATTTAAATAATATCAAAATGTGTAATCCAAACTGTACTGCAAAACCTTTGCCAGCACATCTTTAAAAAAATACCAGTTAGGAGCATGGCTAACCCAGGGTATACTCAATCCTTGGTCTCTACTGGCACAAAAACCTGCTTTAGCTGGTGAACTGCTGGTGTTGAAAGACCTCCAGAAAAGTCGCTACACAGGGAAGCAGTGCAGGTGTTGGGTTTGTCTGTTTGAATTGAAAACCAGGCATTGGGTAATGGATTTTTTTTTCAGTTGTGTTCCAGTTTAGGTGTACTCACATACTCAACACGCTTCAAATAGGTACAGCGAGGCCAACGGGGATCAGAGTACACATCCCCAGGGTAACATAAAAGGAGCACCAGATTTGGATCTGCCTGAATGTAATGATGAACGGCACATGAGAAAGGAAACTTGAAAGTCCTGACCACCTAAACCCAGACTATCTCACCTCGGGATGATCAAAACAGGATTGACTGGAGAAACCAGAGTATCGGTTGTCCAGGTCTGATGTGCTCTATTAATCAAGTTTCTGCTTCAGCAGCAAGGTTGGAATTTGCTGTTTTTTGAGGCTGAATGGATTGTATTGTAACTCTGACCGTAGGGCACAGCAGGAAATCCTTTCCCCTGTGTGCAGAACACGTAGGTAAGAGGGTGCTTTTCCATATGCTTGGTAACTTTTGTGGAAATATTCTACTACACTAGCCAAGAAAGGTCAACTTTTGACAAGATAAAACTATAGCTCCTCTGTACCATCCTAAGAATAGTTATCCTGTTGGAATCTTTGTAATTTAGACTACTGGTAATGTGACTCATGCCATGGTGAACCTCAGATTCAAGCTTGCTTCACACATCCTTATCCATATACCCAATTTTATTTTTTAACTAAAGAAATATATTTGAGAAGGACCTGAAAATTCCCTGGGCTAACAACAGGCCTTTCCAGGAACCTGTTAAACAAATTGTAGCTTATTTTTCATTGGGAAAATAAAATGATATATTTGAGACACTCGCTGCTTCGTGTGTAACTTTCATATATTTCTATTGTGAAACTCATTTCAATTTGCAAAGATTAATGCCTTGATTTTGCCTCTTTGTTTAGTAACAGCATGCAGGGTAATACAAGCTGGGAAAGTCGGCATTTTTCTTTGAGCAAATTCTACTCAGCAGGATCCAAATCCTTAACTGGAGAAAAGCAGCAGAATTTTTTAAACATTAGATGCTCAAGAAACACTAAGAGTCTCACCTTTCTGAGAAGTTAAAAAAAAATTAGACTTTTTTTTATTATGTTGGCCTGCAGAAAGTTAAATTCGATGAGGCTAATCGATATTGCTTGGAAATTGTGATACGTACTATCAAAGTAGCTCTTTCCTAGAAAACTGAGAATGGAATGAATGAATGAGGCATAGCCGCAATGCAGTGCTTCTTCTGACAGAGACCTGCAAACTTCCCTACCAGTTCTCTAAATAGCAGCTGTGATTTCTTTTTCTAATTACAATTCACTCTCTCTCCCCTTCTCCAACCCCAAACTAATTTTAACATAGCTTCTTGTTAATTAACTACGTTAATTGGTAATGCTTCTTGGCAAATTTAGCAGGTTTCTGCAAGCACTGGCTCTAATATCTATGTCTAAATGCATATTCATCCTGATAAAATTCATGAAAAATCCCTCCCTCTACCCTTTACAGACTTCTCCTAATTCAAAAATCTATCTTCTTCTCTTACTTAAAGTCTGGCTGTGAAGTCCCAGAAAGTTCTAAGAAAACTCCTACGGAATACGCTATAAGCCAGAAATTAAATAAGCACATCCCATGCAATAAAGCTCTGTTCCTCAGTATACTTTCTCCTTGGGGTGTTTTGATACATCGTCATTACAAATTTCTTAATTTATTAGGGGGGGGGGGAATAACATGCAAGTGCAAACTAATTTTATCCAGCCCTGCAAATACATTATTAAGTGCCAAATCTTCTCTGAGGTCTGGAATTTAATAAATTAAGGAGTCCAAGTCATCTGTAATGGCATGGAGCTCAGTTACATGCAGCTGAATTTAGCCACAAGCATTACTGAGTCAATGGAAGCCACTGGGATCTAGCGTCACTGAAAATTGTTTGTTTATTTATTTAGGTACTCAAATATTGATTTATCCAGGCACTAAGCTGCCTATAGATTTCAAAATGCTGGCTTTAATAATTTTAAATTATTTTTTAAACACCGATCTGTACATTGCAGCAAGGCAACAAAAGTATGCCATGACAGCGATGTTTTCACCAGGATTTTAGAGACCTTGAGATCTTGTATCACCTCCCCTTTGATTTGCCAGCATCTCCTCTCCCAAACACCCAACACCTTGCACTGAGAGTGCTGTGGACCTCCTTTGGAAACAAATGCATAGACTGCATTGGAAATACTTGCAGCATGCTACTGGAAAACCAATATTCAGGTTTTGTGATTTGAAGGAAGATAAAGAAACTACAGTAGCATCCCCTCCTCTCTTCTCTTATCTTCCTTCCTCCTTTTTTTCTGGCTGTGTGCAATGTGGAGAAAGACAGAGGGGTTTTTAGGAAGCTACTTTCTATAGAAGTACATACTTTCCTTCAATACTGGTCTCTGTAGGAATGGTCCTGTGGTACCTAGAAATGGGTAACCTCCCCCTGAAGCGTGGATATCACTCTTTCAATTGGCAAAAAAAAAAAAAATGGCAAAAGCCGTTCCCTCTTCCCTCACTGCTGCTGTTCTCAGAACAAGACCACTTTTCCAGTGTGGATCCCCAAGGATATTTGTTAACTGTAGCTCTGCAACAAGACTGGTGAGAAAAAAAAAAAAGAGGACTTGAAAGCATTTGAAAGTCCTCCTAGAATAAAGTCTGCAGCCACATATTACCACCCTGGGTCCTGGGAAACAAGAGCTGCCAACTCAGCTAACGGTAACTGAGTAAACAGTAGGGTGAAACTACTGGAAAAAACCTGCTAAGAGGAGTGGGAAGAAAAGTGCCAACTGCATTTGTAACAGGAATCACATCCACAGCAACACGTCTGCCCGACCTGCAGCATAGCAAGTCATTCACAAGTCTTATTCTACAGGGTAATGAAAAGCTCTAAAAGCTATAAATCGTTCAATCATTCATTACAAGGTGACAACCGTTATCATGCCAGAAAGGTGTCATCTCTAATTTGTTTCCACACCTCTCTAATAAGACACTTGTGCCTTGATTTTAATGTATGTCTAAAAAATATACCATGTTTGCACTCTCTTCCTCTTTAAAGGGAGTTTTCATGATTTTGTGTACCCTTTTAATTTTTTCTTAGAGGAGTTCAGAAGTACCACTGAAGCTTTCTCCCCTCAAATCCAGCATGGATCCGGCTTTCAAAAGCTCTTCAGAGTTGAGAGATCCCAACTTCCAGAGGAGAAAGGACTGAACTAGCATCACAACAAGAGGAAGAAACAACTGGGGAATAAAACCCAACCTGATTCAAGACTCCTTTCTGCAAAAATCTTCTTCATAGCTCATCAGTCCAAACACCCTGCCCAAGCTTATTCAATCCGTCAAGATCCTAACCTACAGCCCTGGGAAGAGTAGCCAAATACATTAGCAAACCAAAATGAAGTGTTAGTGAAAGTACCAAGCACACAGAAGAAGTTAACAGCAATACATCCTCGATGCAAACAAGAATAGCAGTTGTGATTTGCCAGAAGTGTGTCACAACGGGATGTGACTCCTTCCAGAATTCCCAAACAATTTCAATGTACAGCCATTACATATTCCACGCCATTTCGTATTACCGCAAAGCTCTCTAGCTCCGATGTTCTATTAACTTCATAAAGTTCAAAATATATGTATATATTTCCACACTGGAGTTCCTCTGTGCCAAAATTCCAAGAAATGTACCAATCTTTAAAATTGATGTGGACGTTTCTCTAATGAATACTCACACAAAACAATTTTTTGCATAAACAGTATTTCATGCATTCAGTTTTTTGTTATTTTTGCTTTTAGCTACTTCCAAGAAGACATAAATTCAACCCCTAACACAAATAAGCACAGCCTCCAGGGTTCCACTTAAATCTTCCTAGCAGGAAAAGTAGACAATGAAAGAAAAACTAGTGCTTACAGCTAAACTTCATATATTCAGCGAGATTCCTTCAATTTAACTCTACATAAGTAAATATCTGTCATATAATACCATATCTTAGCTTGTAAAGAACATGCTGGGTAACTGCTACACCACGCCTGATCTACCTGCAGGAAGACCATAACAACTTCCCACAACAAATTGTATTCAGTGAACTTGTGTTGTGGCCAGGAAGGGTAACAGCAGCAACAAAGGCAGGACCAGCCAAGCCCACGTACAAATTCACTGAAGAGCTTCTATGGACACTGGACCTTCTTTCCCCATAGTCATTACCCATCAAAGCTTGATAGAAATACACGGGAATAAACCTACAATAAGACCAACACCTCTGGCTCTGAACAGCACTGTCCACTACAGATTTGTAGGCAGCTTGCTTGATAACAGAGAAATGTTCTTCACAAATAGTTTTTAATTTTTGTAGAAATGCTTAGAGGTGTTTGCTTTCAAATGCACGTGGGCAGCTTAAGTACTAGAATCACACAGCAGCCACACTTACAGAGCAGTGTTCAGCGGAGGGCACCTTCCCTGCCATCACTTCTGTAGGAACTTTCCTTAAATTGATAGAATTTGGCTCTTAAAAAAAAAATAAATGAAAAATCAGCAATCTAAATATGTTGATGCATCTGGTAAACAGCTCGCGTGAGAGCCATTAAAATCCATTGCTGGAATATTACTAAAATATACTTCAATATAAACTTTTGATACATTATGTTTTCTAGAGTTTTATCCTGCCACGGTAGCATACACTATCATACTAAACAAAATACAGCAAAGGATATTAAATATAGCAGCATTGATCACACAAAGTTTTGCCTTTGAAAAAAGGATCATAAAACTGAAATATGTCAACATTACTTCATTCTGATGGCCAGACTAGGGCCATAGTGCAAACTAACAAAGGGAAATCACACTTATGTGCATCTAAATATGGGGAATATCAGATGATCAATAGTTATTTGCTTGCTATTTTTCTGTCTAAAGATTCATAACACAGTAATGACCGCAGGAAAAAAAATAAAAATCATTGCACAGCTTCATAAACTTCCCTAAAAAAAAAAAAAAAAAAAAAGACAGTTCTGCATTTATGAGCAATATCTCATTGGCTGATGGTGATTCACCCTTAAATCCCTATTTAATGCACAAAAGAGGGGCCATGCAAATCTCTCACAACCTGGGGACGCAATGAGCTTCTGTCCCAGCCGAGCCAAAGCACAGAGCAGATGAAGGGAGGTGACTTCAACACCCTCTCAAGTCCCAATTCTTTCTTGGTTGTGAAACAACGATGCTGAGAGCAAGGTGCAGAAGATCAAAGAGAAGACCACCAAGTTCTTTCCATACAGATCACTGAAAAGCTTCTAAAAGAGAAATCATAGGAAAAAAAATCTATAGGTTTGCTAAAAATATAGCTCACTTACCAGGGAAACACACAGGGGACCTGTGCAGCTGAAAAGATTAACACATGGTCTGGAAAATGATTGACTAGTGTAGGGATGAATTCCGCTGACAACAGAAAATTGTTCAGAATAATCAAAATCAAAAGCTTACCACGAAAAACGGTAGTGTTGAGTAAACCACCTAAGTGATGGGGTGATAAAATGGAAGGTGGAGAGGTCTGAAGTATAATGTAAGCACTGACAGGTTCTTAGTTAGTCATCACCACTCTGGAAAGAGATCTCAGATACGCGGCAGACAGCTCTATGAGAACTAGAAGAAATATGAATGCTCAGGAGACACCACAAAAGAAAACAGCAGGTAAGACATTAATAAAGAATGGGACTGAAAGTAAGAGAGAAAACACTAGTGTGCTACTGCACAGAAAGCCATGGTGTGTCCCTATCTCAGGCACTGCAGGCAAAGCAACTGCAATGAGAAGAGAACAAGAAAAAAACAGGATGACAAAAAAAGAGATGAAACATGAGGAAAAAAAACGGTATTTTGATTCTGCGGCTGGTAAAATAGGATCTGATACAGATGTATAAAATCACGAATTAGAAAATAAAGATGACGAAGGAGCGGTTCTTTCACAGTTCCACATGACACAACTGGGGCACGAATGAAGTCACCGAGTGACAAAGGTAAAGCAAACCCTAGAAAACGCATTTCAGGCAGCACAGCTGAACTGTGGGATGTCACCACCACAGGACACTGCTACAGGGGCCAAGAGCATAGGGGCTCAAGCAAGAGATGAGGCTAATTTGTGTAGCACAACACTGTTAGCAGCTTTCAAATTCATTGTAGCTGCAGCAGAGAAAGTCCTGAACCTGCTTGTTCCCAGAAGCTGGAAAGGTAAATCCTGGAAGTGTAGGTACGGGAAAGATCACCTGGTATTGTCCCTGCTGGAGTAGAAGACAACCAAGGGCCATTAGAAGACAACTCGTGGGGCAGATAAATCTGTGCCCTCTACTTGCGTGGCTGCTCCCATCGGTTATCTGGGCAGGTGAACAAATGCCTGCTGAAAGGCCCAACCGCTCAGAACTTGAACTGGAATGTCACAAGGGGAACACAATTTCTCTGGAAAACTGAAAGGACGCATCACACAAACCCCCATCCTCCTCCTCCCTCTATTTGTCTTCAAAGGAGACTCTGACTTTTGATTTACTAAGTAGTTACTGCACAGTTCCTCCTACTTTAAGTACTCAAGTGCTGTGTGATCCTTTTACTTTCCTATTCAATTTACTGAACTTCAGATATCACAGATCTATCTTCCTGCTCCTGAAGAACTTCAGATGGTCACTTCTTTCCCAACAGAATATTTAAAGGCAGAAATATAGTTTATGATACCAGGTTGTCTAATGCTTACAATCTGTTTCTGTGTAAAGGAGACTATTTTTTCATGCTATATTAAAGGAGAAATATAACAAATAGCAAGGGCTGGATAAATAGTCTCCTCTCCCAATTTAAAATCTACAGCATTTTATACCAAAGTAATTTTAACTGAAAGGAAAATCTAAGTGGTCATTTATCACTGGGAAGAACTGCTGTTATTAGTCTCCAAGTCTAACAGCTGAAGCCTGTGAGAGACCGTCACTGCTCCCAACAAGTCAAAGAGGGTTTTTTTTAAGTACTGAGATAAAAGTCTGGTATTTTGTACTTCCACTGTGACAACGTCCGAAGAAAATTTTAAACCCGTGATACACATTTAACAACACCGATACCTTACACATCGTTAGCTTCTGTTGACACTTCATCTTTTCCCCTCTTTTCCTTTAATAATGTTTTAATTACAGAGGCTAATCTTAAAGTATCACGTTTCAAATCTTAGAGTACTACTAACACCTAATAGGTCTGCCAACACTTCTCTAAAGAAGATTTTGGGGGTTGTTTCCACGGTTGCAGTTGACCCTAGATGCTTTTGTAGGTAATTTGTAGGTAACTGCTTCAGAAAGATGACAACTGAAAGACAGATACTTGGAGATTGCCCAGAGACCCAGTTTTTCCTTTCCTTCTTTGTAATCAATGTTCAAATTTAGGAATTTAAAACCAGATGAGAATTAGAGAGAATGGCACCACGTATAAATAAAGCGGGCAGTGTGGTTATGCTCCCCTTTTTAATAAATGCCTTTAAAATAAATAAGTGCTTTTAAGACGCACCATTATAATTTGTCAACAGTTCTGGTGGGAGCACAATGGAAATAAATCTTCTGAGGGGATCTGAATGTTATAAGGAAAGTCTGGCTAGAGACGAAATAAAGAAAAGGGTAGATTTCTAGGCAGGAAATAAAGGCAAGAAGCTTAATATAACAAAGGTGATGGAGACTGCCTAAAAAGCTAGAAAGAAAGGGATTACGAAAAAATCAAAGTATATGCAGAATAGTCTGTTTCAAACTACAGAGAAAAGCTTTTTAATGCAAAGAAAATATAAACTATAAGACAGTAAAATGAAAAGCAGGAACCTCAGAGGCACACCTAAAGTCTCTCATCTCATGTTTCAAGCTGGCATTGTCTTTCATAGTCCAAGTTCACTATGAAAGAATTCCAATAATTGTTTAAAAGAGTGAAATCTGAAGTATTTCCATCTAGCAAACATAGCAAACTTACTTCTATTCATAAAAGTCAAACCATCATTCAAAACATCCAGTACCAGTATATTTATATGGCAAGAATAAGGTCAACCAACTAATAACATGGTAAGAAAAAGACCTTTTCAAAGTACATGTTATCCATTACTACAACAATTCGGAGTATAGTTTTCAACTTTAACAGTTACTTGTTTCGACACATTATCAGAATTCATTTTATCAGCAGTCCTTAATAAGAGAGTGTCTGTCAAGATACAAACTTCATTGCAACCACTAATAATTATGTATTAGAGGAAGAGGCACTCAGGTATACCAGCCAAGAGGAAGGTAATGTCTCTCAGAAGACTTAAAAAGCACCGAAAAGTCTATAATAAAATTAATGACTGCAGAAGTTTTTATATTGCTAAAAGATTTTAAACCACAAGCCTTAAAGTTTTATGCATACATCTGATGGCAGAAGGTTAAATGTAGTTGCAAACTCTCATGGTTTTATGCAAACCAGCCAGCTATACAGAGACCGCTCTGAAGAATTACTACCCAACTTCTATAAAGGAGAAGGCCTCCTGTATGTGATTGTCATAAGTAATGAGCTAAAAAGGAAAAGAAAACAACCAAATAGACTCAAATCACCTTCAGCTGCAGTTTTATCACAGTGTATATTCTGAGTTAGCATAAGGACCACTTCAATCCTTACTTAGGAGGACAAAGAAAAGCCCTGATGTGGAAGAAAAGATTGATTGATCGATCAATCGGAGTTTACGCTAGTCAAAAAAAAGAGGGTTCACAAGCCACTTGGAAAGTGTTGAAGTGCAAATTCTCCATTTCAAAACTGCCATAGAGAGGAACATTTCAGAGTCAAATCTTATCTCAAGAGAGACCCTACAGAGACATTTTAAACGATCACACAGAGAGTGGAGCTTTCCACGGCAACCAAATTGTTCCTATTAATGAAGAAATCCTCAAAATCCCAAACACTATTTGAAAAGCACTATAGTTTTCAGAACAATCAAGCTATAGCTTGTGGTCATTTTAGAGTCAACATTTATGGCACTTCTGAATTTCATAACCCTCAATTTCAGAGAAAAATATGGTATTGTCAGTTTATTTTAGAGCAACTCCAGCATTATAAGAATACAAAAGTTTTACACAAGTTTCCTGCATATTACTTTTCAACCATATAACACTGTAATAATTTAAAATGTTAATTAAGAAAAAATATTAAAGACATCTTATTCCCTAAATCCAGGAATCGTCATTCACTCCATGAGCTGACGGCTAAGCCACCTTAACATGTAACATCACAAGTGAAATCCTTGTTATCACTCAACTAAAAATCAAACTCTTACCAACTAAATTAAAGCCAAGATTTCATCTCTGAGAAGATCAAATTGTACCACAGGATGGGTGACATGTTCCAGTACATGGAAACATTCAGCACTCGAGGAGGTACTTAGAAATGCACTGTCCAACATTCAGAAAGAAGTTAAAATGGTTTTAAGAAAATAATTCTCATTTTTAATTTATATGAAGGATAGTGGACTGAAAGCTCAGCAGAGCGTTAGTTGCTGCATTTTTGCAAAGATAATTAAAAAGAAAAAAAAAAAAAAAGGAGCAGCAGGGTACAGTTCCCTTTTGCCACAGCAACAGTTGAGTGTCTCCCAGGAGTACAAACATTCTGTAATCAAGAGAGTCTAATCAGCTCCCAGGGCCCACCTCACCATTTCATTTTTTTAAGGCTGCCAATAAAGATGCCAATTACAGCTAAATATACCAGAACAAGATATGCTCTTTTGCAGTACAAAGAAAGATCACAGTTGATTTCAAATTGGCCATCAAATAGCTAATAAATTGGAAAGGGCTTTGAACACAAAACAGGAAAGTGCACACAAAAGCTTTTGGAGCAGTTCTACCACAACCCAGCCTAATTCTGCAAAGTTTGGAAATGTGTTAAGTACATTATTTATTCAAAGAAGCGAATAATATTTTAAAAGATAGGTAGGCTAAATTTCTTAATTCTCCCCAGAGTATCAATAGTGGAATCGTTAACCCTAAATGAGATTCTGAAAGTTGAAATGAGATGATAACTACAGCGTTTCACTTTGTCTCCTCCCATCAGCCTGGTCTGTTCCGAAAAATACTTAAAAAAATAAATTAAAAAATCCCCACGTCTTACTTGCTCTACTTATTGCCAAAATGAATCTGTCTTTACACACCGGGCAATTAAATATTGAAAATAAAAGGTAGGGACACGATTAGAGCTCCATCCCCCTGGCTGACTGGCTGTACAAGGATTGTGCAGAGCCTGCAATTTTGCTTTTATAGAAGAAAGTCGTACACCCCTTAGGGCTGCCACAGCACAGCTGCTCATTTTGAACACCTCTCTTACAACTGGCTCAGTAAACTCCAAGTGGGGATGAATAAATAAGGTAGGTGGTGGATTTTAAAAGGCGAGTGAAACAAAAATAGAAGGATCTTTTTATAGTAAGAAAAGCCTGGGGGAGATCTCACCACTTCTTCTCCCTGCTGAAAAATGCTATTTGCTTTTTAATTAAAGCTTTTTCAGTTTCTTTTCGCGGCCCAATTTTCTCTGAGCACCAGCACGTCTGTGGAGATGAAAAATGCACGGAGTAATGAATTTTAGATTTGGAAGAAGTCAGCTCTAGAAATAAAAAAGGCTTCCACACGTAGCCAAGATTTGAAGGTGAAGTGATTTAATGGCTGACTCGATTCATTATAATTATCATTATTCATGTTGTGGTGCCACCCAGAGGCTGTACTAATTAGGCACTGTACTAATAATATACTTTCAACAATAAATCTGTTTGCAAAACTATGCAAGGATTTAAGAGGCCAGGCAGACTTTAAGCAAGAGGGAGAGCAGATGCATGACAAGAAGATGGGAAGTGAAGCTTTAGTAGACAACTACCAACGTGTTAGCCAATATGGCTTTGCTTGTCTAAAGAGGCAAGTAAACTCTTCTAGGGAAAATCAATTGGCAAGGTCACTGTCCCAGGAAGCAAGGGCATTGAGAGTGATGTATCCCTTAAATATTGCAGGCACCCATGTTAGTATGGGATGAACCAATGTCTT
Source organism: Gallinago undulata (assembly GCA_026546715.1). NCBI lineage: Eukaryota > Metazoa > Chordata > Aves > Charadriiformes > Scolopacidae > Gallinago > Gallinago undulata. Next base: position 148,027,929 of record JAOTQQ010000012.1, read on the forward strand.
CTGTGTTGCACATCTTAACATTTGGAAAGGTAGGGCAGAAAAGGCAGAGAAAGAAGGAAATACAGTATACACCAGCCAGTTGAGAAGAAGTGGGAAGTTCAAGGATGAGTAGCTAGGAGCATGAGGACAAATAAAACAAACAAACAAAAAAACAACATGATGAAAGGCACATGGAGCAAGTGAGGCTGCTGTAGAGCAAATGGGAAAGGTATTAAACTGCCAGTCAGAAATGTGGATGGTTTATAATGGGTCAAAACAGAAGAGAGCTGAATGATAATGCCGCTGTAATGGAATGGCAAAAGGCAATTTGGCACTTCAAGTCAAAATCTTTAGGCTTTTAATTTATTATAGATTATTCCTTGCCAAGGAACCATGCTAGGCTTTCTTCATAGCAAATTTAGCAAAGCTCTTTGCTGACAGCTGCCAATAACCTTTCTTATCCAAGAAAACCCACTCTTTACGTAACCCCTAAATTAATAATTAAAAATAATTACACATGAACTCTGATTAGACATACCCAAATAAGATACATGCATCAGAGTAGCAGGGTGGGGAAAAGCTCAAAAATGTGAATAGAGGAGGGGGAGGTGTCAAGTTTTCGTCAGCAAGAAGTGGATTTCATGTCTCAAATTCTCCAGGTCATATCCTTCACTATGTCAATCACAGAGCTCGTGTCATCTTCTCACCAAAATTCAGCTTTGATACAACTGACACACAACTCAACTGTGTTATACTGATAGAATTCTGACCCTAATTGCAACAAAAAAAAGTCAGTAACTGGCTGTGATGCCGTGACTATGTCCCTGGGAGCTGTGCATGGCTTACTTATGTTAAATAGTTATCTCTGGACTCTCTTCAAAGAATACTCACATCTATGATGTAAACAAAAAGAATTAAGTTTTAACTTTTGTGGCAATCAGATCCAACTAAAGGAAATGATAATTACACTAAAACAATTTTAATTATTACACCAAAAGACATGCTATTTCATACGTACCTCGGGGCTTAGTTGTAGGACAGTAAAGCAAAATATTCTATGTTTGTCATGAGAACCTAAACTCAGCAGTAATGATATTAATGCCTATTTTCTGCTTCATTTCCTTTGAATTTATCATTGCTAATCATTTGCAAGGTTTTTTTCAGTCCATATTTGTGCAATCAGAAGGCTACCAAGTACCAAAAATCTCTAGGAGAACATTTAACCAGACCATCCTTGATGTTTATTAAAGACACACATCCACTTCTTCTCAATGGCACAGCGCTACCAGTTAAATAAAACATAACTGCAGTCAGCCCTGTAAGGATACAAGGTCAATTATTTCATCCTTGTAAATTAAAGGCTGGGAACAGCATACCAAATAACTAAAAGCCTAACAACAGACAGGCTGTTTTCATTACACTTCATATCAATAACAGTTGTCAAAATGAAAAGAAGTGAATTCAAGCTTCATTTGCTTCCTACAACCCATTAGGAAATGTGTAAGTTTCTGTTTTGATAGGCGAGGGAAGCCTTTATAGTCTCATAAATGTAAAAATAAAAGATCTAATTTATTCACTCATCAACAATGGAGGATACAGCCTGACAAGTTTATATGCCTGAACACACACCCACCAATTAAAATGGTGAGGATGGATGATCACATAAATTTCTGGTGTACCACATATGGCAACCTTGCGAGACTGTCAGGAAAATTAGAAGACCTTGATCCTGAAGAAGACATCTGCTCCATCTCCTTTTCCCACAAGAGGGTCTTGTTACACCTAATCATTCATCAGATGTTTCTGTCTAGTCGGATCTCAGAGGCTTCCATGCTAAAGCCACCACGGCCTCCCTAGACAATCTCTTCCATAACTTTGCGATAACTTACTATTATTTTTTTTCAAATACCCTGTATAAATCTCTTCTCCTGCAACTTTATGACAAGATTTTCTTTCATCAGAAACAGAATTAACCTGTTATTTTCTTCCTTATTTTCTTTTCTTCAGCAGAGTCGTGGTTTAACCCCAGTAGGCAGTTCAGCCCCAGAGAGCTGCTCTCTCACTCCTCCCCCAGTGGGATGGGGCAGAGTCGGAAGGATAAAAGTGAGAAAAATTGTGGGTTGAGATGAAGACAGTTTAATAGGTAAAGCTAAAGCTAAAGCTGCAAGCAAAGCAAAATAAGGAATTCACTCACTACTTTCCACCAGCAGAAAGTTCAGCCAGCTCTAGGAAAGGTATTAATGCCTTTGATTTTATTTTTTTTTTCATTCAAAAGGATAACAATGATTTTACTCTGTGTAATAGTTCCAATTGATACTGTGGATATACAAATATATCAGAACTTGTATTACTATCAGTTTGATGAGCAGCACGCATACAAAATTCACTAGAAGTGCCAAACAACAATTCCACCTGGACAATTTAGCTCTTCTAAAGAGCAGAAAAATGGCACACATCATATTCTTTACAACCCAATTGTGGGAATAGGCTGTTGACCACTGTCGAGTACGAGGGCAGGGCTCACTCCTGGCTGACTTCAGGTTTATGTTTCCTTTTGTGCAGTACATTATGGCTCTGCCATATGAGACTTTTTAAAAGATAGTAATAAATGGCTTTGTATGAACATTAATATTTTTGTGAGTCAATGTTTCTTGTCTGCCAATGACTGTATATCAAACCCACCGAGTGTACAATTAACAGCCTACTTTTCCAATTATGTACCCTCACAAAAACCTCAAGTTGATATAGCTGTCATAAAGAATGAACACGATACACCATACCTGAACAAAGTACTGCATAAAAAGATACAGATTTATATTTACTAAGCAAACTAATACCAAAATATAGCTGCCTTATCTGGAATCAAGTACGTACTAGGACAGCTGCTAAGTACACTATTTCTTTTTAGTGCCGTATCTTAACCAGATTCTTAGTAAAAAGTACCAAACGTCTTTTAGCTGGTAGGTTTGAAACAGAAAATCAAAGAGAATAAGAAGCAGGACTATAGCAAACAGAGAGCCATATCCTAGTTCAAAAATTGACTCCCTAGGCCTCATTATAGGAAAAATCTTAGGCATCTCTACATTCATTGTAAAGCAAAATTTGCATGAGAATATTAAGCAGAAATTTGGAACATTATTGCAGAATTCTTTAAGAACTTTGTTCTTCCAGTCTGTACACACATCAGTTCTACAAGCAGAGGGATTTTAGGAAGTGCATTCTCCTTCCTGAGACAGAAATGCAGATGAAAATGAGAAGAACGGAAAACATTTTGTCCTGCTTTTGCCAAATACAATCCACACTTTTAAGAACTGAATGAAGAGGAATTCTTAGTTTCACATCACAAGCACAGGTCTCCTCTAATGCAGCTCACTCAGCGGAGCTTGCAAATCCAAAAGGAAAGGAAACCAGTTTTTTGTTAGTGACCATTGAGCAGCATGCTCAGAAAGTCTATCTTCAAGGCAAGAGTTTTTGATGGGTGATGATCACCAGGCTTCTCACTGCATGGGAAGGTCAGAGGGAGTCTAGAAAAGCAGTGAGTATTGGCACCCACTTGAGGTTTTTCCATACTTATTCCAAAGTGCTCAAGAGCATAACGTTAGTCTTAAAACCTTGTAACAGTAAATATTTACAGATACTCAACTAAAATGCCACGAAAATCAGTATATTTCACTGTAATCACATGAAAACATCAGATATACTGCCTGGATTTTCAGGAGTTAAAACTTCATGAGGGAAACTTGACACTTTCGACAAAAAAAATTCTGAGATCAACCACAATGGCCAACCTTTAGACATGTTTCTGCACCAAATTCTTTCCTTTATCCAAAGCAAAAATTACAGAAAAATAAAGTACCAACAGTTCAACATACTGCAAGACCATTATAACCCTAACAACAACCCTTCCTTCGATAAGCAAGAAATATAAAGGATTTTATCACTTGATACTTGCTTAGGACAACCCGTGATGGCGATTTGATTCTCATATCCCCAGGTCCCATAAAACGAATCGACAGGGAAGAAGGGCAGCCTGGCTAAATAGAGAGCTTTGGCTGGACCTCAGGGAGAAAAGGAAGGTCTACAGTCTCTGGAAAAGGGAGTCAGCTACTTACGAACAATATCAAGGTGTAGCAAAGGTATGCCATGGAAAAATTAGAAGGGAAAAAGTCCAAGGAGAACTTAACTTGGCAACAACAGTTAAAGATAGTAAGAAGAGCTTTTTTCAATATATCAATAAAAAAAAAGGAAGGCTAGGGAAAATGTGGGCCCGCTAATGAAAGAGGTGGGTGCCTTGGTGGTGGAAGACACAGAGAAGATGGAGTTGCTGAATGCCTTCTTTGCTTCGGTCTTCACTACCAAAGCTGCCCCTCATGAATCCCAGACCCTGGAGACAAGGGAGAGGGTCTGGAGAGAGGTTAGGGATGGATCTTCCAGGAAGCACTACTGAGGAGAAGGATCTGGGAGTCCTGGTAGATAGCACACTTTCCATGTGCCTGCAATGTGCCCTTGTTGCCCAGAGGGCCAATGGGATCCTGGGCTGCATAGGAAAGAATGTGGCTGGTAGGTGGAGGGTGGTCATTCTCCCTCTCTACTCTACATTGGTGAGGCCACAACTGGAATACTGCATCCAGTTCTGGGCCCCCCAGTTCAAGAGGGACAGGGAACTACTGGAGAGA
>JAOTQQ010000012.1:148043601-148061408 GCA_026546715.1 Gallinago undulata
AAGCCCCATCCAGCCTGGCCTTGAACACCTCCAGGGATGGGGCAGCCACAGCTTCTCTGGGCAACCTGTTCCAGTGCATCACTGATCTCATCGTAATAAATTTACTCCTCATCTCCAATCTAAATATACCCTCTTTCAATTAAAATCCCTGCCCCTTGTCCCATCACTACAGGCCTTGGTAAAAAGTTTCTCTCCATCTTTCCTGTAGCCCCTTTAGCGGGCTATAAGGTCTCCCTGGAGCCTTCTCCAGGATGAACAACCCCAACTCTCTCAGCCTGTCCTTGCAGCAGAGTGGCTCCAGCCCTCTGATCATCTTTGTGGCCTCTTCTGGACCCACTCCAACAGGTCCATGTCCTTCCTGTGCTGAGGACTACAGAGCTGGAGGCAGCACTGCAGGTGGGGTCTCACCAGAGCAGAGGGACAGAACCCCTCTCTCACTGGCCAAGCTGCTGGGGGTGCAGCCCAGGATGCAGTTGGCTTTCCAGGCTGCAAGCACCCAATTTCATATTCCAGTGAATATTTTTCCTTTCTATTCTGATGTGCAACACCACATTTCAATTTTGTAAAAAAGGCATTGCAGAATTGTTTTTTGTCAATTCTCTGTGAATAAAAACATGCATAATATTTCATTTAAAGAGAACAGTTGTTAAAATACTGATAGCTGCTCCTAGTGGAAAAAAAAAAAAAAGGTCTTTAGAAAAAGAAAAATGTCTCTGGGATTAAATGCTTGTTAATCAATTAGATTTGCATTTTCAAAAACACTTGTGCCCATCATCATGTACAGATGCATTGCCAAATTGGAATAAAAAGTCAGTTAAATTCAAATGCATTTTTACAATTCACAGCAAAGAAAATTAATCATTCCAATACCTATCACCTTAAATGCTGTTCCAAAATGCGGACTCCTAATAAATTTCCACATTCCTCTCTTACTAGTTGGTCTTTAACTCATGAAACTGCAGTGCACAACTGAAAGCGGCCCGTGAGGGAACACGTGTCAACACACGAAAAAAAGCTGCCCACAATCTCATCAACAGGCAAATGCCACAGCATCTGTGATTGAGAATAACCTGATATTTCGGAACTAAAATCCAATCTCTGCTTGCTTTCCAGATGAAGCAATCTCCCAGACCGCTTTTCCTACCTGCTGTTTGCCGATCCCGCTTACTGAAGTGCATCCATGATTTCCTGACCAGATGAGATGTGCTACGTGGGGTATTCCGCAGGCAGCGCACCCAGGTAAAACCAACTTGAAGGGTTACAGCCAAAAAAGCACGTACGTCTAAACAGGCACGAACCTCTTTTTAAGCTTCTGTGCATCACAGGATACAATGGAAAGTAAAGCTTGTAGCTAAAGTCTCACTCAGTACCTTACAATAAGATGTATCACTTGAAAACGGTAATTGATCTTAGGGCAGGATTTTATTCAGGTTCATGTGTACTGTTTGAAAACCTCCTTGTGAGCCCAAAAGGTCTTAAATGTAGCCCAAAAGATCTAAAAAATGCCTACTGATTGAATGGCTGGACAAACACTATCTGTTTCTGCGGATTTTTACATCTTTATTGAAATAAGCAACTATTGTGTTCCTCTTGGCTTGATAGAAATCTCTTATACATCTGCATCATAACTCTTTTGAATTTGCAAGTTCTCTTGGATCTGCTGTTGGCCATACTCTGGCTCAAAAGGAGCACCATGCGTTGAATTATATTAAGGAGGCAAAATTTGGAGCTTCCAAACTTAATTTGCTCTGAATCACCAAAATGAAAACCAGAAGCAGCTGCTTGAAGTGCTGCGTTGGGCAGTGCAGAAGAAGAGTCGTCATCCATTTTGACCCTTCCTTCCTTCCTTTCCTCTTTCAGGCCACAAGCACACCAGCATTTGGGAATCCAAAACTGATTGTTGCATTTCTATCCTGCTTTATTTTATCAAATATGATGATTTTGCTATAAAAAAAAAAAGATAGCATGAAATTGCTAAATGATCAGAATTAACTACAAAGAGTTTCAGAAACAAAAATTTCCTATCTTTTACTGTTTACTTTTAATCTTTTACTGCTTACTTTTTGAATATAATCTGAAATGCAAGCAGACTGATTTTTATTTTAGTTGTCGCTTGGTCAGGGATCTTAAACTTATATAGATTAGCCATCTTTCTTCCTATGATTTACCCTCTTCTTAAAGCAGAATTATAATTTGTGATTTTTTCTGCATCACATAAGGTTTCAGATAGCATAACACATGAAAACATCCAATTGATTTTCCTTTCCCTCCAACTGAAGAATCATATATTGTGTTTCATGTGACTTTCCCTCTTTTCTGTTCAGTATTTCTTCTTGTCAAAGCTTTTGGAACTGAATTTTGAGATTAAGGCTACAGTAAGACTAGCTGGTGTTTCTAACAGCCTTTGTCATTGAAGAGAACAGCAAAAATTTTCACCTCAGGGTAATCTGGAAAATGGAGTTAAAGACCTACAGAATAATTTTAAGGAACACAGGTCAGCATAAATGTCAGTATTATGAATGGCCAAGTAAATAAATTGGGGAGAGGGAGATGAAGAAAGAGCGAGTACTTAATTATGGATTGTAATGAAACATTAAAATTCTTTCTGAAGTGAAAAGTGATCCTGTTTGTTGAGGCTGATGAATGCCACCAATTTTGGTTCATTTTCACTTTGCTCAAGGGCTTTGAGAAAATTTCAGCAACAAAAACCATAGCAATAATGTCACTATGGCCCTTTTCTATTTCTGAGTTGGAAAATCACTAGGGTATGTAATAAAATTCAGCCAAAAAAGAGGTAAGAAGGGTACTTCAGGTGACCTAGAGATGATCATTCAAGAAAAAGGTTACTGAAAAACATTGTATTAACAGCATTTGTAGCACATGCTGTTATGTAGATAAACTCACTTTGTTTAAGACGATTATACCCTCTAATTATTATGCAATTCATGTATTCAGCACAATAATTTATAAGCTAATTTGCTGACTTTATTTGTAAGTGATTGTACTGAGAGGATCACATCAGTTTGTTCACCCACAGATGCACAATTAGGGAAGAAAATCGTTATTTCATGGCTAGCCTATTGCAAGTTTTCAGGAAAAGAAAGTAAAATTACCCTAACTATTCTATTGTTAAAATATGAAAATAAATCAAGTAGAAATCCCTTCAACAATCGATTGCCAGTTTAGAACTCAAGTTTTTTCTTTCCTTGCTGTATTTCTAAATTCTTACGGAGTTTTGAAGACTTTTTTTTTTAATTCTCAGTAGTGCTTACATGAGATTTTGACAGAGATCGTGAGTGCATCATATAGGATTTATGAACTACTCTTTATGAAAGTTTTGTGGAATTCAGTGCAAAGCTTAAGTAAGCAATACAGAAGTTTGAATCAAGCACATTATGAATTTTATACATTTTTAAAACAGCTAGTTACAGCATATTTTCATCCCTTAAGGATTTGCTTATTGCAGAGTAACCAAAGTATTTATGATTCTTAATTACTTTCAACAACAACAACAACAAAAAAAGGTTATTCCTTTGAAATTTTCATTCATTTCAATATTTCTTTAGGGCTTTCTTACATCTTCCTGATACTCTAGCTTGTTCCATTTAGTGAAAAGCCAAAATTTAACCCAGACATGCTTTCTTTGCAGTAAGTCTATATGCTGCCTTCAGCTTTGGGAGGAACAGAGGCGGGAGTCAGGTTGTAGGAATGAGGGAAACCAGTTGTAGGCTCTATCAAATTTAAAACATTATTAGGCTACACTCTCTATATTCCTTCTGTACTCTCACACCTTACGTTTACACTTAAACACACAAGATCTGAGCTGAGAGAGTTGATACCTCCTTAAAGACAATTCGGTATCCTTAGTGTCCAGCTAAGCCTCAGAAGGTACTGAGAACCTGAGGTTGTGGGCCCCACCAGAGAGCTGGAGGTGCTTCGAAAACTCAAACCAGGCAAGTTAAAGTTTAAATTTGTATGCATGGAATGGTAAATAACAATGCACCATAATCAGTTATTCCTATGAAGAATGAGTTGCCCCTAACCTGTGTAACAAAACCACTGTCTTGCTAATCCATCAAGTACTTTGCCAAGGTCACTGCAGGGACACTAAAAGCACCAGTTTCACCGTGGCAGGATTTCTACTCAGCATGTACGCACCTGTTGGTATAAGGGAAGAATATAATTTGTTGTGACTAACAGCTTTTATCTTCAGGAAAAACAAAAAATCTCATTACACAGCAAAATTCTTTTCTATTGATCTTTCTTTTTCCCCCCACCGTTAACGTATGAAAGCTCTAAGGTTTGCAGCTAAACAGAGCTGGGCCCCAAGTTTCCCTCTGAATTTCAGCTTTTGACAAGCAAATCAAGAACAGAGTGACACTGTACACAGGTCAGAGCAGAAGCAACAGAAGTGTATGGTCCACAGAAACCACACCTTGTCAATCAGGTTGTCAGAATTATCTTGAAAATCTTTTTCCTGCCCAGCATCAAATTCTTTCAAAAATTCATTGAGATCGTGTTTTTTCTCTTTGAACTCTGTAGGAACCATCTTCAAGCAATAAAACCATATCACCTGACAGAAAGGGAAAAAAAAAAAGAGTATACTTTTATACTTCTCACAGCATTGCAACATTCATGAACCAGTGAGCTTTCATTAAAGCTCCAGCATTCAGCTTTTCCATGAAGCATGATGTTTCCATAAATTGCAGCCACATCTTTCCTAGAGGAATATGAATAAAGTCTATTTATGGAATGTTCAGCAAGTGGATACAGGGTGAAAATATCACTTGCGTCTTCAAAGACTAAATTAGCAAGTTTCTATATCCTGGATTCCATAATCTTGTCCACGAGCTTTTTTTTCCTCCAAATTTTATATTTTTTGCACAATCACACTCTAATCCTGTAAAACAAACTGACCTGCACATAGCCTCAGTAAATTTTTTGTACACGTATATAAGCACACGCGTGACAAGAAACACTATAAATAAAACCACATAAAACTATGTCTAGAAATAGGCACAACAACAAACACTTTATAGAAAAATGTGAAAGCTGAGACAAAAAATACGGACCTCCTGGATTGAATACCAAGATGATTTGGGTAAAGGAACAAAGACCACTAAATCTTGCAAATACCCAGTTTAATTCTCTTTCCCTTGGTCAGTTTGATTTAGCTGGCAGGAATCGAAATCTGTGCTGTCATGTGACAACCACAGGTAATACTAACAGCAGAAAGAATTGTTCACCCATAATTCATTATGTGGCAAAATCTTATTTTTCCAAGGAGATCAAATATCCATTAGTCTCATGCTTTGTTTTGACTTGGCAGACATGAAAGAAGTATGCTGCCAGACAAGGTGGGCATAAATAATTGCAAAATTATTTTTGCAGAAAAATATAAAAGAATGTACATAGTTGAGAGCCAAAAGCCCTCTTCCTACAACTTCATGCACTTGAGTCGAGCTAAGAGGTTGAATGTACGTTGGTTCAGAATAATACTCAGCAGTGATCTACAAACTGCTAATCCTGAAGCCAAATGAATAGAAAATTCGAATTTTTAAAATTTTCTGTTTCGACAAGGCCTGAGGCTCTTAAAATTCTGTGTGCATTTTCTGTCTCGAAATGATGTATCAAATCTTCACTTGATAGGATGTTCTAGTACAGGTTCTATTATTAAGCCATGCAAAGAGGCACTGGTAATTATTACCAACTTTATTTTTAGGCATCAGTACATAAAAGTATCTGGAAGAAGTTCTTTTCGAACAGTTCTCTCAATCTTTCCAGACTGATGTCCTACAAATAAAATGTAACCATCTTCCCAAAGAAAACGTGTGGGTTTTCTATACCAAGAAGGGTCAACCACTCTCACAAAATTAAGTTCTTAGAAGTTCTGTTCTGAAGTGAAAAAAACCCACTAAATAATAATAGCATAATGAAGTCAGCTTGGCAACAAGCTTCCAGAAAAGAACTGACTCTCTAAAGAAAATTTTAGAGAAAAGTCATTAAAATCTCTGAGATGGAGATGCTGATAGAACCATTCTTAGGGTGCCCAGGAAAAATGTGAATTGCAATACATAAAGAGCTATTATGTTTTGTCATAGCTCAGCTAGATAAAAATTAGGAATCCTAGGAGTTAGTACAAGGAAGCTTGAGCATAGCACAACAGCATATGGAACTTTATTTAATAATGTCAAGTAACTCTAGATGCCTTAACCCCACAGGGTCAGATTCTCGGCTGAACAAAAGAACTGAATGGAGAGCACCTTTCTTGCAACACCTTTAAGGCAGACTGTTCTGGTTTTAGCATTTCCACAAAAGAAACAACTAAGACATGCTGGTCTCCGTGTCCACTAAAGCCAGACATGAGCCACATCAAAGAAGTACAAAACGTGCTCCAAACCTGGCTCCGCAAAGGCCATACATGCACAAGGGTGGGAGGGAGGTAAATGGCATCACTTTTCTTTACTTGCCTGCACATCCTTACGTGCCTGAAATTCTGTACCCCATCAGTACAGCAAGACAAGAACATCAAGAACATTTTATGATGAAAAAGAGCGGAACTAGGAGGGCCACTGCTGGCTCCCTTCTCCTGCATTGCATGACATATTTATATACATTAAAAAAACTCTTGTTTGTGACATACACATCCCAAAATTCAGGGAGAAGGAAAAGAAGAAAAATACAAACACGTAACTGTGAATGCCACAACTTCTCCCAATGGGCTCGAGTAAATCTGGATTATTTTCACATAGATCTGCTGCTCGGTAGGATAAAGCACTGAATAAAAATACGTGTTGATTTGGATTTGGGTTTGTTTCGTTTTTTTAGAAAGAAAGATCATGTTACCCCATTTCAAACAAAGAATATGCCATATACTTTAACCAGATTAAATGAAAAGCTGAGAAGCTAAACTACTAGTCAAAATTTTAAACATGTATTCTTTTAAAAGAAAAGATGACAAGAGGAGAATACTGGTAGTGACCAACAAGGTTTTCCGTGCTAATCTTGCACCTTGTTAACGTCTTAACTAAGGCAACAGATTCAGGGCTCCCATTCTAGAAAAGCTATTTAACTTTCACAAGCTGTTTTCCTTTTCCTCATCATAACCCTATGTCCTCCATCTCACCTTAAATTCTAAATATAATTGATGTAATTACTGAAGAAAAATTACAGTGCACGTAAGAGGCCTTTACAAGCTATTTATAAGCAAGTTAACCAGAAGACAGAGTTGGGGTGGAAATGTGCAGTCAAACCTGCCTCGAAGTCATGGACTGACCTTGGGAAGCTGAAAAACAATGACCACCCCCATGACATCTGGCCTGACTTGGTATTTTTTTTTAATATTAATATTCATCCTGCTCTGAGCAGGGTCTGGACCAGACGATGGCACAGGTCTGGTCCTGCTACACCACACTGATTCCATACTGTACCATTTAGCACTTTTCAACTTTTTTACAACTTTCATCTCTCACTCACAATAACTTTACAATAAATGTGGAAGACAAACCCAGATATTCTGAGACCTGGAACTTCAAGCTTTTGTCATAAATTTATTTCTTCCTTCTCACTCCGTTTTGCTGTAGTGCCTCCACCTTTAATCTAAATTTTACATTCTGAAACTACTGTTTGTTTGTGTTTGCAAAGCAATTCAAAAGTGAAATGTAACTACTAGAAGTGATTTCCTAATTTAAAAATATGTATTAAATTTTTAATACATGGCATCATTCATTTGCCTTCATTCCTGTAAATATTTGCTCCAAAATATGAAGCAGGAGTGCTAAATGAAAGCTGTTAGTTACAGTGCAGTCTATATGCAATATATAGAAGAAACTAGAAACAGTACAAATACTGAAAAAAGTGTTTCCATGTGTTATTCAAAACAAACCTCATACACAAATAACAACTATACAGACCTCCACAACCTCCCACATCATTATGTGGATATCAAATTTGACTCCAATTCTGTTTTTCTAGCCCTCTGGGAGAAAGCAGAAATATCTGCCTTTATTTCAGCTGTTAGTGTAAGGGTAAGTTTTAAGATAAATCACCCTCTATAAATAATTAATACTGCTTTCTCAGTTAGATTTGTGATTATTAAGTTATTATTTGTTTATTTTAACTGATGATTACTCTGTTTCCCCTTCTTCCCTTCTTAGTCATACAACTCTGCAGAAAAAGGAAACTTCATCAGATAATTTGCAAATTCTGGTAAGAATTGAGCAGTCAATTCTTAAGAGTTTTGTATTTTAAACTCTCCAGCTGAACGGGCATATGGATCAAAGGATATTCTGCAATGGGTTTTCATATGCACAGAACCAGCCTTGGATTATAAAGTACTCCAACAGTGGAAGGTCATAAGGTTGGTACAGTGAAGCCCAGAGAGAAGGGCATCAGTCATAAGACACAATTTTTAATGAGGATCACATAAAGAAGGGTTGGGATAGGGATGAAGGAGCTTCCACTTCCCGAGCAAACTATTACCTCTCTCTTTTGGGGAACAGAGGATCTGAATTGACAATTCTCAATGCAAGCAAAGCAATCTTCCCATCTGTCATTCAAATCACTAATGCTGCAGAAAACTATCTGTATTTCTCACCAGGTTTGCCTTCTGTCAGAGCGGTGTGTTAAATCAGCTCCGGGAAATATGGCAAGAGTCAAAGCTGCAACAAATTAGGTAGTAAAAGTGCACAAAGTAATTGAGGAAATAATCTGGAGGAAGACTCGGCAGCGAGGGGAGAAAGCTGTTTTCAGAGAGATCAACTTTGACTTACCCAGCAGCTATACAAACACCAGCACCAGAACCCAGGAGAACACAACTGGGAAGAGGGGAATGCACAGATACTCCCTCATAGCAGCCTTCATCTTAAGTCAATTAAAAAGTCCTCCTCTACACTCGAGGAAGGAGAAGCAAAGCAGTGGGTCGCAGGCTCAGGAGGACGCTAGGAATTTGACATCCCATCTGAAGTTCCCCTGAGTTGAAGTGGGCTTGGAATAAACTGAAAATAGGTTTATGGATGCTCTACCTGCAATTACAAATAATACGTCTTCCTAGAGGTGGTTTCTTGCAGTTCAAGAATGAGGAAGGCCTTTGGATAGAAATTTTGCTGTGATGCTGAGGAGGACACTTGGAAGTCTTCAGGTTCAGAAGGACATAAGCCTAATGGCCACCTCATTGCCAAGGCAGTGGCAGCTAAATGCAGTAACAACAAATGATTTGCCAAAATCAAACCAGCCAAATTACAAGGGAACGGACTACTCTGACACACTGATGTGTAAATAAAGATACTGGAAGTAATTCAGTGTAGAAAAACATTTGCTTTGCTTATTAATCAGGGATATCGCCAGAAGCAAATTACAGTCCCATAGTTTTAGCTTAATTTCAAAACTAGCGTGAAAGTCACACATTATTAAATCCTGAATATGAGACGTTGTTCTGACCAATCATTTTCTAAGCTTTATTCACCATCATTCCTTCCTAGTGCATTTTAAGCCAGTATCATAAATGAGTCATTCACTGGTTAAATCGGGAGACTGCAAGACTGAGCTTCCCACTATATTACTGTCTTATTTTGTAGCCCGAGGCAAAGTAATGATCTTTCCTCAGACTGTCTATATGTAATATGCACATTATGCTTCACACAGGGATATGATTCGCTCACTGATAATAAGAAACATTTCAGTGTTCTCAGAAAAATAGCATCATAAATTCACAAGAGGTAAGCAACAGAGTGAAAACAACTGTCTTCTACCACTGCAGTTGGCCAATTTTAAAGTTACAACAAACTTTTTACCTGGATATATACCATTCCCTAGTATCAAGCTCTCCAAGGTTTGTGAGGGTTTTTTTTTTAAAAATGAAAATTCAGCTTCTCAAGTCAGTTTCCAACCTTATAAACATAACGTTGGCCAGAAGAGAAACGTCAGAAGTTCATCCTGCCCTCGGAGAAAGATACCCATTTGACTGTTTCGGGACTTCTAATCTGGAGCCAGAAGGGATGAGATCTTCCACATCATCCCACGAACCCTGAGAGAGAACGGGAACAGCAAGCCTCAAGCTCTGTCAGCTCAGGAGGACAACTCAAGCCAAGAAAAAATTAAGGAGATGCTGGAGAATGTATTAGCACAAGCCGAGTTGGAAAGCTGACGTGGGAAGAGGAGTCCAGGGAAGAAACCAGATAAAATGGTGAAGACAGGATTTGCTTCTGCAGTTAAACAGACTTGGTCGTTTATTTTATTAAAATGCCACTGGTGCCTTGGTCCGTGATGCAGTTGCAGAGACTGATAATGATGTTTCTTCAGATATGCACAGTATGAAAAGGAGCCCTAGCAGTTCTGCAGGAGGATTTTGCAACATTTTTTTCTGGGAGCTAGTTAGAAACTTGAGCTATCAAATAGGCTTTCAGCTCATGTAGTTACAATTCTAGCTCGGATTTCACTTTGTTCTCAGATACAATGCATGATGTCCAAATTGCACATCTTCATAGGCTTTGGCTCCCCCATAGCATACCTACTTCTCTTTCCACAATTTTAAGCATCGGTTTGGATTATTCATTGTACAGTTCCTAGAGTTACTGAGTGAAAAGGCAAAATTATTCTTTCATCTTCAACTTTCACTCCCTAGGAACAGATTGATTATTTAAGAAGTCTCATGCAGTGGTTGAGGTATTCCTTTCAGAAGTGTTGAGGAATGTTTTGGAAGGAATTTTTTTGGCCTACTGTAATGCAATTTGGCAGAAACATGGTTTTCCCTGATGAAGTCTAGGTTTATTTATCTGTATTTATGTTGAACATATCACAGCAAAATTTTGCAAATTAAAAAAGCAAATCCATGTTTCTATGTAGTTACTCAGACCCCTGCATGGAACAAGCCTGTAGGTGTGTTTATGCAGCAAACAAACTATATATGTGGGCAGGCAATAGTAACAGTACCTTTTATCACATCTTATCTACATTGCCAGCATGTCAACAGCACACAAACCAGAATCTTTAACAAAAGGGAAGGTTTTACACCGAGACCTAGTCATTTAACTAATAGCAGCAACAAAGTTCGTTTCCAGAAATGCTTTAAGCATCCCAATTTAGATTCTGTTAACAAAAATTCTACTGGATGCTGAAATCATAGAATCATAGAATTTTTTAGGTTGGAAAACATCCCTAAGATCACAGAGTCCATCTATTAACCTAACAATGCCAAGTCCACCATTAAATCATGTCCCTCAGACCCACATCTACACATCTTTTTAATACTGCCAGGGATGGTGACTCAATAGCTTCCCTGGGCAGCCTCTTCCAATGTTTGACAACTCTTTCAATGAAGAAATTTTTCCTGATATCCAATCTAAACCTTCCCTGCTGCAACTTGAGGCCACCATTTCCTCTTGTCCTATCACTTGTTCCTTAGGAGAAAAGACCAGCACCAACCTCACTATAATCTTCTTTCAGGGATTTGTAGAGAGCGATAAGGTCTCCCCTCAGCCTCCTTTTCTCCAGGCTGAACAACTTCTGCTCCTGCAGCCTCTCCTCATAAGACTTTTTCTCTCACCAGCTTTGTTGGCCTTCTCTGGACACGCTCCAGCACCTCAATGTCTTTTTTGTTGTGAGAGGCCCAAAACTGGACACAGCACTCAAGGTGGGTCCTCACCAGTGTTGAGAACAGGGGGATGATCACTTCCCTAGTTCTGCTGGCCACACTGTTCCTGATACAGGCCAGGATGCTGTTGGCCTTCTTAGCCACCTGGGCACGCTGCTGGCTCACAGTCAGAAGACAGTCAACCAACACCACCAGGTCCTTCTCTGCCAGGCAGCTCCAGCCACTCTTCCCCGAGCCTGGGGTTGGTGTGACCCAAGTGCAGGACCTGGCACTTGGCCTTGTTGAACCTCATACCATTGGCCTCAGCCCATCCCTCCAGCCTGTCCAGATCATTCTGTAGAGTGTTCCTACCCTCAAGCAGATCAACACTGCCACCTAACTTGGGGTCATATGCAAACTTACAGATGATGCACTTGATAGAACCAGCCTCAACACTGAGCCCTGGGGACACCACTCGTGACCAGCCACCAGCTGGATTTAGTTCCATTCACCACCACTCTCTGGGCTTGGCCTTCCAGCTGGTTTTTTATCCAGCAAACAGTATGCCCATCCAACCCATAAGCAGCCAGTTTCTCCAGGAGAATGCTGTGGGAAATGGTACCAAGTGCTATGTGAAATGCTATAAAGAAAGATACAGTCAGACAAGGCTACCTATAGCTCTTAATTCCTTACAAATCTTGAATGGCACCCACCCACAAGCGGGAAATCACAGCAAAAATGTGTCTTAAAACTCTTTCAGAGATTCATGAGAGCTTTAAACAGATAATACACCAAGTCAGTAGTTACACTTACTATCCACTAGCAGCAAGTCACTAGTGACATCTAAAATACATCCACTTAACAAACAGGACTGAAATCACAAGTCATCCTAGCTTTGTATTACAGAGACAGCATTAGCATCAAGACTCCCGAGCCGAGCAAACGTAAAGGAGAGGACAATTAAAATGTTAGCCACTGCCTGCAGCTTTATTTGCAAAAGCGTTCCCAACATTACCACCATCAAACAGCTGCTGCTTCAGGAGGAGTGAAATGCTAAGACCTAGTACTTCATTTTAATTTGAACTGGATCTAAGCACAGGCTCTGTATAGACAATAAACTAAAGTTCATGGATTAGCTCAAGTAGATACACTGAACTCTCCAGACGCTACTCTGCAGCAGCCAGAAAAGTGCAATTGAAATGATGAGATTCTCGGATGGACACACAGTTTTGCGCAGGTCTCCACCCGTCTCTCAAAACAACTCAATCCTGTTCTAATAACAACCCTTTGATATTTCAGTCGTTGCGAGGAGATTTAAACTGAGATCCCTGAACCGAAACTTCAGCTGTGTCAGGAATCGTTAGTCCTTTTATATAGTAACCAGGAGCCAAATACGTTTTGTGATGACAGACTGCAAATAAAAGGACTTGCAGGGCCATCAAATGTGCTCGGGGTATCGCTAGAAAACGCAGTATAGGTATATGAGGTCAGAACTAGGTCACATTTCCATATTTCACAAAATTTGCCAAGTTTCAAATTACAGGCAATCACGCAATAAATCTCAAAACACAAGAGGAGCGAGAAGATTAAAATTCCTCTCAGTTAACAAAGAAATCAAAGAAAAGAATATACAAGTCTTAGATACAGCAGAAAGGACAACAGATAAAACCTCTCTCACAAAAAAAGTCTGCAGAGAACAGTAATTACAGGCAAGTATTTTTGTCTTCACTACAGATACAGCTTTGACATTTCCACTCTCTCACGGAAACTATGTATTTAAAGTGAAAATATGAAACTAGTAAAAGGCATCTGTGAATTGCTGCACGTTTGTTGAATCTATGTCAATAAAGGCTGGCATGTCTATCTTGTAATTATTTTTAACCTACCTCTGCACACAGAAGAGATCCAGGGAAGAATGTAATGAAAACAAAGTGTTTTAGTAACTGATTTGCATTGAATTTTACAAATATACAGCTAAGTTGAATGCCAATAGTTACCAGAATTTACCAGTCTTCACCTTCCAAGCCAATACACAACCAAGCAGGAACATCAGCCCATTAGACTCCAAAAGACCCACCTTTGCTTTTACTAACAAAAGCCACTGTAAAAAAAAAAAGGAAAAAAATCTTTTTTTTCTCCCCAAGAATTAGGTATTATGTGAACATCTATCTATAAAAAAAGGCAATTATAAAAAAAGGACTTCAAAGTGGTTGTAAAATTCCAACAAAGACACCACCATTAAAGTAATTAAAGCTGGTCTAGGCCCAAGTAAGAATTAAATAGTCTAATAAAGCAAGAGAGAATGCAGCAGAGACACCAAACCACATGATATTTCACAGGACCAGTGAGTATAAAAATAAGCAAGATTAACTAGGGAAGCTGAAGAAAACTAGAGTATACACCAGGATTTCTACAATTTCTACTCTAGTAGCTAGAACAGCAAAATCATATGTATTTCACAGAACATACGAACAGTCAATTTAAACACTATTTTATCAGTCTGTGAGCTACAACTTTTTTTTTCTATAAACACAATGACTACTTCTACAGGCTATAAAACCTATAAACAAACAATAACTTATTAATTTGTAGTTAAAATCACGGATAATGAGTTTATGTAATTTGTTATCAGATTCTCTGCTGATTCCTTCTGTAGTCTAGCACTTATAGAAAGAAACAAAAAACATAATTCTTTCCTTTATGCTACCACCAAAATCCAAAAATCCCAGGAATTTCCAGTTCTCCCAATATATTAAATCCATCACCAATGGAAAGTTTCTCTTTCATTAAGAGAGTTTATATACACATCACGAAGTCAAGAACTCAGAATAAATTCCTCTATTCCATATACTACATCCATATCTCACATACAAGCAACCACCTCCCAAGTCAGCGTGGAGCCCCAGGAGGTGTCCTTCTTTTTCCAAGTCATGCATATTCAAAGATAACAAATCAATAAAAAGAAAAAAAATATCCCAGCATCACAGGACCTGAAGCCATGAGGAGCAAATACCAACGTAGGTTTAAAGAGTTAGAGCAGGGATGGCCAAGCCCTTTGAATAGCAGCAGGACACCTTCTGACAGCCCCTTCTCAGAACATGAGACTGGTTGTTCACACAGGTGTCCTCCTGCCTAACTGAGCCTTTCTCCACCTATTGTCTCTGCTCCTCATGAATTTCCTCAGACTTGTTCCTGTGTTTCTTATGATGGTAAGCTAAATAAAAAGCTCATTACCTGAGCAGGGAGGAGGAGAAGCTGGCCTCCATCCTGCCCTCCCTCTTGTGCACACCTCTGGCTCCCAACCACAGGAGCCCACTGGTCCTTTGCCCCAGTACCCACCACGTCAGTACCAGGCATCACAGAGTCAACCTCCCAACTCAACCCCCCATAAATAAGAGAAACTACTATTTTTTTTTTCTGGGTTTTTTTTCCTGCCATTTTAGTGAGTTGATTTCAGTCACTTTGCCATGATGTGGCAGAGCGAGAAACACATGAGTTTCTTTCACATGAGTTGAGAGATGAAAGATAATGGGACTAAGCAACATCTGTTGGTTTTGATAGGAATAAGCCATTAATGTCTTGTATTTTCATAAAGCTATACCCTCCCTTTTTCTGTCATTCCCTTTAGCCAATGCCCATTCACCTAAATCTCATTCAATTACAAATGAAAAT
The DNA here is from genome assembly GCA_026546715.1 of Gallinago undulata. Classification (NCBI taxonomy): domain Eukaryota; kingdom Metazoa; phylum Chordata; class Aves; order Charadriiformes; family Scolopacidae; genus Gallinago; species Gallinago undulata. The sequence continues at coordinate 148,058,843 of JAOTQQ010000012.1, forward strand.
AATTGTAGAATTGAGATCTTTTCAGTTTCTCCAATTTTTATTTTTTTTTTTTACAATCCTTCAATTTTTGGTTTATTTGTGTACAAGATTCCAATGACAGGACCTACCTATTAATGTGCTCAGTCCGTGCTGCTGCCTGGCACGGCTATAACAGATGGAACAATGGAAGAGTTATAACCACATGAACCAAGTCAAATACCACCCGTAGAGAAAGCCTGGAAAAGGTGGTGTTAAAAACTGGTTTGGGTATGCAGAAAGAGTAAAATTAAAATAATTTCCTGATATGAGGAAACCTGTTTTAAAAGGTAAGTGATAATGGCCTCCCATGTGTCAGAAGATAAGAGCAGCAAAACCTCGAAGAAATTCTTGGAGGAGAAGTACAATTAATTTCATTATACCCTGAGAAGAAAGTGTACCTATCAGTGTATTATTTTACTCATACTCTTCCTATGCTACATAATGTTTGGTGAATAAAAAGGGTTACATAGCAGCTTATTATTATTAAAATATGATGACAGTTGCCTGTGTCTCCCCAAGCAGCACAAAACTCCAGACTCATATCCTCTGAAAAATCTTTTCATTTTTATAAGCCATCTGTCAACAGGCCATTTTCTTCTCTGCCTCTCCTTTGATCATACAGCCCTAATTTTCTCAATGTGGCAATTAATCTCTTTTCCCCCTGATTTTTATATAAAGATATTAGAAAACCCTCTGAAGCCTCCGCATTGTACACTCAGCTAATATATGCAGCCTTGTATTCCTATAATTATCCCTTTTTTCCCCCTCCTTTCTCCCTTCTCTCTTTTACATACCACCTATCATATCCTGTTTCAATAGGACCACAGGATCTTTTTGTGCTTGCAGAGCACCTATCCGGTGTGCTACGAGCTGTCCTGTAGCAGATATAATCACCCACCACCCACAATTCTGTTCCTCAAATTGCCATTAGAAATCTCCAGGCTCCTTTTGCTTTGGCAAACTACACATTGGTATTATGTCTTCTGTTCATGCAGCACGCTGCTACGAAAATGAATGGTGTAGATGTCAGGCAGAAGAGCGTGTACTTAAAATTCTTTGCTATTTCAGCAGATTGCCTTTTGCTTGCATTAGGTCTTATCCCCTTTAATAACAATTATGTTTCATTATTTAATAATAATAAAAAAACTAAACCCAAAACTTTCCTAGAATGACTCTTTTGACGAATAGGTATTGAGCTAGTCTTTGGGAAAATAAAATCATTCACTTAGGGAGAAGTAGAAAATTTAATGTGATTGGATATATCATCCTTCCCCGAGTATTCATTTCATGCACAAAATCCTTTTGATGCTTTATACCTTTAGTGTCACAATAAAGAAATCTTCTTATTACTGAAGAACGATAAGAGAGTAAACAGCAGCTGTGTGATAGCACTGATGTAGCAGAACATATCCCCGCGAGAATTCTTGACCTTTCAGCCTCAGTTTTCAATGCTGCAGCTAAAAATAGCTTTTCTCCACTGACAAACATTACAGCTACATGCTGCAGAATAGCAATGAGGAGCTTTATGCTCTAATGGCTTTACTATAAATAGAATCTCTTCGATGCTAAATGCTCTTCATTAAAAGGATTAGTGACTACAACACGCAACAGGAACAACCGATACCAAACCTCAGGCTTTGTAGCACATACTGATTTTAAATGTACTAGATTTAAGATTTCCAAAGTAACTGCATAATTTGATGAGTAAAGCAGAATGAAAAAGAACTCTCTCCTCCCCATGCAACATTTTGGAGAGCTGTCTTTGATATAAAATTAATAGTTTGAGGAATCTGCTTCCCAGCATTCTCATTTTCTCCAGTTCAATGCCAAATTGACTGTATAATGCAATGTCAAAATGAAGTACAAAGTCACAACAAAACTGATGTCAGTACTTGAGCATAATAAATGATCAGTTATCTGCTGGAGCAGAAAAATTCTCTTTCCTGCCCGGTTTAAGATAGGGAGGCAAATTCTCACAAGGCGAGGCTGCGGCTCTGCAGCGCTCAGCTACGCTGCGGTACAAGTCCCTCTGGGTGACTGAAGTAGGAGGGTGACGAAGGCAGGGACGACGAGGAGACAAGCAGAATGGGAATCCTACTTACCACTTCAGGATAAGCACTTAATAAAGCCAGGGGTAGGAGGTTACTTTGAGATACACTGGCAAATAAACCATCAGACTGATGTCTCACAAATACCACGCCATGGGAAAAAGACTGGAGACAAGATGTAAATTGAAGCAGAAAAAGGCACATTTTAAAAGTGATGAGTTAATTCTAACACAGCACAGCAAAAGACTGACTAGAGAAGTCAGAAACTTTGAGGAAAAAGATAAATATTACCTGCCAAACATGACATAAATTGACCATCTACAGATATTAGAAATAACGAGCTTGTCGAGTACCCTGTTAAGAAAAACGTGTCTGAAGCTTTCAAAGATTCTTAAACTTCACTGATAAAAATTGGGGTGTTTGTGCAGACTGGAAGAAAGGAAACATCATACCCATTTTTAAAAAGGGTAGAAAGGAGGACCCTGGGAACTACCGACCTG